>CM016620.1:85348790-86548790 GCA_005393395.2 Gossypium australe | reverse complement strand
GTAGAATTGCTTAGGAGCTTTAGATGGAACCTAAATCAAGATTAGGGTTCCAACAGTTGATAAACCTAGATATCGAACGCGAAAAGGTGACAAAGCAACAAATATGTTAGGTGTTTGTACACCTGATATGCATTTTGTTTATATTCTTCCTAGTTTAGAAGGTTTTGTTGCTGATGGATGGATTTTTCGAGATGCTATTAGTAGGAGACATGGACTAAAAGTTCCTCATGGTAAAGTGCAGAATTGGAAAAATTTGAATTAATTTTTAAGATCCAACTTTTTTAAGAAAGTTAACCATGATAAATAGTTTTTTCTTTTTTTTTTCATAGGTTGCTATTATCTAGTTGATGTTGGTTACACAAACTGTGAGGGATTTCTAGCACCTTTTAGAGGACAAAGATATCATTTGAATGGGTGGCATCAAGGTTACCAACCAAATACTCCAGAAGAAATTTTCAATATGAAACATGCTTCAGGACACAATGTTATTGAAAGATGCTTTGAGTTATTAAAACTTAGATGGGGATTATTTAGGAGTCCATCATTCTATCCTGTGAGGGTGCATAATAGAATCATTATTGTATGTTGTTTACTCCATAATTTGAGTCGAACCTATATAAGTCTTGATCCTATTGAAGCGGAGTTGAGAGAAGGATTAGCTAGTAATGTGATAGATGATGATGAACTGAAATCGTAAATATTCATCCATCAGATACATAGGCTACTTGGAGGATGGAACTAGTCAATCAATTGTTCTATGAATGACAAGCATCTAGAAATTAGTTAGGTTTATTAAAACATATTAGAAGGTTAATTTGTTTATGTTATTTCATGTATCTAGTTTACGAAACTTTGGTGTTGTTTGAATTATCTTTATGTATTGTACTGAACTTGTTGAATTACAACTTTATTTTATTTTATTTTGATTCATCATGTGTTATAATTTTATAAAATGTCAACCTTCTGATTCATAATATCAAACCTAATTTTAATTTGAGTTTTATTAAGATAAATATGTCAGGTTTTTCACAATCAAGTGTTTCTTCCCAAAATTCTTGAGGACCCAAAAGGAAATGGGTTCTAGAAGAAGATGTTGCATTGGTTGTTTGTATGGTCGACTTGTATAATGTTGGAATCTATAACGCAAATATGGGATTCAAGGCTGGTTATTTAAATGGGCTAGAAAGAATGTTAGAAAAGGTTTTATCCCATTCTATGTTGAAGGCTAAACCTAATCTTGAATCGTGGATTAATTCATTGAAAAGAGATTGGGCAATCGTTACGTATGCTTAGTGGAAAAGACAGTAGCGGCTTTGTTTGGGATGAGCATAGGCAGATGGTTGTTGCTGAAGATGCTGTGCGAAACTCATATATAAGTGTAAGAATTATTTCATATCTTTATTATCTTATTTTGACCAAACTTATATCTAATGTGGATTTCTTTTTTTTATAGAGTCATAAAACAGTCGATCAATTCAGACATCACAGTTTCCCTTATTATGACCAACTTACTTCCATATATGCAAAAGATCGAGCCACTGGGTAAGATACTCAAACAGATGCATAAATTGTTGAAGAAATAGATCCTGAGGATGTAGCTACTGCAAATAATCTTGAAGAAAGAAACAATTACCATGGATGAGATGGATGTCTCGGCTACACAATCGCAACCGTTGAAGCCAAACCAATATGGTTCCACATCTTGAAAGAAGAAAAAAAGATGGATGAAGGAGTTGAATAAATTTCTACTTCAATTACTGATGATGCCATGTTATTAGAGGAAAACATTCGAACTGTTGGCATTGAATTAAGTAGGAGCATTCCCTGCGAGAAAGTTATCCAAGAAAGTGCTTAAAAATTATATCCGGCCTTATGTAAAGTAGAAGGATTAACTAAGGATGATCGTTATCGTGCGTTGAGCAAAATTCCTAACCATTCAACACAAATGCTTATTTTTTTAGTCTACCTTCTTCAGTTTGATTAAAATGGGAGAGAAGATTTCTTTCTGACCATTTATAAATCATGGTTGTGTTGGTGATATTTTGATAACTTTTTGTATATGTAATATTTGGATGGTAAGATTCCATTAGTAGAATGCCACAGACTGTTGTAAATTTTTGGTGTTGTAAAATTTAACATTTTGATTATGACATATAAGCTAATGGCATCATGTAACTCTTTGTTAATGTATGAATATTATGTTTGGATGTAAAATATAATTCTCAAGCTATTTATTAGTTCTAATATTTTGCTTTTTAGTTTAGAAGATAATTAAATTATTTGTTTCACTAATGATATTTTAGCACATTAAATATGCATTGTAGTTTAAAAATAATAAATTAGGTTATATGTTATTTTATAAGATTATATATTATAATTTTTATTAATTCATATTTTAATAATAATTATATTTTATTAAAATATATATTATTTTACTAATTTGTATTTAATAAAAAATATGTTAAAATATGATTAAATTGTAAGAGTATGCCCAAAGATCAATCATGAGATGGTTGTAATAACATACTTTATTTACCATATTTATTAATATAAAGCGTTGTCATTATTATTTCAGTTTTTCTATCTGTGTATACAAATAAACTGTTTTATAATAATGTCCTGAGAATAATATGATTATTCTTAAAAGATCCTTAGTCGAGTATTATTCTTGACTAGGACAACAATAATGCATTAAGACTAACATGTAGTTGATTGATGATAAAGAGTTGTCATTGATGTGGATTGTCAAAATCAATGCATGAATATGTGTGTTAGAGAACAACATATTGGATTGACCCGTTATGAGTATGTTTATTGGATTATTACGTAATTGTACAACATTACTCATAGTGATTAATATTTATATGATCCTCAGACTTGAGATAATTATTATCTCAACATCGTGAGTTGTATATTTTGATACAGTCAAACGTACGCCGTAACTGGTTGTTCTATAAAGGCTGATGTTGGATATACCACAATCTATGTAAAGGGATATGGTTGATCAATATAGGATAAGTCCCTCCTACATAATGGGAGTAAAATCTTAGGCCACTTGATTGAGTGAGACTAGAAATGCATGGCCATGCTCAAATAAGTTGACATGAGATGTCATACTAATTCGTATATCATAGTCTACTCAAGATATCAAGAAACATGGGATGGACTATACAAGTGTGACTATTCCATGACTTGTGTCCATTCCAGAGATAAAGGACTTAAGGATTAATGCATGAAAGGTTAATCACAAAAAGTTATGTGGAATCATGACTTCTTGTAACTTAGGTAGCAATGATGCATTGCTAGATGCCACTCATTGTTTGTGACATTAGAATCGTTCTATTATTACTGCTAACGTTGCAAGAACCTACAGGGTCACACCCTATGGTTTAAATGAACGGAATAAATATAATTGGTATTGTTTTTGGTTGTCACATGAATTAAATTAATTAAAGAATTAATTTAATTGGGCAATCAAATATTGAACATATTATATGTACAAGGATGTTGTACACATAATGACAACATAATTCTATTAATATATGAATTTGATTCATATATAAATTTAAATAAATATAGTTTACCGAAATCCTTATTATAATTAATGTAATTATAATTTTCAGATATAATTAATGTAATTATAATTTTCGGTTAAAAACTTTATTGTATTTATTTAATCTTGTAATACATTCAAGAGATACCAATTATAAAAGGCCCAATTAAGAGGATACCTATTATAAAAGGCCCAATGAGAAAGGCACCCATTATAAAAGGTATTAAAAGGAGACAAAACTCAACATGAAAACCCTAAGTGATTTCTTGTTAGGTCTAGCAGCCGTCAAGCAAATAAGCCTCCAAAATAGTTTTGGAGATTTCTTCCGTTCATAGTCAAACCGGGTGGATTACGTAGAGGCCGACATCGTAAAAGGTTGAGGCTTGATTCGACAGTAGATCAACACTCTTGTTGCCAAGGCGTCGCTGTCTACTCAGATTGAAGTTTTGGTAATTTCGAAACCTTTATTTCACCTCGATTCGTTCCTCACACATGGATCCATGATTTGGATCGCCGGATCTAATTTTATTCTGCTACGCCATGGGGTATCGGCAAACCAACAGTGGTATCAGAGCCACTTGTGTGATACGAACTCGGGTTTAAATACTTGGGTGATGCAATTGTATGAGATACATGTTTTGATCTTATTATATTTTCGATTGTTTAAATCGTTTAAGCATAATCTGATAATTGTTCCTTTCGGTAATTGATTAAATGTTAATCATGGTGTTGTGGCCTATTCGATTTTATGTTATTACTGTTAACTATTAACAAATCTGTAATAATGCGGCGGTGGTATTTATAGTTTCCAGTAAGTGTTAACTGGCTAGTGGAACAAGGGTTGTTCCGATATGAAACCTCAAGGATTAAAATCCTAAAAACACGATACTGTTGATAAAAATTTATCAAATCGTGAGGCTTCATTTGACTGGGGTATGCGATTCGCGCCGCGGGCCTTCGGCCCGCTTCCTCCGACATCCTCAGACCCCCACAAAAAACAAATTTGTTAATAAAAGAAATTTATAAACTTGATGGGCCACAAAAGGTTGAAAGGATATTTTATAATTCACCTTAGCAAAAAAAAAAAAGCATTGAATTATGTATGCTATTTTTGACATGCACGGTGTTTGAAATGCATAGTTATAGCCTAATGACCCATTCGATAAAAGGTTGTATTTTTTTTTAAAATACGACCTGCGTGTCGTGCCTTACTACTATTCTCTTGTATTTCTCTTCTCATCTTATTCCCTCGTATGTAAAACGAGTTTCTGCATATTGTAATTTGCAAGAGTTGCTGTGGGCCAAACAAGAAGGAAGGTGGGACAATGATTGTGAATGATAGCTTGTGAAAGGGCTTACACCTTTAGGTTTCCTTTTGGTTTTCGCATTGGCTTGGGTTGAACCACTTTAGTTTATGGGCTATAACTATTGCATTTATTTATTGCTTTATTTATTCATGTATGAGATGCTATGGATGATAATAAACCCTATTAATTGATGAGATCGATTAGAAGACTAAATGGGCTAAAGTAGACCATAATTGGTGAGATGCAACAACCTTAATAAAATCCCTCTATTAAAATATTAAGTCAATATGGCCTTCCAATTTTGCCATCGTTAAGGCCTCGATCAATACTATGTAGGTTCTGCCAAAGCGAAGTACTAGTATTTATCTTGGTTAAACGCGAAGAATAAATAAGTGATATTCGCTGGTTAAAAAAAATTGGTTAATGACTTAACTAGGTTACTCTAATAGGATTAGAAACCTAGAGGCAAGTAAATTGGATAAATCATAAGATGATTAGAACAAGAGTTGTTCACCAAATATTAGGAGTTACATATGATGTAATTAGAAAATGTTGCTTACCTAAATAACCATAATCTTAAGAGTAAAGCCAAAGCTGACTTAAGAGGTGGTGAAATATGGATCCTTAACCTACTAGAAATACTTTTGAGAAAGTTTTTCCGAGATTAATATACGAGGGTTATTAATTTTGAAATAAAATAGTGGGAATATCATTTAATAAAGTCTTTTTAATGATTGATATAAAATTGGTAAATTTACTCACATGCATATTTAATTGTTGTAGATATATTATTGCTGCAAACACTAGTACACTCTCATTGCGATCGGTCCTTGAGAAGGACAAATTGAATGGTTTGAATTTTCTTGATTAGTTCCGTAACTTGAGGATTGTCCTTAAACAAGAACGGAAATTATATGTCATTGAACAACCACTTCCTAATGAACCACCCGCTAATGCCTCGAGGACTGATAGAGATGCTTACAAGAAGTATCTCGATGACATGATAGATGTTGGATGTCTTATGCTTGCCACTATGAATCCTGAACTTCAGAAGCAACATGAGGACATGGTTGCTTATGATATGATCGAGCACCTGAAAGAACTTTATCAGGGACAAGCACGACAAGAGAGGTTTGATATCTCTAAGGCCCTATTCCAATGTAAGTTGGCTGAAGGAAGCCCAGTAGGACCTCATGTCCTTAAGATGATTGGCTATATTGAAAGCCTGTCTAAGCTTGGGTTTCCATTGAGCCAAGAGTTGGCCACTGATGTTATTTTACAATCGTTGCCGGATAGCTACAGCCAGTTTGTCCTCAATTTCAATATGAATGAAATTGACAAGACTCTACCACAATTGCTCAATATGTTACGAACTGCTGAAGGCAACTTGAAAAAGATTGGACCCAAGCCCATACTGATGGCCCGTAATAACAAGGGCAAGGGAAAGGCCAAAGTTCAAACAAAGCCCAAGGGCAAAGGTAAGCCCAAATTTGGAAAAGGAAAGGCTGCACTGAAACCTAAAGGTGGGGTGTCTAAGGAAGGAAACAATTTTCATTGTGGTGTGACTGGACATTGGAAACGGAACTGCCCTGCCTATCTTGAGGAAGTCAAGAAGGCTAAAGCAAGCGGAATGTCTGCTTCAGGTATTTATGTTATTGATATTAATTTATCAACTACTACTTCTTGGGTATTAGATACTGGTTGTGGTTCTCATATTTGTACTTCTGTACAGGGACTACAAAGGAGTAGGACTTTGGCTAGAGGAGATGTGGACCTACGAGTTGGAAATGGAGCAAAAGTTGCTGCATTAGCTGTGGGAACATATACTTTATCTTTGCCTAGTGGACTTGATTTATGTTTAGAGGATTGTTATCTTGTGCCCAGTTTGACTAAAAACATTATTTCAATTTCTTGTTTAGACAAAATTGGTTTTGAAATAATTATTAAGAATAATTGTTGTTCCTTTTATCTCAATAATGTTTTTTATGGTTCGGCACAATTGATAAATGGCCTCTATATTTTAGATCAAACGAATCCCATTTACAACATAAATACTAAAAGATCTAAAATAAATGACTCAAATCAAACTTATCTTTGGCATTGTCGTTTGGGCCACATAAGTGAGAAACGCATATCCAAACTCCATAAAGATGGTCTCCTGAATTCATTTGTTTTTGAACAATTTCAAGTTTGTGAATCTTGCTTATTGGGAAAAATGACTAAATCTCCTTTTTCTGGAAAAGGTGAACGAGCTAGTGATTTATTGGGCCTAATATATTCTGATGTATGTGGACCAATAAATACACAGGCCAGAGGTGGATTTCACTACTTCATTACTTTCACTGATGATTTCAGTAGATATGGGTATGTTTATCTCATGCGCCATAAGTCTGAGTCCCTTGAAAAGTTCAAGGAATTCAAAAATGAAGTACAAAATCAACTAGGCAAAACTATCAAGTCACTTCGATCTGATCGAGGTGGAGAGTATTTGAGCCTAGAGTTTGATGATATTTTGAAAGAATGTGGGATTGTCTCACAACTTACTCCTCCTGGTACTCCTCAATGGAATGGAGTATCTGAGAGAAGAAATCGAACTTTGTTAGACATGGTTCGATCCATGATGAGTCATGCTGATCTACAGACTTCCTTTTGGGGACATGCACTTGAGACTGCTGCTTTCACACTAAATCGTGTTCCATCTAAATCGGTTCAAAAGACGCCATATGAGATGTGGACTGGGAAACGTCCTAGTATGTCTTTTATGAAAATTTGGGGTTGTGAAGCTTATGTTAAACGTCAGACGTCTACTAAGCTTGAACCCAAATCTGAAAGGTGTATTTTTGTGGGGTATCCAAAAGAAACCAAAGGATATTATTTTTTTAATCCCACTGAGAACAAAATTTTTGTTGCTCGGACTAGTGTCTTCCTAGAGAGAGAATTTACTTCTAGAAAAGGAAGTGGGAGAAAGATTGAACTTGAAGAAATTCAAGAATCACAAGATACCACTGAACCAGAGATTGAACAAAAGCAAATTCCACAAGAAATTGAAGAATAAACAACTGCTGTAGAAACACAACCACCGCGCAGATCTTTAAGAGAACGCCGTGCACCTGAGAGATATGGATTTCTCATTACAACGCATGGTGACGTTCTTCTTATAGATCAAGATGAGCCTAGGACTTATCAAGAAGCGGTGACGAGCCCAGACTCTGAGAAATGGCTTGAGGCCATGAGATCTGAGATGGATTCCATGTATGAAAACCAAGTATGGACTTTGATTGACCCACCCGAAGGGGTTAAACCTATAGGGTGCAAATGGGTTTTCAAAAAGAAAATAGACATGGATGGTAATGTACAAACATACAAAGGGCGATTAGTCGCTAAAGGTTTTCGCCAAATTCATGGTGTTGACTATGATGAAACCTTTTCTCCTGTAGCTATGTTTAAATCCATCAGGATCTTGCTCGCCATAGCTGCATTTCATGATTATGAAATCTGGCAGATGGACGTCAAAACAGCTTTCCTTAACGGGAAACTTGAAGAGGATGTGTATATGACACAACCTGAAGGTTTTGTAAATCCAAAGGATGCTAGAAAGATATGTAAGCTACAAAGATCCATTTATGGATTAAAGCAACCTTCTCGAAGTTGGAATATTCATTTTAACGATGCAATCAAAGAGTTTGGTTTTATCAAAAATGAAGATGAACCATGTGTTTACAAGAAAGTTAGTGGGAGCACTATCACATTCTTGGTACTATATGTGGATGGCATACTTATCATGGGAAATGACATACCTACCTTGCAGTCTATTAAGACTTGGTTAAGAAGTTTTTCTATGAAGGACTTGGGCGAAGCCACTTATATCTTAGGAGTCAAGATCTATAGAGATAGATCAAGACGACTACTAGGTCTAAGCCAAAGTACATACATAGATAAAGTACTGAAAAGGTTCAGTATGGAAGAATCTAAAAGAGGATTCCTACCTATGAGACATGGTATTTCACTCTCGAAGGAAATGTGTCCTTCAACTCCACAAGAGAGAGAACGTATGAGTAAAATTCCATATGCTTCCGCTATTGGATCTATCATGTATGCTATGTTATGTACCCGTTCAGATGTCTCGTATGCCTTAAGTATGACGAGCAGGTATCAAGTAGATCCCGGTGAAGGTCACTGGACCACAGTCAAGAGTATCCTTAAGTACTTAAGAAGAACTAAGGATACGTTCCTATTATATGGAGGTGAGGAAGAGTTAAGTGTAAAAGGTTACACTGATGCCAGCTTCCAAACTGACAAGGACGATTCTCGATCGCAATCAGGTTTTGTGTTTTGCCTTAATGGTGGTGCTGTGAGCTGGAAGAGTTCAAAGCAAAGTACATTAGCCGATTCTACAACAGAGGCTGAGTATATTGCAGCCAGTGAGGCAGCAAAGGAAGCGGTTTGGATCAAGAAGTTCATTACTGGACTAGGGGTTGTGCCTAGCATATCAGATGCTATAGAACTCCGATGTGATAACAATGGAGCTATTGCACAAGCTAAAAAACCCAGATCTCACCAGCGATCCAAACATATACTTAGACGCTACCATCTTATTCGAGAGATTATCGATTGAGGGGATGTAGAGATATGCAGAGTACCTTCAGATGTTAACATTGCTGATCCCCTGACCAAGCCTCTGACACAGCAGAAGCATGATCGTCACACTAAGTCACTTGGTATTAGATATATGAGTGATTGGTCTTAGTGCTAGTGGGAGATTGTAAGAGTATGCCCAAAGATCAATCATGAGATGGTTGTAATAACATACTTTATTTACCATATTTATTAATATAAAGCGTTGTCATTATTATTTCAGTTTTTTTATCTGTGTATACAAATAAACTGTTTTATAATAATGTCCTGAGAATAATATGATTATTCTTAAAAGATCCTTAGTCGAGTATTATTGTTGACTAGGACAACAATAATGCATTAAGACTAACATGTAGTTGATTGATGATAAAGAGTTGTCATTGATGTGGATTGTCAAAATCAATGCATGAATATGTGTGTTAGAGAACAACATATTGGATTGACCCGTTATGAGTATGTTTATTGGATTATTATGTAATTGTACAACATTACTCATAGTGATTAATATTTATATGATCCTCAGACTTGAGATAATTATTATCTCAACATCGTGAGTTGTATATTTTGATACAGTCAAACGTACGCCGTAACTGGTTGTTCTATAAAGGCTGATGTTGGATATACCACAATCTATGTAAAGGGATATGGTTGATCAATATAGGATAAGTCCCTCCTACATAATGGGAGTAATATCTTAGGCCACTTGATTGAGTGAGACTAGAAATGCATGGCCATGCTCAAATAAGTTGACATGAGATGTCATACTAATTCGTATATCATAGTCTACTCAAGATATCAAGAAACATGGGATGGACTATACAAGTGTGACTATTCCATGACTTGTGTCCATTCCAGAGATAAAGGACTTAAGGATTAATGCATGAAAGGTTAATCACAAAAAGTTATGTGGAATCATGACTTCTTGTAACTTAGGTAGCAATGATGCATTGCTAGATGCCACTCATTGTTTGTGACATTAGAATCGTTCTATTATTACTGCTAACGTTGCAAGAACCTACAGGGTCACACCCTATGGTTTAAATGAACGGAATAAAATATAATTGGTATTGTTTTTGGTTGTCACATGAATTAAATTAATTAAAGAATTAATTTAATTGGGCAATCAAATATTGAACATATTATATGTACAAGGATGTTGTACACATAATGACAACATAATTCTATTAATATATGAATTTGATTCATATATAAATTTAAATAAATATAGTTTACCGAAATCCTTATTATAATTAATGTAATTATAATTTTCGGTTAAAAACTTTATTGTATTTATTTAATCTTGTAATACATTCAAGAGATACCAATTATAAAAGGCCCAATGAGAAAGGCACCCATTATAAAAGGTATTAAAAGGAGACAAAACTCAACATGAAATCCCTAAGTGATTTCTTGTTAGGTCTAGCAGCCGTCAAGCAAATAAGCCTCCAAAACAGTTTTGGAGATTTCTTCCGTTCATAGTCAAACCGGGTGGATTACGTAGAGGCCGACATCGAAAAAGGTTGAGGCTTGATTCGACAGTAGATCAAAACTCTTGTTACCAAGGTGTCGCTGTCTACTCAGATTGAAGTTTTGGTAATTTCGAAACCTTTATTTCACCTCGATTCGTTCCTCACACATGGATCCATGATTTGGATCGCCGGATCTAATTTTATTCTGCTGCGCCATGGGGTACCGGCGAACCAACATAAATTATATTTAATAATAATCTTATTAAATTTAATAACAATAACAATAACAATAATCATCTACCTAAAAAAATTCTATTAAGGGTACTTTGGTCATTTAAACCTTTTTCTGTATGCTATTACAACATCTATTCCATTCAACCAAACACAAGAATATTATTACAGCTCTATTCCATTCCATTCAACCAAATAACTGAATTACTGATTACAGATCTATTCCATTACAGCTCTGTTATATTACAGCTCTATTCCCATTACAACCCTATTCCATTCCCCCTAATCAACCATGCCCTTAGATTATAAAAAGCTTGTTGATGGGTTAATCAAACAAGGTGGAGGTAATGATAAGGGAAGGTGATTCATATTGTTTAGTACAAGGTAGAGAGCCACTAAACAAGGTGGCTTAAGGCTGAAAGTGATGGAATGTCGAAGTAGGAATCATTAAAGGTAAGAGAGGAGGGAGAGGAGGTCTTGGTGCTAATTTTAAGCCTTGGGCCTTATATACCCTTAGCTTTGGTCCCAAGATGTCACATGTTGGGTTCTCCCAAAAGTGATCTGCCATTATAGGAAAGGTGACGATTGGATATGCTTTTAATCATTTCGGATGGGAAATGGTGTAATGCCCCAAATTTTCGGTACAATAAATGGTATTACTTCGAGTCTTGGCACAATGAAATATATAAGAGAATTTGAAGATAAGTTTTATAAATGAAGTCTTGAAGAGTTTTTTTTAAAAAACTTTTAGAAGAGGAAATTAGAGAGAATGATTGTAAATATGAGAAGTTGGTATAGAAGGACCAAATTGTAAATTTGGAAAAGTTAAGGATGATAGTGTAATTTGATCAAATTGAGGAAATAAGAGTTAATGATTATTGTGGTGCATAAGGATGACTTGGATTGAGTATTAATTTTATGGTATTCACTTTGGGGACTAAATTGAAAAAATTAAAAAGTACAGGAACATATAATACAAATTTCCAAACGATGAAGAGATGAGTTAAAAAAGGCATTAACATCTATAAAAATTAAAAAAAGGACTTAAATTTGCTTACCAATGAAGGGCCAAATGTTTTAGAATTTTATTAGGTTTTCCTTTCCATGATTGACATGAAGAAACAAAATGAAGAATATGACATTTTTTTAATTAATTCATGCTTTTATACCTTGATTAAACCTTAATTAACATTATTTAATTAACTAAATCTTTAATTAATTTACTCTAATTATCATTAGCCTTATAAGTGGAGAATAACATCACCATCCACTATCTTATGAAAGAAAATTATTTATTTACCATTTTGAACATTTGCTAATTGCTATTTAAATCCTCAAGTCTTTGGCCAATAAAACTCTATAGCGATTGGACTCTTATAATTTAATCTTTGAACCGTAATTAACTATTAATTCAGAAAAATTACTCTAGCAATCTTCACCGTATTTTTATATTATCCTCGTAAATATTAATATTCATTATTTACGGACTCGGTTTACTGAAATAAGGTTTTGAAACAGCATTTTTTGACACCATCGAAAATTGAGCCCTTAAACCAAGTACTGTTCGAAGAGGCTCTGCAACTCTGATTTAATCTCCCCACAAACATCATTGCGAAACTCCTTCATGCGACTGTCGAATTTGGTATCCCGTTGCGACAACTTCACCTGCAGTTAAGTTATCACTTGTTGCAAATGACCCACATCCTTTTGGAGCCAAGTGGTGATCCCATTGGTTACAATAGCTGTTAACAGATAATTAGTATAAGACCAAAACGCATCGTTTAAGCTAACTAATCCTTTCCTCCCCAACAGCTAACCTTTGCAATGGTAATTAATAGAAATACAAATATTTTTAATAGAATTTCAAATCCTCCCGTAACAGTAAGTTAATATTTTTTATGGTGACAACCGAAATGAGACATGCCTTCAGTTTTGGGAAAACACTTACAAAATTTCTTGATTTCCAAGAACATTAAGAAACTATTCTTAGGGCTGAGAAATGTTGTAACCTCCCCAACCTGGCTTAGACGTTAGACCCGAATTTGAAAGATTACATTAGCCACCGAAGTGACCCAAAAAGCTAACAGAGTTTTGAAATCGGCCATTTTAAAGTATCTATCTAATTTAGTAGAAGACTTAGTTAAATACCGATTAATTATGCATCAAAATTATATTTAAAGTATAGCAGCAGAAAATGATAATTTCCTAATGTTTTTAGTAAAGATCAGATTTCAGGCTTAACTACTTAACAATTAAATATCCTAAAACTTTAATTAAATGACATGTAACATAAAAGAAATACAAACCCTAAGTTCCATACCACAGTTTGAAATAAAATAAGACGATTTCTAAATAAGAAAAATGTCAAATAATAAATCTAAAATATTTTTAATAAAAGCAAAGTCGTGTCCCTTCGGATGCCATACCTACGTCTTAACCTGGTGGGTTATTTGAAAAGTTAAAGATAAAAGGGAGTAAGCTATAAAGCTCAGTGTGAGTTCTATCATAAGATAATCAGTGCAACCGTTTAGCATATAAAATCACATCACATATAGTAATTTGCAATGACATATTCGGAATAACAGATTAACATATCATCATCATACAAATATACATATATACATACATATATATATAATTTTAAATATCTCAAATTTGTTTGCACATACTTTTGTGAATGCAACACAATTACAGATTTAGCAAAAAAGATCCTACCCTACTGCTTCACACCATAAGAGTTCCTCAGAACTCGTCTATCCCTACACATAGGGTTGTGGATAAACCACAAAGTTGTAAGTTAATACGCTACCAGATGGTTGTGAATACACAACATAAATGCAGATGAAAGCTGCAAGATAATGGGTGGACGAACCACCAGTGTTACAGGTTAATACGCGGTCAGATGGTTGTAAATACACAACTTAATTGAAGATAAAAGTTGCATGATAATATGTGGATAAACCACTAGAATTATAGGTTAATATTCTGCCAGAACTTCCTCCTTTCAAAATGTCTCATCCCGTGCATTAAAATAAACCATGCTTATAATAGAACAAAACAGAAACAAATAACATGCTTATAACAGATTAGGAATGGTAGTAATAAATATATTTTCATCTATTCAATACGACAACCAAAACATGTGTTTTTCAAGGATTCAATTTAATAGTATCATACGACATGTTGTATGAACAATTCACAATTACAGATACAATAGGCATGCTTAATCGCAATTCATGCAATCATATAAACATAACATTAATTCATGGATTTTTAGCATAATTCATATCATCTGGGGTCCAATTGAATAAAATAAAACACTAAAAATAGTTCAGGAACTATTTAAGGGCTAATTTGCACAAAATATAAAATCTTGGGCAAAACTATAAAATTTGATAATTAGGGGACACATGGCCGTGTGACTAGACCGTGTGGAGGGGTTACACGACTGTGTGGTTAGGTCATGTGAAAAATGTAAAATCGAGGTGCAGGGGAGACGGTCGTGTGGTAGGCCGTGTGGTCCACACGGGTGGCCTACACGTTTGTGTGGCTAGCCGTATGACCTTATTATGAGGCATGATTTACCCCAATTCACTTGTAAAGAACACACACCTACTACCGGGAGACCGAGCGACATCCCTCTTGTTTAAATTTGGTCTGGGATACCTAAATCGGATCCTTCAAACAACATTTACGCAAGAGTTAGATATTGTTTTCAAGATTTATCAAGATTACCGAGAAATATCAGCAAGATTCGTAAAAGATCGTTTAATCAATCTTAAAATTGACGTGAATAGGAATTATGTAGGATTTTAAGATCTAAACATCGGGACTGGAAAGTTCTTACCGATTCTTGGCTATGTTCGAAGGATGTTTCTAACTACGGTCACGAATTTGGTTGAAAAATGAGTTAATATCGGGAATAGATTTCGATTTGGGTAATCGAGAACAATTTTTAGCAAAGGAACAAAATTTTGATGAAATGAAAGAAAGAGGGAAGAAATAGAAAAGATTGGAAGATAAAATCTAGGAGAATTAGAAAATGAAGTAAAATCCTAACCTAATTAGAAAATTAGTTTAAATAGCTAGGGTTTTCAAATTTTTAGGGACTGTTTGGGTAATT
The DNA here is from genome assembly GCA_005393395.2 of Gossypium australe. Taxonomy (NCBI): domain Eukaryota; kingdom Viridiplantae; phylum Streptophyta; class Magnoliopsida; order Malvales; family Malvaceae; genus Gossypium; species Gossypium australe. The sequence goes on along the minus strand of CM016620.1, from coordinate 86,533,472 downwards.
AACCTTTCTTGTCAAAAATAATAAGGGGAATGGATATGGGAGGTGTTTGGCATGACTTGAACCTTGGAAGCAAGAGAAAAATAGAATACACTATCTATTTAACCATCAAACCAAGGGCTTTCCTTGGTTATTTATTTTATTTAACCCTATATATTTTGAAATGTTACAATTTCTACAAAATGATTTTTTTTTTTTAGAAATAACAAAGATAATAGAATATGAAGAAAATAATTTTGCAAATATTACTTCAAAGAAGATAAGGGCCTTGAACTAAGAGCAATGTCAAACATGAATCCTGTGTTAGCAATGAACCAGTCAATAGTCAATATTACTTCAATACAAAGGCGAATTTAGGGGGGGCTGGCAGGGGCCCCGATCCCCTAAAATGTAAAATCTTTATTTAGGTCATTAAAATTTTTAATCATTTAAAAATGATAAAGATATAGACTATAAAAACTTAAAATTTCATTCGACTCCCCTAAAAAATTGTTCTGGCTTCGCTCGTCCTTTAATATATCCCTTTAAATATTGAATCATTTAAAGAAGGAGAGGAGTCCACTATTTTCAGCCCTGCTGCTATTCTTGTGAATTATGGTAATGGTTGGAAGAAATGAATTTTCAATTTAAATTATATTATGGTTTTGAATGCTGAGATCATGTGACTAAAACCCATGTAAGCAGTATAAAAGACGAATGTTTTAGGGTTTCTTCTTGTCGGAGAAGTAAAATCAACATAAAAATTGTGTTCTAATGGAACATCGATGTAAATGAAGAGACCCATTTTATAAACTAGCATCAAAATTTAAAGTTTTTAGCTAGCATTTGGTGCATTCCTAGTTTTAGGATTTCAATAAAATGTGATTTTTTAAAATGTGGTTATTAAAAATTTGATCGTCCAGAAAGTTGTTTTGCAATGTTTGTTACCCTTTGAAAAGTATTGACTAAAATTCTTGAAAAGTTACATTATCACATTTGATTCACTAAATATTTTTTTTTTGGAATGTAATGATAATTTACATATGTTATCTTATTAAATAAAAATAATATTTATGTATTTAATATTTTACAACAAATTTTTTACTAATAAATCTTTGGATTAAACATTTAATAACAATATTTTAATTGATATTTTTAATTATTTTATTTTTATTTTGAATAAAATAAGATTAAATTTTTTTAGTTTAGAATAAAAACTTGATATTTTAATTTATATATTTTTTATTGAAAGCAAAAACTTAATATATGTATATATTAGGGGCATTTTTTGTAAATATCCCGGGGCGAGTTTACCTCAAACCTGACTTGATTATTTTTATAATTTCACCAAAGCCGACCAGCTTGGAACTTGACTTAAAAAAAATTGACCCTAATGGATTGGGTCAAGTCAAAACCCGTCAGATTCGGGATTTTTTTTTCTTTTGCCATCCCTACTTAAACTAAAATAAAATAAGGTTATTTTGTCTTCTAATATCTTTTAACTTTTCAAATTAGATGGGAAAGTAACTTTCTCACATTTTATAATGAGAATCACATTGTCATATTTATGGGAAAATAATTCTCAAGAAAAAAATTAGATACGAAAGAAAGTAAAAAAATTTTGACGTACCAAATATTGGGGGTAAATTACCAAAAAATACCATTTTTTTTTTCAAAATTTATGGAAAATGACATATTGTCCAATTATTTACCAGAATGGGTATTTTCCCTGAAAGCGCAATGACAGCGCGATTTCAGGGGATGCAGCACGAAAACGCATCCCTGAGGGAGCATTTTCTGCCACATCAGCAAAAATCGCGTCCTTGAGGGCGCGCTTTGCTGATGTGGCAAAAACGCTCCCTCAGGAACTTTTTTTTTCTCTTCCCCAACAGCCATATTAAAAAAAAAAAAACTATAAAATCCCCCCTTTCATTTTTTTTTCACACAAAGGTCCTTACTCAATTTTCTCTCAAATTTCTCTCGACTTTCTCTCAAATTCCTCTCAAATTTCTCTCAAATTCCTCTAAAGTTCCTCTCAAATTTCACAAAAGTCCTTTAATTTTTACAAAAAGCCCTGCTTAAAAGTTTTTTAAATTAGTTTTTTTTAATTTAAAAATATTCAATCGTATTAGCAATGGCTAGAGAATTAATTCGTCTCGACAATAAACACATCTCCGTCGATCAAATGACAATGGTAAGTTATAATTTTAATTTTTCAATACTATTTAATATTTTTTAGGTTTATGCAATTTTAATTAATTTTTATTTTATAATTTTTTAAATAGTCTGTAAATCGGGTGTTGCAATGCTATATTCGCAATATGCCTGGTCTGCCATCGCCGTTGATCGAGAATTACCTGCGGGAAGCTGGTTTTTGGCACGCGGCCACGATAGGCCGGGGGTGCAAGTTGGACCCGAAGCTAATCAGTGCGTTTATAGAGAGGTGGAGACTCGAGACACACACTTTCCGTATTCCATACGGAGAGCATACTATCACTCTAGAAGACGTGCAGTTGCAATTGGGATTGCCGGTGGATGGGTACGTAGTCACAGAGTCCGCAACTTTTGGTGATTGGGGAGCCGTATGCTACGAGCTTTTGGGTGCTATTCCAGATAACATTAACGGAGGTCGGATCAAGATGGGCTGGTTACGAGACACATTCCCGGAGTCGAATAATGATTCGACTGAATTAGAAAGAATACGGTATGCTCGGGCATACATTCTTGAAATGATTGGAGGCTATCTGATGCCGAACTTGTCACGAAACCTCGTACATCTGAGATGGGTGCTGAAACTCGTTGATTTTAGAGTAGGCGGTGAATTGAGTTGAGGGTCTGCCGTGCTAGCAAAATTGTATCGAGAGATGTGCGGGGCGACGCGACCGAATAAAGCCAAAATCGGAGGTTGCCTATCACTACTGCAATCATGAGCATGATTTCGCTTTCCATTTTTACGTCATCGAGTGGACCACCCATATACATTCCCACTCATAACGAGGTAAATTTAATATTAGATTTTACAATTATTACGTAGATTTAAAATATAATTGTATGCTAAAAATTTATTTAATTAGGTGGAATCATTTGGCGAGTTATGTTGGAATACCTACCTCGCTTGAAGATATACGACTTCTATTAGACCAACGGTCGAAAGCACAAGTAAGTATTAAATAAAATGTATTTTCGTAATAAATAGTCATTTTGTATTTAGTATTTAATATTTAGTATTATGTATATAACTCATATTTTTATCATGTTAATATAGTTTTAATGGACACCATACGAGGACCCGTCAATTCGGGCAGTAATTCCGAACGAGTTCTTTCAAAATCCAAACATTTTGTATGTGAAGGTCCCATTGGTCAACTATGCCACCATGGAGATGCACCAGTCAGATCGGATTCTGCGTCAATTTGGATTTCGACAATTGATTTCCGTGGCACCTGAGGTGCTCGATGATGAGCGCAAAGTCGACTTACGGCAGTTGCATACGGATTGGCCAAGATTTTGGTCAGCATATATCGAATTATGGGAAAACCAATATGATTATATACCTACTCGGGAACCGGTCATCGTTCCTGAGTTAGCGTGCGTGCCGGAATACATGCCATGGTTTAGGATCCATGGCAAGTCGTATTTATTGTTAGAAGAGGAGAGGCGACGGCAACTTCGTATACAAAGGGAACGACGGGGCCCTTTAAATCCAAGGAGAAGGGATGATGGGACGGGCCCATCAACAGCGCCCACACAGTCACTGGGCCCAACACTTCAGCTGACGACACCCATATCACAGCCTTTTCCGGTTATTCCAGGTGTCTATCCTAGCCCTTATATGTATCCTAACCCTTATATGTTTCTTTTTCCCAGTGGACCGCCGATCTATATGCCACCGTCGCATGAGCGATTGCATGAGGCGCCATTGGGGAGCTCTTTTTTTTACCAATCTCCAATGCCTTATGGGATTCAAACACCTCCGCCATGGGTGATGTAAACATCTCCACAGTTATTATTTTATCAAGGTGGGTCATCCTTCCAACACCCACCACCAGACCCCCTGCCGAAGGAACCAGAATCTCTGCCGGAGCAACTACAACCCCCACCGGAAGCTGGAACAAGGAGGAATCCAGCGCGTAACTGTCGACCACCCCCATGGGGCACTGATTTCGACTGGCACCAACATTGATTTTTTTAATATATTTGTATAAACTTTTTTATATTGTTTCATTTAATAAAATAAAAGTTATTTTTATTTTAATTATAATTTAATTTTTATATTTTTAATAAAATAAAAGTTATTTTTATATATTAATTATAATTTATTTTGTATATTTTTAATAAAATCAATTTATTTTGAATAAGGAAAAAATATTGCTAATATTTTTATATTTTAATATATTTCTACAAAAAATTTTATATTGTTACATTTAATAAAATAAAAGTTGTTTTTAATATTTCAATTGTAATTTAATTTTTATATTTTTAATAAAATAAAAGTTGTTTTTGATTTTTTTTATTGTAATTTAATTTTTTATTTTTAATAAAATAAAAGTTGTTTTTATTTTTTATTGTAATTTATTTTTTTTATTTTTAATAAAATAAAAGTTATATTTTTATTTTTTACTGTAATTTATTTTTATATTTTTTATAAAATAAGTTGTTTTTAATATCCTAATTGTAATTTAATTTTTTTATTTTTAATAAAATCAATTTTTTTAATAAGGCAATATGTTTAAAATTTTTATATTTTTAATATATTTCTACAAACCTTTTTATATCGTCACATTTAATAATCATTAGGACTAAATTGAATAAGTGAAAAAACTTGAAGGGCCAATGTTGTAAATATTTTAAGGGTGGAAGGATCTAGAAACTAAGAAGAAATGGATGAATTAGGACTAAATTGAATAAGTGAAAAAGTATGAGGGGTTAATTTGTAATTTTATCAAGATGGGTGTTGATCCACTGTAGGAATTTTGAAGGATCGTAAGGGGCAAAATAATCATTTAGCAAGAAAGATAATTTTGAAGAATAATAATGATGGCGATATTTTAGATTAATTGAATAACTTTTTTTTTGTTTTGCAACTTAGTCCTTCTACAAAAGTTCACCATTTTCATCAAGAAATTAAAATAATTTTCATAGCCACCAAGAGACAAAAATGATAAGGAGACTATCAACTATTTCGATTTGGACATGAGCGAGATGTATCGCCTGGGTTCCTACACCATCCGTATAACTTCCGTTGGTTAGCTATTTCTTGGATATCCATATTGTTGCGTATTCTAGTCGAGCAAGGTCGACCCTTTGGTTTGCGACGTAGTTTTCTATCTGGTAACAGCTTAAACGGAGCAAGCGATACAAACGGCCACTTACGTTCATCTGGGACTGGTGGGAATACGTGTCTCCACACGTTGTACATGTATTCTATTTTGTACACTTCGTCAACATAGCTCATGGGATCCAGACGGAGATTCTGACAAGCTGCAATTACATGAGCGCATGGATAACGAAGTGCGTCAAATATCCCACAGTCGTAGGTCCTATTTCTCAAGTTTACACGATATTGCCCGCCAACAATACCTTGGTTCGGTCTGTCAAACTCAGTCACACGAAACCATAGGTTGTCGCGATCATGACACACTGTGTGCATGGTGTTGGATCGTGCCTTCGCCTTGTTAATTTCTCGCAATACCTTCGCGCACCATACATGGCCTCCCTGCATTTAGCCTTTATGACTCGTTGTTCACTTCGAAAATAGTGCCGCTAAACGAAAATATGTCTCTCGCACAACCAATGTTATTGGCAAATGACGCGTTCCTTTTAGAACAGAATTTATGCATTCAGCAAGGTTTGAGGTCATATGACCATATCGTAGGTCGTCGTCTTATGCTTGTGTCTACTGTTCGAAAGGTATGTTGCATAGGTAGTTTGCGCCTTCTTTTAACTGAGCGCAAAATCGCCAACATCTCGTGAAAACGGTCCTTATTGATCTCGTACTTATTGATCTCGTACCCTGCCAATATAAGTTGATAGCGAATATTACATACCACTATTCACTTAAGAATAAATTGAATATTACAAACGAAATTATATTAATAGATATTACATACCCATGTTAGTCACTTGTCGTCGTTCATTTGTAGATCGATATTGCCCGTGGTAGTTGGACGCAACATGCCTTAGGCAATATCGATGGTGTGTGCGATGCTATAGGCTTCCCTGTCGCTCTTCTGCGGCTAGTATTCCAGGGCCCCGATCTGATATAATGCATATATCATGTTGGGGGCAGACATGCCTCCTTAACCTAGATAGAAAGAAATCCCAGTCATCAGTTGACTCCCCCGGTGTTATTGCAAACGCAATTGGAAGGATTCTCCTATTGCCATCCTGTGCCACAGCTAGCAATAGCCAATGCGTATATCTACCATACATAAAGGTACCGTCAATTTGTACCATTGGCTTGCAGTATAGAAATGCGTCTCGGCATTGCTTAAATGTCCAGAACAGATGCTTGAACACTTGGCACCCACGGAGCAATCTATCATTGTAGTACGCAGATGCCGTTTCAAGGTCTGTTATGCTGCCTGAGACATATCTCTTCAGCATCAGACACCATTGCCACACTTCATTAAATGAAGCGTCCCATCGACCATGCAACTTTTCCAACGCCTTCTGCTTAGCTACCCAGTTCTTGCAGTAAGAGGGCGTGTACCCCAATTGGCTATTAATATTGGTAATTAATATCGGCACTAAAGTCTTGGGACCCGCCTTCATCGTCGGTATTATTAAGCTAGCCAACATATCTGAATCCATCTTGGGATGATCTTGTGAAACACCTGTCAATGAAGTACGTTAAATAATACAACATTACTTAATATTAGTATTATTCAAAAACCCTAAACACCTAGTGATACTGTACTGGCAAGATATGTATGTGGACCTTTGTATTTTTTAATCTCCCACAAGCCTGTCCTTTTCCTCAACGAGGCCATGATTTTTCATGAACATGTACCGTCTTGCACTGCACACTTGGCCTCATACTTATCGAGTTTAGATTTAACCACGTTGTAGTTAACCCCGTTCTTGATGCTATATTGTTTCAATGCACCAAGAAAACTATCCTTGTTGGAAAACTCTTTACCAACTTTTAATGCACCCGAATCCAACGACGAACTTGTACGGTCACACCTTCTGTGTGGTAGTTCAAGAAACTGCAACGCATCGTCTTGAGATAGATCGACATTATGATGTGGGCTGGAGGCGAGTACGCCCTGAATCACGGATCTTCTTATTCTTGATCTGAACCCCCTTCAACATCTTCAATATGGTTGGAACAGGCTCTAGTTCAAAAAATAATGCAACTTCTACACCATCGGGGCCGGGCTCTTGAGGTGGATCCACATCGGACTCATCATTCGACCCACCATCATCTGCAACGAACGAGGTCCCCTCACCGGTGGATGTCGTGGGGAGTACATTATTCCTCCTTAAACAACTTTCGTAACGTCCCCAATCATATGTGGATTGCCAACCATTAGAAGTTGATAACGTTCCCCAATACGTATTTCTAGCATCGAACGTCGACCCACCGATATGCATGTCCCATCCACCAACCGAGTGTCGTGCAGGGGTTGTGTTTTCCATACTACCACCAAACACGGGCGCTTCCGTATTCTGCCTACCACTAACAGAGTGTCGACTTGGGGTCGTGTATTCCCCTCGAACAACAGTAGATGTTGAAGTCGAAAGAATATCACTTGGCGATGAAAATTGTACATATACCTCAAGATAGGGTGATCCACTGGCAAGATGAGTTTCCACCATTGCCTCCAAGCTCCGAGGACCTTTGATGTCGAATGAGTCTTATCTCACGGAATCAACCGAAGCACAAAATCTATACTTAATAGACTGAACTTTCATTGGTGTTCTTCCGAAGATTTTACGCCTAATTCTTTTGCGAAGTTCTGTCAAATCTATATTCTAGTTAAAAACCAGCCGCGTTGTGTTCTCCGATAAAAAACAACACCGTTTTCGGTGTCACGAACCTCACCATTATAGTAAATAACAGCACTAATACGTTCACTCATCTTCAGTTTCTATTATACTTTTGCCTCAGTTTCTATTATGCAACCTGAGAATGAAATTTGGCTCATTTATAGTCTACGGATAAATAGGAACAACTGTAGCAAAAGAGCGTCCACGTGGGAGCTTTTTTGAGTACTCTTGCTAACAGTGCATCCTGCTTGAAGCGTTTTGGTCACTATTTGTTCAGAAACATCTTCTCAAAATTATCATTTCAGGAACTATTGTAGCAAAAGAGTGTCCACGTGGGAGCTTTTTTCAGTACTCTTGCTGACAATGCATCTTGCTTGAAGCGTTTTGGTCACTATTTGTTCAGAAACGTCTTCTCAAAATTATTTTACCAGATACTACTGTAAAAAAAAATAATAATTTTTATATTGCTGATATATTTTTTCCAAAACCCTAAACCTAAAATTATTTTAATTAATTAACCCTAAACTTTAGTTCATTAATTTTCCCCTAAAAACCCAAAACCCTAAGACCCTAAAAACCATAAAAACCATAAACCCTAGCCTTAAAACCCTAAAAACCCTAACCTTAACTCTAAAAACAACTAAAAACCCTAACGGAAAAAGCAGGCAAAACGCGTCCCTAAGGGAGCATTTTTGCCACATCAGCAAAGCACGCCCTCAAGGATGTGATTTTTGCTGATGTGGCAGAAAACGCTCCCTTAGGGACGCGTTTTCCTGCTGCATCCCCTGAAATTGTGTTGACGTAGACGCGCTTTCGGGGAAAATGACCCATTCCTGTAAATAATTAGAAAATATGTCCTTTTCCGTAAATTATGAAAAGAGGGCATTATTTGGTAATTTACCCAAATATTGGAATTACTTTTCAATTAATTAAATTCTCAATAAAATTATAATTTTTCATCATACCAAACACTACCTTAAAGAAAGAGAAAAAAAAGTGTTGTTGTAACATGTTTCTATTTTCTGGTTACTGGTTAAAGGCTCATTTAGTATGTTTAAGGGTTTTGATTTATCTTCATTATTTCAATGGCTAAAGTCATTCCAATTCTCATAGTTGTATGAGAAAACTTCATATTATAGTTGTCACCTTTTTTATTTATGATCTTACGCATTTTATTATTTTTTACAAAATTAATTATATTTGTATGATAGAAAATTGTTAAAACATTGATTCAATATATTGTTTTGCACTGAATACTGAGCGGAGCATAAGAAAGATATTAATTTCTATATAGAATTTTTGCAGTAATTTTTATAGAATAATCTAAGAAAATAAAATATAGTGGGAAATTAGAAAGAAACTTTTTTCTATGTTTCTGGGAGCATCCAACAAATGAAATTCCTCTATTCTTTATAAGAGATCTTATGTCTCTTCATAGGGACATAATTATCCAAACGGATAGTCATATCTTTAACCACAAACATAATTATTCAATATGTATTAACTTGAATAATTAATACACTTTGTTATTAATTAAGTGATATAACTTTTGGTCACAAGAGACTTAACTGATCACTATGAATAATAACAACTCTTGCTTACTTACCAAGTGATATTATTTTTAGATCACTTGTAACTTCTCAGTTATAATTATAGGAATATTATAAATATTTTAAAAATGTTCCAACAATAATATCTATAATATACTTCAAGTTGAGTCATTTATCTAATCAATGTCCAACATTTTATATATTCCCTTGGATTTAAAATATATATATATATATATAAATTTTTTTAAATTAATTAAATCTAGACATTTAAAAGAGTGAGGAAATATATATATATATATATTACAAATTGAGTTTGTATCTCAATATTTTAAATTAAAAATCTATTTTCTTGGGAAAAAAAATAAGAAACTATAAATATAATGTAATAATAAAAAAGTATTAAAAACAATTTTTTTTTTTCAAATAAGTATCCCATACTTGAAAAGTAATATAAATGAAATTCATGCGAAAAGTGGGGTACTTCCTCTCTTTCGCAAATAATGTTTTTGCATGGTTTTGGACAGTTGACTAATTTTGTGGAATCTTTCGCTTTCTTATCAGCCTTCCTATTATGCTTTCCCTTTCCTAGTTTTCCATAAACTTTTTTTTAAAATAATTTAATCCTTTCAAAATCAAATCAAATCATAATCAGCATTAATTGGTGAATGACAAGATGGAATCGCAAAATAAAATAAATTAAATGCTCTTCCTTCTGCCAAAAATGTGTTGTCCGTACACACATCTTTTGGCTCTGTTAGGGAACTTTCACTGTTTCTACAATCTATATAACACTTGCTCCAATTTGGTATTTTATTCTCATTATATTCCAATTTTTTAATAATAAAAAAAAGCCATAAAGGAAATTATATACGCATAAGACATGGAATCCCTAAATCCACGTGTTATGTCATTTCCATGTCTCCAGGATTCTGTGCAATTTTGTTCTTTTCTATCCTAAAACTATTGTCACATACATCATTTCGTCTATCATTAATAAAAATCAAATAAATTAAATTTTAACATTTTTTTATTTTTATTTTTAAATATAAATCTAAAAATATCCATGACAGCCCAGATATTTATATATTTTATAACAGACAAAGTACAGCCAACCCCACTTTGAATAAAAGGCACTTTCAAAGTTAAGATTGTTTGTCTCTTTTCAAAAATCAAAATAAATTCAATGTTGAATTTTAAAATAAATATATAAATTTAATTTTATATATAAATTATAATTAAATATTTTCATTTAATTTAATTTTTACAAACTACTAATATCATTGATATATAATACAATTTTGTGTCTACATATTACATATACAAATAATTATACTTATATAATATAAAAATAAATTGATGTATTCATATTTTAAAGGTGTGCAGTCAAAATAAAAATTTTATATATACATTTGAACTAAAATTACAGTTGAACGTATATAGTTGAACAAAATCAAAATTCATGTACTAAATTAAATATTAAATTAAAACTCATATATAACTTTGATATTTATCCTATTAGATATCTCAGTTATTATTAACTTTTACTTTTTTACCAAATAAATATTTAGCCTTAGGCACTATTTAGATACAATAATCGTTCTTTCACCAAATTAATATGTATTATAAAATTAATATTTTCCCGGTACATTAAGAAAGGTGAGATCATAAAATTAATATTTAGTTATTAGTTCATCAAATTAAACTTAAGTTATTAACAATATTATAAAAAATTATTGATTATATAAGAAGTCAAGATAAAAATACTTGAGAAAACTTGGAGCCAAACACAAATTATCATATTTTTAGATATTAATTATAAGAGGTGAAATAAAATTTAAAAAATAAAAAGATTAAAATGAGATTTGCATAAAAGGTTAAAAAGTTTTTAGCAAAAATTACAATTCAAAATAGTCATGATTATAGTTTTTTAATAGCTAGAATGTTAAAATATACTTTCCTTTTGATTTTTAATACAATAAATTTGTATACAAATTGTTGATTGAATTTTAATTTGATTAGTATTGATATTATTGTTAGTGTAGGATAACATGAAATAGAGTACGCTGAAACGCTTTCACTTTTTAATTAAAGGTTGAAGAGCAGTTAAGAATAGTTCTAGATATTATATAAGCTTATGTATCTCCATTTATTGTTATAATTTTAGTTCACATAAAAGATTTCTCAAAAGATAATAAATGAAAAAGAAATAGTAACAGTGTATTATAATTGTTTAAAATTGAGAAAAAAAAGAGAGTTAATAATTAATGTTTGGGTAAAATAAAAGGACTGAAAACTCTATTTTGAAAAAGATAAAAAATGTAACAAAAAAAATGTTACAATGGCCATTAAAAATTTGCATGAGATTCGTAATTTTTTTTAAAAAAAGTAAAATATTTATATAATTCTGTTAATTGATTTTTACTTTAAATTTTTTTTTAATTGAGTTGGTGTCAAATTACTCGTAGCATTTATCCATTTAAAATTTTTACAATTAGCATATATTAAAATATTTTATGATTAAATACAATTCAAGTCGGACCACCAAAATTACACAGCTATATTGTTTTTTTTTTTTTACTTAAATCTCTATTTCAACTCATAATCCTTCTTAAACTTTTAAATTGGAGTAAAAATGTACTTAACTACGTTCAAATATAAATTCTATAAATATCTCATTTTAAAACCAACGTAATTCAAACCGATCCAATTCTGAATTAATATAAATGAAATATGTTATTATAACTGAAATGAAAATCTCAATAACATGTAATATAAACATGATCAGTGGTTTATTGGAGGGTTTTTTTTTTTTCCTTCTTCTCCCTATCTTTTTAGGTTGTTAATGAAAAGATTCAATGACAGCCAAGAAGTTAAATTTGCATTTAACAAGAAAACAGTAAAAAGCAAACAAACAGAAAATTTTATACCTCCAACACTACAATATATCCGCTAATGTAGCCGGATTTTCTAGCAGCATGAGGCCCCTGAACATATTTACGTAATCCTTTGATCATTGAGCCCTTCGTCACATAAGTAGTTCTAGCACTCTTCTAAGAGAAAAGGAAGACTATATGGACATAGGAGGCGACCGATGATGAATGGAAGCAACGTTGCTTTTAATTCATCTGATCTAGAATCCATCTTCTTCATATGGTCCATGAGATTTACAAATTTTCCATCCCGCGAGAGTCAATAATTCTCTCTCAATCGTTTGTTGTCTGTCATCGTCAAGACTGATGAAACATCGAGGCCTTCGTCTTTCAGGCCCAATATGCCTGCCATTTCAGCAACTGTGATAGGAATAGTATGCTCGTTCACTTTAATGGAGTAAGTGTAGGGATCGAACTAATCGATCAAGAAACCTACGATATCTCTCTTCATAGACCGAAGAATTAGTCCCACTAACGACCCCTTACCAATACTGTTTAGGATATTCTGTATATCCTTATCTTTCAACTCATTTGATAACTTTAATACACACAGACGACTGCACCGAGTAAGAAAGCCCTGCAGAAATTTGCATATGTTATATACCACTTATATAACATGAACATTAACATGAACATGATTTTATTTTTCCATTAAACTTGTCTTTTATACCTTGATTAATAATTAATAAATCTTTAATTAATTAATTAAACTTAATTAAATTTACTTAATGACAATTAACAAAATTGGTGGATGAAAGTTGTCATCCACCGCCGTTTGTTGACTTTTAAAAGGTCTAATTGCTTAATTGGTCCTTCAGGTAACTAAAAATCCATTGCGATTAACTTTTACCACTTTTACAACTTAGTTCTTGTACCTTAATTAACTATCCAAATGATCATCGAAAATTGTGTTCCGAAACCACCGCTTTTGACACTATTGAAAAACGGGTTGTTACAAAGATACACTTGTTGTTTCCTAGAGCGAACTTCGAGTCCAAGGACTGAACAAACTCATCCACACATGTGTTCCTATTGCTAATGACAATTATGTCATCAACATACACCAAAACATAAAGCACTATGTCACTAGACATTTTGATGAAAAGAGAGGCATTGGTCTTAGATAATAAAACCCTGTAGCTACTAAGTATTCTCTCAACTTGTGAAACTAGGCTTGAGGAGCCTGTTTGAGTCCATACAGAGCCTTTTTCAACTTGCACACAAGTGGCTGATCACCATTGTGTTGTTCAAACCCTAGTGGGTGAAGCATATAGATATCTTCTGTTAGATCCCCATTCAAGAATGCATTGTTAATATCCACTTGTCTTAACTGTCAACCATATGTCACAACAAGAGTCAAAATCACTCTGATTGTTGTTGGCTTAACCACTAAACTAAAAGTCTCCTGGAAATCAATACCAACCTCCTGTAGGAACCCCTTGGCCACTAATCTGCCTTTGTAACGAGCCACAGAACCATCAGCATTCCTTTTGAGCTTAAAAGTCCACCTATAGCCCACAGCTTTCCTGTTTGCAGGTAAGTGCACTAGCTCCCATGTTTTGTTCTTTATAAGAACATCAAATTCTTGTTGAGTAGCCTTGGTCCATTCAACATTGGTGAAGGCCTCTTTAATGGTCATAGGTTCTCGATCACAAAACTTCGTAGAATACACCATAGGTTTAAAAATGCCACTCTTGGAACGTGTTTGCATTAGATGAGTATTGGAACATACATGTAATGATGGTGGACTAATTGCTGGAACCAAGTTAAAAATATTATGAAGAGCAGCTAGATCCAAGGAGATAGAGAGAGAATTAATAGAGCTTGAGGCTGGAGAACCCTTAGTGTTTGAGCTGACAAGAGAACAGGAAAGCTTTGATGAAGTTGATTGCCAACTTTAGAATAACCTTGATAAAAGTCTGATTTGGCTTTGGAGGAAAAAAAGGAAAACATCTTTCATTAAATACTACATGTCTAGAAATAAAGATCCAACCAGTATCATTAAGACATTTATAACCTTTATAAATTGTGTTATAGCCAAGAAAAGTGCATGGCTTAAATCTAAATTGAATTTTATGCCTGTTATAGGGTCTAAATAAGGATAACAACAACATACAAACACCCTTTAGATAGGTCATTATAAATAAAAAAAATAGAAATAACAAAAACCTAAATATCAATAGCTTTAGATAGGCCATTATCCTATTTTAGGTTTCTTCTCAATCAACTAGTCATTACCCTAACAAGATCTCTCGATCTTCCACTAAACTAATGAGTCGACAAGAACTACTTATCTATTGACCTCACAGTACAGTCCGATTTAGGGCTAAGGTGTTCACAGATAGGTCATACTAAATTTAGGTTAATTCCCACCTAAATGACTTTCAAGGGTTGTCAAGCCTAGGGTTTAGGTTAGTCCTCTCCCAAATAGTTGATCCGCTAAGAAAATCTTATATAAGAATTAATTAATCACACCTCCACTTGCTAATCCCCCATAAGAAGATTAGTTTATCATGGATCTCATGAACATAATAAAGTTGAGTATAAAGATAAACATAAAAAAATAAATAAAAATAGAGTTTAGAGAATCCTGTTTGTATTTGATAGATGAAGAGTAGAAAATCCACTAGCGTTTGATACCATTCACAAACCACGTTCTCCGAAGAACACAAAGAGAAAATAACTAAAAAAATAAACCTAAGTCTAAAACTAAAAATTGAAATTATAAAGAAAAACTTAAAGTCTGAAAAAGTTCTCCGTAACAACTGATAACTGTGCTTGTTTATAGAGTTAGGGTTGCTGTCGTCCTCAACCCTAGGTCAGTGGACACTCTCGTGTTAAATATTTCATTGTGCAAACTAAAACACTCTTGGCTCATAAATATCTCTCGTACAAGATCGATGTCGCGACACCCTAGTGTTTGTGTCACGATATAAAAGGTAATATGCTCAGGTTCAACATTGCTTTAGGGCTGTGTCACGATATCCTATGGTTGTGTCGTGACACTGAAGGCAGAATCAATATTCTTGTATTCTACTCCCTATGTTGCGACATCAAACTTCCCGTATTGCAACATAACGACCAATATTGAGTTTATACGTCCTCTGATGGCCTCTTGCACACTTACTAAGTGTATTAGCTCAACTTTAGGCCTCATTTGCCCCCTGTGGTCAATAAAAGACTTATAATACACTTTTTATTGTATTTAGACTAAACTATGAAAACTTAATAAAACATAATGAAAATGCTTGTATTCAAGCTCCTTAAGTGCAACAACTAGTTTAATCCAACACATCGAATTACAGCAGATCACATCTCTAGATCCATGAAGAACCATACTTGAATCTGCAACAATCACTTCTTATAGCAACCCTTTCAACAGAAATTAATGCTTTATAGCAATAAAAACACTAGCTCTGATACCATGTTTGAATTCAATCAAATCAACAGTAAAGAAGAAGAGAATACAAAAATGGTCTACTTGTTTTATTGATATAAGCTCTAATAATCCATGAGGACCAAGCCATCATAGTTATACAAGATAGTTAATGGAGTTGCAACATTCAAGACTAACAAGAAATCCTAGCTTAACCTGAGCTCATCCACTAATTGAAATGAAAATAGTTACAAACTAACAAACTAACCTAAACAGAATTAATTAACAACTAACTATCAACTAACAAACTATAACATCGTTACCAGCTAACTGACTACTACCTAACTAACAATGACCCTTTACTTTAATACGGGGGTATACTTTAATTTAAAATGCTTTCGAGAACCTAAACTTTTTTTTTTTGCTGGTGAGGCTTATTCATATTCGCGTAGACAGTGACGTTGTAACGCGTATGAGATGGCAGTGATTGTTTTAAAGTCATGTGGTGGTTTCAACGTAAGTGACTATTTCAAAGTAGGATTAAGTTTAAAGATTTCCTTTTCTTTCGATGAGTCGTTTGAATGAGGACTTTTTGTGTGTGCTTGTTTTACAATTATATCTTAATGTTATTTTGTTATATCAAATTTCCTAATTGATGTAATTTATTACAAGGAATAACAAAATATCTAATATATACAAAAATATATAACCTTAAACAAATTTTCTAGAACTATTCATCGTATATTTGGTTATACCATAATGTTAGGGTATAAAAATGAAAACTCAAGTCATGTTTGACACGAACGTTAGGAATGTTGAATCGATTTATATAATTTGGTATTTAGTTACATATATTGATATACCAATATATATAACTGCATCCGGTTATTAGTTTTAGACCTTAAAACTATTATCATGAATTTTGGTATGCCCTCTAAACCCCACTAATGAGTAGGGAAATAAAAATCTTTAAAATAAATTTCATGCAAAACTAATGTTTTCTCACCAAATGAGTTAGATTCTGGATTTAATTTAGATAATTTGTATACAAAAATATGTAAATGACCTTAGAAATTTTGTTAAAGTACAATGGGCGTCATAGACAGGTATATGAAACACTCACCGATTTGTCCATTATTTAAAAAGGTAAAATAAAAAAATGGTCACCCAACTATTATCATATTGTTGTTTAAGTCACTCTAGCTTAATTTTTTTCAATTTAGTCTTAGTTCTAAAAAATTTAACCAAATTTTATTGTATTTCTTAATATTTAAAAATTAAATATTTACAAAACTTTAAAAAAATTATATAAAATTTAATTTTTTGATAAAATACTTAAGATTTTATAAAAATACAAACAATATTATAAATAAATAAATACCAATTTTTATCTTTTTTTTACTGACATGAAATTTATTTATTAATACATTTATAAATATTTTATTATTTAATTAAAATCCCACAAACAATATTTAAACTAGATTCAAATGTAACACCCCAAACCTGGCCTGGACGTTATGGCCGAATCTGGCGATGTCACATTGAAGTGTTTTTCATAAAACAAGTTATTAAAGAAAAACCCTCTTTTCTATTAGTCCTCTTTTTATTACCTTTCATTGATTCTAAGATGTGTCGTTCATTTCCAAAATGTGAATCATTAACAAAAAGTTATTTACTTTCAAAACGTTATTAATTTTCAAAACGTCACTTATTGAGGAAGCTTTAAAAATAGTTTGCGTATTCGGGCGCAATTTGTTAAAAAAAAGTTTAATTTTTGAAAACTCGATTGTCCCTACTACTAGCAGTTATAAATCAAAGCAATAAAAATCCTAAATAATCCATGAAAATCCAAAGAGGCCATTATTACAGTAAATACCCCAAAATAAAATTATAATTATAATTAATTACTAAAATAGAATGAAATGAGTCGTGTGGCCACCGTTGAGTCCTCCGCTGCACTGATCCGCCTGTGTCTGGGGATTACCTGTACAGATAAAATAGATGGGTGAGTTTACGAACACTTAGTGTGTAATTCCATATAAAACAACTAGACAGAAAGCAATCACAATCTGGACCTAAGCCCATTTCAGTAACGGTTTCAGTTTTAGTTAGGGCCTTAGCCCATTACAATACAGGAGCAGTCATACATTAGGGCCTCGACCCATTACAATATCAATATTAGTTCGGGCTTTAGCCCATCTCAGTAACAATAACGGTAACCAATATACAATCAGGAAATCCTACCCAACCAGCCTTTACACTCCATCTCCGTCCAACCCTACACTCCATATGGGGATATAATCAACCCACCCATCCCTACACTCCAAGTAGTACCGGTTGCAGCACTAAAACAGTAGTTTGTAGCTGAGCTGCAAGTAAATTAGGCTCGAGGCCTTTCAGTACACTTCCTCCGAACAAAATAAACCCCAACCCAATGCAATGCAATATGTAAATATAACATGCTATAACAGAATGTCATGCATGTAGTCAGGGCATACAGTATCAAATCAGTAGAACATCATCATGCTTATTCATATCAGTTATACAGACAATTCAGTGAATTAGGGGTCTAGATATGTTTACCAACCCTACAGTAGGTCCACAGTTGACTCGGGCTACCCGTGCAACCTTAGCAGACAAACAGTGAAAAATGGGCCCACAGGCCCATGTTGCATGCCCATGTGGGCCCACACACTCGTGTGGCCCATACGGCCAAAAATGGCCTTGGCCGTGTGGATCACACGGCCTGGCCCAATAATCCCACACGCCCGTTTGGCCCACACGGCCCAATTCGGCTGGGCCCACGAATTGTACATGGCCAGCCTTGATGATCACACGCCCGTGTTTGGTCACACGGCCTACCACACGGGAGGCCGCACGCCCGTGTGGCGTCGACTTTCCACGCATTTTGGCTTTTCGTCGATTTCTATTTTCAGAGTCGTGTTTACACACCTGGGTCGTTCTCGATGCTTAAGCACTTCCTAACCTTCTGGAACCTACAAACAGTGTACCCAATCTCGAATTTAACAACTAAAACACAATTTAATCAACACCAAAATGAGCCAAATGCACTTACTTACTGCAATCACCCCCGACTACTCGCACTAATCAATTCGTTGGGAAGAAAAACCGCTTCACGATCGTCCCCTATGCACAAACAACAGAATCAAAATCTTCCGAAACTGAAACTAAAGGAACATAACAAGACTACTTACCGTTATCTCGTGAAAACAAAAGCCGAGGAGCAAGATAGACCAAAAACAAAAGATAAGGGGAAACACTTGAAATTTCAGCAACAAAAAGAAAGATTTGGAGGGGAAAAATAGCAGCAATGTGGGATTTCAGCTTAAAACAAAAGAAAAAGAAAACGTGGAGAGGGAAAAATTCGGGAGGTAGAGGGAAAGTACTCGAAATCTCGACAGCAACACAAGGAGATTAAAGTCAAGAGAAAACGAAAAAGGGGTGGGGGAGATAGGGACAGAATTCGGCTATGGAGGCAGAGAAAAAAAATAAAAATGGAAGATGATAGAGAAGAATTCTGCAGAGATTTTCGGAATCAAAGGGTAACTCTCCAAACTCCTTGATTTGCTCCCCTAAACCACATCCATTCCAACCATTCAGCATCCCAGACCATCTCAAACGCCTCCACTCCTTACATTTCTCCCCAAATCCCTTATTTCCTTCCCAAGCCGTCCAACACACTCCCACCACCCTCAAACTCTCAAAATTTCAGTCAAACTAGAACACACACACGACATAGGCAGCAAAATAAAACATTCCCTTGCACACACTGGGACTCAAAATCAAGACCACCAGCATATTAACACTTCACTTAACCACCAGACCAATAGGCTCATTCTATCATATTTTTCTAATATTTATTTATAAGCCTACTGGCTAAAGATAGAGGTTTACTCAGTTAAAATTTTTTTTGCCCAAGCTAAGGCTTGAACCCAAGACTTCTCAGGCACTCCCAGAGCACTTAACCACTGAAGCAGACAGATATTTGTGTCACAAACATACGAGAGTAATTATAAAAGATTTTTGGGGCGTTACAACTCTACCCCCTTAGAGAAATTTTTGGCCTTGAAATTTTACCTGATTAGAACAGATGAGGATACTACTGTCGCATCGTATCCTCAGGCTCCCACGTGGCCTCTTCAGAACTATGATTACGCCAAAGGACCTTAACCAGTGGGATGGACTTTCTTCTTAGAACTTTTACGTTGCGATCCAATATCTGGACTGGCTCCTCCTCAAAAGTCAGATCTGGCCTAACCTCGATCTTCTCAACAGCAACAATATGTGTGGGATCAGAACGATAACGCCTCAACATGGAGACGTGGAACACATCGTGAATCTGATCTAACTCTGGAAGTAACTCCAACTGGTAGGCAACCGGTCCTACATGTTTCAGTATGCGGTAAGTCCCAATAAACCTAAGGCTCAACTTGCCCTTACGTCCTAACCTCAATACTTTCTTCCATAGCGAGACCTTGAGAAAAACGAAGTCCCCCA
Organism: Gossypium australe; assembly: GCA_005393395.2. NCBI lineage: Eukaryota > Viridiplantae > Streptophyta > Magnoliopsida > Malvales > Malvaceae > Gossypium > Gossypium australe. The sequence continues at coordinate 86,513,127 of CM016620.1, read as the reverse complement.
CAGAATACTAAATCTCTCGACGCTTCAGATCCGCATAGGACTTCTGTCTGTCTGATGCCACTTTCAGTCGGTCTCAAATCAATCTAACTTTGTCCTCGGTATCAGAAACTAGTTCAGGACCCAGAACCTGTCGCTCGCCCAACTCAATCCAACATAAAGGTGTACGGTACCTACGACCATATAGTGCCTCGTAAGGTGCCATCAGAATGCTAGATTGGTAGCTATTATTATAAGCAAACTCTGCTAGCGGCAGGTAATCCTCCCAACTGCCTCGAAAATCAATCATGCAACTCCTCAACATATCCTCTAGTATCTGAATCACCCTATCAGATTCGACCATCTGTCTGAGGATGGAACGCAGTACTGAAGTCCAACCTTGTACGCAGAGCTTCATGTAGCTTCTTCCAGAACCGAGATGTGAAGCAAGGATCCCTATCAAATATCATTGAAACTGATACCTCATGCAATCTCACTATCTCAGACACATACAATTTAGCCAACTTCTGTAGAGAGTAGTCGGCACGAACCGATATGAAGTGGGCAGACTTGGTCAATCGATCCACGATGACCCATACAGAATTCTTCTTAGTGGGTGTAAGGGGTAACCCACTAACGAAGTCCATAGTTACACGCTTCCACTTCCAAAGTAGAATCTTGACTGGCTACAACAATCCCAAAGGTAACTGATGCTCAGCCTTAACATGCTGACATGTCAAACACTTGGCCATAAATTCGGTAACTTTTCGCTTAAGACCTGGCCACCAGTATAACTTACAAAGGTCACGGTACATCTTATTTCCGCGAGGATGCATAACATAAGGGCTACTATGCGCCTCTCGCAGTATAGACTGCCTCAACTCAGTATCATTCGGTACTCAGATTCTCCCACAAAAATAGAGTACCCCTTCGCTATTCAGTCCCAAATCCACATTATTCCCACTTTCAATCTATCGAAAGCGAAGACCCAAAGACTCATCCTCCAACTGTTTACCCTTAATTTGCTCTATCCACGTTAGTTTAACTTGAAGTTCGACCAACAAACTACCATCATCAAATAAAATGAGATGAGCCAACATCACCCTTAGATCAGTCACAGCCCTACGGCTTGGTGCATCGGCCACCACATTAGCCTTACCAGGGTGGTACTCGATCATACAGTCGTAGTCCTTAAGCAGCTCAATCCATTTGAGCTGCTTAAGGTTCAGCTCCTTCTGAGTGAGGAGATACTTGAGGCTCTTGTGATCAGTGTAGATGATACACTTCTCACCGTACAGATAATGCCTCCAAATTTTCAGTGCGAATACCACCGCGGCTAACTCCAAGTTATGCATCAGATAATTCGCCTCATGAGTCTTAAGCTAACGAGACACATATGCTACTACCTTACCCTATTGCATCAATACACACCCCAAATTGACATGTGATGCATCGCTGTAGACTGTAAACTCTTTTCCAAACTCTGGCTATATCAGAACAGGGGCCTTATCAGTACAGTCTTGAGCTTCTCAAAGCTCTCTTGCTGCGTGTTAGTGGCACACCCTTACGTAGCAGCTTAGTCAAGGGTGCGATGATCAGTGAAAACCCTTCTACAAAACGTCGATAGTATCCTGCCAGTCCTAGAAAATTGCAGATCTCAGATATAGTCTTCGGCTACTTCCAATCCAAGACAGCCTCAATCTTTCGAGGATCAACTCTAATCCCCTCAGCAGAAACCACATGTCCCAAAAACGTTACTTCACGTAACCAGAACTCACATTTACTGAACTTGGTGTACAATTGTTTCTCTCACAGAATCTGTAAAACCACTCTGAGGTATTCATCGTGCTCATCCTCAGTTTTCGAATAAACCAGTATATCATCAATAAATACCACTACAAACTGATACAGATAAAGTTGGAACACTCGGTTCATCAGATCCATAAAAATTGCTGGTGCATTTGTCAGTCCAAATGGCATCATCAAAAACTCGTAATGACCGTATCGAGTCCTAAATGTTGTTTTGTACACATCAATCTCCTTAACCCTCAACTGATGATATCCTGATCGGAGGTCAATCTTGGAGAAAACTGAAACCCCTCAGAACTGGGCAAACAGATCGTCTATCCTTGGTAAGGGGTACTTATTCTTGATGGTCAACTTGTTCAATTGTCGGTATCAATACACATATGCATGGATCCGTCGTTTTTTTTTCACGAATAGAACTGCTGCTCCCCACGGAGACACACTAGGGTGGATGAACCCACGATTCAGTAACTCTTGAATTTGAGTCTTAAGCTTTATAAGCTCATTCGGTGCCATTCTATAAGGGGTGATGGACACCGGAGCTGTACCAGGAAAGAGCTCAATCCCAAATTCTACTTTACGATTCGAGGGTAACCCAAGTAGCTCTTCGGGAAAAATATCCGAGAAGTCCTTAACCTTCTTGATATCCTTAACCGAAGAATCCCAGGAATCTGAAACACTGATGTAGGCCAGATAGGCCTCACATCCCTTACCAACCAACTTTCCAGCCCTCAATGTAGAAATCACATTTGATAAGTAATTCCGACGCTCCCCAATTACGACTACCTCGCTGTCCTCCTCAGTTCTCATTACAACTGTTTTTGTGGTATAATCTAAGCTCACTCGGTGTTTAACTAACCAGTCTATTTCTAGTATTAGATCAAATTCTTCAAAAGGCAGTTCCATTAGATCAGCCAAAAAGATAGCTCCTTGAACCTCTAGAGGAACATCTCTAAACACTTTGTTAACCTTCACCGATTGTCTCAGCGGACTACATACAGTGACCTCACTAGTAGTACTCTCGATCAGTAAACCCAAGTTTCCAGATACGGTACAAGCTATATAGGAGTGAGTGGATCCCATATCTATTAGTAGAGTATAGGGTATATTATAAATAAAGAACGTACCTGTAATGACGTCCGGAGCATCTCCATCCTCTCGGCGACATGTAGCATAAACTAGAGTCGGCTGCCTTGCCTTAATATGACCAGCACCTCTGCTCGATGCTCTCTGACCACAGCCCAAACCATTACGACCTCTGGCTTGACCACGGCCTCTCGGTAACTGCTGAACTACCCTCGGTGGTGGAGTATTATTACCCGAAGCTTGCATCTGATCGGCCCTTCACGAACAATCCCTAATATGGTGCTCCAAAGAATCGCACCTCAAGCATGCCCTAGTTCTTTTCCAACACTCATCCAGGTGGCGTCTACCACAATCAGTACACGACGGTTGTCCGATAGCAGCAATAGGAACCCCAACTCTAATCGGCCCATCAACTCTGGCCTTTTTCTTAAGCATCTGAATAGAACTCGAGGGGTCCGAATCCCTCTTGCTCCTACCTCTCTCGATTTTAGCACTCAGTGTGCCTCTCTTCCTCGGCGATCTTCGCCTTATCGACCAGTGCCGTAAATTCTCGCTCCCTCCGTGGAGCTATCAAGACCCTCAGATTATCCCTAAGGCCATCCTCGAAGCGAACACATCGCTTGTACTCAGTCGCCACCATACCTCGCCCATATCGGCTCAGTTGCAGAAATTCGGCCTTGTACTCGGCCACTGATCTATCACCCTGGGTCCAATTCAGGAACTTTCTTTTACGGGCATCCACATAACTGGCCCTCACATATTTCCCCTGGAAGGCGGTCTTAAAGAACTCCCAGGTTGGTTGGTTGGGTTGAGTGCCCTCCATAACCGTGAGACACCACTGATATGCCTCATCTCGTAGCAGTGATACATCACCCTTTAATTTTTGCTTGGGTGTGTAGTCCAGGTCGTTCATAATTCTTTCTATGGTCTCTATCCAGTACTCAGCCATATTAGGGGCAACTCCAGCAATACCCTAAAAATCTCCGCTCCATTGGACCGGAGTCATTCTGTAACAGACCCTTGGCCTCCAGCTCCAATATTGGGCCCAGCGACCCTCTTCAGAATCCTTAACATGGCTTGGGACAGTGCGTCGTCCCCAGCTGCTCGATCATGAGACCCACTTTGTAACAGCCCGATTTTGGGGCTATTCAGAACAGTGGTTTCGAGACCGCTAACCCAAGGTTGAGGAAAATTATTTTCATATTATTTCATGTGTTGTAGCATGATTATATGGATGCATAAAAATTTTGGTGCTTTATTTTTAACAATTGTATGTGTAATTGTGAAAAATGACTAAATCGTATAAAGTGTGAAAGTTCTATTTTACAAGGTAGAGGTACCTAATAGCTATAGAATGTTAAAATGGAGGTCTTTAAAGTGAAATTAGGTCAATAGTGGAGTGTTGGACGGCCATATGGTATAGGGAGACAAGAGCATTTAATTTTTGGTCAAAATTGGGTGAATTAGGTGAGAAAAGATGAATAAAATATGGTAAAAAGAAAGACTACCATCTTTCACTATTCACTCTTCATCTCCACCGAAAATTTCATGCTTAGAGGGGTTTTGAAAGCTTGAAAATTTTAGCAACTCATCTTCTCTACAAGTAAGTGATTTTGGTGGTGTTATTTGATAATTTTTGTACTTTTGGAATCCTCAACGCTTAATCTAGCTAATGAGAGGACTAATTTGTGATATGGTTAAAAGTCTAGGGACTTGCCATGAGAATGGTTATGTTGTTAACTGAGTTTTTATGGAAGAAATGATTGTTAGAGAGATGAGAAACAACTTTTGTAAAAGGTGTTAGCATGAAAACTCCTAATTAGGACTTGAATGCAAAGAATGAATTTGTGTCATAAATGCATGAAATAGATGGAATTGTGAGTAGTTGTAAGAGAAATAAATGTTCAGCTAGGCTTGTCTAATGAGAAAATGTGTTGAAAAATGATTTACGAGCCTTGGGCAAAATCGTAATTTTGCCATAATACAAGGGCAAAATAGTCATTTTTGCCTAAGTATAGATTTTGATGCATTATGATCATAGAATGATCTAAATGAGTGAATTTTATTGTTATAGATCGAGAAGAGCGCAAATTAACCTCGACCGGGGAAAAGGCAAGGTTACGGATTAAACTGCAAATTGAAACGTTTTGCACCGAGGTAAGTTTATGTGTAATCGATGCATTTTATATATACATTGTTGTTGCTAATTAGTGCATGACACAATTCAGAACAAGTATGATTCAAGTGGATTAAATGTGGAAGTTATTGAATAGCTCTCAAATGAATGATGGAATAGATATGTAAATGTGTAATATCAATACTTGACGGTGGGCTAAGTGTGATACCACCTTAATACTTAATTACGATAGGCTGTGTGCGATACCATCGTCTATTTATCATTTGGTGGGCTATGTGCGATACCACCGTAACTATTCTTTTGGTGGGCTATGTACGATACCACCGTAACTATCCTTTTGGTGGGCTATGTGCAATACCACCCTAATAAAGACTGATGATGGGCTAAGTGTGAAACGACCGAATGGTTGAATTATGAATGGTTGTAATATGTGATATTGTGGTGCTAAGTGCAGGGAAGCATGTTAATGAATGTAAGCATTAAGCTTGTGATATGGTTGGAAGGTGGTAAGGGAAGAAATGAGTAAGCATGATTATGATTCCCAGCTAGTTTCTCTGTCAGGTAGTTTCGCACCTAGAAACATTTGCCTCGGTTTATATCTCTGTTATCGTATAACTCGAACTGTTTCTCTCTTTTGTCACACCCCGTATCAATAAGAGCACTCCTTATTCGGCCTGCGATGTCGATGTCCGCAAACATCAATCCTTTCTACTTGTGATCCCTCTTTGCTTTTACAGAATTGAGTATCATTGACTCAATATTTAAAGTATCACTCTTTGGCTTCGCTTACTCTTTATTAATCAAGGATATTTTCGATCACTTTGGATAGTCTTACATCTTATACGGACCACAACATAAAAAGAACTTCACTAGCTTTTTTGATTTGTTGTTAGACTTCCACTTCCCATTGTAACACCCCAAACCCAGCCTAGAAGTTAGGCCCTAATCTGGCGTGTCACATTGAAGTGTTTCTCGAAAACCATGTTTTTGGTTTGCATTCATTTATTTTCAAAACATGGTTTATATAAAAACTATTCCCTTTTCAAAATGTTATTAATCACTTAGTAAAATCTTTTTCAATTGCGGAAGCTTAATTAAAATAAATGATTTATGGAAGCATGATATTTAAAAATTGGGTTGCGAAAACGTAGTGTTTGAAAGTAGTTATTGTTTTGGAAAACCCGTGTTTTCTAGCCTGGCAGATAAAAAAATAATAGAAAATAAAAGTTTAAACCCCAAATGGCCTTATTACAAAAATATCAAACCCAAAGTAAATTATTTGAAAGGCTAGCCATAAGGAAAAACTTGAGAACATGTGGCCACCTCCAAGTCCCTCACAGCACCGATCCGTCTAAGGCTGGGGATTACCTGCACAGTTAAAAAGGAGGTGAGTTTATGAAAACTCAGTGTGTAATCCCCTTACCAGAGTAACAGTCAGTATACAGAATAAAAAATCTAACAGTCTGGCCAAAGCCCTTTAACAGTAACAGTACAGTCTGGTTCAGAGCATACGTGGGTTAAAGCCCACTACAATATCATTTGGGTCACATCCCATAACAGAATCAATTGGGCCTAGCCCAAACCAATAACAGAACAAGTGGGCCTAAGCCCAGTACAGTGACAGATCTCATAAACAAGTATGCAACAGTGTGAGGATGCAGCCCAACCCAATCCAACCATCACACCACCCGTACCAGCCCTACACTCCATGTGGGGACCAAGTCAACCCACCCAGCCCTACACACCAAGAACGCAGCCGAGCTGCCAGTATCAACACAACAAAGCTACCAGTAATAGTATACATGGCTTAGCCACTAAAATCAGAATATCGTGGCAGAGCCACTGAATCAGTATAACGTGGCATAGCCACCAGTATAGTACTTCCTCCATAAGCATAACCCAACCCAATGTAGTATGTCGTGTATGTCATGCTCAATGATTACACGTGTATGCAAAATGGCTATGCTTAGTAACAGTCATTTCAACACATATTAACAGCAAATCAGACACACGCCTACAGTCAAGTCGGTTAAACCACAGTCATACAATCACAGTTAAATCATGGCACCAAAATCAGTCTTTTACCCTCAGAGGCAAAATGGTTATTTTACCCTATAAGGGTATTTCGGTAATCCTACCCTACAGGGGTAATTCGGTAATTCTACTCATAACTAATCCATGTATGCAGTGCATCTCAAACATAATCAATCATACAATTAACACATACAACACTAGTACTACCCCAAGGGTACAACGGTCATTTAATCGGTTAGGGGTAAAACGATCATTTTGCCCCATAAGGGCATCTCGATAATTTTACCCATCGAGGGTATTTTGGTAATTTTGCAGTCCAAAGGTATTTCGGTAATTTCACAAATCAGGGGTATTTCGATAATTTTATAAACTGAGGGTATTTCGGTAATTTCATAAATCGGGGGTATTTCAGTAATTTCACAAAACGAGGGTGTTTCAGTAATTTTGCAAACCAGGGGTATTTCGGTAATTTTGTAGACCAGGGGTATTTCAGTAATTTCGCAAACTGGGATATTTCGGTAATTTCAAAAATTAGGGTATTTTAGTAATTTTGCAAATCAGGGGTATTTCGGTAATTTTGCAGTCTGAGGGTATTTCGGTAATTTTATTTGTAAACTAAGGGTATTTAAGTAATTTGTAAACTAAGAGTATTTCAGTAATTTGTAAACCAGGGGTATTTCAGTAATTGGTAAGTCAAGGGTATTTCAATAATTTGTAAATCAAGGGTATTTCAGTAATTTGTAAACCAAGGGTTTTTCTAAACAAAGATAACGATGCAAATGGGCCTAGGGCCCATTCTCGACCCAAATGAGCCCACATACTCGTGTGGCCCATTTAGCCCAAATCTAGCCACAGATATGAGATTCACATTGACCAGTCCAATATCTACTACACAATCATACAATTTATTCATATGGGCGCACGGGCCCACTTGGCCCCTTTCGGCCCATCGTGGCCCAAACAGCCTAAACCCACAAGAACACTTATGATGGCCTCAACTATCGTGTCGAAGCTCTCACACGTGCGCTCACATGCTCGTGTGGCTACCATCACCTTGTGACCGACATTTATGCATTTGCTGCTCTACAACTAGAGTAGTGCGAAATACACACCTGATAGGAATCTGGAGTTGATCCGCGCTCCGAACACTCCTATGCCCAAACGCCAACCCAGGTATGCTTACTCTCATCATAGATTGCTCTATTTAAAGCCAGCTTCTCACCTTCCCTCTTGCTAGCTTCCCGATGTGGGATCCCTCCTTTAGCAGAGTTTAATTCCAACACAAACTCTGGTCGTCCCAACTTAGCATAATAAATATCCCTTTTTGCTTGTCATGGGATTCGAACCCCACTCCCCTTGCCATCTTAGTGAGGCCACCACCATCAAGCCACTGGCTCTCTTTGTAACATAATCCACGCCGCTAGCCACTAGGCCACAAGCTCCTCTTGTGTCTAAAATCATGCGCAACTAAATATAAGTCTTTGGGCCAACGTCTAAGTTCACTTAAAAATAAATCAAAATGAAATGCAAGCGCCAAGACTTGAACTTTGGACCCCTTGCTTCCTTGTGTGGCGTCATTCTCTTATCTCCCATGTGGCGCCATTTTCCACTAGACCACAACTCCTTTTGTGTCATTTTTCTCCATATTTTATTCTAAAAGCCTACTTACTAACTCCCAGGGCTTTATTCACCTAAAACCAAAATTTTCCTAAAGCCTAAGTTTGATCCCGGGACTTCATGGAAGCCCCCTAACCTTCCAAAATTACTCACCTAATAGGTCCAACTTGCATTAGAGCCGTTCTCTTGTTCTCAAAAATTTTAAGTGCTCCCGTGCCCAAGGCCCAATAAGCCCAATTCTACTAGGCCCAAATTCGGGTCGTTACACCCATTATGTAGCTTCCTATTACCACCATTTCCACCATTACCATTTTTAACCTGTTCTTCTTTTTCCACCATTTTCCTTCTCCTCGGGCTTGGAAGACTCGAACTTGTCTTTCCACGGAAACAAGCTCAATTAAAGACCCTGCTATGGTCATGGCTTTGGTAAGTTCTTCGGCACTTCGATGTTGTAACTCTTATTTTGCTCAAGGCTTTAGCTCATCCATAAAGGATAAAAATACCTCATTCTCACCCAAATCAGAAATCTGGTGCATAAATTTACTGAACTCCTTTACATTCTGCCTAGTTGTGCCTTGTTACATAAGACGGTGCAACTTAGCCCGAGCTTCATCCTCAGCATACTATGGGTAAAGCTGTCCCTTAAATTCCTTTTGAAACTCCTTTCACGTCCCAATTATAGCTCCACCTCGTTTCTAATCTATGGACCTACGATGCCACCATAATAAAATGACATTAGTAAAATACATAGCAACAATATTTACCTTAGTAGCATTATCTATGATACCTTTAGTGTTAAAGTATTGCTTTTTTCCCCACAAGAAGTTGTCCACATTCTTTGCGAACCTCATCCCATTAAACTCTTTTGGCTTCAGGACATCTACTTTAGGCTTGGGTATTGCAACCAACAATCTATTATCCAAAGTAACTTTGTGAATAATGAGATCCCCATTGAGCTTCTCAATTTGTTCCCTCAAGGTCGAGACCATGGCCTCGAGAGCATCATTCTTCTTAATCAGCTCACCCAAAATAGTATTTAGGGTCCTTTATATCACATCCACATTTGTACTAAGAGTTTCTGTCATTTTCCCCTTGAGATGGTCTTGCCTCGATTCCAACTCTATGGTGTGTCCTTTAACTTCCTCAAGGATCTCCCTCACATCACCTATGGATCCCTCAATTTTGGCGACCCTATCATCTAAAGCTGACAATATATCTCTTGATCTGCTAACTTTCTTGCCTCCCCACCACAATTCTCTCTAGGCTCAACCTACTCGTCTACTCCTTTCATCATCTTACTCGATACCTTTGAATCTCAACTTTGATACCAATTGTCACAGGGCTAGAAATTTAGTCTACCAAATCATGCAACCTTAGGCAATTTTTTTTACTTCAAATTTGCCTAACTCATCCTAACTCTCAAAAATAAAAATTCACAAATGAAATTTTATGAAACACTGAAATAAAGCGAAAGCAAACTCGAAGCGAATGAGCTACGAAAGAATTGAAATGTCATAAGAAAACAATGCAGAGGGAGGGCTCTCAAATATATTTTTTAACTCAAGAATGAAGTGAAATGAATACAGAGGGCTCTATTTATAGTTGAGCTCCCCTAGATCCAACGGTGCAGATTGAGTTACATCAATGGCGGAGGCTAGTACCTATCTACAAGGAGAAAGTCCTAAGGGATTTAAAATCTATACAATCTTGTCCCTTAGGATTTACAATATTCACTATGGTAACTTTAGTTTAACTAGAATGTTTCACTGGGCCACCAAGGCTTCTCTATATGTTCCACAAATTGGGCCAGGTCAAGTGAGCCCTATTTAATCAATTGACCTCTTTGAGACGCTCTGTGTGCAATTGACATAGGTTTTGATCTGCGGCCCATGACATAAATAGTTGTTTGTTCAGAAAATGCCTCACATCTATGTTGTGTCCTACCAAAATGCTAAATTAGAAAACACTTATTCATTTTAGCAAACAAAGAGTGTTTCATTAGTGTTTCCAAAGTTTTTCCCACATGCTTCACCTATTGCTCCATGTCTTGGCTATAGATCAAAATGTCATAAATAAAAGCCAAGATGAATTCACAAGAGATTGGTAACTTGCTGGGGCATTAACCAGTCTAAAGGGCATGACCTTAAACTTAAAATGCCCATAGTGAGTTTTAAAGCTTGCCTTAAGAATGACTTCATCTTTAATTTTAATCTGTCGATACCCTAACCTCAAGTTTGTCTTTGAAAAATATTCATCCCCACTAAGTACATCCAATAGATTTTCTTCTACCATAGGAATAGGAAACCTATTATTCACTGTCATGGCATTTAGTTACTTATAGTCCATACAAAGCCTTCAATACCCATCCTTTTTCTTGACCAGCAAGCAAAGGGGAGCAAATGGACTTTTGTTGGTTTGAATAACTGAAGAAGGTAACATTTCTACAATTTGTTTTTCCACTTCTGTCTTATAGAAATGTGAGAACTTGTAAAGCCTTGGATTAAGTAGTTATGTTACAAACTTTCGAGAGATGGCATAATCATGACCTCTATTAGGTAGCAATCCTTTTGGCTCAGCACATACATCTGAATAATTTGACAAGAGTTTACTTATTTCAATTGGTGCTTCTATTTCCTTTTCATCCAAGGTAAGCATGAAATGTTCCCTAACTATTTCTATATTTTCTCTACCAACTTCTGTAATTTCTCACCAGAAATAACTTTCAACTTAGTTTTCTTTCGTCCTCATTTTAGAACAATACTTTGAACTCCATATTGGAAACTCAATTTCATAGCATTGAATTCCTTAACCAAAGGGCTAAAATTTTTCATCTAATCCATCCTTAGCACCATATCATTTCTCCCTAAAGATAAAACTCTAAAGTCATGTTCAAACTGATGCCCCAACATGAGACAATTTAGTTGTCTACATTTGGTTGTGTTGTACAACTTTTTCCTATTGGTTACTATGATAGTTAGGGGATAAGCGTGAACTAACTCTACACATTTTTTTATCCCGATTAGGAGTTACGAAACTGTGGGTACTACCACTATCCACCAATATATGGATTGTGTTCCCGTTAATTGTTCCTTGGATCCTGAATGTCTGGAATCATACATTCACTACCGAAGCATCAATGCAAAACTCCAAGGCATTATATGTACTCTCCATTCCTGTCTAATTAGTATTCTTAATTACTTCTTGTTTTGCTTCATTTTCTTCTAGTAATATAGTATTCTCTTCCTCCATAAATTTTAGTTATTTAACTTTGCAATAGTTTCTTGGTATGAACCTTTCACCAAACTTAAAATAGAGGTTATTAGCCCTTTTTTAGTCTAATAGGGTTTGTTTGTTCAATTAAGTAGTTTGGTTGAATTTAGGAGCATATGTGTTAAGTTTCCAGAAGTTTGATGGAGTGACATTTCTTTGGATGACAATAGTAAGAGATTTGGATAGTTTTCTAAGCTTTTTGCTTTCTAGTTCAAATGACATTTCATGTAGCTTGGTTAATCTGTATTGTAACGACCTGAAATTTACGGTTATCGGAAAAGAGCATTTCCGGGTCATTGTTCTCGTAAAACATGTTGGTAAATATTTATTAAAAATATTTACGAAGTTAATTGTGAGGTTAATTAGGTTTTGGCTAGGTGAATTAGCTTGAATTAAGGTTATTTTAGTGTAAGGATTAAAATGAATAAAGTGTGAAAGTTTAATTGTAGAATACAGAAAAGATGAGGGATTAAATTAGCAATTAAGCCATAGGTGCCAAGTGTGTGGTAAAAATAAAATACATGTGTATTAAATAATATACATACATTTGTAATAAAATACATGTATTTACTTATATTTTCAGAAATAATTATTAAGTTATATATAGTATAATATAATATATAAAAATAAATAAAGAAATAAAGAAACAAAGTTAAAAAAGAAATAGAATAGCCAAACGAAAAGCAGGGGAGAAGGAAGGAAAGAAAGAAAAGAAAGAAAGAAAGGGGAAATAGGGATTTCAAGGTTTAAAGCATGATTGGTAAATCAATTTAGTCCATTTTCTTGTAATTTTGAAGTTTTTGGAATCCTAGAACAAGATACTACTCGATATATGTAAAGCCCCAAAAATTTATATTTTTGGTTCTGTTAAAATGTGACACAAATGTGTATCTGATTTAGTGGTTAAATGTTTTAGGGGTGTGTGTTTGGTCCCAAGTTCAAGCCTTAGCTTTGGCAAAATCTTGGTATTTTTTTTATATAAGCCCTATCTCTGTTCAGTGGGCTTATGTTTAATTATTTATGAAACCATATCAAAATGGGTCCACTGGACTGGTGGTGAAGTTGAGTGTCAGTCTGCTGGAGGTTCTATGTTCGAATCCTTGCGTGGGCAAAAGAGATTATTTTTGCTCTGTTTGGTGGGATTTGAGTAAATCAGTTTTCCCAAAAATTTCTCTCTTCAAAAAAACTGACCATTCTCTCTGCACTTCTCCTTTTCTTTTTCTTGTTGTCTCCTTTTTGCTGCCGCCCCTTTTGTTCCCTTGCTGCCGTCTTTTTGTTTTTTCCCACCTACTTCCAAATTTCCATGACTCATTAATTCAGCTTTTGCGTGTTATTGGTAAGTTTCGTCTTTTGCTAATCTAAACGTTTTTCTGAATACTTTCTAAGAGGGGTTTCCTTTTGGTGTTTAGGAGTTAATCAAGGGACTGTATATCGTTCGCAATCGACGAGTTAAGTGCGTGGAATTCTCGTTTCGATCAAAGGTATGGTTATCGATAGTTAATGTATGAACGTCTCGTTACAATCTCGTTTAATTTTGGATAATGTTACTGAAATTGGGTGTTGGAATGTCAGTTTTTAGGTTTTGGAGTGCTCAGGATCGTTTTAGCATCAATTGATACCAGGTGTGTACCCGAAAACGCAGAAAATGGGGTTTCGGTGAAAGCCAAAAACCCCACTGTCGATGCCAAACGGGCGTGTGGTTGCCCGTGTGGTAGGCCGTGTGCCATAACACGGGCGTGTGAACGACGAGGCTAAGCCGTGTGCACAAGACACGGCCTTGTGATGGCCAAGTAGGCCGTGTGCGACACACGGGCTAGACTGATTTGGGCCGCCAGGCCACATGGGCGTGTGGGCCAATTTAACTGAAAAGTTTCTTAAGGTTGCACAGGTTGCCCAAGTCGACTGTGAACCTACTATAGGGTTGTTAAGCACTACTTGGACCCTTATATGCGCAAATTGAATGCATAATGTATGTACTGAGCTTGATGCTTATATGCATGTATACGGAACTGTATGTGTAACTGTTAATCATGTAATAACATGTCATTTATGGTATGTTTGCATTGCATTGGGTTGGGTTGATGATATATGGAGGAAGTGTACTGAAAGGCTTTTAAGCCTAATATCTGGCAGCTCAGATGCAAATTTACTGATTTTGTGCTGCATTCGGTACTATTTGGAGTGCAGGGATGGGTGGGTGTTTTAAACCCCACATAGAGTGTAGGGACGGACGGAGATGGTGTGTAGAGGCTGGTTGGGTAGGATTCTGTTACTAATAAAAGCATATTTGATACTATTACTGTGACGAGCTTAGGCCCTAATGCATATCTATTACTGAAACTGAAATGGGCTAAGGCCCGAATTGCTACTGAAACTGAGATGGGCTTAGGCCCAGACTGCATTTGATTGTTTGTTGTGATTGACTGTATGCATGTTTTCTATGGGGATTACACACTGAGTTTATGTAAACTCACTCCTTTTGTTTAATGTGATCAGGTAATCCCCAAGCTTAGACGGATCGGTACGGCAGAGGACTCAGCGGTGACCATGGTTAATAAAACTTTCTGTATTGATTTCTAGTTATATTTTACTATTATTATTGGGTAATTTTTTTATATAATTTGGGACTTTCCTTAGACTTTTACTTTATTGAGGTTTTCATAGATTTAATAATTGCACAAACTCAACGAACAAACGGTTTTCTCTAAAACAAATGGGTTTTCCTAAAATGGACGAATTTACTTAATTAACTCAGTTTTTCATAAAATAAATGATTTTATAAAGCTTTCGCAACGAATTATGTTTTAGAACAATCGACTAAGCAAGTAAGCGATTTTGGAAACAACAAGAGATAGATAGAAGCTAATAAATGGTAAAGGTTTTAACATGAGAAATTCGTTTTCAAATTCCATTCCATGTAACATCGCCAGATTCAGCCATAACGTCTAGGCATACCCTATTAACAATGTCGGGCTAAGTCGGGTATAGTTGGCATGCCATAGGATTGGAAGTGTTCAGGGTTACTTCGACTTCGAGTCGGTGAGGCACTATAAGTGTCATTTTACTGTTATTACTTCAGATAAATCCGATGAAGTACTGAATACTGTACTATTACTGTGTTACTTCGGCTTGGCCGATGAGGCACAGAGTGTCGTACTGGTGTGTTGGTTGGATCCGTGTATCCGTCGAAGTCCGAGTCGTGTTAATAGGGATAAGTAAATGAATTGGTTAATTTGATTGATATTGAAATTAAATTGAGTACATTATGGTGAAATGTTATTGAATAGCATCTATGAAATTGAAATAGAAGATGTGATAATTGAAAGTGTTATGAATGATGTGTATTGTGAAAATGATTAATTATGAATGGATTTGTTATGTATAAATATATATTTGAACTTATAAAGTTTTATTTTATACGTATTCGGATTATAGAAATATCATTAAGTTATATACTCAGCGTACGGTTTGTTTCCGTGCGCAGGTTAGGTTGAAGTCAGACTATTGAATCAGCATCCATAGCCAATCCCGAACTCAAATACATGGTGAAGTATTTTCTCTTTTGAAATGGCATGTACCTAAGTTGCCTTTTTATGTCCTTTTGAGATGTGTATATTATAGTGTATAAGATAACATTGTTTGATAAACATATAAATACAAGTATTATAATATAGTCATTTACATAGTTATGGTTTGAATTGGTTGAATGATATATAAATGATTTGTTTAGATAATTTATATTAAACATCTATGAATATATGAATTAGATTATTACAGTGATAGTTCTAACATTTTTTAGAAGTATTTAATTGTGTTTTGGACTGATTGAAAGATTGAATTTTGAGTTACTTGTCGTTCAAGAATTGTAGGGTTGGTAAACTTGTTGTAAAAGGCTCATTTTGAGTCCACATGGCCTGGCACACAGGCGTGTGACCAACCGTGTGATATACACAGCTTACATATGGGCATTTGGGTAAACCGTGTGTCCCTTGCAACTTAAAATTTTAGAAACAGAATGCACAAGTATTGTCACACGGGCAGAGACACGGGCGTGTGTCTCAGCCGTGTGAGGTACACGGTCCAGCACACGGACATGTGCCCGATTGTGTGAAGTAAGTCAGAGAGTTACATGGGGTAGGACATGGCCTGAAATACGGGCATGTTTTAGGGTCACATGGGCATGTCCCTAAACCACACGGGCGTGTGAGCCCTGTATATAGGAAAAATCTTAAAATTTCACGTAAAATCCTTGGAGTTTCCGATTAAGTCCTGAATTGTTTCTAACGTACATTTTGGGCCTCGAAGGCCCATAAAAGGGACAACATGATTAATTTTTAATTTGAATGTTAATTATTTCTGTGTTATTTATATTAAAATTGTATTGACTGGTAATACTCCGTAACGCTATTCCGGTGACGGATAAGGGTTAAAGGGTGTTACATGTATGTTGTAATAAAGGGTTAGTGCATGAGTCTTGACCCTATTATTAATCTCCTCTCTTAATCCACTAACAAAGTTGGATACAAAATACCCTTCATCCAATTGAGCTTTTTACTACAACATAAATGATCCAAGTTATTCAAAATTGTCTTGATATTCATCTACAGTTTGTCTATGCACTAACTTATTAAATTCTTCTATTATATCATTACAAGTCTTGTCACTAAATCTCAAACACAAAATCAGCAACAAACTCTGGCCAAGTAACCCTATGTTTTTGTTAAATATACCTATCATACCATGTTTTTTACTTTCCCACCAAATACATGGAAGCAATTTCAACCTTTTGTTCCTCAGTAGTTGCAAAGATGGTGAAATATTTGTGACATTTGTTAACCCAACCCCTAGGATTAGTTCTATCAAACGTCTATAACTCAATTTCAGATCTAGGAGCAAAAAACCCTAAAATGGAAGTGAAGTTACTATTAAGGTCATGGTCTATGGTGTGTAGTTCTTTAGATATGTCTGTTATGTTATCTCTAAGTACTATAGTGATATTTCTTTCTTATTTAAATGATATATTGGGATTAAGGCTTTGTTTAAAAGCTATTATCCCAAGTTCATTATGGTGAAAGGTATGTTTTTCATGCTTATCAATGATAGTAATTTGCATTGGTTTATTTTTATTGGCTTTAGATTGAAAAGGATTGTATACTTGAGTTTTTTTGCTTTTAGGCTTTCAGGAGTTTCTAAAGAAGATTCATCTATTCTCTTATTCAATAACTCCAATATCCTATTGATGTTGCCTTAAGTTTCAACAAACTTAGCATCAATGTTGCCATTTTGCTCATTCTACCATTTTAAGATCTTAGGTTCATCAGTCATACTTTCCAACTAACCTTGGATCACTTGTATCTACCCCTTCAAAGCATTTAACCTAGTTCTATCAGTCATGGAGGTTTGTTTCTTCAATCTACCCAACTTTATCAATAGATCTTTGGTAGCTCTGATACCAAGTCTGTCACAACTTGAGAATGACAATGGAGAATTCAATGAATTTTTTAGAGTTGTTAAATGAGATGAGAAGAAATTAGGTTGAAGAAGAGGAAAAGAATTTGTAATTCTATTTCTGATAATTCTTAAGGTTGTTACAATTACATATATATTTGGTAATTCGCTTGTAATGAATTGTAACAAACTGTACTACAATATTTATTTATTTAACATCTATCATCATTTCTCATCCTTAGATTCAAAAATTGTTCCTTCAAAATTCTCCTTATCCTTAATCGACTCAAGCAACCTTCCTCTTTAGGTTGTTCTCTAGCCCATTCATCTCTAACTCATTCTTTAGCCCATCTTCACACATCAACTTCTTTAGCCTAGTTTTCATATCCAAAGTAGGTCCAACACACATGAACTAGTTACTTGGCCCAACTTTCATTGACCCACTTTATCCTTCTTCCATATTCCTCCGGTTCATTTCAACTTTACCCAATTCATTTGATTGCAATTGTAATTTAGGGTTCTCATTCTTCTTATTCACTCCTCTAACATAGACATGACAGGGGCATAAAGAATATGATGTAATTGATAAAAAAGGGTTGCTTGAAAATGTAAAATGTGGGAAGAGTTTGATTTTCAGAAATATATTAAATATATATATTTTGAATGTTGAATCATCGATGTTGAAGAAGGATGTAAATATTTTATTTCAAAAATTTATCATACGTCTAGTTTTTGATTTTTTTTTTATTTTTCATAATTTATTGTCTAAATATTTCAAAAATTTTGTGTACTTTTCCTATTTTATATTTTTTTGAAAATTTTAAGTATAACTTTTGAATTTCTAAAATTAAGATTAAATTGATATAATGTATAAATATTGTAAGCTAAATTTAATAATTTTTTAAAATTTAGAATCAAATTAACAAAATGTGTAAATTGTGAAGGGTTAAATATATTATCATACTAATAAAAAAAAAGTCATGACAATATTTCGTTTGATGAGTAAATACATTTTAATGGTGTAACAACTACAAATTGTAATTCACCTAATAAAAGTGACAAATCAAGAAAATTCAGTAATTGAAATAGGAATGCCCTGGAACTTTAGTGATTAGATTTCCAAAAAGAAACTTTTATCATTTTGTGTTATTTATACAAAGTGTTTTGTAAGTTAACGTTTAAATATTTGATAATTATACCAATTAAATTAAAGTTTGATTATCTGCATCTACGACTTGTTTTCTTATTTTTTAACTGTAATTTTCTCCGTACTGAAAAAGAAATCCTCGAAAATTTTGAAGCCAACTGTTTGATGTCTACGCATTAAGTCTTTTTTAGGGAAAAAAAATCTATTTCTAGGCAGACTTATCACGTGACTGTCCATAAATAATATAAATATTAGATTTGTGATGTAAAAAGATATAGAAAATTTTAATTTAACCACTTACTTATTTTAGGATTTCTTTTAAAGTTGTAATTTAAATATTTTAAAAAAATTTCGATTAACATCTTAACTTAGTAAAAGATATTTATAATCGGTGGTGTTGATGAATTTAATGCATTGGCACTTGGATAAGGATTATACGGACAGCTGGCCCAGACATTGCATGTGGATCCCTATGTTAGACAAGGAACTTCCCCATGCACGACAATTGAGACATATATGGTGAATATCATAATTTATGTATACAACGTTTTATTTTATTTTTTATACAATAGATACTAACACATAGGATCAAATATTGGTATCAGCTATAGATTATCTCGTTTCTGGCAATAGG
Organism: Gossypium australe; assembly: GCA_005393395.2. NCBI lineage: Eukaryota > Viridiplantae > Streptophyta > Magnoliopsida > Malvales > Malvaceae > Gossypium > Gossypium australe. The sequence goes on along the minus strand of CM016620.1, from coordinate 86,493,972 downwards.
CTTAGTGCTTAAATTTACAATATTTTGTTTAAAATATATAATATAATATTATTATTTGATATACCACTCGTAAACTTTACAAGTAAATTTAATAAATGGGCATATATCTTATTTATTTAGTTATTTATTTATTTTTAATTCCATTTAGGTGGTTTTTGGTACTTTATCATGGGAAGATTGTAGTGGTGGGAATTTGATTCCTATGATTATCAAAGATGTAACATTATTATTGTAAGACCCAAATTTTGTCCGGGGCTCATAAAAACTCAATAAAAACAAGGCCCAAATCAGACGACCCACTAAGACCTAAACAAACCCCATACCCAACAGAAACCCAATAAAGGCCCATGACTAAAAACAACCCAATACAGGAGCCTAAAGAAGAAACCCTAATTTCTAACCCTAGCCCCTAGTGTTGGCGTCGCACGCCCCACTACGCAGCACCCCTGTCAGCCACCATCGCCGTTCACCTGCTCTACTATGCTCTGGACTCCACTAATCTCTACAAAAGCAAGAAACAGACAACAATAATAGGAACAAATGTAGCATTTCATTTTTTTCTCGATTATAAAAAGGCCGAATGTAAAACGAAATGGGGGGATCGGAGGGACAGAACTTTCACTAGCAATTAGGAATCGAAAAAACAAAGAAATTAAAGGTTGATTCTGCTTTCCATTTTCGAGTATTGTTTACTGTCGTTTTATCTGTTATCTTATTTCTATCATTATTATTTTGTTATTTTCTTTTAAAAGAAATAATAACCAAACGAAATAAAAAACGAAGGAACTTACCTGAGCCCTGAAGTCGCGTCGTCGGAGTCCCTTCTCCGTCCCCGAGGCCGGATCAGAGGTAAAGAGGGGCGGGCTCTCTTTTTCCTCTTCTCTGTTCTACCTTTCGGCCTCACGAGCGCCAAGGCTCAGCCCCTGAGATAAGGGCCTCAAGCGGAGTTGAAGGCCCGTCCCCACTCGTTGTGGCCACCGGATATGGTGTTGATGTGGCGAGCATCGAGGAACCCCACTCGCCGGAAAGAGAGAAGAGAGGAGATGAAAAAAATTTTGGTGGCTGAAGTTTCTAAAAAAAAAAAATTAGGGCTGAAATGTTTTAAAAGTTTTTGGGTGTTTAATGATAGACCAAACGACGCCGTTTACTACATAGGGTTACTGCGCATATTCCTTAAAAGGAATATTTGCGCTAGAAGTCCCCCATTTTTGTGGCACTTTTGGATTAAGTCCTAATTCATGTTTTCCATCCTTTGTGATTCGGTCCTATTATTTCTATTTCGTTTCAATCTAGCCCTTGCTTTGACTAACAAAAAACGCAGCGCATAGGGAAGGGAACAATTTCCTTTTTAATCCTCCTCCTTTCACGCGCATTTCAGATAGACTCCTCCCCTTTTAATTTATTTCGAATCGACCCCAAGATTTTATTTTAAGTTCAGTTTAATCCCTTTTAGTAATTTGCAATTATTATTATTATTACTATTATTATTATTATTATTATTATTATTATTAGTAGTAGTAGTAGTAGTAGTAGTAGTATTATTGTATTTATATTATTATATTGTACGTATTTTCTTATTATTATTATAGATTATTATTAAATGTCATTGTTATTGTTATTATATTATTATATTATATATATATCTCCTATTATTATATTATTATTATTATTACTATTATTATTACTTTTGCTTTACTACTATTATTGTTATTATTATTGCACCATTACTTGTATATACTAATTTCATTACTGCTATTATTACTATATTCGTACTACTATATTGTATATATCGCGTATTACTACTGATATTATTATTATATTATTATTACCACATCTATATTAATATGTTATATATATTACATATCATTATCATTATCATTATTATTATTATTATTTATTATTATTATTATTATTATTATTATTATTTAGTAGTAGTAGTAGTAGTATTATTATATTATATTATTATATTGTACGTATTTTCGTGTTATTATTATAGATTATTATTATTAAATGTCATTGTTATTGTTATATATTATATATTATATATATCTCCTATTATTATATTATTATTACTATTATTATTACTTTTGCTTTACTACTATTATTGTTATTATTTATTATTGCACCATTACTTGTATATACTAATTTCATTACTGCTATTATTACTATATTCGTACTAGTATATTGTATATATATCGCGTATTACTACTGATATTATTATTATTATTATTATTATTATTATTATTATTATTATTATTATTATTATTATTATCACTAGTATTACTATATTTATATTATTATTTATTGTACATATTTTGGTGTTATTATTACTGTTATCTTGTTATTATTATTTTATTATCATTATACTATTATTATTGTGTTATTATTATTTCTATTATCGTACTAGGACTTGTATATATATTTATCTTTATTATTTTAGCGTTATTATTTCTGCTATGTTCTTTTCCATTCATTTTAGACTTGTATTATTTTATTCTTCGCTTTCATTATCGTTATTCTTGTTGATGCACTCCTTTCCATGTTGCTATGCACGTCAGTATTGTAACTTCTTTTTTTACATTCTACTATAAATCTTGTTACATCAATATTGCTCGATACAAAACGGTTTCTTTTCGTAAAGGTAATATTCCTTATTTAGAAATTCGAGAAAACGCGCTCTAAAGTATTGGGTAGCGATTCTTTCACGTTCATTCTAAATAACGGAATATCCTTTTAAACAAATGCATTTTTAACAAAAAAAGCTTATTCTCAAGAACTCAAAATGTCGTGTCCTAAAGCATTGGATGTGATGATTTGTTATTCCGAAAGAAGATTTTCTAAACCGAGGCAATGTTCTGTGTTTAGAAACATGAGAGATTGTGCCCTAAAGTATTGGTTTGCAATTTTCTCGTTTAATCTAAATATCCGAATATCCTTTTGAACAAGTATATTTCTTGCCAAAAGGGCTTATTTTTGGAATTCAAAATGTCATCTCCTAAAGTATTGGACGTGGTGTTTGGTTATTCCGAAGTAAGGTTTTCTAAAAGCAAGGCAACATTCTATATTTAGAAGCTCGAGAAAACGTGCCCTAAAGTATTGGGTTTGCTATTCTCTCGTCCATTTTTAAATAATAGAATGTCCCTTAAAGTAAATTTATAAATAAAAAGGGGAAATTTAGTCTCGATGGTCAAAAGGGGTGTCCTAAAGTATTGGATACGACATTTTGCCTCGAGATAGAATAGCCCCTTGGCATACATCTTCGATTTCTTTAAAAACTATCAGTTGACATCATCATAAAAAGGGATCGTTTTAATTCTTTCAAATTTTCCAATTTTCGACATCAAGGCATTAGATAATCAATTAGGTACCAATTTTTGGGCGCATCGAGGGTGCTAACCCTTCCTCGTGCGTAGCTGACTCCCGAACCTATTTCTTTAAGCTTTGTAGACCAAAATCGTTGTTTTCATAAATTAAATGGTTTATTTAAAACTACTTTTCAAGGTGACCCAATCACACCTCAACGAAAAGGACTGGTGGCGACTCTCACGATTTATCATTTTCAAAACCCAAGTTCGATTCACGCCCTTTTCAATAGTCGAGGGGTGGTTTCGACAGCTTGGCGACTCTACTGGGGACTTTTGAGAGAGTCGATCCATTAAGTTGATTATTTCCTATCTCGTTGTCGAAAATTGAAAATTTGATTTGAAAAATTATGATCCTCTTATTGCATTCACTTGTGTCATTTCATTTGATTGCTGTGATTTGAATCTTGTAAAATATTTTGCATCATGTTGCATGACCGCTGGGTCACACCTTTTAAGTGGGAGTGAGAAGCTACTCTTTCGTGAGGTCTTCACCTCCGTGCAAGATAGTGGATCACTTTCGGGATACATCTGTACCTATGTCTTCGTGAGATTTTCATCTCCGTGCAGCCATAGGGAAATGTATTCCCCTGAACTGAACTTGGTCCATATGAGCCTATAATGGGTGAGGATCAAGGAATCTGCTGGTTCAGGTACCTTTACCCTAGAACCAAACCGCATATAGAGAAACCTAGGAGCCTACCCTAGGTAGAGCACGCCAAATTCTAGCGGTTACCTGAGTAGGTGCTTTACTTCTTACTCGCTTTAAGCTGTGTTTGAACTACATACTGGTTTTGTTTTGATCAAATAACATTTTCATCACCCGTAGCTTATTTCCGCACATCATATTGCATGACCGTCGTGGTCGCACCTTTAAGTGAGAGTGAGAAGCTATGCCTTCGTGAGGTTTTCACCTCCGCATGGGCTAGTGGACTGCTTTCGGGACACATCTGTATCTATGTGCTTCGTGAGGTTTTCACCTCCGCATAGCCAAAGGGAAATGTGTTCCCCTGAACTGAACTCGATCTGTATGAACCTATAATGGGTGAAGATCGAGGAATCTGCTGGTTCAGGTTCCTTTACTCTAGAACCGAACCACATGTAGTGAACCCTAAGAGCCCACCCTAGGTAGAGCCACGTCAAACCCTAGTGATCTCCCGGATAGGTACTTTGTTTATTACTCCTGTGTTAACGTGTTTTCTACTATTTTCATTGCATTGCATTGCATCATTATAGAAAGGAGGTGCTGATTAATATTCGATTGCTAAATAGAGGAGTTTGTCATAAGGAACTAAATTTCTTGATAAAATGGATTATAATATGGTGGCCCCAATATAGTCCAAGTAAACAACGAGAGAAGGCGGATAGTCCACAGAAGAATACAAGACTTTCAAGCCAACAAGGATTATTCAAGAGTCGTCACCTCCAGACTTTTTTAAAGGAGCTTATGAACGATCACAGGGGATAAACGAGTGAAGAGATACGGCCCGAACCAAGCTACAAAGAGCTAGAAGTGGCATCTACGAAGGAAATTCACAGGACATGACTATGATATTCGACCACGAAGGAAAAGATTGGTGTTTTGCTTGGACTATGAGGACAAAACCGTATATTTAATCCATTTTATGTAAAGAGCTTTATTTTCTAGAAAAGTTCTTCTAATGGAATTGAATTCATAATCAGCGCTTCTCTTTCTTCTTGCATTCATTCCATGCATTTGCATTGCATTGCATCATCTTAGAAAGGAGGTGTTGATTCACATTTGATTGCTAAATAGAAGAATTTGTCATAAGAAAATGTGTTACTTGATAAAGTGGATTATAATACGGTCGTCTGAACATGGCCTGGGTAAATAACGAGACAAGACATTACTTGAAGATTCAAGCCGACAAGGATTGTTCGGGAGTCATCAGAAGATTATGAGCGTCACGGAGGATAAGTGAGTGATGAGGGACGACCTGGATCAAGCAACAAAGAGCTAGAAGAGGCGAAACGTGACCATAATAGCCGAATACGAAGAAGAGGATTTGTCTGAAGATTCAAGCTGACAAGGATTGTTCAGGAACCATCAGAAGATTATGAGCATCGCAAAGGGTAAGTGAGTGATGAAGAACAACCTGGATCAAGCAAACAAAGAGCTAGAACAGGCGGGACACGACCATAATGTCCGGGTACGAAGAAGAGGATTGGTGTTTTCACATGGACTATGAGGAAGTGGCCGTATACGTGGTCCATTTTAGTAAAGAAACGTATTTTCTAGACAAGTTCTTCTAATAGGAACTGAATTCATAATCAATGCCTCTCTTTCTTTTTGCATTCATTTCATGCATTTTGCATTGCATTTCATGCATCGGTATTACATCATATTGCATACATCAAAACTTGTAGAAAAACCCTAATTAGGTGAAATTATTCCAGCTAACCTAGAAGATATGGAACGAAGGTTGGAGAGATTAGAGCAAAGGCAAATATTGATGCAAGAACAGTTGGCCAAAATTTAGCAGGATATGCAAGATCAAATGAATATGATGCGCCGGTTAACCCAACTACTTGAAAAAAGAAGTGCCCCAGCAGTCAGCAGTGCGGATGATGATGAACAAATTGTTTATTCCCCGAGGAATATCCTGACTCAACCAGACACGCGGTCGCAAGGGGCACCCATCATTATCGGACCCCAATGTCAGACCAATACCTCAACCCCGTCAAACTTCCCAATGGGCTCATGTTTTAACCCTAAGGATGATCCAGCCAAACCGATTGTTCGGGCAGGGGCAAAAGAAAGGAGGGAGCGGACATTGAAGACCCCGAAGAAGAAGGAAAAGGAAGTGGGTAGTACGAGTAGGCATGACGAGAGCTCTTCAGAGCTAATAGCAATAAGGCACCCAAGGACGGTGACTACCAGTCATCAAGGTTCCCTTAGACAAGATTCCAACCCAAAGGCTAACACGGGAAAGCTCCAGTTCACGCCCATCTTGATGACATACAATGAGCTCTATCAAAATTTATTTGATGCACACGTGGTGGCTCCTTGCTACCCGAAACCGATGCAATCTCCGTATCCAAAATGGTATGACCCAAACGCCCAGTGTGAGTACCACGCTGGGGTTACAGGGCATTCGATAGAAAATTGCCTGGCTTTCAAGAAATTAGTGGAAAGATTCATTGGCATTTGTATTGTAAGGTTGGATGACACGCCAAATGCAGAAACATGAGCCTGGGAGTGTTTTGAACAATAGGGCTGTGGAAAAGACGTGTATTTTTAGAGCTAACTCGGAGTAATGTCCAAACGCGCAAATTGCTCTAAAAGCCTAAGAGCAATAAGAATCTTTTGTGGAATGGGCATGTGTCTAGAATTGTTATTTTAATGAAATGCATCTTTCTAAGTAAATATTTTCATGCTTTACATTTCTTTTATTTTCATTCATGCCCATATCATATAAATAATCATCTTTAGAATAATTTATTCTTTAGATTTTCTACCTTTACACCTACGATAGGTCCCCAGATATCAATGACACGAGCGACGCTGTTACTGCCTCTCTTTTTAGTGAAATATGGGTCTAAGGGATCTCAAGACTTTGAAGATGATAGAGATTGTAACCTATCTGTTGATTTGTTAAGGATGGTAGAATAAGCAAAAATAGACTCTACCCTGTAAAAAGGGTCAGTGGACGTTGCAAACTTAGGAAAAAACCTAGTCCACCACAGAAATAAGGCGAGAAATCATTGAGCTATTTGCAAGAATCCCAAGATATTTTTGCACGATCATATCAAGACACGACATACTACCGAAACGTTGGGGTGTTACCAAGCTTGGAACCCACGTTCTACAATGGCCAAGCTAATCAAGAAGTTCGAACTGCTGAAAAGAAAGTCACATCAAACGCCAAATCAAGGAAAACAAGACTTATGTGCCTCCTCCATGTGAGAGGGGCATGGATGTTACAGGACCGATCTCGTCAATGGTATCCTACCAATACTAATACATCTTTGTGGTTATCAAATACTTCACTAAGAGAGTGAAGGTTGCTTCATATGCCAAAGTTACAAAGGTGACAGTCATCGAATACAAATTCAAATCCAAGCTCAGATGCTAAAAAAAAAAATGAAAAACGAAAAACAAAAGTGGCAATGAAGAACGCCAGAGAAAAAAAAACATCAGAATCAGGCACCTTACCAATGTAGTAAAAACAACCAAAAATCAGTCGAAAGTTGACTGAGACTTGTAAAGGTTGGCATAGAGAAGTTACCATTTACCCTCTATGTTTTTAGAGCGTTGGCTAGAACCTTTATCGGGGCAACAGGAACTTCATCGGGGCAACACATTTCTTATCAATTTTGCCAATTGGAGTCGAAATTTTGTTGGAGTTAAAATTAGATGAGGCAAAATAGATCCAATCTAATACGATCGGGTGAATTTGAAGAGAAAGTTATCTGTCACGATCAGATGATGCGAGCTCATAACAAAATGATTCGCCCTAGAAAACTTCATGATAGGGCTTTAAAGAAGATTTTTTCCATGGAAAAAAGACTTCAGAAGAAAGCGGGTGCTAAACTAGGAAATAGGATGGTAGGGACTTGCCCAATTTGGAGACTTCAAGTTCAAAAAAAAAAACCCACAAAGGGCGCTTTGAGACCAAAGGGGTTTTGAGTTGAAAACCCGAAAAGGGCAACTCAAATTTTGATCAGAAATGGGGCATACAGTAGTCTCGCTGCGCTTAAAATAACAATGAAGATGTATGTTACGTCTTAGGGCATCGACAAAGTACTCCAGATCCCATAAACACATATTGAGCTTAAAATGGTCCTCAAGAAGTTGGAACAGAGGAGCTCGGGCTGCGATATCTGGGGCACCTAGCTTCCATTTTACCCATTTTAATTCGTTATTTGTGATTATCTACCAATAAATTTCCTTCTTGATTGTATTTGCTAGCCTTGATCAAACTTGTTTGTTTCGAGCTATTCCCCAATCAATTTCCTTCTTGTCCATTGTTACAATCTTTTTGTGCATTTTGCATCGAAATAACGATTTGAGGACTAATAGTACTTTCATAAAAGAAGTTTCACATATTACTCTGAAAGCCTCTGAATAATACAAGGACCTGAAATATGACTATTGTTCAAAACTCATTCAGTCTAAGGTTTGGAAATGTTGGAGAAAAAATGATTATCCTTTTGAACATTTTATTGGTTGAACAAAGACAAGAAATTTCTTCGGTGATACGACCTTGACAAATAACGAGCGATGCCGACCCAAGTACACAATGAAATCATGATACCATACCTCAGAGTCAGAGCGAGACGGTTGGAATGTCATTCTCCTAAAGTTGCAGTAGGAAGTATAAACTTTATGTCCCAGAAAGGGATTCCAAAATTACAGCGGGGCAAGCTTTCTGGGCAAGCTTCCTGAGCAAAAACGGTCGCTTATTTGGGGTTTTTGTCACAAAATACTGGCTGAACAAGAGAGCATCGTAACGCATCGGTGATAGAACCTTGTTGAACTACGAGCAATGACAACCCAAACAGTAACAAGGGTCATTCCAATGCATTCATACACATTTAGTTAAGAGTACTAGATTCATTCAGATCATTGCATCTTAACCATCTGGCATAAACATGAGCACAAAACTGATTTTACAGCACAAGTCCCCTAGGGGACATTGTCACAATAATGGTAAATTCAAAGATCTTGCCTGCCTGAGTAGAGCAGACCAAAAACAACAGCTCCGACAGTCCTGAAATTGCAGAAGCAGATTTGAGACATACAATTTTTATCAACTTCTATTTTTGAGAAGTTTCAGCGAGAAGATCAAAGTTGCGGATCTCTTCTTTCTGAATTCCTATCACCACCTATTTTCGAGAAGTTTCAGCGAGAAGATCAAAGTTGCGGATCTCTTCTTTTTGAATTCCTATCACCACCTGTTTTCGAGAAGTTTCAGCGAGAAGATCAAAGTTGCGGATCTCTTCTTTCTGAATTCCTATCACCACCTGTTTTCGAGAAGTTTCAGCGAGAGGATCAAAGTTACGGATCTCTTCTTTCTGAATTCCTATCACCACCTGTTTTCGAGAAGTTTCAGCGAGAGGATCAAAGTTGCGGATCTCTTCTTTCTGAATTCCTATCACCACCTGTTTTCGAGAAGTTTCAGCGAGAAGATCAAAGTTGCGGATCTATTCTTTCTGAATTCCTATCACCACCTGTTTTCGAGAAGTTTTAGCGAGAAGATCAAAGTTGCGGATCTCTTCTTTCTGAATTCCTATCACCACCTATTTTCGAGAAGCTTCAGCGAGAAGATCAAAGTTGCAGATCTCTTCTTTCTGAATTCTTATCACTTGCTATTTCCGAGAAGTTTCAGCAAGAAGATCAAAGTTGCGGATCTCTTCTTTCTGAATTCTTATCACCCCAAACCTACAGTAGAATGGAGCAAAGCAAAGAGTTATAGTGAAGTTTGAAGCCGTTTGAAAAAGACGCGGATCAAGAAGTCAAGGCTTAGCTAAGCCTGGGCAAAATTGGTTCTTTTATTGTCTTTGCTGTATTCTCGTTTCACGACAATAAGCAAAGAGGGGCAGCTGTAAGACCCAAATTTTTCCCGGGGCCCATTAAAAACCCAATAAAAACAAGGCCCAAATCAGACGACCCACTAAGACCTAAACAAACCCCATACCCAACAGAAACCCAATAAAGGCCCATGACTAAAAACAACCCAATACAGGAGCCTAAAGAAGAAACCCTAATTTCTAACCCTAGCCCCTAGTGTTGGCACCGCACGCCCTACTACGCAGCACCCCTGTCAGCCACCATCACCGTTCACCTGCTCCACTATGCTCTGGACTCCACTAATCTCTGCAAAAGCAAGAAACAGACAACAATAATAGGAACAAATGTAGCATTTCATTTTTTTTTCGATTATAAAAAGGCCGAATGTAAAACGAAATGGGGGGATCGGAGGGACAGAACTTTCACTAGCAATTAGGAATCGAAAAAACAAAGAAATTAAAGGTTGATTTTGCTTTCCATTTTCGAGTATTGTTTACTGTCGTTTTATCTGTTATCTTATTTCTATCATTATTATTTTGTTATTTTCTTTTAAAAGAAATAATAACCAAACGAAATAAAAAACGAAGGAACTTAACTGAGCCCTGAAGTCGCGTCGTCGGAGTCCCTTCTCCGTCCCCGAGGCCGGATCAGAGGTAAAGAGGGGCGGGCTCTCTTTTTCCTCTTCTCTGTTCTACCTTTCGGCCTCACGAGCGCCAAGGCTCAGCCCCTGATAAAAGGGCCTCAAGCGGAGTTGAAGGCCCGTCCCCACTCGTCGTGGCCACCGGATATGGTGTTGATGTGGCGAGCGTCGGGGAACCCCACTAGCCGGAAAGAGAGAAGAGAGGAGATGAAAAAAATTTTGGTGGCTGAAGTTTCTAAAAAAAAAAATTAGGGCTGAAATGTTTTAAAAATTTTTGGGTGTTTAATGATAGACCAAACGGCGCCGTTTACTACATAGGGTTACTGCGCATATTCCTTAAAAGGAATATTTGCACTAGAAGTCCCCCATTTTTGTGGCACTTTTGGATTAAGTCCTATTTCATGTTTTCCATCCTTTGTGATTCGGTCCTATTATTTCTATTTCGTTTCAATCTAGCCCTTGCTTTGACTAACAAAAAAAGCAACACATAGGGAAGGGAACAATTTCCTTTTTAATCCTCCTCCTTTCACGCGCATTTCAGATAGACTCCTCCCCTTTTAATTTATTTCGAATCGACCCCAAGATTTTATTTTAAGTTCAGTTTAATCCCTTTTAGTAATTTGCAATTATTATTATTATTATTATTATTATTATTATTATTATTATTATTATTATTGTTATTAGTAGTAGTATTATTATTGTATTTATTATATTGTATGTATTTTCGTATTATTATTATAGATTATTATTATTAAATGTCATTGTTATTGTTATTATATTATTATATTATATATATCTCCTATTATTATATTATTATTATTATTACTATTATTATTACTTTTGCTTTACTACTATTATTGTTATTATTATTATTGCACCATTACTTGTATATACTAATTTCATTACTGCTATTATTACTATATTCGTACTAGTATATTGTATATATATCGCGTATTACTACTGATATTATTATATTATATTATTATTACCACATCTATATTAATATGTATATATATTACATATCATTATTATTATATTATTATTATTATTATTATTATTATTATTATTATTATTTATATTTATATTATTATTTATTGTACATATTTTGGTGTTATTATTACTGTTATCTTGTTATTATTTTATTATCATTATACTATTATTATTGTGTTATTATTATTTCTATTATCGTACTATGACTTGTATATATATTTATCTTTATTATTTTAGCGTTATTATTTCTGCTATGCTCTTTTCACGTCGGGTTCACCAGTTATTATTACTGTTATCTTGTTATTATTATTTTATTATCATTATACTATTATTATTGTGTTATTATTATTTCTATTATCGTACTAGGACTTGTATATATATTTATCTTTATTATTTTAGCGTTATTATTTCTGCTATATTCTTTTCCATTCATTTTAGACTTGTATTATTTTATTCTTCGCTTTCATTATCGTTATTCATGTTGATGCACTCCTTTCCATGTTGCTATGCACGTCAGTATTGTAACTTCTTTTTTTACATTCTACTATAAATCTTGTTACATCAATATTGCTCGATACAAAACGGTTTCTTTTCGTAAAGGTAATATTCCTTATTTAGAAATTCGAGAAAATGCGCTCTAAAGTATTGGGTAGCGATTCTTTCATGTTCATTCTAAATAACGGAATATCCTTTTAAACAAATGCATTTTTAACAAAAAAAGCGTATTCTCAAGAACTCAAAATGTCGTGTCCTAAAGCATTGGATGTGATGATTTGTTATTCCGAAAGAAGATTTTCTAAACCGAGGCAATGTTCTGTGTTTAGAAACACGAGAGATTGTGCCCTAAAGTATTGGTTTGCAATTTTCTCGTTTAATCTAAATATCCGAATATCCTTTTGAACAAGTATATTTCTTACCAAAAGGGCTTATTTTTGGAATTCAAAATGTCATCTCCTAAAGTATTGGACGTGGTGTTTGGTTATTCCGAAGTAAGGTTTTCTAAAAGCAAGGCAACATTCTATATTTAGAAGCTCGAGAAAACGTGCCCTAAAGTATTGGGTTTGCTATTCTCTCGTCCATTTTTAAATAATAGAATGTCCCTTAAAGTAAATTTATAAATAAAAAGGGGAAATTTAGTCTCGATGGTCAAAAGGGGTGTCCTAAAGTATTGGATACGACATTTTGCCTCGAGACAGAATAGCCCCTTGGCATACATCTTCGATTTTTTTAAAAACTATCAGTTGACATCATCATAAAAAGGGATCGTTTTAATTCTTTCAAATTTTCCAATTTTCGACATCAAGGCATTAGATAATCAATTAGGTACCAATTTTTGGGCGCATCGAGGGTGCTAACCCTTCCTCGTGCGTAACTGACTCCCGAACCTATTTCTTTAAACTTTGTAGACCAAAATCGTTGTTTTAATAAATTAAATGGTTTATTTAAAACAACTACTTTTCAAGGTGACCCAATCACACCTCAACGAAAAGGATTGGTGGCGACTCCCACGATTTATCATTTTCAAAACCCAAGTTCGATTCACGCCCTTTTCAAAAGCCGAGGGGTGGTTTCGACAATTATATTTAATATCGTCTTAGTCCAAATAAGATTAATTTTAAACCGTAAAATAGATGAAAACATCTATAATTATATCAATATATATATATATATATATATATATATATATATATATGAAAATAACTAATTAAAATTTCAAGAAAATTACATTAATATGTTTGGTTCACTTAACGCTTTACTAAAAATGTGATTGTAAATTTCGAAATTTCCCACATTGAATAAACATAAATTTTATTAATGTTAACATTTTTTTTAATATTCATTATTAACCAAGCTAGTTTATAATTAATAAATATGTAATTTAATCTAGCTATTTTTAAATAATATTTATTTAAAATACATTTATTTTAAAATTATTATAAGATGAGATTTAAAATATATATTTTAAATGTATTTAAATTAGAATATAATATAAATTTAATATGATAATATTTTAAACAATAAAATTAAATGTTTTTCTATGATTTTGTGGTGAAAAAAGTATTGAATAAAAATAAGTAAAATAAATAAATAAATAAATAAATAAAAGGTAATTTTGCCTCAAAGAAAAAAGTTAAATTTCCAACTACATGGAAGGAACCATATTCCCAGGGATGAGAAAAAGTAACTCCAAAAGAACCGTTACATTTCTAGGAAAGTTGATATATTTTAGTATACTAAACCTCGATATCACTTTTCATAAATTAAATTATCATAAAAGTAATCACTTTCCATCATACCAAATGTCCTCTTAAAAATTTATGGTCAAAATACACACATTGAAATTTGAATTTGAGACAATATGGTTTTTAATATATCTATTTTGTCATTTTAACTAAAGTCTCATTTATTTTTTATATAATTTTTTATAAATATATTTATTACATATTCTATTTTTAATCCATATAATGAGTGTACCATAATTTAATATGTAAAATGTGTTTATGTTCAAACCATATAAAGTTTTTACAAAAAATATTATTTTAATTTTAATGAAAACTTAATTATGAAGATACAAGTCAATTGACTTAATTATAAAAAATATTATTTTGTTTAAATTTAATTATAAAATATATAAATAATAATGTCAAAATAAATATTTTATTATTTTAATATTGTAAAATATCAAATTTGAAATAGAGCTACAACAAATTTCTATTTTTGCCAAAGATTGCACTATTGTTTTTTTTCTTAGCTAAAATGAAGTAAAATAAAAAATTATTTGTTTTTAATAAAAATGTAAATTAAAATAATATTTATTAAATTTATTTATTAATTAATATAATTTATTATTAAAAATTAATTTTAAGAATATGACCCACTTTAAATATAAATTTTTAAAAAAAGAAATTTTTTGAAATTCAAAAAAACTAACTAAAACTCAACATTTATATATATAAGAAATAGTAGTTTAAGGAAATTAGAATGTCAAAGTCAAGTGTTGGAAGCTATTTGGTATCTAAATCATTAATGGAGAGGAATAAGTGATTATCCCACCAGCCAAATAGTATGCACACATAAGGCATTAATGTGTGTTTATTTACATCTGAAGCAAAATCCAATTTGTCATGAAAGATTTGCAAACAATCTTTCCTTATGAAGTAGCTATTATACAAACCTATATTTTTTGAGCTTGAGAGAGAATCATTCAATCTTAAGGTTAAGTTTTTAGGTGGGATTCATCATTGTTTGAATTTTTGGACCACTAAGTTAAAGAATTAAATTTACCATATAGTTTTACTTCAATGTTAGGTTGGGATTATATATTAAGAAGAGATTTTTTTTTTGTTTTTATTAACAACAGATTTCTTAGTTTTAATGGGATTTCAGTAAGTGGGTTTGAAAATTCGTCAAGTAAATATAATTGTTTGTTATTATATATGTAGTATGTTTTTGGTAATCATTGTATTTAGTGAATCCCATATTAATGTAATTGAAGCACTCTAATTACACTATATATAATAAGAAAGAAAGAAAATAAAATAAAATAAACAAAGAAGAAAAAATAGTTGAAATATTAATCCGAACTTGAATGAGAGCCAATAAATAAAGCTGAACTTGACACCTATGTGTGCCTCCTAAGTAAGAAAAAATAGTCAAAATATTAAACTAGAAACCAAAGAGAGTCGATAAATAAAGTTGAACTCAACACTTGTGAGAATCGAGGTCTAAAGTCAAACTTGTCAATTGAAATTCTCTTTCCTTGTCCACTTCTTATCTCGAAAAAAAAATTAGTAATCAAAAGCTTACACTAAAATTTGACACCCATAGGTATCGAAATATTTCTACGAAAAAAAAAAGTAATTTGAAAAATAATTTTCTGAAGATGTTTAGTTTGAGAAATAACATTTCAATAAGTGGAGTATGCATCACATTTCAAACAAAACAGCAACAGCCTCCCCGACGAGATAAAGCTCGACGTCGCAACAAGCAGCCGACATTACGATGAGAAGAAAACCTTCGTCCCAACGTCATGACACCTCCTTGTCACGACGACATTAATGTCACGTCACGATTTTATTCTCGATGTGTTCCTCAAGTTTCTCGATTTTATTCTCTCAGTTAAACTTTGTTTTGGTTTTCTACTTAAATTCTGATTAACCTAAGGATATTCTAATTATAAAAGCAACAAATTCCAGCCTATAAATAGGCCTTAGTTACCCTCGGTATAATAGGATAGAAAATAACACAATTAGGAGAGAATTATGTGTTTCAATTTGCAAGGGTTTTTCTTTAGGGGTTTCGAGTTTTCTTTGTTTTTACTCTTTCCATATTTTACTATTATCTTCTTACTAAAATCTCTTTTTGCCCGTGGTTTTTTATCCTCTTAGGAGGATTTTTTCCACGTAAAATTTGTGTGTTTAATCTTTGCAATTTCTTCAATATTATTCTTTTTTGTTACTTACATGGGTTGATCCTCAACAAACTGGTATCAGATCTTGGTTCAATTTCTGCATTCAACCCATCCAAAGATGGCATTGACAAGGCTCGACATTAAGAAGTTCGATGGAATCGCAAATTTCAGTCTGTGGCAAATTCGTATGATGGCAATACTGGTCCAGATTGGTCTAAAAAAGGTTGTTACATGAAAGAAACCCCGTGGATGCAGACTAGTTAGAATGGGAAGAGCTTGATGAAAAAATCTATCTACAATTCAACTATGCCTTACAAATAATGTGTTATAAACAATTGTGTTGTTGTGTTCTTTGCCCCCTTCTTACAAAACTTTCAAGGAGACCCTGATTTATGGGAGAGATAATCTTTCATTTGAAGACGTGAAAGGAAATCTTTTAAATAAAGACAAACTCGATAACGAGTTAGGCCAAAATAAAAATTCAGATGGGCAAGCCTCAGTTCTAGTTTCAAAGGGCAGACAACGATCCAGAAAATCAGATTGAAGTAGGTCTAGAGCAAGATCAAAATACATGAATTGCGACAAACAATGTGGCTATTGCAAGAAGATGGGCAACATTAAAGAAGAACGTTACAAACTTCATAATAAAAACAAGATGGATGCCAAAAACGACGAGAAAAGAAAGCAAAAAGCCGAAGTTGCTGATACTAGTGTAGCCGAAGACAAAATGGTAATTACTTATTGGTGTCCACGAGCGAAAGCTCCAAGCTTACATCTAAATGGATCCTTGATTTAGGGTGCTCTTACCACGTGTCCCAATAAGGATTGGTTCTCCACGTATAGTTCAGTTGAAAGTGGAGTTCTGCTGATGGTGGATAATTCTATATGTAAGATAACTAGGATCAAAATAGTACAAATCAGGATGCATGACGAAATTGTGCGGACACTGTTAGATGTCAAGTATGTGCCTGATCTAAAGAAAAATCTCATCTCTTTAGAATTTTAGACTTGAATTGTTGTAGAATTTTTATCGAGTCAAATGGCTAAAGGCAACCTATAAGTTGTGATTAGAAGACAAAAGAAGGGCAACCTATACATTCTGCAAGGGTCGAAGATGACTAGTGTGACTACAATTATCGAAGAAGAGTTGAAATCATTGCCATGTCGCGATGAGAACCAACCTGACGTCGCAATGATGCGACGTGATTCTTTCTCCATAGATTCCGATTTAACAAAACTTTGGCACATGCGACTTGGTCATATGAGCGAGAAAGGTATCTGGACTTGGAAAGTTAGGTTTCTACGAGCACTGCACTTACAAGAAGCAGACACAAGTAAGTTTCAATTCAGCAGTGCACAGAACAAAAGGGACTCTCGACTATATTCATTTTCATTTATAAGGTTCGACTCCTGACATCTCAAAAGGAGGTAATAGATATTTCCTAACTTTTATTGATGACCACTCTAGGAAAGTTTGGGTTTATTTTTTGAAACAAAAGAATGAAGTCTTTAGAATCTTCAAGCAATGGAAAATACTGCTAGTAAAACAGATAAGAAAATCCATGAAGCAGTTGAGAACGAATAATGATTTTGAGTTCTATTCATCATATTTTAACTATTACTGCAAACGGGAAGAGATAGAAATACATTGCACCATTGGCCATACTCCACAGTAGAAAGGAGTTGCTGAAAGGATGAATAGAACCTTGCTTGAAAAGGCCCGACGTATGATTTCTAATGCAGGTTTAGGGAAGGAGTTTTGGGAATTTGGCAAGTCATTTGGTGAACTGATTCCCCATCGATCATTGAACAAAAAAATTCCAAAAGATATATGGTCAGATAATCCTCCAAATTATTCTAACCTTAAAATTTTTGGTTGTCTTGCTTATGCAAAAGTTAGTCAGCGAAAGCTTGAACCAAGGGTTGTGAAGTGCATATTTATGGGATTTTCTATTGGTATGAAAGGTTTCAAATTGTGGTGCCCGAAAACCAACAAGACAATTGTCAGTAGAGATGTTACGTTCAATGAATCTGCTATGATTCATTTGGAAAAAGGGTTGTTTGCATTTAAAGACACAACAATCCATAGTGTCTCAAGCAAGGTGGAGTCAGAAGAAACAGTGGCTTCGGGACGATAGGAAGCATGTCGTCGCAACGTCATGACAAACATGAGCGATGTCCCGACAAGGAAACACTGAACATTATGACGTCATGGAAAAATTTCGATATTCGTGATTATAATGTTGTTTTGGATAAGTTTGGGAATTCATTTGACCCTCAGGTACCCTCACCATCTCATTTAACAAATTATAAGTTGGCTCGTGACAAAAAAGGTGAGAAATCTAACCACCACAAAAATACTATAAAGGAAACCTAGTGGCATACGCTCTAAGTGTTGCAGAGAGCATTGATTCAACTGATCCTTCATTTTATTTTGAGACAGATCAGACCTCTAATTCTAACAAATGACTTGGTGCTATGGAAGAAGAGAATTAATCACTCCAAAAGAATGAGACTTGCCAGATAGTTAAACCACCCATCAGAAAGAAAATAGTTGGTTACAAATGGGTGTTCAAGAAAAAAGAGGGTTTAGGTTCGAGCAACACTAGGTATAAGGCAATGTTGGTCACAAAGGGCTACAGTCAAGTTGAGGGACTTGATTTTCATGATGTTTTCTCGTTTGTTGTAAAACATACGTCCATTCGAGCACTTTTGGCTCTTGTTGCATCGAATAATTTTGAGTTAAAGCAGTTAGATGTAAAGACTGCTTTCTTTCATGGTGACCTAGAAGAAGACATCTACTTGCAGCAATCGGAAGGCTTCATAACTGAAAGTAAGAAAGATATTATTTTTTGTCACATCCCAAAAATAAGACTAGAAGACATAGGGATAAAATTTAGATTTTATTTTTTTTAAGCATAGGGTAAGAGAATTTAGAGTTCCTTAGAAATTAATTTTGATAATGAATTAACAAGAATGAGCTTGCTGGTTCAGTGGTAAAGCCTTAGCTCTCCCTTAGGTCCCAAGTTCGAAACCCCTTATGTTAGCCAAAATATTTTATTTTCTTATTTTTACCCCATAAAAGTGTCAAATTTTCAAACTAGCCCAACCCAAAAATAACTTTTTCATTTTAGTCATTAATTTAAACCAACCCTAATTCTAAACTAATTACTAATCCTATTTCAATTAGGAAAGAATAGTTTTCTAAATTGCCAATCTTTTCAAAACCTAAAATTCATATTTAGAAGATTTTTCAAGAAAATCTCTCAAAAATCTCTCTTCTTTTTCTTCTTCTTCTTCATTACTGAAACCTTTATTGCAGTTAGGGTTCTTAAAAGATTTCAAGATTTTCCAATATCCTCCTAGTAGATTGTTGAACCCCTTATCTGATTAAGCTTTTTGTGTCTTCAAATCAAGTGTGAGATCTAAACTTAAATCATTATGTATGATTAATGAAATATTAAAAATTAAGTAATCTGTATAGGTGAACCCCCTGTACGTGAGCCCATGTATGCGAACCCCTATGGGCGAACCCCCTATATGTGAACCCTTTAGACGAACCTCCTATATGCGAACCCCCATATGTACCTCAGTGAATAGATGTGAACTCTACAAGTTTTAGCATGCAAACCCCAATGTTATATAGTATGAAGTAGTATGTGAACCCCCATGTTATATAGTATGACGTAGTATGTGAACCCCCATGTTATGTAGTATGGCGTAGTATATGAACCCCCATGTTATGTCCTTTGTGAATTAATATGTGCGAACCCTATATATGTGAACCTTACATGTGCAAATCCTATATGTGTGAACCCTGAATGTGAGAACCCATACGTCTGAACACTATATGCGCATTTCTGTATGTGCGAACCCTATATATGCGAACCCTGTATGCGCGAACCCTATATGTGCGAACCCTACATGTGAACCTATAACATAAGTGTTAGCCAAGCTAAGCATGTTAATATGCCAATGCTAATTCGCACAAAGAAACTGTTTATGTGAAATTGTTTTAGTTTGCATGAAGTAATTGCATATGTGCAATTGATTTGAATTAATTGCATAAATACATGCCAATGATTGTTAGTACGAAAATTCATACACCGTATTGAAAGGTAAATATGCTTGACAATCATAGTAATCAATTATTGATCGATAAATATCATGACATGTTGAATTTATGTGCATGATTACATGAAATCGAGTATGGAGGATAAAGGAGTTCCGTAGGAGAAAGTGGAAATTTAAGTTCACGTTGAAAGTTAGCACTGCACGAAGTAGTTGGCAATGTCATCGAAATCAGGATGATAGTTTAAAAAGCCATCAAAACCAGGCAACATGGATGGTAAGTTATTGTAGTAAAAGTCATCCTCACAAATGAATAGTGAACAACCATCGTCATTGGGAAATCCAGGATGGTTAGATTTTGACGTGTTTTAATGTGTCAAGCGATGCTCGAGGGCGGATAGGATGGATGGGTGGGAACTTAAAACTAAAATTGCATTACATCATGAACACAACCTATATATGCATTGATTTTCAGAATGTTCCTTACATTATGCTTAATTGCTATGTTGCTATAAATTGAATGTTTTACTGTTAGTACGATCATATGTTGTGGTTTAAAAACTAGACTCACACTAAGCTGTCATAAGCTCATTCCCCCATTTTCCTTACATCTCAGGTAGCATAGGAAACTAGGACGCGGAGTGGCATCGGCTCGAGTTAGCAACTTTTTTTCTTATTATCTTAAAGGCTCCATCATAGTTTCCCTTGATCGTTTTTTTGTCTTGTAATTATTAATTATTTCATGCATTTATACCTTAGGTTTGGGATTGTTTAGTTTTTAGTTTTAAGCACAATACGTAGTTAATACTCTGATAGTTGCATGCTATTTGGTTTAGAAAACTATTATTCTTAATAATATTTTTCCGCTGCTTTACATATACTTTAAGTTTTGAAAAGTCTTTTTAAATTTAACTATTTTTTAAAACTTCATATTAATAATGTTGTAATTGAATTGTTAAGTAAAATCGACTTAATGAATGAATATTTTTAAAAAAATAGAAGGGCGATTTTCATACAATCCAACTCAAAGTAGAAGAATGGCTTTACTGGATCACTCCGATGATCAAATGAAATGCCTTTGACTTAGCTGAAACTCCTTGCCCAGGTCAGGGGTGTTACAAGTACCTAATCATCAAGCATAATTCACTTCTTTGTTATTTATTTAATCTAACCCTATATATTATGGGTTGTTTCAAAAATAAATATAAATTAAGAATCTACACATAGTTTACAGTGAGTGATACTCAATTTTGAGATCTTAAAGTTCCTAAAGCCTTAGCATTGTCATTAAATTAAGGCCTCATTGACTGTGAGTATATTTTTTTTAAAAAAATTGTTATTGATGATAATTATATTTTTCTTTGTATTTTTTTTACTTTTTCTTTCTCTTTTAATAATTTTGATGCAAATACATGTTAAATATTTTAACTTTGATTTAATTATAAAATTAACTTTGAGATGTATTTTTTATATTTTAATCAAATTAATTTCCTTTTGTATCTTCTACATAATGATAACTAACTAGTTTTATATAAAAAAATATTTAATGAATTCATCTTAAAATTAATATATAACTGGGTTATATATTACTTTAAAATATCTAAATTTTTTTGTAGGAAAAATATTAAATTTTAATTGAAGTTAAATATAATTTTATATGAAGAAGGTCAAGTATGTTAATTTTTTTGACCTAATTAGTACTTAAACATGTATTTTGTCATCCAGGTTGATTCCTCTCAGTATGCTACATGACAGACATAAATTAAAAATCTTTAAAATATATAAATTAATAAAAAATTATAATTTGTTTTACATCAAGAGTGAACTTGAGCAAATGGGTGTTCATATTTATTCTCGAGGTATTTTTAGTAAACTTATATAAAATGAATTTGGATACTTGTTTGCCCATATTCATTCTAGAGGTATTTTTAGTAAATTTATATATTTTTAATTTTTATTATAAAATATCAGTTTTTATGTTGTTCTTATTTTAAAAAATATAAAATAAATATAATTAAAATATATAAAGCCTATAATATTTTAAAAATATAAAAATTTATAGTATATAATATATAAAATTGATAAAAAATTAGAAAAATTATAAATTTATAAAAAAATATAGATATATAAAATAACTAAAAATCACATCCATAATGAATCTGAATGAATGTTTGTCCAGATACATTTAAATCTGGACAAACTATTTGTTTAGGTTCATTCTTGAGTTTTTTTATATTTTTATTAATTAATTTATTTTAAAAAAATTAATATATATATTTTTATTTCAAAATAATAATATAAATAACCTGATATTTATAATGAAGAAAAAAACATATAAGCTTACTAAAAATTATATTTGGAATGAATATAAGCAAACAGGTATCCAGATTCAAATGTTTCTAGATAATCATATGTCCAAGTACATTCTTGATATGAAAAATAATTATAATTTTTTATTAATTTATATATTTTTAAAGATTTTTTTAATTTATGCTCATCACATGTCATACTTAAAGGCTGCCACATGTCACCATTAAATTGGCTGAGTATCACATGAGCACAAAATAGCAGTGTGTTATTGTGGAGATACCAACCTATGTGACGAAATACAAATTTAAGTATAAATTAAGTTAAAAAAAAGTTTAATTCTGTAACGTCCCAAAAATATGAATTTTAATTTGTTAAATTTTGTCATAAAATAAGAATTTGCTTCAGTGGCCTAATACTGTATTTGAGGTCTTGGATTAGAATTGTTTTTGCGAGTTTTGTCCAATTAAGGATGTGTTTAAATTAAATTTAAAATCGTTAGTTAATATTTGTTTAGTTGTGGGTATAGATGGCTGACTTTGTTTTTAGGAATGTATCTTGATAGTTATCTTTTTGTTTCAAAAGTAAATAATATTTTAATTTAATAATTTTTTTCTCCCACGTTCCCTTTATTTTTTTTTTCTTTTTTTTGATTTTGATTTGGTTCCTTCATTCCCTCAATTGTGCCGTCTTTTTACCCTGCTATTGGTTTCAATTTGGTTTTTGCCTTTCTTTTCTTCTGTTGTTCCTACTATTTAGTTTTTCCATCATCGTTGGACTTCCATTCAATTTTTATTCTTAATTTTGGTTTATTCTCCTACTGCAATCCTGCTTTTCACTCGCTTGAGGGTCGTTCGTCAAGTAATTTGGTGTTCTATCTTTAATTGGTTTAAGTTTTGTATGTGGCATTAAAATTGAGATGTGCAATTGACTTTTAGAATTGATTATAATTGCTTGCTCTTGTTTTGTGGGTGGTAACTGGAGAGTCATGAGACGATTGCTGTTTTTCCGACAGATTAATTTTCACCATGTTGTTGTTCGTTAAGCGGTAAGGTGTTATTATGTTCTTGAATTTTAAGTGGTTCGCTTGGTATTGTTTTTTTTGGATGTAATTGAGGGTTTATATTTTTTTTTTAACTCTCTCAGGTATGTTGTTGATTTGGGTTCTAATGGATGCGTATAAGTTCGAAAAGTCTTGTGGGTGTTTTTCGCATTAGAATCAATTAAGGTGTGTAACGAGAAATTTGGAAAACAGCAAAAAGAGAGTCGAAATTGGGAACTGTCGACGCCACATGGCCGTGTGATAGACTGTATGTTGGGCCGTGTGCGACACACGGTCTAGACTATTTTCAGCCATGTGGACCACACGGTTGTGTGTAGGCCACACAGGTTGGGCTATTTGGGCTGTGGTGAGCCACACGGGCGTGCGAGCTCGAAATTCAGGATTTTTCCCTGGGGTCGTGCACATAGTCTCAAACAACCGTGGGCCTTCTATAAGGTCGGTATGAGACTAAATACTTTATAAGACATGAAATCTGGACTTCTGTTGATACTAATTCTGCTATCCGGCAGCTTAGCTGCAACTATTCTGTAAAGTGTTCTGTGGACACTAAGTAGTGTGTAGGGATGGATGGGTGTTTTATACCCATATGGTGTGTTGGAATGGATGGAGTAGTTGGTGTGTTGCGGCTAGGAGTAAGATTATGTGTTGTATCTACTTTGCTTTGCTATAAATCTGTTTATGATAGATCTATCTAATATGTATTTTACTGTGTTAAGTTTATCGTTATACATTGAGTTTCAAGACTCACTCTCGGTTTCATTGATATTTTTAGGTAATTCTCAGACTTAGGCGGATCGGTACGACGAGAGCTCGGTTTTACTAGTATTTCGATTCTTTAACTGTTTTAAATTGGATTAAGTGTTTTGTAAAATTTGGATTGTTTGGACATTTTTGGACTGTCTCGGTTTTAGATTTTATTCTGGATTTTTGCATGACAATTGACAAAACGATTTACCAAAAACAAACTTGGTTTTTCAAAATATAATGATCTAAGAATCTCTGCTGTAAAGTATTCAATTTATTTAGAAAATGTAAACAAACAATGTTTTTAATTAAATAATTATGTCAAACACGTTTTCAAATGAAATGGGCTTTTAAGTAATTAAAGTTCATGATTTTTTTTCAATAAATGAAAGCCGAATTTATAACTGTTTTACGTAAAATCTACAGATCTAGCAATAACATCCAGGTCGGGTTTGGGTATTACAAATTCTAACTAAATACTTTTGGATAAATTTAGAGTGTAAACCACACATTAACCCATAAATAAACTACATAAAAAACACATAGATAAATAATAATAATTATTATTATTATTATTATTTAAAATTTACTTGATAAATAAACCTGAAAGATTTTCTTGAGATATTTTTAAGTGTCTTTTATCCATATTAGTATCAGATATTTTCGTTTCTCGCGCAAATAATTATGTTGCTTTCGACTCAACGGTCAACATTGCGAGGTTGTCGTGAATTTATTTGCATAAATAACATAGGATTGACCAAGCCCTACTTGGTTTAGGGTTGACATTTGCACCCATTTCCATAAAATGCAAAATAATTGAAATCTCCCATTTACTTCGTTGTTTGGGAGTTTTGCAGTTTATTTTGACTGCTACCCTTGCATTTTATTAAAAGTACACTTATTACTTTTTTTTAGTCAAATTGACATGGATTTTTATCTAAAATTAATCCAATTATTTCGTTCCTTAACTTTTTAAAAAATAGGTTAAAATCAATTAAGTAGAAGTTAACTATTTAATAATAAAATACATTCATCAATTTCTTTTATACAACACTAAAAATTATGTAGATTGTTAATTAAATTTAAATAATGTGACCATTGATATTTTATTGTAATATTATTTATATTTTTAAATATCTATATCTATTTCAATTTTAATATTGTATTTAATTTCTAAAAATAGTTATAACCTTAAAATGATTTTTTTAAAAGTGTGAATTTGTTAGTTGAATTTCTGAATTATTAAATATAATCAAATCGAAACGAGTTATTATGAAAATACAACCTACAAAGTAACATTAAAAAGTTATATAAAAAATATGGAGGAGTTTATGTCGAAATTTCCCCCTAAACTTATTTAGAATGTAAATACATTTGAAACTTACTATTTATGAGTGAACCTTGTAATATATTATACTAATTTGCCTACTCTCGCGATCTACGGATTAATTATATCTATAAGTTAATATATATTAAATAAATATTTATGTTTAATTCAACTATAATAAATTAGTTAATAAAAATATATTCAAAAGATGCATACAATTTATTATAGAAATTTAGTTTTATAAAATTGTTTGTTAAAATATAAAATTAAAACATATTTTAAATAAATTTGACAATATTTAATAAATAGTAATTAAAAATAATTACTATAAATTTCATTAATTTCTTAAAATTATTTTTAATATTAAGGGGGCTGAATATGTAATTTTATAAAAATACCTTTTTACATGGATTTAATTAAAAATGATGGAGAGGGATGCATTTGTAAAATGCATAAACACTAAAGTATTTATAATCGAAATTGTCCGTTTACTAACCCAAACCCAGCTATAAATAGAAAAAATCTTACCAACTTATTATTTAATAATTAATTCACTTTTTCATTATTAAATAAAATATTAAATTGTCCATTAAAATGCCACAAATTTACATTGTCCACATTGGAGTAATAAACCTGAATAAGTTAAAAGGAAATTTGTTTTATTTAATGCTTAAATAATAAAATGGTATTTAAATTATATTAATTTTTTCAAATTGGTATTTAATTTTTTTGTGAAAACTAGTACTTAAATTATTAAATCATTACCCATATTACCTCAACGGTTAATTTCATTAAGAAAAATTCAACCAATCACAACTTGTCATGTTGATAAATTTTTTTTACGAGACCAATATACATAAAATGAAGGAAAAAAAATTTATGGTACCATTGATTTTGTAAAGCAGCCGCCATTAATAAAGGGTTATTAAGAACTCAGTCCATTTGGTTTCTTCTTCTTCTTCAGTTTGTGTTTGAACCAATCCCTAAGTGGTGTTATTGGCTGAGCCACTGGTGGTGGCTCCATAGTAAAAGGGTCCATAAGAGGCGGTCATGGGTGGTGAAAATTCAGGGTTGAACCAGTTAGAGGAGAGCTTTAGTGGTGGCGGCAGCGGCTGTGTGTATTGGTGAATTGGATGATGACCCACCAAAGATGGCTTGCTGCTTCCATTTCCTTGGCCATTTTCGACCTCGGAGAGTGGCTTGTGGGTGACAGGGTCGATGCCTTTCTGTTTAAGCTTCTTTTTCAAACAAGAGTTCTATAGGTTCTTGATTTCATTGTCGGTTCTTCCTGGTAATTGTTCAACAATTTGAGACCATCTAATTGAAAACCAAGAAAAACCCAAAATTCTCAAAGAAAATCCCAATAAAAAAAAATTTTCCAACTATTTTTAAATGTATTTATGAATTTTATTAATATTTTGAAAAAAAATATTTATGTGGTAAATTGTGATTGGCTGAATTTTTTTTTCTAATAAGACTAACAATAGTTGAGGTAAAATGAGTAATAATTTAATAGTTTAAGTATAATTTTGACAAAAAAATTTAAATACTAATTTAAGAAAACTAATATAATTTAGATAACATTTATTGTTTAAGCTTTTATTTAAAAATGTAATCACCTAAAGGTAAACATTAAAAACGTGAAAAACAAAGTAAAGAAATTATGATTAAAAAAATAAAGAAATTAATATTTTGATTTGTCACTCAAAGGACGTACTCTTGTCATAAATAGGGGCCAAACCAAGTATTGGAAGGGGCTCACCTCTTAAAACTGTAAAATTTTATTTTTACCTTTTTAAGTTTTATAAGATTTTAATTTAATAAAAGTTAAAATTATACTTTAATTTCTTAAAAATATAAAATTTTAATTTAATCTTTTAAAAATTATAAAGATATAATATTTATCTATATTATAATTTTGCATAGAGACCTTCCTTTTATTGACACATTGATAACCATGGTTTGTTTTTTTTATGTTTTGTATTATAAATATAGTGAAATTTTAATTTTGGTCAATCTATTATATTTAAATTCAAAAATTAATTTTTATATTTTAATTTTTAATATAATTTAAATTTTATATATTTATAATGTTATTAATTAGTATAAATAGTTAATGTCGTTAACTTTTTAATTAAAATATTATATGATTATATTAATTTAAAAGTGAATTTTTAAATTCGAAAAGTACAAAAGTTAAATTCTTGAAAGTAAACGTAGAAACTTAAAGTATATAATAATCTTTTTTCCTTTTCGTTTGTTTGTTATATACATTTTTTTACTTTTTCTTTTATTTCTTTAAAATTTAAAGTTGGTAACTTTATATTTATTAAAGTTTAAAGTTGATAAATTTTAACAGGCACACCTTAAGTTTTTATTATGTATTACTATATATAATAAAAGTAATAATTTTTTATATATTTAATATTATTCATAAGCAACTAATACATAATGTTTCGGTCAATTTGATAGAAATGAACGAAACATACATTATGTTAAACTCTATTAAAGAGAATCCCTCAAGAAATGGAGATAATTTATGTTATCGAAGCTCATTAGTTGCATACATGTTGTACACCTAAATATTTAGTTAAACTCTATCAAGATTCCATCAAACGGAAGAGAGACAATGCGAAAATGAATAATAAGAATGATGTTAAATCAAATTTGACATGCATGATTGATGATCATGATGAATCTAAATAATAAAAGGATATTTAAATGCTAGCAAGTTAAATTTTAGGATTTCTATAATCCATATTGAGGATTTAGTGTGTGTCACCTATGTAGTGGTATTTGGGTTTAATTTTGTACGGTTGGAAAGTCTGTCTGGATGAGAATCAGGTAGTGGGGTTGTGGCTAGTTTGAATTAGTTTTAGTTTTTATTTTATTCTATTCTCTTAATAATAATAATAATAATAATAATTTGTTTTCCTTAATTTTTCCCCATTTCTGTGCCCACGTTCCCACTCCCTTTTTCTTCATTCTTTTTGTTTTCCTTCCTTCCTTTCTTTCTTTTTTTTTCCGTTGCTTTCTTTTGTTTTTGGTTTTCAAAATTTCATTTGCAATTTTTTTTCTTTACCCTTTTTTCCCAAATATGGCTATCGTTCAAAACTTTTCTTTTTTATTCTTTCTCTTTTGATCAGAATTCAATGCATATTTAAGGCTGGGTAAGTTTTTATTTATTTATTTATTGTTTATGTTTATTGTTTGATTCTTAAGTGCTTTGCAAAGAGGGTAATTTTTTTATGGAAGTATTTGTGCTTTGATGCAAATAGGAGAAGATCGTGAGACGGTAGAACCTCTGGCGAACTAAGTTCTTGTTTTAAGTCGCTGTTACATTCAAGGGTAAGTAGTTTCACCATGTAGGAGTTGTTTTTGTTCTGTAATTAAAGGTTCTTTTGAAGTTGGTGTTACCGACTCGATCAATCGGGGTTAGTAAAAAAATATGTTGATTAATTTGTGTGAGTTATCGGTTTAGGTTACGGGATTGCTAGTTCGTGAATCTTCATCAAGACCAAATCAGGTGTGTGACACTAACCCAAAAACGCGATTAGAACTCGGAAAAACCTAAAAACTAGTGGTTGTTTCGAAACTGCACTGCATCACACTATCGTGTGGCTAGCCGTGTGCACCACATGGGTGTGTGGTCTGCCGTGTGTTAAGCCGTATGGAGCACATGTGCAATTCAGGTAGGTCGTATGAAGCACACAGGCATGTGTGATTACACGGTCTGAATGGTTAAACCGTGTGGGCCATAAGGGTTGACTTGTTAGGCTGTGTGGGCCTATTTTATTTTTTTTTGGAAAATTTTACCTAGACCATATGACTCTGGAATTCGTATTTAGACCTTCTGTAGGTCCGTTTGGTAAATAAGACTCGATATATGACATATGTTGATATATGCTATGGGTAAGGCATGTGAAAAATACATTTATGTTTCATGTTCTGATAATCTCGAAAGCATGATTACGTATGATATGCATGACTCGTATTAACAAATTCGATGTAGGCTATATAATATAATTTGTGATAATGACATTTACATAAGCATGTCATATTTCTGATTTGTTACAATTATATGTTAGCATGTTAGTGCATGTGCATTGGGGTGGGATTTGATATGTGACGGAGGAAGTGTATTCTGGCAATATTACTGTAATTTTGGCGGTTAAATAGCAATATCAGACTGGCAACTCAACTACAACATTTATGAATGGCATACCACCACGACTATGTGTGATTGGTTGGATGAACTCTTGTAGTCCTATTTGGTGTGATTGGTTGGTCAGAATTGGTGTGTAGCGGATGGGGGTAGGATCTGCGTCTGCATTTGTATCTGAATATAAATGTCCATTTGTATTTGATATACGTTTCAAGAAAATATGACATTCTGATCTGATATTTGTTTCTGGATATATGACATATTGATCTATCATTCACATATGTTAACATTATCAGAAGAAAAAATATTGTTTTGATTAATTACATTTGTGCATATTATAAGTTAAATTCAGTTTGTGGGCCAAATCATACACTGGGCTTCTAGCTCACTTATTTGTTAAATACGTTTCAGGTGATCTTCAGACTTAGGATCAGATGGCGTGTAGGAGCTCGGATTGGTTTCCACTTTAAATGGTCTGTTTTGGTTAGTAAATCAAGATTTTTGAACTTTTGATTTGCGGACTAAGTTTTTCAAATTTGGTTTTGTTTTTGGGCTTGTTTTGGTTTTTGCTTTACTTGTCAGTATTTAATCTTTTGGAGCATAAAACTACAAATCACACGAGTTAACAAATTAGATTTTGGTTTTCAAAACTAAAACAAGCTAAGGATTTTTCGCTGTAAATTTGAAATGGATTTTATGAAAAATTACAACGAATGATTCAAAATACGCCCAATTAGCGAACTGTACGTTTTCACTTATCGATATCACAGTTTTAAAATTATCAACTCTAAAATTTATGCTGCAAAGTTTTATTCAGAATTACGAGTTTTATGAAGCAAGCGACATAGGAACAATGATTTCAAAAAATTTGGATTTTAAGTTAGCAGATGATAAATTTACATAAGGGTTTTAAGGGTGTCAAATTTTTCTATCAAAGAATTGTGGCGAGTTCTATAAAACTTTGATTTTTGATTTCGTAACTAGTCACGTTTTGAAAAGTAAAGATTTCAACATATTATTGTAACATTCTAGATTCGTCCATAACGTTTAGGTCAGATTTGGGGTATTACAACAAGATTAACAAAAGATTTGACAAGAATGTAAAAGTTGATTAATCGAACATAATATTAGCAAATATTATGAAAATTTAGGATCTAAACATCGAAAATGAGATGTACTTACCAATTCTTGGCAAAGGTAGGGATGCTATTGACGGTAATTACAAAACCGATAGAAAGAATGATTAAATAGAGGATGATTTGACTTGAGAAAGAAAATAATTATCAATAATTAGGATGAAAATATGGTGTCAAGAAAATGGAAAAAATAAAAAGAAAAGAAATAGAAAGATGGATAGCAAACTCTATTAGAATTTGAAAAGAGGTAATATAAAAATCTAATTAGGAAAAGAAGAGAAAAAGATGATGGAATTCTAATTTTATTTAAATTTTGAGGAAGGGTAAGATATGAATTCTAATTAGGAAATAATTGGTTAAATTCCTAGGGTTAGGGGTGGCACATGCAATTTTCACAAGTTTTGCCAAACTTGAAATTAAAATGAAAAGGGGAGGAGCAGCAACTCGAACCTAGGGTCTCTAACAGTACTAACTGTAACACACTTAACCCATATTCGTCGTCGGAATAGGGTTAAGAGGCATTACTGATCAAATCATAACATTTAACCTTCATTAATCAAACATCATTAAATCACAACCAAACAATATCATTAAGTCCCTTAATAAGGTCTACGAAACCCTAAACATGCGTTAGAAAGGGGTCGGGACAAACCGAGCTCATACGAAATTTTCCAAAAACTTTCAAAGCTACAGGGGTCACACGCCCGTGTGGGTAGGCCGAGTGCCTCACATGGCCTCAGACACAACCGTGTGTCCAAGCGGTGGCAAAATATGGCATACATACTGACTTGTCCACACGACCGAAGACACGCCCGTGTGTCCAGCCCGTGTGCGAGTCTGACTTGTTTCAATTTGAAAACTTAAGAGACACGGTCTAGCGACACGCCCGTGTGCTCAACCGTGTGGGCAAATATAGGCCATTTGCAAGGTCAAATTGCCATTCACACTTTGGTCACACCTACAAGCATCAAACCATATACATTCATACCCTAAATGGCATCCAAAACATACCAATATATGCACCAATTAATCATCAACTATACCATTTATTTCCATACTCAATTTCAACTCAAACATACCTATCCAAAGTATCAATTTCCACATCAAAATCATATATATATCATTCATCATTCAATCATCACCAAATCTAAACATATAACATACCATTTCTATTTAACTAACTTATGTCAAAATGATCATTCACATATAACACACCTACACATAATATTCATTCTTTTCACTTATCCAAAACATGTAGAAAAACCATTAAACTATCAAGCCATATCACATGGCAAGATTTATACACTTCCAAAACATACCATATTCACTAGCCTATACATGCCATATACCAAATATGTATAACTTCCAAAAGACCAAAATAGATAGCCAATAGTGTGATTGAGTCGCTGACGATCCCTGGATCCGAACTAGCTTTAAATACACTGTAAAACAGAAAAATACTTCACACAGTAAGCTTAAAAGCTTAGTAAGTTCGTCATATAATGCATTTAACTTAACCATTTGAATTCAATATACAAAATAAACTAACACTTAGTCTCATTCACAATGATATACAATCTCATTCCTAGTCATTACTCACATAATCATCCATTTATCCATACACGATATCATCAACCACATAGATTCCGTACATACCTGTGCCAACACTTAGTTAAAGAACACTTTTGCTACTCAATGCTCAATACCACATTTCGATCAATCTTCATTAATCATTCGATTTACTCGCACACTTAGTGCCAATTTCTTAGCCGAAGATTTAATATCATCGCACACTTGGTGCCTTTATATTAAACCAAATTTAACTCGATATCGCACACACAGTGCCAATAAATATAGCCGATGCTTCCTTTATTTTGCACACACAGTGCTATTTATCATTGTATCAATTCTAATTACACACACCTAGTGCAATCCATATATAGTATTACTAATTCATCAACCCCATATTCATTCATTTCATAACACATGAATATAAATTAAACGATTCATATTACACATGAACTTACCTCGGACGTCGAAATTTCGAAATAAGTCGATCAGTCGAGCACTTTGTTCTTGCCTCGATCTAAGTCTGAATTTCTCTTTTCTTGATCTATACATATTCAAATTTAGCTCATTCAATCACCAAATCATTCAATTTAATCCAAACACACATATTTAGGGTATTTTACAAAATAGCCCTCACATTTTCACATTTCGACATTTAAGTCCCTATTTCATAAAATCATCAAATACACATAATTTCACTATACTCTTGCTTAGTCGAATTTTCCTCATGTCCATACAAGCCCACATATTTCATTTATTTCACATTTTAGTCCTTCAATTTTTCATTTTCTCAATTTAACCCAAATTACTCAAATTCATTTAAAATCCAAAGACAAAATATGTTAATCTTTCACATATCTTTCATATTTCATCATCAACCATCATAAAACTCAAGCATTCATCAATGGAATATTTCAAAATCAACATCAAATTCTAAAATTAAGACATGGGCCTGATAAAACACAAAGAAACGATCACAAAAACATAGAAATCATCAAAAACAGAGCTTGAAACATACCTTAATCAAAGACAACAATGGCCGAACCCTAGCTTAGTCTTTTTCTTTCTTTTTCTTTTGATTTTCGACAAAGCAAGATGAGAAATGGCCTTCAATTTCTTTTATTTTAATTATAATAACATTAATATGCCATTTACCATTTTTACCCTTAATTAAAACATTACATATTCATTCATTTAATGTCCATTTATGCCCATTTCCACTATCAAAGGTCTAATTAAAACATAAGGACTTATCATTTAAAAAGCCATGCCAAATAAGCACTTTAACAATCAGCACACATCTTTTGCATTTTATGCGATTAAGTTCTTTTTCACTAATTAACACTCAAACGATAAAATTTTCACAAAGAATTTTCATACATGCTTCATCACATACTGTAAACACAGAAAATAATATTAAAATATTTTTTGACCTCGGATTTGTGGTCTCGAAACCATTATTCTGACTAGGGTCTAAACCGGGCTATTTCACTAACACTTTAACCATTGAGGTGGTTGCTCATTTCTTGTTTATTTTAAACACTTATTCATATATTTATGTTTTGAGGCGTATTTGACAAATTTACGAAATAAAAAGGGGAGGGCTCGAACTTGGGTCTTTGGGGAAGGGCTCTAACGCTTTAACCATTGAGTCCATCACTCATTTCTTGTTTAATTCAAACACCTAACCACATATAAATTTCGGGGTGGCAATTTGGGCATTTAAACAAGGCTTTACTAAAAATTAAAAGGAATAAGAGGAAGGGATTCGAACCTAGGTCTCTAGCAAAATTCTACTACTACACGACCACTTGGTCAGATATCATTTTTATACTCAAATGTTCACAGTATCACCATAAAAATCAGGGTATGACAACTTGATTGCCAAAATTAATAAAAATATGAGAGGGAGGGGGTTCAAACCTAGGTTCTTTAGGTAGGGGTCTAACACGTAACCATTAGGCCAGTAACTTCCTTAATTAACAAATGTAAAATGATAATCTTATACATCAGGGCGTGACCACTCTCGATTTCACAAACCCTAGTTATACTAACCCTTTTTTTATGTGACAATTCTCCCTTCCTAAAAAGAAATTTTGTCCCCGAAATTTCCCTACTAACATGTTAATCACTTGGCCAAAAACAAAAATCCATTATCCATTTTTTCAAACCAACCACCACGCTTCTGCTGTGCAACTCTGATTCCTATGCAATGACAATACTTTTCCTTAAACCTCCACATCATTAACCCTACTACTATGACATCTTCACTCATCTCACAGATGGAAAAGTTACTCAAAACCCTTATGTCAATTAAAACACAAACGCGTGCAAAGGCCTAAACAACAACCAAATGCAATATACAAGCAAAGTACATATGTTGCATCAAACTACATACGAAATTCTCCTAAGTATTATAGTTTCATGAAGAGCTAGCAAGATTAACGCATTTTGCCTAAAAAAGCTAACATGATAATGCAAATACCAAACGAAAAGAGAAAATAGGCAATTGAAGTGCATTCAAGCTTTTGCAAGGATAAAGGGCTGAAAAGCAATTCAATAAACTGCGTGGATGAGATTAGTATTATAATATTAAGATGCAAATCGATTATTAAATGTTCAAATTAGGTTCGTATAAAATTCTATTAGGAAATTAGATTTTCTTAGATTACTTGTTATATATATTTATAATATATAATACCATTTTTGAAAAAAAAATCACAATAGATGGAATCGAAATCAATGAAACTTGAGCCCAACATGATAAGATTTTAAAATTTCAATAATACTAACATTAATTAAAATATACTTGAAATAGAGTGTCATGAGAAATTGATTAGTGTAAAATAACTTTTAATGGCAGAAAAGTTATTTAGATAAAATATGGTCATATATATAACAGCTAAATGAAACGATGATTACTTTAATGGTCTAATAATCCAAGGATTAAAAATTGATGTTTCATATTGGAAATTTCACAACTACCCAACTTTTTAAATTTATTATAAAGGCTTTTCCCCCTAATTTATTATCAAGACTAATACAATGAAGATGCAAGTAAAACTAACTACTACCTACAACTATTTTAATTAGCTCCCGTGTTATTAAAATTATACTACTTTAGGATTTTAAATTAGCTTGTCTAATAAAAACATATTAACTCCAAAATAAAATATTTCATTTTAGGCTAATCATTATAAGTACTAAAAATTAAAAAAATCCATTACTAAATCAAATAATTCAATTTAGAATTAACTCAAGCTCATTTCTAAGATTTGATAATTGGCTTTAAAATTAAGATTTTACAATAATGAAATTTAATAAACGATTATCAATAAATAACTGTAGAAGACAATATTAAATTAATCATGTTATTTTTCCAAGAAATGGCAACTAATAAATTAATAATCAAGTTTAAAAAAAATTGAATAAAATTACCCTCTTTTCAAAAATGCGTTCAATCTAAGATCAATTATTAACATATTTCATAGAGCTAAAAATATTAACCCTTTAAAAATATGTTAAAACATATTTGTTATTGACTTATTGTTGACTTTTGTCAACCTAATTGCATTATAATAAAATTTATAATTAAATTTTAAAGTAGAATCAGATAAGGCGAACTGGGTGTTAAAAATATGGACTAACTATAGTAACTTCACTAACAGTTTTCCTCTACCCCAAATTTCCATTTTTTTTAACATAAACACTATCGTTTTTTGGTTTATCTACAGTTTTCAAAAATAACAGCAACTAAGTCAGGATTGGCATCAGAGTCTCGAATTTAATTTCTTTGAAGAAAATAATTTTTCAAAAGTTTGCGACATGATTTTGCCCAAAATACCCATTTTTAAGACATGCATGCAAACTAATTCAAAAATCTACAGTCCAAGTTTTCTAAAACTTGTAGCTCTAATACCACTAAATATAACATCCCAAACCCAGTCTAGACGTTCAACCTGAATTCGGAAGATTACATTAGCCACTGAAATGGCCTAGCAAAACTATCAAAGATTAAAATCAGTGTTTTTTAACGTTTTCTTTAATTTTTGAAGAAAACTTAGCGTGTTTCAAAAAGACTACGATTTAGTTTCAAAGCCAATTGATCTTAATGAATGTTTCACAAAAATTGAATTCTAGTTTTATATAAATATATATTTTTCAAACCTCATTTACATAGTCAAGCAGTAGAAAAGTGATATCTAATCATAGTTTTAATGAAAATCCAAATTTAAGCATAATTAATTAAAACCCATATTTCAACATCACATAATCAATTAAATGTCATGCATGCAATATAAACACGAAATCTAGTTCCCATGCCACAGTTCAAAAAAAAAAATAGTTTCTAAATAACCAAAATTTCAAATAATAATCTTAAAGTACTTTAAAAAAAAAACCAAACCGAGACTTTTCGGATGCCGAGTCCGTGCCCTAACCTTGCTGGTTATCTAAAAAGATGGAAATTAAAGTGGGGTGAGCTTATGAAGCTCAGGATGAGTCTTATCACAAGTAAATCAGTGCAAATAGTAGATGACTCATACAGAACAATCACACTCAAAAAGCTATTCAGAGTATCAGTTCTTTAGATCAACACATCAATATCATAATATTTTAGAATTCACAGTTTATGTATGCACATGCTCATGAACGGCGGTGCAGTTTTAATTTATCAGAATAGTTCCTACCCAACTCCGCTACACACCACTGTAACAGCCTGTTTTTAGTCAAATCAGAATAGTGGTTTTGAAACCTCAAATCCGAAGTTAAAATATTTATTTTATTATTTTATTAAATTTTACAGCATGATAGAATTATTGTGTGAAATTTTCGTAAAGAAATTTTACTGTTTGAATGCTTAATTTGATAAAAAGGACTAAATCGCGTAATGCGTAAAAGTGGAGTTCCATTAGCTAAAGGTATCTAATAGCTATGGAATCTTAATTTAGAGATCCTTATGTTGTAATTATACCATTTCAATAGTAAGTGGATAATTATGCATAGCCATGATATGTTTTTAATATTTATTAACTAAGGTTAATTTGGTAATTTATGAAATAAAGTTATATTAAACAAAATCAAAATAAGTCCTCCTTTTAAGTTTTTTCTCCACCAAAATTAGAACAAAACCATAGCCATTGTTGAGCTTGAAATATTCAGCCACTTCAAGATCAAATTGTAAGTCCGTTTTTGCTCTGTTTTTAATGATTTTTATGTTTTTGAGATCATTGTTTCTTATTCTAGCTAGCTTGTACCTTTGATTTCGAAAATATTAAAGATTTATCATGTTGTCATTGTTGAATGCTTGAGTAATGTGATGATTGATGATGGATTTTGAATAGTTGTTGATTGTTAAACAAGTTTTGTAAAGTGAATTTTGACAAAAATGTCAAAAATGGGTTAATTTGTGAAAATGTAAAATTATGTGGGTAAAAGTGTGATTAAAAAAAGATATGGGCTGCTAGGGACTCCATTAAAATTTGGCTAAGCATGGGTTGTACTAAATTACAAGAATTTGCAATTTTATGTGATAAGGACTAAATTGTAAAAATGCGAAGGTTTAGGGGAAAATGTGTAAAATAGCCCTAATGTGTGTTTTGGACTAAATTGAATAAATATTTGATTAAATAATCTGATTTTTCATAATATATAGATCAAGATAAGCTGAGATCGAGATTACATCGGGGAAAATGAAAGGTTGATGATTAGCCGATATTTCTATCCGAGCAACTCGAGGTAAGTTTGTATAATCAGAATCAAACTTTTAAATACTTGTAATTATTTGAAATGAATGTATGTAATTGAGTAAATTATTTACTTGAAATTCAAATGCCTTATTGATATAGTCTAATGGTTACCGAGCCCCGTTGAACCGTAAGAATTCGTAGGATACGAGTGACATGTCACTAGGGTTACTGTTACGGTCGAGCTCCTGCATTTTTTGTGGACTCACCACAGCTCGTATGAGATTACCGATATATCAGCTTGTAAGAGCTTACTGTTTTCAACTCGTCAGAGTTTACTATTTCAGCTCAATAGAGCTTACTGTCCATCAGCTCAGAAGGAGCTTACTGTTCATAGCTCGAAAGAGCGAAAATGATAATGAATTAACAAATTACTGATTTATATGTTATGTATATCACCTGAATATCCCTCGATGTTCTAATAGGTTCAACGAGCATAAATTTTGTTATTGGTTATGTGAATAAGATATGTGTTATACGGATGAATTACTATTATATGGATGAAATTAATTTAAACGGATGAGTTACTATTATCGAATGATTTACTGTTTATATGATTGAGAGTGAAATGTTACAAATGATATACATGGTATATGAATTTGATATGATACAATGTATTGAGTATTAAATTGAGATAATGGATGATTACATGCACTAATG
Source organism: Gossypium australe (assembly GCA_005393395.2). Classification (NCBI taxonomy): domain Eukaryota; kingdom Viridiplantae; phylum Streptophyta; class Magnoliopsida; order Malvales; family Malvaceae; genus Gossypium; species Gossypium australe. The sequence continues at coordinate 86,455,248 of CM016620.1, read as the reverse complement.
TGACTAACTTGTTGATGAATGCTTGTGTATAGGCATTTGACAAGTGAATTTGATATACTTTGTTTAATTGTTTGATTATGTATAAATGGTAAGTTAAATTTTGAATTATTAGGGCTTACTAAGCTTTAAAGCTTACTCTGTTTCTTTTTCCATGTTTTATAGAGGTTCGATAGCTCGTTCGATCCGGATAAAATCAGAGTTTTGCATCACACTATCCAGTTGTTGTTGGTACTTTTGAACTCTTAGATATTTGTAAATATGGCATGTATAGGCTAGTTATAAAGATGATAGTTATGGTTACTTGAGATAATGATTTTGATACATGTTGTGGTATAAGTTAAAGCCATGTGATTTGGCTTAACTTAGTATATTGTTTTGATTGTGTAAAAGTATTCAAATGTGGTGTGTTTTGGCAAGTAGTAGATGGAATGGAAATATGCAAATGTTGTCTTCATATGTGGTTTACTTATGAATGGAAAATGTATGGTATTAATTAGATATTTGAGTACTATGTTAAGTTGGTATAATATGTGTATGAAATGTTATGGATTGGCTGCCTATTGAGTTATAAAATGCTGCATATTACACTTATGCAAGTATATGAAAATAATGTGGCAAAATGGCTTTGCAAATAGCCTATTTTTGTCCACACGGGCAGAGACACAGGCGTGTGTCGCAGCCGTGTGTGACACACAGCCATGTGTCCCCTGGTGCTAAAATTTAACCCAAGTCAGTATGCTCCACACGGTCTCACACACGGGCGTGTGACTGGTCGTGTGGTACAAGTTAGTATACCCCTAATTGGCACACAGGCGTGTGACTTAGCCTTGTTGCATAAGTCAGTATACTGTACAGGATTGGCACGGCCTAGCACACGGGCGTGTGTGGCCACTTCGAAGGGCACTCGGGCTAGGCACACGGGCGTTTGGTTGGCCGTGTGACCCAAGTCAGTATGTACCCCCTGTTTCCACACGGGCGTGTCTCCCTTGTTTTTAGAAAATTTTCAAAGTTTCATGAAAGTTTTATAAGTTATCGGTTTAGTCTCGAACTGCTTTTAAATCATGTTTAAGGCCTTGTAGGCTATTATAAGGGACAAATTTATTGAGATGGAATGATGATTGTATGAATTGATCGAATGTATGAAAATAGTACGGTTATATGTGTTATAAGTCCGGTAATGCTTTGTAACCCTATTCTGGCGTTGAATACGGGTGAGGGGTGTTACATTTATTGGTATCAAAGCTACGGTTTAGGATTCTAGGACTAATGTAGTGTATGTGAGTCTAGCTATACATGCCATATATATAAACTGTGATAGTGTGATGACTCCTGACATTTTCAAATGTATTTTTATATAGTAAATGGATCACGATCGAGCTGTAGTTGATGAGGTTGAGAGTAATGCGCATGCTCCTGCTCAAAGGACAGTGTGGTCTGACTCTAAACTCGTAACCGGCAGCTAGGGAGGAGAGGCTAAAGAAGCCTTCTTCCAAATGATGAACGAGTGGTTCACACAATACATTCGTACTAACCCAGCTGCTCAACAACCTCCACCCCCACCTATTCCCCAACCGATCCCTATAGTTGCTCAAGGTATGGATCCTTTGTGATTGAATAAACCACCTGTTGATAAGATGGGGAAACACGGGGCTGAGGAATTCAGAGCCACTATTAACGATGACCCTGAGAGAGCCGAGTTTTGGCTTGAGAACACGATTCGGGTATTTGATGAACTGTTTTGCACACCTGAAGAATGTTTAAAATGTGTTGTATCACTATTAAGAGACACTGCGTATCAGTGGTGGAATACCTTAATATTTGTAGTTTTGCAAGAAAGAGTTACTTAAGGGTTCTTTCAAGTTGAATTCAGAAAGAAATACATCAGCCAAAGGTTCATTGATTAGAAACAAAAGAAATTTCTTGAATTGAAACAGGGTCGTATGTCGGTAATAGAATACGAAAGAGAGTTTGTATGACTCAGTAAATATGCTCGTGAATGTGTTTCTTCCGATTCTATAATGTGCAAAAGGTTCGAGGATGGATTAAATGAAGAACTCAAACTATTAGTTGAAATTCTTGAGCTGAAAGAGTTTGTCGTTCTATTTGAAAGAGCTTGCAAAGTTGAAGAGCTTAGCACAGAGAAAAGAAAAGCCGATTCTGAGGCTAGAGACTTTAGAAAGAGATTTGCAGGCAAATCACATCAGTCAGCATCAAAGAAATCTAGAGAATATCATCCTCGTTCTACTGCTTCTACGGGGATTTTGATTAGAGATAGAGATACGAGACATTTCAGCTCTAAACCTCAGACGACATTTGTTGCCAGTGTGGATAGTGTTAGAAATGATGGACCTGAATGTAAGCACTGCAATAAACGACATTTCGGTGAATATAGAATATTGAGCGGAGCTTGTTTTAAATATGGATCTCTTGATCATTATCTCCGGGACCGTCCAGAAAATTCTATAGCTGAAAGAGTTCAACCGGTGAAAGCAAGTAATATGACTACTAGAGGGAGACCACCCCGAAACACTGGGAATGCGAGTGGTAACCGAGGTGCTACGAGAGATTCTACTGTGAGATCTGAGGCACGAGCACCTGTTCGAGCTTATGTTATCCGTGCACGGAGGAGGCATCGTTGCCAGACGTTATTGTCGGTACTTTCTCTTTTCGATACTAATATAATTACGTTAATAGATCCTGGATCAACCCATTCATATATCGGCATGAATCTAGTATTTAAAAAGAGTTTACATGTCGAGTCTACAGAGTTTGTAATTAATGTATCGAACCCCTTAGGCAAGTCTGGTTTAGTTGATAAGATTTGTAAGAATTGTCCTTTGATGACTCGGGGTTACTGTTTTCCGGATGACTTGATGCTTCTACCGTTTGATGAGTTTGATGTGATTTTGGGCATGGACTGGCTAACTATGCATGATGCAGTTGTGAATTGTAGACGAAAGATTATCAAATCGAAATGTCAGAATGGCCAAATTCTTCGAATTAAGTTTGATGATTCGAGTGAATTACCTACTGTGATATCTTTTATGTTAGCTTAGAAATGTATGAAAAAGGGCTATGATGTATATCTTGCATACGTACTGGATACAAAGGTGTCTGAATCAAAGATTGAATCTGTACCTATTGTTTTTGAGTTTTCGGATGTATTTCCAGAAGAATTACCAAGTTTGCCATTGATCAAAAAGGTTGAATTGGTATTGAATTAGTACCGAGAACAACAGCGATATTGATAGCTCCGTACAGAATGGCTCCAACAGAATTAAAAGAGTTGAAAGCTCAGTTACAAGAATTGACAGACAGAGGTTTTGCACGACCGAATTATTCGCCCTAGGGTGCACCAGTATTGTTCATAAAGAAGAAAGACGGCACGATGAGAATGTGTATCGATTATAGACAGCTGAATAAAGTGACCATAAAGAACAAATACCCTCTACCATGGATTAATGATTTATTTGATCAGTTGAAAGGGGCTACAGTATTTTCAAAGATTGATTTGAGATCGGATTATTACATGTTGTGAGTTAAAGAGTTAGATGTGCCGAAAACCGCGTTCAGAACGAGGTATGGACATTATGAATTCTTGGTTATGCCTTTCGGATTAACTAATGCTCCTGCAGTTTTCATGGACTTGATGAACCGGATATTCAGACCGTTTTTAGACAGATTTGTTGTTGTATTAATTGATGACATTCTAATCTATTCGTGAGATGAATTTGAACATATCGAGCACTTGAGAGTTGTGTTACAAACTCTACGTCCTAAGAAATTATTTGCAAAGTTCAGCAAATGTGAGTTTTGGCTCCGAGAGGTTGGATTTCTGGGGCATATTGTTTCAGCTGAAGGTATTAGAGTTGACCTGAGTAAGATTTCTACTATTGTTGATTGGAAACCTTCGAGAAATGTGTTTGAAGTCCGTAGTTTTTTGGGCTTAGCGACCTATTACCTAAAATTCATGAAAGGATTTTCGATGATTACGACACCGACGACTCGACTACTTCAAAAAGATGTGAAATTTGAATGGTTAGAAAAATGTCAACAGAGTTTCGAACAGTTGAAAGTACTATTAACTAAAGCACCAGTTCTGGTTCAACCTGAATTGGGGAAAGATTTTGTGATTTATAGTGACGCGTAATTAAATGGTCTGGGATGTGTTTTGAAGCAAGAAGGAAAAGTTATAGCTTATGCTTCCCAACAACTGAATCCGCATGAAAAGAACTATTTGACGCATGACTTAGAGTTGGCTGCAATTGTGTTTGCATTGAAAATTTGGCGACACTACTTATATGATGAAAAATGCCACATTTATACGGATCACAAAAGTTTAAAATATCTGATGTCACGGAAAGATTTGAATCTATGACAACGAAGATGGCTTGAGTTATTGAAAGATTATGAATTTTGTGATTGATTATCACCCGGGAAAAGCTAATGTTGCTGCGGATACCCTGAGCCAAAAATCTTTGTTTGCATTACGAGCAATGAATACCCAGTTGATGATTTTTGATGATGTGTCTATTTTACTTGAATTAAAAGCTAAACTGGTATTTTTTTCAACAAATCTTTGAAACTCAGAAAGATGACCGTGAATTGCAAGTTAAACAGATTCAATGTGAGACTAACTCTAATTTAGAGTTTCAGATTGGAGTCGATGATTGTTTAAGGTTCCGGAATAGAATCTGCATACTGAGAAATTCAGAACTCATTCAGAAGATTTTGCACGAAACGCACAATAGTTGTTTATCTGTTCATCCCAGGAGTACCAATATGTATAACGATTTGAAACAGTTTTATTGGTGGCAAGGCATGAAACGAGCTATCTCAGAATTTGTTTCTAAATGTTTGATTTGTCAGCAAGTCAAACTTGAACATCAAGTACCATCGAGTTTACTCCAACCAGTGATGATTCCCAAGTGGAAATGGGATAGAGTTACAATAGATTTTGTGTCGGGATTGCCCCTAACTCTGAAAAAGAAAGATGTTATCTGGGTTGTTGTTGATCGACTAACGAAATCTGCTCATTTTATACCAGTACGTATAGATTACTCACTTGATAGATTGCCTGAATTGTACATTTTTGAGATTGTTTGGTTGTATGGGGTGCCACTATCTATTATTTCTGATAGAGATTTGAGATTTACGTCGTGATTCTGGAAGAAACTGCAAGAAGCTCTAGGAACAAAGTTGAACTTCAGTACTACTTTTCATCCTTAGACTGACGGTCAGACCCAGAGAGTTAATCAGATTCTCGAAGATATGTTGAGATGTTGTATTTTAGAGTTTGAGGGCAATTGGGAAAAATACTTACCGTTGATTGAGTTCGCGTATAATAACAGTTTTCGAATGAGTATAAAGATGGCACTGTACGAATCTTTATATGGTCACAAATGTCGAATTCCGCTATGCTGGACTGAGCTGAGTGAGAAAAAGATTCACGGGGTTGAATTGACCAGAGAAACTGAAGAAAAAGTGAAAATGATTCGCAACAGGTTAAAAACAGCTTCAGATCAGAAATCATATGCAGATTTGAAACTTAAAGAAATTGAGTTTCAAGTTGGGGACCGACTGTTTCTAAAGGTGTCACCGTGTAAAAAGGTTCTTCGATTCGGTCGTAAAGGAAAGCTGAGTTTGCGATTTATCGGACCGTATGAGATCGTCGAATGAATAGGGCCTGTAGCGTATCGACTAGCTTTACAATCAGTCCTTGAAAAGATTCATAATGTCTTTCACTTTTCTATACTATGTCAATATAGATCTGATTCGTCACATGTGATTTCTTCGGTATATGTTGATATACAGACTGATTTGACATATAGTGAAGAACCGATTAAGATTTTAGCTCGTGAAATCAAAGAATTGAGAAATAAATGCATAGCCCTAGAAAAGGTTCTTTAGCATAAACACGGGATCAAGGAAGCTACGTGGGAATCTGGGAAGCTGTGAGAAAACAATAACCTAACCTATTTACCGGTAAGATTTTCAGGGACAAAAATCCCTAAGGGGGGAGAGTTGTAACAACCCATTTTTAGTCAAATCAGAACAATGGTTTCGGAACCACAAATTTAAAGTCAAAATATTTATTTTATTATTTTATTAAAGTTTATAGCATGATAGAATTATTTTGTGAAAGTTTCATAAAGAAATTTTACTGTTTGAATGCTTAATTTGATAAAAATGACTAAATCGCGTAAAGCGTAAAAGTGGAGTTCCATTAGCTAAAGGTATCTAATAGCTATAGAATCTTAATTTAGAGGTCCTTATATTTTAATTAGACCATTACAATAGTAAGTGGACAATTATGGACAACCATGATATGTTTTTAATGTTTATTAACTAAGGTTAATTTGATAATTTATGAAATAAAGTTATATTAAACAAATTCAAAATAAGTCTTCATCTTTTAATTTTCTTTTCCACCAAAATTAGAACAAAACCATAGCCATTGTTGAGCTTGAAATATTGGCCACTTCAAGATCAAATTGTAAGTCCGTTTTTGCTCGGTTTTTAATGATTTTTATGTTTTTGAGATCGTTGCTTCGTATTTTAGCTAGCCCGTACCTTCGATTTCTAAACTTTTAAACATTTATCATGTTTCCATTGTTGAATGCTTGAGTAATTTGATGGTTGATGATGGATTTTGAATAGTTGTTGATTGTTAAACTAGTTTTGTAAAGTGATTTTTGACAAAAATGTTAAAAAGGGATTAATTTATGAAAATGTAAAATTATGCGGGTAAAAGTGTGATTAAAAAAGATATGGGCTGCGAGGAACTCCATTAAAATTTGGCTAAGCATGGGTCGTACTAAATTGCATGAATTTGCAATTTTATGTGATAAGGACTAAATTGTAAAAATACGAAAGTTTAGGGGCAAATGTGTAAAATAGCCCTAATGTGTGTTTTGGACTAATTTGAATAAATATTTGATTAAATAAGCTGATTTTTAATAATATATAGATCAAGATAAGTCGAGATCAGGATTAGATCAGGGAAAATGAAAGGTTGACGATTAGCCGATATTTTTAGCCGAGCAACTCGAGGTAAGTTCGTATAATCAGAATCAAACTTTTAAATACTTGTAATTATTTGAAATGAATGTATGTAATTGAGTAAATAATTTACTTGCAATACAAATACCTTATTGATATAGTCTGATGGTTACCGAGCCCCGTTTGAACAGTAAGAATTTGTAGGATACGAGTGACATGTCACTAGGGTTACCGTTTCGGTCGAGCTCCTTCATTTGTTGCGGACTCACCACAGCTCGTATGAGCTTACCGATATATCAGCTCATAAGAGCTTACTGTTTTTAGCTCGTCGGAGCTTACCATTTCAACTCAATAGAGCTTACTGTCCATAAGCTCAGGAGGAGCTTACTGTCCATCAGCTTAGGAGGAGCTTACTGATCATAGCTCGAAAGAGCGAAAATGATAATGAATTAATGGATTACTGATTTATATGTTATGTATATCACCCGAGTATCCCTCTATGTTCTAATAGGTTCAACGGGCATAAATTCTGTTATTGGTTATGTGAATAAGGTATGTGTTATACGGATGAGTTACTATTATATGGATGAAATTCTGTTTAAATAGATGAGTTACTGTTATCGAATGATTTACTATTTATATGATTGAGAATGAAATGTTACAAATGATGTACATGGTATATGAATTTGATATGATACAATGTATTGAGTATTAAATTGAGATAATGGATGATTACATGCGCTAATGTGACTAACTTGTTGATGAATGCTTGTGTATAGGCATTTGGCAAGTGAATTTGATATACTTTGTTTAATTGTTTGATTATGTATAAATGGTAAGTTAAATTCTGAATTATTAGGGCTTACTAAGCTTTAATGCTTACTCTGTTTCTTTTTCCATGTTTTATAGAGGTTCGATAGCTCGTTCAATCCGGATAAAGTTAGAGTTTCGCATCACACTATTCATTTGCTGTTGGTACTTTTGAACTCTTAGATATTTGTAAATATGGCATGTATAGGCTAATTATAAAGATGATAGCTATGGTTACTTAAGATAATGATTTTGGTACATGTTGTGGTATAAGTTAAAGCCATGTGATTTGGCTTAACTTGGTATAATGTTTTGGTTGTGTAAAAGTGTTCAAATGTGGTTTGTTTTGGCAAGTAGTAGATGGAATGGAAATATGAAAATATTTTCTTGATATGTAGTAGACTTATGAATGGAAAATCCATGGTATTAACTAGGTATTTAAGTACTACATTAAGTTGGTATAATATGTGTATGAAATGTTATGGATTGGCTGCCTATTGAGTTATAAAATGTTGCATATTACACTTATGCAAGTATATGAAAATAGGGTGACAAAATGGCTTTGCAGATAGCCTAATTTTTTTTCCACACAGGCGTGTGTCTCAGCCGTGTGCGATACACGGTCATGTTACACGGCCATGTGTCCCATAGTGTTGAAATTAAAACAAAGTCGGTATGCTCCACACGGTCTCACACACGGGCGTGTGACTGGCCATGTGGTACAAGTCAGTAAACCCCCTTAATTAGCACATGGTCTGGCACACGGGCATGCGTGGCCACTTCGAAGGGCACACAGGCTAGACACACGGGCGTGTGATTGGCCTTGTGACCCAAGTCAGTATGTACCCCTTGTTTTCAGACAGGCGTGTCTAGTTGCCGTGTGAGACACACGACCTGGCCACACGGACGTGTGTCCCCTGTCTTGAGAAATTTTTCAAAGTTTCGTGAAAGTTTTATAAGTTATCAGTTTAGTCCCGAACCGCTTCTAAAGCATGTTTAAGGCCTTGTAGGCTATTATAAGGGACAAATTGATTGAGATGGAATGATGATTGCATGAATTGATAGAAATGTATGAGAAAAGTGGTTATATGTGTTATAAGTCTGGTAATGCTTTGTAACCCTATTCCGGCGTTGAATACGGGTAAGGGGTGTTACAACCGCAATAGGAGTTCCCCAGAACTTTTCTACCTTACACCACATTGTGGATGAACTAGGGGTGTTCAAATTTCGATTAAAATTGAATTAACTGACCGAAGCAATCTAATTCGATTAAGTGGTTGATTAATCGATCTAATTCAATTGGAGGTCGATTAATGATTTTTTGGAAGTTTGATTATTGGTTAATTCAGTTCGAAATTGGGTAATCGGTTATCAGTTATATGTAGTTTTAATTCGATTAATTCAGATAATTCAGTCAAGTGAACATTATCAATTTATTTTTTGATATGTTTTATACTTGTTTTTACCAAAAAAACATATAAATTTCGATTAATTTTTGTTCGGTTAATTTTTTTTGAAAAATTTCAGTTTGGTTAACGGTTAAATGATTAAAAAGCTGAATCAATACTAGTTCGGTTTGGTTTTAACGTTTGAACACCCCTAGGATGAATTACTAGAAATAAAAATAGTGGATGAACCACCATAGTTTTTGATAAAAAGTTTGCAAACAAGCTGGTAGTACGGTGTGGATAAACCATTCATTGGTGCAGATAAAAGTTTCTAGTGCATTGTGAATAAACCACTCATTGGTGCAAATAAAAGTTACTAGTACGCTATGCATAAACCACTAATCAATGCAGATAAAAAACTACTAGTATGTTGTGGATAAACCACTCGTCGGTGCAGATAAAAGTTGCTAGTACGTTGTGGATAAACCACTCATCGGTGTAGAAAAATGCTCACACTTCCTCCGTTCATATTGTCCCACCCATGCAATGTAATATGACATGCTTATAACAGATCAATATGGTAGCAATAGACATGCTTATATCAAATCAATACGGTAGCAAAAGACATGCTTATCATGTATTCAGTTTAGTGGTATCAAGGCATATTGAACATGCAATTAGTAATACAAAGGCATTAGGCATATATTGTTCACATATTATGCATATAACAGTAATAATTCAGTCAGTCATATCATAGATTTCAATTATAAATATTCTTAGGGATTCAATTAAGAGTAATAAAACTATAAAAATAGTACGGGGAGTATACAAGGATTAAAAAGAACAATTCAAAAATTTATGGGAAAAACTACAAAACAGGGGTCACACAGCCATGTGAAAGATTGTGGTCGTGTGGTCAATGTTAAAATTGCCTTACAGGAGAGACACGATCTTGTGCCAGGTTGTGTGGAAGGTTGTATGTATTTTATAAAATGAAGTACCTTAACATAACAGTAGCACATGGTCATGTACTCCACACGCCCTTACAAAATACCGTATAACCTTAAACCTGCATATAGTTTTCCCCAATTCACTTGGTAAAGAACACACACCTTTCATCAAGGGTCCGATTGACGTTCCTCACGCCCGGTTTTGATCCAACTCACCAAAATTCAGTCCTTCAAATGACATAATATTTGGGATCTAAACATTGTAAACGAGATGTACTTATCGATTCTGGCAAATGTATGGATGTTATTGACGCTAATTACAAAACTGATAGAAAGAACTATTGAATGTAGGATAATTTGATTCAGGAAAGAAAAATAATTATCAATAATTATGATGAAAATATGGTGAGAAGAAAAGGGAAAGAAAACAAAAAGAGAAGAAATAGAAATACAGAGAGCAAATTCTATTAGGATTTGAAAAAGGGCAATACGAAAATTTAATTAGGAAAAGAAGAGAGAAAGATGGTGGAATTCTAATTCTATTGAAATTTTAAGGGCAAGATATGAATTCTAATTAGGAAAGAATTGGTTAAATTCCTAGGGTCTGTAAACCCTAGAGGTGACACATGCAATTTAATTCTAATTAGGAAAGAATTGGTTAAATTCCTATGGTTTGTAACCCTAGAGGCGACACAAGCAATTTTCCCAAGTTTTGTCAAACTTGAATTAAAATGAAGGGGAATGAGGTGGTAGCTTGAACCTAGGATATCTAGGAGTACTAATACTTTAACCATTGAGTCTATTGCTCATTTATTATTTATTTTAGACACTTAATTGCGTATATATAAGTTTTGGGGTTTATTTGAAGAAATTGCGAAATAAAAAGGGGAAGGAAGACTTAAAATTGGATCTTTGGGGAAGGGCTCTAGCGCTTTAACCACCTATCGCTAATTTCTTACTTAATTTAGACACCTAACCGCATATAATTTTGGGGTGGCAATTTGGGCATTTAAACAAGGCTTTGCAGAAAATTAAAAAGAAATGAGAGAAAGGGAACTCGAACCCAGGTCCTTAGCAAAATTCTACTACGACACGACTTGTAACATCCTTCGTACGTCTCCATCACTGAATTAGGTTTACGGGATGCTACTACAATTAATTGATCGAGAATATTCAATTTCAATCCAAAATTCAATTTAATCATTCATTATTACATAAACATTCAATAATCATGCAAATTGTACAAAATCGAGACTTAAATCGAGCATATGAAACTTTAGAATCAATTCAAAAACAAGCAGAGACTAATTTGAAACAAAATAAAAAACTAAGGTAAAAATAGAAAACAAAGGTCATGTGGTTGTGTGACAGTTTGATGTCGTGTGGTGCTATTGGACATGGTTGTGTTGCTCAACTATGTGCAATGACTAAAACCGTGTAAATGGGGGCACACAGCCATCCTTTTAGACCGTGTAACAAATGGTGGCCATGTGGCCAAATTGACACCTAAAGTAAATAGAGCACATGGTCGTGCCACATGCCCTTGTGAACCTGAATATGCCTTCAAATGCAAGTCATACAATTACATGCTTACTTAGGCCACAAGTATATCGTTAACCAATCATTCAACCTGTTCAAATCACAAAAAAGAAAATACAAAAACATACAGTTTCCCTACTTCTAACCAATATGCCATAAGGTACCTTCACAAACAACATTTCAACCTAATGCTCAAATTCATTTTCTATAAAACTCATACCTAGAAAACCTATGTCATGTACTGTACCATAATGACAAATAGCATCCATTTTTCTAACAAGTAACAAGTTATATACTATTGTATATCTAAGCATGCATTTATCAATACATTTACCAAATCAACTATTCAACTTGAACGTTTCCAAACAAACAATCAAAGTTTACTACCATAACCATTAATCATGCATAAAGTATCCAAAGATCAACATATATAACTTTAACACCCAACCATACCATTCACCATGCAATAAACCTTTCAAAATATTTCCAACCATTATATCACCACATATCAATCAATGATCAACCACATTATCAATCTCAAACATAAAACTTATATACAAGTACAAATTTTACCACTTATAGAGAACACATATAAACAAATACAGAATACTCCTATTACATGCCACATATCCCAAAATAAAAGTTTTCAAAGTCTACTGAGAGGTAGTTGGATAGTGTGATCTTCTAGTTGATCCAATTGCCCAGTTTCACAAAAACGATATCTACAATAAAACAGAAAAAATGACACAAGTAAACTTTAAGGAACTTAGTAAGTTCATAGGTTGAAATGATATAACTTATTGTATAATCATAGTTTAATAATTAACAAGTTCATTAGCTAACATTAATCCTGTCATTCACAACCATTCAATAGGTGAGTTTCATATATACGAAGCATTTAATCATCTCATTTTTATGATATCATTCATTGCCAAGTCACGATATAGTATCAGAAATAATGAGAACATATACAAGTCATTAACAAGGCATCATAACCAAATATCAAATACATCTCATCAACATGTTAATTAACTATTGAAAATCTGCCCAATGAACAATGTAAATAGATACGGATACGTGGTTATCCAACCAAGAACATGCTTGGGCACAGCTTGTAGGCTAACATCCCTCCAGAAACACGCTTGGACACCAAGTGTTAAGCTCATAGGCTTTACATCTGCCCCCAGAAAGACGCTAGAATCATTGTAAATATAACTCGATAAACTGCAACAAATGATCGAATCCAGTATATTTAGTGTATAATACCAAGTCAAGAATCATGATCTCATTACAAGTCAATCCCATATAGTGCGCAAAATAACCTATTGGCATGCCAATCGTATCCTATCCTATGTTTATTCGAGCTCGTTACAAATCATTATAACCCTTCACAATTCGATTACTTTCTCACCTTGTATCAATTTATAACAAATCAATTATACATATACATTTTACAATACACAAATCACAAATCAATATAGCATTTCAAATTATACTAAACTTACCAGGGCTAAACTACAGAGATAGTAATATCAGGGACTAGTAAGCAATTTTCTCTTTTCCATAATTTTCTACCGGTTCTTGATCTATACGATAATTTATTTCAATTATCAATCCCAAATACTTCACAAAAATTCATTTAATGCATATGACTTCTTTATTGACATTTCATAATTACCCTAAACTTTTACATTTTATTCAATTTAGTCCCTAAAACCGAAACAAGCTTATTCTTTTCATAATTAAGTTCAAAAATATTATGTTGAATTCATTATCATCCTAAACAACCCTCAAGTCATGAAATTTATAAGAAGTTCATGCCATTTTCAACAATTTGACAATTTAATCCCTAAACTCAAAACTATGCAAAATCATTTTACAAATTAGTCCAAACTCATCATGAAGCTTCAAACTAAACCATTAACAACTAAGAAGTTTCAAGAATATCAATGGAAAGTTTTCAAAACTTTGACATAATAAAAAAATAGTCCCTGGGCTATATAGATTAAGTTGCAATGATCTTACAAACATAAAATTTACAAAAAAATAGATTAAAAAAAACACTTACATGCAAGGGAGATAATTAACCCAATTCTCCAAACTTTTTGTTCTATGGTTTTCAGTCACAAAATGGTGATATGGAGAAGATGACACTTTTGGCTTATTTTCATTATGTTTTACATTTATTTAATTACTGATTTAACCTTAAATAAATCTTTTAATTTTCATTAATCAATGGCCTTTAACCTATCATTAACATGCATCATGGTATAATTACTACATAAATCCTCCTACTTTAATTATTTAAGTCATTTGGTTAAAAAAAAACCAATAACGAGTGAATTTTGCAACTTTTATAATTTAGTCCTTTTTTTCTTTAATTAACTAGCCAAATGTTAAAATTACTTGACCAAATTTCAATACACTAATATTTATGTGCTTGATTTACAAAAACGAGGTCCGGCATCTCATTTTTCCAAAACCACTTGACTATAAGGACAAACCACTTGTACTTAAATATTCGTTCAATTGGCAGGAACTATCAAATAAAAATTCTATATAATATCATATTTGACTTGTAAATATTAAATAATAATATTTACAGACTCACTCGTCAGATTTGTGGTTCCGAAACCACTATTTCAGGCACCATTGGAAAACGGGCTGCAACACGACCACTTGGCCAGATATCATTTTTATACTCAAATGTTCACAACATCACCATAAAAATCCGGGTGTGACAACTGGATTGTCAAAATTAATAAAAGTATGAAAAGGAGGGAGTTTGAAACTAAGATCTCTAGGAATGGGGTCTAACACTTAACCATTAGGCCAGTAAATTTCTTAATTAACAAACGCACAATGATAACCTTATACATCGGAGCGTGACCACTCTCGGTTTCACAAACCCTGATTCTACTAACCCTTTTTTTAGGGGATGTGATAACCTCATAATATATGGTGTAATATCATTATGGCCTCTTAGGTAATATAATATTATGAATGGAATTCAATTTTGAGACAAAATTACCTTTTATTTTCATTATGTTTATCAACATAATCCTTTTAATTACATTTTAAAACAAAAACCAAAATATTTTTTTCAATTTCTAGTTGTCTTCATATTGCTTTGTGGTTTATTGCATTGAGAGATTTTTTTTTCATTTTTTTCAATATATGTTTTAAGCTTCATGATTGTTGATTGTTGTAATTTTTTTCAATTTATGTTGTAGGTTTCACATTTGTTGAGTTCTTGTGTTGTTGACTGTTATAGGTTCTCTCGTTTGTCTTTTTAGAAAGGTTTTCTCGATTGTTATGAACCCTTGTTTAATTACTTAAGTTGAGTATATATATATATAGATGGGTAGAAAGAGGATACCTTGTATAATTTCCATCATCGCCATCTCTTCCTCTGTGTGTATTGTTTGTAAGTTTCAATTAACTTTTAATTTTCAATTTTCAATTTTCAAATTTCTTTTTGGCATGGATTTAATTTATTTTATCAAGAACAATTGCTAACACTTATTCAATTAATTTAATATTACCGTTATAGATTGAAGTTTGAAGCTTATTTGCTTTGATGTTTGTGATTTAAATTATTGTTTCAATAGAAAATTTCACTACGGTCTTAACTTTCAATCACATTCTTTTTTTCTTTTCAGGATTTTAGGTTTTTTTTTCTAGCTATTAGGATTATACAATGATTGGTAATTTGGTGGTCTAACTTGCTCTTTAGCATCCTCTTAGTAGTTGACGTAATTATTTGGTTTATGGGCCCATAAATTATAATAAGGACAATATAAAATTTGCATTTAGGTAATTTTACATTCCGTCAATCAAACACCTAAATTTACATTCCAACAAAATGAACCAAACAAGGTGCTCTCACATTCCACCCTTAATCTTACATTCCCATAATCCTATTACGGGACTGTCACACCCCAAAATATAGGGGTTAATTGAAATAAATTACTAAGAAATGACTTAGTCTTAATGATTATGTAGTTAATGCACTCCCTAGAGGTCTTAGGTTCCATCCACTCCTCTCATATTTATGTTCTTTTCATTTTCAGCAAACTAGGGTGGAAACAACACTAAAATAAATATTAGTTGTAATAGAAATTTAACAAGAGTGGGCAATAGCCTAATGGTTAAGCATATACTTCTTTTGCCTTGCTTACCTGTGTTTGAGCCTCGCCATTCCCCTCCATTTCATTTTAAATTGTGACCAAAATTGGGTAATTTATCAGGTAACCCCTTAAGATTTGAAAACTTTAAATATTTAGTACCTAGGATTTTGATTTACTTTCAATTTCAATTTCAATTCTCCTTCTTTTCCCTTTATTCTTCTTTTCTTTTCTCCCCTTTTCTTTTCACTAAATTTTTCATTCCATTGTTGAAAATTATTTTCATTTTCTCGAATCAAAATCAATATCTGTTAATTCATTTTTCTACCGGTTGTCAAACTCATCATCCCTAACCCGTATCTTCATCAAAGTTTCGGTAAATAATTCCGTTTAAATTAGTAGAATTGAAAAACCTAAAAAAACAATGATCCACGTTAATCTTGTTAACCGATTACCCAATCTTTCTCGATTCTTGTTGAATCTTGAAATCAAATGTTAACTCTTGTATAATTTATATTTGAAGGACCCGATTTAGGTACCTCGAATTAGATTTGAACGTGAGGAACGTCGCTCGATATCCTGGTGATAGGTGTTGTCTGTTCTTTTACAAGCGAATTGGGGCAAACAGTGCCTCTAAATAGGGCCACACAGCCAGCCACATGGTGTGTGGGCCACCCGTGTGGACCACACGACCCCCCACACAACCATGTCTCATTGAAACCCCAGGTTATTTCGATTCTCACAAGGCCTAGGGCTCTCCATACGGTCTGTCGCACGGCTGTGTCTACCTTGTAGGTTGATTTTGCAAATACCACACAACCATAGTCTGTCACATGATCTAGCCATACGGCCGTGTACCGCATCCACATGGTTCGGTCACACGGCCGTGTGTCACCTATTTTCAGATTTTATAGTTTTCCCCAAAAATTTTAGGATTTTATGAGTTTAGTCCCTGAATGATTTCTAAACTATTTTTAATGCTTTAATTTATTCAATTGAGCCCCTGATAATATGAATTATGTTAGAATCCATGATTTGAAGGACTAATTTAATATGAAATCTATAAATATATATATATATGCATGAACTGTGAACAATACATATGTTTATTGTTTCAGAGTTTGTAATTGCATATATAGTATACCTTATGTTACCATATGCCTTATGTTATCGTTAAATCGAACACTTAATAAGCATGACTTTTGCTACTGAGTTGATCTATTACAAGCATATTATTTGCTATTGTATTAAATTATTATAAGCATATTGATTGCTATCGTATAGTTCTGTTAAAAGCATAATTAAATGTGACCGTATTGATACATTTTGAGCTTGTCATAATGCATTGCATGGGATGGGACAATATGTACGGAGGAAGAAGTGGCGGTTTATCTAGAAATTTGTAGTGCACCAACAACCTAGTGGCAATATTTATCCTTTAACTGCAAACATGATGTACATCAACAACCCATCAACAACCCTTACTTGCAAATATGTTGTGCATCTACAGCCCAGTGGCAGAATTTATCTGCAATATTTTGTTGTGCACCTACAATCTAGTGGTAGGTTTCATCTGCGAATTTTGTTAAACCATAACCCGGTGTGTAGGTGGTTGGAGTTCAGGGGAACTCTCATTGTGATATGTAGCGGTAAGGTAGGATCTTTTCTATTAAACCAAAACTGTATGGAATTCATAAAGCATGTGCATGCAAATTGGATTTTCTGAGATGATATATATATATATGTCTGTATAAATTGTTGAAGTGGTCTAAAGTATCGATATTCTAAAATTGTTATTGTGTATTGTTCTATGTGTTGTGTTTCTGTATACTTAAGCATTTGCAGTGGTTTACTTGTGATGGAACTCACATTGATCTTCATAGCTCACTCCCTTTTTATTTTCATCTCTACAGATAACCCACCAGGTTAGGATGCGGACACGACATCAAAGTGACTCGGCTCAAATTTGTTTTTATCAAATATTTTAGATTTATCATTTGATACTTTCGTTATTCAGTGACTGTAATGTTTTAATTCCAATTTGTGGCATGAGACTTAGGAATTGAGTTTAAAAAGCATGCATGACATTTAATTTAATTTTAGGATACTGAAATATGGTTTTTAATTATTTATGCATATAATCTGATTAAATCTAAATTGAATATCACTTTTCCTCTACTAGATTGTAGATAAATTTTGAGTAATAATTAACTAAGTTTTTTTTAAAGTAATTACCGTTACATAGGAAAGTCAAATTAAATCGATTTTTTTATAACTCGTGAGTTTTTGTGAAAATAAGATTGAGTTTTCTTCCAAAATAAATAAATGTTTTAAATTAACTGCTTTATAATTCTTGATCACTACTAGGCCATTTCAGTGGTCGATATAATCTCCCAAATTCGGATCTAACGTTTAGGCCGGGCTAGGGAGGTTACCCTACAATCTAAGATTTAACAAACCAAAAGTCCCCTAAAGGTGTGTTTGTTTCGTGTTAAATAACTTATGGAAACTGTTTTATGTATTTTTCCCGTGTTCATTACATAGAAAATAACTTGGTCATTGAAAAAAAAATTATTGGTTAATGAAAAATAAACCCATTTTTCTAGAAAAATGACTTTCTCTTGAAAAACATAAGTTATTTTTTGAAAAATATTTTTTACGAGTCACATAATTTTTATATAAAAATTAACTTGAATAGAGTCAAATATTATCATATTAATAATAGATTTTAATTTAATTTTTAAAATATTAAAATATCAATATCGAATATTATAATTTTCAATATTATTCAATGTACATATTTAAATTGAATCATATAATAAATTTTTAATATTAGTTATTATTTAAATAAAATGATTTAATATTAATTTTTTATTTTAATAATAAGGATTAGCATTAATAATAATTTTAAATAATATTCTTAATATTTTATTAAAAATTATACTAATATTTTAATAGAAAATATATATTACAATATAATAAATAAATGTTTTATTGTACAAAATATAAATATTTTAATAATATAACTATAAGTATTTGTTATCTTGCTTAATTTTATTTATCCCTTTGAACACTAATGTGACATTATCTACTATCATATCTATATTCATATTATTATTAAGATTGAGTTAATGTTATCTCTCAACTGAGTTTCAACTTAGTTATGAAATTACTGAAATTTCATTCTTTTTATAAAACAACAAATATTATTTTTGAGGGAATTTATGTGTATTCTTTTAATATTTTGATAAATCTAAAAAAATTAGATTCACATAATAGAAATCACAAGATTTGAACCTAAGACATTATAATTTATACGGGCTCAAATTTACCATTTAATTAAAGCCACATTTAGTTTTTATATAATATTTTTATAAATTTGTTCCATAAAATTTTCCACATCATGGGTGTGTCATAATCTAGCTATTATTATTTAATTATTTAACTGAGTTGATGTCACCCATCATCTAGGTCCCAACTCAATTATGAAATTACTAAAAATACATTCTTTTGCAAAGCAAGAAATATTACAATGCGAGTATTTTCGTCTTTTTATATATTTTTTTATAAAAATCTAGAAAAATAATTACATGATGGGATCCGAACTTAAAACATCTTAATTTTTAACATGTTAACCTTACCATTTCAATCAAAGCCTTATTTTCTTTTTATATCAATTTTTACAAATAAATTTATTGCATAACTTTTTTCACCTACGTCATGACTGACTAGGGGCGAAGTCAAAAATTTTATTTAGGGGAGACCGAGATAAGATTATAAAATTTGAGGGGAAGCTAAAATATTTATATTAAAAATGCTTAAATTAAATTATTAATTTTTCAAAAGGACTAAATTTATGAATTTTTCATTTAATCATAGGTCAAAAAGGACTAAAATAAATCTTTTAATTTTTGGAGGAGGTATAAATGCAATTATCCCATTGAACCAAGGGAACAAATTAGGTTGTGATGTGGCATTGTAACTTCAAATTGAATTGTTTTCAAACACACCTAAATAAAAAAACTATAACACATAAAATTAGGTGCAAAGCAATGATTTATCATTAAGGCAATGCTCACCGGACTTTGAATGTCATTTGACTTTCTAATATAGCTGTAAATATTCGTTATAATTATAATTATAAATTAAGACACGAAATTTATAACATTTTCTTTCAACTTTTTTGTTCTTTACAACGTTTCTTTTTTTAAAAAAAAATTATGAAAAAAATAATGAAAAAAATTGTTAAATAAATTTAAAAAACTAACTTGAATATTTTTTTAAGACACTTCTATCGTCCTCTTCAAATTTCTTTACAGTAATTATATAACTTTTAACCTACTTAAAGTACATTTTTTTAATGATTTAATGGTGTTCTTTTTTATATAATGTTTAGAACTATTTATAGACTTTCCTCAATTTTTAAATAGGAGAATAATGCACTTCAACGCACTCAAATCCACATCCTCCTGTATTGACAACAATATCAATGCCAATCGAGCTAAGACTCAACGACGATTGTATATATTAATTTAAATTAATTATATTTATTAGACAAAATTTAATACAAAATTTGAATATATTGAAAAATTAAAAGATAAATAATAATTGTATAAGTTAAAAACCACAATTTAAAAATATATATATGTTAAGTTATAGGGAATAACTTAAGTAAAATCCTAAAAATTAAGCTTTTCAGGCATCAATGAAATTTTACCACATCATCAAATTTTAACTATATGACATTATTATTATACACTCACTTGTAAAGAAATTATTTTATGGACGTTTTTCACCATATTATTCATGGTCTCTTTTCAATTATTTAATCACATTTCAACAATTTTTTCCATGCCATTGACACATAATTTTGATAATTTTTTTTACTCTAAACCCTGGATATAGAATCCCGAATCCAAAACCCAAAACCTAGAACACTAAACATAAACCCGTAACCCCAAATATTTAAACCATGAACCCTAAACTCATAACTCGTAACCTTAAACCCTAGAACATGAGCTCATAACCTACTCTAAACCCCAAACTCAAAATTGAACCCTAAACATTAAATCCTGAACCATGAATCTTAAATCCCAATCCTAAACCCTCAACCTCGGGGTTCAAGGTTTAAGGTTCAAGATTCGAGTTTAAAATTTGGGTTCTAGGTTTGGGGTTCAAAGAAAAATAATTACCAAAATTATGTGTTAATGGTTTAGAAAAAATTACACAGAAATTACTAATTTCTTAAAATTGGTTGCACAAAAAAAAAAACTAACTTATGAAAAGAAAAACAAAATGATTAAAATTTGTAAAAGAAGAAAAAATATTTGTTTATAATTTTAAAAATTAAATATTTTAAGTAATTTAATTAAAGTTAAATTTATTTGGAGAAGATATTAGATATAGATGAATGTATAATAATACTTTGTTATATTTAAAATTTAATGACGTGACACTATTTTATTGGTACCTAAAAACTATGCTTTTTGGGATCATCCTACTATAATTTATTCCTTAAGTTATATATTAATTTAATTCAAAAAATTTTATAATTAATTTTTCCTTTTACCTTTTTTAATAATTTAATTATTGTTTTTTTAATATTCAAAATTAAACATTAATAGATTTTAAAATTGAAAAAATATTTTTTAGTATTTTTGAATAATCTAATTATTTTTAATATTTAAATTTATTTATTATTTAAAAAGTATATACTACTTTTTTATAAATAAAAATTATATATTACCTACTTTTGAAGACCATTTATCTTAAATATTAAAAAAAACGAAATATTTACTTAATTTAACCAAACTACAATTTAAAACCCTAAAACAGCCTCTGCTGCGGCTTGAGATGGAGGAAAGTGGTGGCAACAAAGGGTTTAAGGAAGGGTTGGAAGAGGAGGAGGTATCCCTCTTAGCAGAAGAAATCATTCATCTATCAGTGAAGAGTGCGGCAATAACTCCAGGTGGCAGACCAACGCTGATCTGCACAGTATGGACAAAAAAGTCTTTTAATTCGGATAGTTTCAGGGCGCAGATGAAGAGTATATGGAAAACAAAAGCTAAATTTGAAATTCATTCAGCGGGTTAAAATTTATTTATGATTAATTTTGATCTTGAAGATGATTTAGAGTTAATATTAGAGGGGCAGCCATGGCTATTCAGGAAGCAGTTAATTATCTTAGATAGACTTATTCGAACGACAGAGAGAAGTAACATTAAACTGGTTTCGTCCTTGTTTTGGGTGAAAATTGGGCCATGCTTTCCTGAATTTGACAAAAAAGATTTGATGCATGCTATAGGGGTGACTTTTGGGGGAATTGTTAGATCTGAAATTAATGAGGAATACTGCCGAATTAGAGTGAAGTTGGATGTGCAGAAACCTCTCCATCGAGGTATTTTTGTGTCAATAGAAGAACAAGAAAGAGTCTGGATCCCATTCAAATATGAGAAATTACCCACCTTTTGCTTTGGATGCGGCAGAATAGGTCACGCTTTCTCAAGTTGTGAGGAAGTTAAGCCTGAAAACAGAGACAAAATCAGAGATGATCCACCCTTTTCATTGGCATTAAAGGCAGAATACAGTCTAATTAGCAAAGAAAGTCTAAAATTAAATGCCTTCTCTAAAAAGAAAAAGAATCAATGTTCGTACACAGGAAAAATGGAGGAAACCCGAGAGATAGAGGTACAAGAAGGGATCTTTTGTGATAAAAGACAGAATAGTGATGTAGAATCAGTAGGATTGGGCAGACAATTGACAATTCAAAAAGAGGGTAGATGTGCAGCTGAAGAAGATCATGAGAGAAACGATGAACAAGAAGGAAGTATTAGTTCAGACAGGAAAGCTAGGTGGAGAAGAACTAATTTTGCCAGAGAAAGGGGTTTGTATAATGAAGAAAGAATTGAGCGAAAGAGGAAATTATTTGAACTTGAGGTAGGGGATTATGAAGAGGATCATTGGCCAAAAGATAATGCTAAAAGAATGAAGTCTGAGTTGCAAGATATGCAGAATAAGGAAGAGTTAGATTTTACAACAGAAAATGGGGGATAGGGGATTCTCCTAAACAAAGAAGATCGGCGGCTGCCAAGAGGTAAGTCGACCGGACGCAATGAAAATCGTTTGTTGGAATGTCCGTGGTTTGGGGAATCCACGGGTAGTTAGAAGGCTTCAATTCTTACTGAAGCAAAATAACCCCGACATGGTTTTCTTTATGGAAACCAAAATTGATGTGAAACGAATGGAAGGAATTAGAAAAAGATGAGGTTTTGTGAGTGGGATCGATGTAGGAGCTGAGGGTTTGCGAGGTAGACTTTGTCTTGCTTGGAAAGAAGAATCCATGGTCAGTCTGAAAACTTTTTTGAAAAATCATATTGATGTTCTAATAGAAGGAAGCACTGTTAATGGGGTATGGAGATTTACAGGGTTTTATGGGTCGCCTTATGCTAGTGATCAGAATGCTTCGTGGAATTTATTAAGGAAGCTGGGACAAGAACATAGATACCCGTAGTTGGTTTGTGGTGATTTTAATGAAATTATGTACTCTTTTGAGAAAATTGGAGGCATACTAAGGGAGGAAAGGAAGATGGCTGCATTTTGAGAGGTCTTGGATGAATGTCATTTGATGGATATGGGTTTCCAAGGGGCATGGTTTACATGGGAGAGGGGTAATTTACCGAATACGAATATAAGGGAAAAGCTGGATAGGGGTGTGGCTAATGAAAATTGGATGCATTTATTTCCAAAAGGTGATGTTCATCATTTAACTCATTCGATATCAGATCATTGTCCCCTCCTCATTCTGACAGATACTTCAGGAAATTTTAATAGAAAACCACGGTTTAGATTTGAAGCATGGTGGACCTTAGAGGAATCTTTTGAGCAAGAGGTTAGAAAGTCATGGGAATCATCAAGTGGGCAGATTTATGAAAAGTTGGAAAGTCTTCAAAATAATTTGACGAGATGGGCAAATTTAATTAAAAAAAACAGATATGGTTTGAAAAAGAAGCTTCAGAAGGACTTGGAGACTCTAATGGAAAGTGACAGAAATGAAGACACATTGGCACAGCTTATTGATACTAGAATCAGACTGAATATGGAGATTGATAAAGATGAGATGTATTGGGAGCAGAGAGCAAGGGCAAACTGGCTTCGATTAGGAGACAAAAATTCAGCTTTTTTCCATAAATATGCAACAGCCCGGAGAAGAATCAATACTGTTAGTCGATTGGAATCAATGGAGGGATGAGAAATTACTGATGAGAGTGAAATCCTAGAAACAGCCTCAAACTGCTTTCAAGATTTATTTTCCTCTAATGGAATGGGAGATTTGTCGTATTTATTTACAGGCATTGGCACCCATATTTCTTCCGATATTAATTTAGCTTTGCTAGCATTATATACGAGGGAAGAAGTTTATCAAGCATTAAAAGGAATGGGGCAGACTAAAGCACCAGGATGGGACGGTTTTTCAGCTCTTTTTTTTCAGAATTATTGGCATATTGTGGGGAAAGATGTTGAAGAATTTTGCCTTGGAATTTTGAATGAGGGTAAAGATTTTGATTTGTCCAACCTTACAGACATAATGCTCATCCCAAAAACCCTTAACCCTACAAACCTAGCTAATTTTAGGCCCATTAGTCTATGTACAGTTCTTTATAAAATAGTGGTTAAAACAATTGCAAATAGGCTTCAAAACTATGTTGGAAGATGCATAGATTGTACTCAAGGTGCATTTGTGCCCGGTAGATTAATTTCTGATAATGTACTGATTGCCTATGAAATCCTTCATACATTGCGACAAAAACGCTATGGTAAAAAAGGTTTTATGGCGGTTAAGTTGGATATAAGCAAGGCTTATGATAGGGTGGAATGGGGATTTTTAATGGCTGTAATGCTGAAAATGGGTTTTTGCAGAGGAGTGGGTTTCATTAGTCATGAAGTGTGTATCAACAGTCTCCTATTCAGTAAATATTAATGGAACCAAAGGCAGGACCTTTAGACCACATAGAGGACTCCGTCAAGGTGACCCGTTAAGCCCATATTTGTTTCTGTTTTGTGGGAAAGGGCTCTCAACTCTAATCAGATTGGCAGTTCAGGAAAAAACTCTAAAAGGAATTAAGGCGAGCAGAAGAGAACCAACAATATCACAACTATTGTTTGCAGACGATAGCATTTTGTTTGGGGAAGCTACAAAGGAACAAGCGGTAGTTCTGAAAGATATTTTGAAAAATTATGAACATTGCTCTGGCTAATGCGTGAATTTTAGTAACTCAACTGTGTTCTACAGTACAAACACTTCAGAGGAGATGAAGAAGGAAATTACGGATACTCTGGGAGTGAGATGCGCAACAAACATGAAAAAATACTTGGGACTCCCAAATGTAGTAGGCAAAAGAAAGAATGAGTCGTTTCAGAATATAAAGGACAGAATCAATCAGAGAATCGAACAATGGAGTATACGGCTTCTATCACAAGGGGGTAATGAGATTTTCATTAAGTCAGTACTTCAAGCAATTCCTAATTATGCGATATCATGTTTTCTTTTACCAAAGACTCTTTGTGGGGAACTTGAAAATATCTTTGCGAAAACACGGGAAGAAGCAGAAAGGGATTCACTGGTGCCAATGGAAACTTATGTGTTGTTCCAAAGATGGGGGTATGGGCTTCAAAAATATGTCTTATTTTAATGTGTCTCTTTTAGCGAAGCAAGGTTGGAGGATAATCAACAATGAAAATTCTCTTGTTACGTGAGTTTTGAAAGCAAAATATTTTCCAAATTCTCACTTTTTAAATTCTATATTGGGAAATACAAGTTCTTATATGTGGAAAAGCATTTGGGCAACAAAAGATATCTTGAAAAAAGGTTTATTTTGGCGAGTTGGCACAAGTGACAATATTACTATTAACAGCGATGCATGGATTCCAGATTCAATTAATTTTAGATTATCGACAGAGGTGGATTGCATGCAGGATCTTAAAGTTAATGCGCTGATTGATGCAAATGAAAGAAAATGGAGGCAGTGATTAATCGAAGGTACCTTCTCGGAAGAAGACTCTGTAAGAATCCTCCGAATCCCTTTGGCAGAAATACCACATGATGATCTCTTGGTATGGGGAGGTGAAGCTTCAGGAGAATTCTCGGTCAGAAGCGCCTATAAACTATTACAAATTACGGAGAATAATCCTAGAGCTTATGCTTTACAAACCGTCTACAAGAAATTCTACAGAAAGCTATGGCTACTAAACCTACCAACAAAAATGAAGATTACAATATGGAGAATTTCATGGAATTATTTGCCTACAAAAGCCAATTTGCGACATAGGAGACTTGTCAATGATGTGAGCTATCCGCGGTGTGGGGAGCGAGCTGAAACGATAGACCACCTTTTTCGGGAATGCCCTATTGCAGTGGAGGTATGGTCAGAACTGATACTTCAAGAGGTATTAACAGTGAATAATATGAGTTTCGAACAGTGGCTTATCTGGGTTTTTGAAGCGCTCAACACCCAAAAATGCCGAATATTTTGCTGCGCACTCTGGGCAATATGGGGAGACAGAAACGACAGAATACATAAGAGAAAGATCATCACCGGTAAAGATATCAGTAATTTTGTCAACAGATACATGGCAGAAATTGATGGTCTTGAAAGCAAAAAACAAACAGGAATAAAAGAAGTTCAAGCTTGGCGATGCCCACCTCGAGATTCAGTCAAGATAAACTTTGATGGGGCTTTCGATGAACGACTCAATGTCTCAGTCTCTGGGATAGTTGCAAGGAATGACGAAGGCAGTATACTATTCTCATGCTCCGAAATCCAAATATGGTCAACTCAGCCTTTGCCGCAGAAGCCCTCGCATGCCGAAAAACAGTCAAAATGGGTATCGAAAATAGGTGGTCAGATATTGTTGTTGAAGGAGATGCTCCCACAGTAATTAAAAAATGAAAAAATAAAGTACAAGACAAATCGATGATTGGAGCCTACATTTCGGATATTCATAAGATGATAGATCGACAGAATCTGAACAAATCTAAGATTTTTGTTTTCAGCCATATCCCAAGGAGTACAAATGTTCTTGCTCATACAATAGCCAAATAATCTTTGAAAAGGAGAGAAGAGTTTTACCTGGCGAAGAAGATTCCGGATTACGCAGAAGGTAAGAGGCTACTAGCATGGATTCGAGAACCAGACTGAAGGAGAGTTTTTGGAAGAAGTTTGAAATGAGAAGATGAAGAAATGAAATTTTGTTTGAAAGAACATATCTTTCCAGAGGATTGAAATCGTCAATACTGAGGGAGTAATTATGAGACTTTAAATTTTGACAATTTCCAGATGTTTCTGATTGGGCGCTTGGGTCGGCTGATTCACTTCCCGAGATTAGGCAACAGTCAGTCTTCCTTCCAGAGATTAGGCTATAAACAACTTCAAAATATCTAGATATTTTTCAGTTTCTTTTAGGCTTGTTTTTCAGTTTTCTTTTAGG
This sequence comes from Gossypium australe, assembly GCA_005393395.2. NCBI lineage: Eukaryota > Viridiplantae > Streptophyta > Magnoliopsida > Malvales > Malvaceae > Gossypium > Gossypium australe. The sequence continues at coordinate 86,427,948 of CM016620.1, read as the reverse complement.
CTTGTTTGCTCTGAACGTGGGCTGTTTTTTTAAGGCTGTATTTGGACCTTTGTGTTGTTTAATTTTTTGAATAATAAAAGCCCAATCGATATTTCTTCAAAAAAAAAAAAGACCATTTATCTTTATGATTATTTTTAGATTTTTTTATATTATTCATATCCATGTTTGGAAGTTTCGTGATTATTCCTCCTAACATCTTATCATTGCACTCAACCATTTATTAATTATTTTCAAACTTTTTTTTATATATTTTATGTCCGTTTTACAATTCATGTTTAAAATTCATGCTTATCCCTTCTAATAATGTCATCTCCAAAATTTAAACCTATATCTTTTCTTTGAAATACAATTTACCTTACAATTGCAATCATCCTCTTATTAATTATTTTCAAGTTTATTTTCGTACTTTGAATTAAAACTCGAAATTGAAGATAAAACCCATTTTCTTGTATACTTTGGCTTAAAACATTCGGAAGCATTAATATATCCCTGCCCCCGCCCTCGCCAACCCCCCCCTTCGTCCGCTACTCCAAGCAGGACGATTTTCACCCACTCATTCCATCAATCATAACACCCCTTTCTCTCTCTCTCTCTTCCTTTCCTTTCTTTGCCGTTCTTTCCATTTCCTTCCCACCATATTTACTTCACTACTTTCTTCCTAATTTCTCTCTCCCGATTGGACTGGACTTGTCATATCATATTTTTTGTACACTTCTCGAATCCCTCTGTCTCTTATAATTAATTCATATAAAATACAAGCAATACCCAATAATTTTCTTGTTCTTTGTCGTCCTACCATCTTCCCTTTCTTGTTACTATTCTTCTCCTCTTCAACCTTGATCCATTTATGCTACTCTTTCTTTTCCTTTTCCTTCATTTGTTGTTGAGGAACATTATATAGTTAGGAGAAAAAAAGTATTGAGAAACCAAAAGAGAGGGGAAAAAATGTCAATGGACTTGACATCTGAACGTGTTTGGTATGTTCACTGCAACTTCTGCAACACCATTTTAGCGGTACTGCACTGAATTCCATTACTATATATTTCTTTCTATCTTCACCTCTCAACGTGTTTGGTATGTTCACTTTATTTATTTATTTTAAAAGTCTTTCGTTTCTGTAAAAGTGAGTTGAATTTGCCATGACTGGCTTGTTTCTGTTTGTTGAAATAGTTTTCGTTATTTTCTCGAAGAACAAAGTGGGAGATTTTTCTTGATTTAACCTGGAAAATGTCCCAAAAAATCCACGTTACCTACATGATTCATGGTTGATGGATCGTGAGATTTTTCTTGATTTTAACTTGGAAAATGACTAAAAGCAACGATCTAGAATTCCAATCTAAAACAAGCACAAGTGTTGTATTTGGAGCGAAGTGAAAGCATTCTGGAAGGCCCTTTCAAAGTTTGATCTCTCATGAGCAAGTAAATGAGAAAGCTTGGGCAAGTGAGTGATAAAACTTTCCAGAGATAGCTACAGGTAGGCTAGGCCTAGGGTTCTTCCAGGTCAATGTACAAGTCAAAAAATAGACAAAGTTTCTTTCATTTTCTGAATTTCAACCTCATGGTTATGGTATTTCATGTCCGATTTACTAAAGTCATCTCTAAATGCAAGTTCATGGTTATGTTTTCTGGTCAAAGATGGAAATTAAAATAATGGTTTTTCAAAGATCTTTTCCTCTTTAAGGCAGTGTTGCTTTTGTTTTCTAACCAAGCACTGGAACAACGCGCTCATCTTTATTTATGATCGATATTCGATGATATCATCATCAACTTCTTTATTATATAATCGGTTGCATAGGTTGGGGTCGGTCTGACCTTTTAAGTACAAAAAGGGTTTTTTTCTTTCCTTATACAAAGAGGTTGTGGAGAGAGAGCTTGGCCAAGAGAGAAATCATAGGGTACCCATGAACTTTTTTTTGCTTCATTCATATATAAACATGCCTCTGTTAAGCAAATCCCTTTTGAAAACCAACAAAAAATACATTTAAAATACAATCTAGTCACGTTCTTTTCATCTTTCTCTTTCTCTCACGTCAATCAGGGCTTGTACATATGCGTGTGTGTGTGTGTTTTTCCTATCTTTTATAATCTTGGTTGCGGTGTCAGGCGCACCGAAAGGAAAGCAGATATTGGAAGAAGTCCTTTAAAGTTAATAGTTATAATTATTTGCCCATGTAATTTGGCATCTGATATAATAGAGACCCATATTAAAATTTGAAAGGATTAGTCGCTTCTGTTTCTCCTTGTGTCAAACTGATTTGGCAGGATTTGGGATGTTCCAAGTTTCTATATTATGAAACTTCAGTGTTTTGGGGGTATTCTGGGTCTGGATATGGCAGATCTGAAGACTATATGTGGGAATTTTGGAATCTAAATAGATATGAGGCTTGGATTTCTTGCTTAGGGTTTGGAATTGTTTTAAACAACTTTGAATGACCAAAAGAGAAAGATAGGGTTGATGGCATGCTGTGCTGACAAAGCTTAAAAGTTTCAGACATGGTTGCATTTTGAGCAGGTGTCACGACATTAATAACCATTAACAATTCCGAAATGGTAACCTTTGCAGGTTAGTGTTCCATGCAACAGTGCGTTCAACATCGTGACTGTTAGATGTGGGCATTGTGCCAATCTGCTGTCTGTAAATATGGGAACTTCACTTCAAACAGTTCCCAGTCAAGATGCTCAGGTAATTCCAGCTTCTTTTTTGGTGCTCCCCACCCCCCCCCCCCCCGGTTTTTCGGGACATTCTTATCACTTCCTCAAATATTAATTAAATAAAATAATAATTTAATAAAGAATTTAGTAGTAAGACAAGGAAAAATATATAATATTACATTTTCCCTTTGAGTGACCAAAGGTTCCAAAGCATATTATTTTATGGGTTTATAAGATAGGATATGAGTCAATCATTGTTTGTTTCAGATGATTTCAACCTCTTTCGTCTGCTTTATTCTCCAACTTTTTTGTTTCTCCTATAGGGTTTTTTTGAGGCTAAATCTTTAGCTTACGCCCCAAGTTTAGGTTCAATAGAATTTTACCTCTTTTTCTTTTTTTAAATGTTATTAAAGGCTTTGTGGGCCAATTTCTTTGGATGATTTACTTGTTTGTTTTGTCTTGTAGAAACAGCAGATAACCATTGATGAAGATCATTCAAATAAGGAATGTGGATCGTCTTCCAAATGCAACAAGTTTTCTGCAGTTGATTCTACAGAGCAAGAAGCAACTAGAATGCCACCTATTCGCCGTTTGTCTCACTCTCTCAATCTTTTATGTATAATGTGTATCATTCAAATGCATTGAGATAGGTGCCATTCAGTAAATTTTACATGCATAGCTGATACCAAAGTGTGTTAAATGCTGAACCAACTACCAATGCCTTTTTGATGATGGATAAACGTCTCCCCTCACAAAAGGCCGTAATATAGTAAATAACGAGGCTGAATCAGTCACACAACATTATGATACAGGGCCACTTGAGAAGCTAGCTTTCACCTATCACAAACACCTTAAGCAACTCATTTGATTTTTCCTCTCAACCATGGCCCCTCCCAAGATGGTGACCTTACACACAACAAGTTTAACTCATTAATTATTAACAATTCCCTAGACACCACCCCTATACCATAACAAAGTTTACCCCCTATATCATCACGTACGCTAAATCATCATATTGCAGTTTTGTTATCACAAAGAATTCAAAGCAACGCTATTTGCCTTTCTGGTTTGCTTGTATGTAGATAGGCCATTATTGAGTACATCCCCAGGCTGGTATACCTACCTGTTTTGTGAAGATTTTGCTGGCCAAAGTAAAGTCGATTGCCGATCCCACCAGAAAATTTCGACCCTTTTCGATTGTATATATTGTTGAACACATTTATCTGAAAATATCCATGATCATACTTATATATGTTATTAATCAGAACCAGAATAAAAAAGCAATAATATAGAGATAGGAAGCTTTAATAAATGTTTTGTTTGATTAAGCTCTATGATTTGATGTTTAATTAACTATATGATAAAAAAAATGCAGCCCCTGAGAAGAGACAACGTGTTCCTTCTGCATATAACAGGTTCATTAAGTAAGTTATAACCCAAATTTCGTCGCTAATTACTTTCATTATGGATCATAACCCTCTCTCTCACAGTTTCCTTTTCTGGGTTCTTACTATTTTATATAGGGAGGAAATCCAAAGGATCAAAGCTAGTAATCCAGACATCAGTCACAGGGAAGCTTTCAGCACAGCGGCAAAAAATGTAAGTTTTTTTTTTTTAAACGTTCTGCAAATACATTCTCACTTGCTTTTTTGTATTCAATTAATAATACCTTTACAGGAAATTAATCCATTTAATTAATAGGGCATGCCATAATTCCTTACCATTTCAATTTAATTTTACATATGCAGAGACATTTACTTAGGTTGTTAACATGGTAGCACAATATTAAGCCTCTCAACTACCTTCATTTCTGGGCTTAATTATGCTTTTATTTCTTAAGCTACTCATGGTTACATATACATGTATGTAGAGACAAGGCAATGATATTTTTGATATACTTATGCGTTATCCTAAATCGTATATGTATAAGACTATAATCAACTAATAATGCATAACATCAGCTAAACAAAATCTATAACCAATAATGAGAAATATTAAAAAATCCTTAATGGAATCGATGTCACAAATTTTAAAATTCAATATTTTAAAATAATAAATATTATTATAATGATATTTTTGTCTTTAAATATTTCTATATAAATCTTTAATAAAAAAAAAACAGCTAAAAACCTCTACTTAAAATAAAACAAATGTTGAGTTCAAAACAAAGATCAATGAAGAATTGCACATGAGTGCTACCACTCCAGCTATGATTAAAATGTTAAATAAATATTTCATAAATATATATTTAATATTTTTTTTCTTTCAGTTTGATAATTAATTACCTGCTCCTTTTGTCTTAAATTAAATAAAATCATCAGATTTTCTAATGTCAAAATTTATTTAAAAATTTTGAGAAATTAATGTGCAATGTTTAAAAAATAAAAATGGATTGGTTTAATAAAAAATAAAATCAAAATGAAAATGCTTTGAGAGATAGAGAGAAGTAAAATACTGAGAACATGTGGGATGAGGTAGAAACTAGCATAGGAAATATGGCGAGAGAGTGGTTTTATAACATATTAGGTTAGGCAATTCCTGGACCTATATATATCATTAATTGTCTAATATTCTTTTCTCTAGTGGCATAGGCAAATATTGATATGAAACCCAATTATGTAACCAGTATATATATGACCATATTTGTGTAGAACTATTAGCACGATTGCTAGAAAAAGGCTGCCAAACTCCTGCATTAAAAAATTAAGTTAAATCAATAAATAAAACATGTAATAGTTTTTTAACAATAAATATAAGAATATATCCATTAGAGAGGAGATGATATCTACATTCAAACTCATTTAGTATCCCTTTTGAGAAGAATGAAAAATAATTTAGTTAAAAGATCTCCATGAAAAAATAGCTAAGTTACCAAACCTATTAAGAGATAAAATGATAATAATAATAATAAAACTTTCACAATTAGCTCATGATTGTAGACTAGTTGGTCTTCGGTTGTTAATCATAAATCATACCACTCAAAATGGGAAGAAAAAGTTTTTATTCTAACAATAAAAAAAATACATGAATTCAAACACGTTTAAATATGTACAATGCCTAAAATTACTCATAACCCTCCTAATCTATAAATAGCAAGATAATGCACTTCAACATATTTGAACCTACGTTCTTCTATATTAGCAACAATACAGATGTCAATCAAACTAACAGACAGAATAAAAGTTATAAGAAAATGTTTAGGAGTTCTTTAAATATTTTTAATATATATAAATATGTACTTTTATATGTTGTAAAGAGGAGCCTCGAAGCCAATTATTTGAAGAAAATATAGACTGAAATATTAGAAATTAAAATTCTAAACCCTAAAGCCAATTATGTTGCAGTGGGCACATTTTCCTCACATTCACTTTGGGCTAAAGCTGGATGGAAGCAAGCAAGCAAAACTTGACCAGGGATATGCAGATCAGGGTTCTCAAAAGTCTAATGGGTACTGCTGAAACACAATGGCATCCTTGTGAGTAGAAGACAGTTACCATTATCATCATATCATATCATATATATATAATAAATATATCATATGTTTAAACACTAAATGTGTGTTGGTTTTCACATTTTATCCCTTAGATGTAATTCCTTTCTGCTGTCATGATTGCATTTATATATGTTTAATTCAGATGGTAATTTCAAGCGGAATTATATTAAATGTGTAATTTCTTTTTATTAACAATAATGGTGAGGTCTTAACCTCTTATCCCTTTGCTCTTTTTTCTCATTTCTCTCTTTCTACTCAGAGTGGACAGCCACTTTTTTCCACTGTATCTAGCTACAAATCTCGGACCACTTAAGCAATATATGACATTTCATTGATTTAGTGCTCTGCACGAAGGACAATGAGTTCCCCCCCCCCCAACCCCACCTCAAATATTTCAACTTCTGGTTCATTTTAAATGCACGTTCTTGGCTTCTGTTTCAACCTATCTCATCACCAATGCATGCAGGGTCGAATAGTTAGGAGTTTTGTATAGTTAACTTATATTGTAATTGCAGATACAGCAATGGCATGGATGGATGTATGACAGAATGATTAGTTTTATAGTATTTTACTATTTTATTGGGTTATTTAGAAAAATATACAGAACCTGTCATGTTCAGAGCTTATATCAAATCGTTAAGAAGCTTTTGATCAGATGAACAAAAATAATTGTAGTTTATAGTATTTGGTTCGGTTATTAAGTTATTTTTTCTTTTTTCTTTTCGCCGAATTTGATGGCAAAAAAATCATGTCATGCAGCAATATTTATAACAATGCAGATACCGCCTTGGGAATTGAGATGCACACAAACAACTTTCACAATGCTTTGGGGCTTGCCCAACAAACCCCTACAAATATTCTTCAAGGGACTAATCACTGCATGCTCTTCCTTGATTATTGTATCATTTACCTGCCTCAATCTCATTCCCTTTCCTAAAACACCTCCCCAGCCTTTACATGAAAACACTTTTTCTTTTTACTTAATTTTGTCTTCTTGGGGCATGCTTTAGATTGGATAAAAAACTTTACTTTTCTAATATACGAGAAACATTAATTTTTTTAGATTTTAAATTTGAAAAATTACGTGACAGTTTTGTAATTTATTTATGGAGATTTTAACAAGATAATCTGGGTAATTTATCAGAAAATACTAATTTTTAAAAAAAATTATGGAAAAGGATCGAAAAATAATTATTTACCAGAAAAGGTCATTTCCCTCGAAAACGCGTCCACATCAGCACGTTTTCAGGGGATGCAGTAGGAAAACGCGTCCACGAGGGAATGTTTTCTGCCACATTAGCAAAAAATGCTTCCTTGAGGGCGCGCTTTGTTGATATGGCAAAAACACTCTCCCAATAACGCGTTTTAGCCTTTTTTTTCTAAAAAAAAAACTATTCTCGAATTAAATTTTCAAAAAAGGTCATTTTTTAGATATTATAAAAATAGACCAAATTTTTTAAAAATTTATGAGAATAAACCTTTATAAAGGCTCAAAGTGACAACACCATTTTTTTAAGGTGTCATCAATTAATATGGAAATATAACTTACAAATGAAATCTTTATATAGACCCAAAGTCTCATTTCCCTTGTTTTTTTGAGCAATGTGGGATATGAGATATGTGTATATATAGACTATGAACAGTTTTGCAGCTTGTTCCTAAACAATTTGAGATTCCTTCCTCTTTTAACTAACAACATGAGATTAAAGACTACACTATATTTGATTTTTTTTACTTATAGTTTTAAATTTTTTTACAAAAAGTCAACATTTGTTACATTATAAATAAAACTTTTAAACTCTATAAGTAAAAAAAATATATAAAATATAAAATGAGTATGGTAAATATTAAAAAAATAAATATTTAAAAAATTACTAATAGTTGAGTGATCATTTTGTAAGTTTTTATAATTCCATAGCTAAAAATATAGTTAAGTGACTACTAATGTAATTTAATCTAGATATAAAATATGAAAAATAAGTATTATTTTATGTATATATATATTCTATAAAAAAACTTATTTAACATAATTATATACTATGTTTAAATAGATTATCTATCTAGTCAAAATATATCTGAAATAAATTTATCGGCATTCATTAGGTGATGAAATTAAATTAAATTAGAATTAAAAATTAATTAGTATAGTAAATATTAAAAATAAATAAATATTTAAAAAGATATATCAATTTTTTAAAATTACAAAAAAAATACTATTTGAGTACCAAATTCTCACCATTTATTTATTAATCAAACATTCATAATATAAAATAAAATAAATAATAAAAAACTAAAAGTATAACTTCTAAATTTAAATAATGAAAAAATATTTTAAAAATTAGAATTGCATTGATATAAACTTCAAACATTTAAAATTGAATAGAAGATTATTGCATGTACAAGTTTCATATGTGTAATTTGTTCTCTCTTTTTTTAATAGTTCTTTTTTATATGTTAACAATTCTAAAATGCAACAAGATTAAATATCTCAAAAGGTAATTTTATAATATAAGAAAATGTTAACAAAATATAAAAAAAGAAGAAGTTTTGTAAAAAAAATATCAAATATAGTGTAGCCTTTAATCTCATGTTGTTAGTTAAAAGAGTAAGGAATCTCACATTGTTTAGGAACAAGCTGCAAAACTATTCATGAGTCTATATATATATACACATATCACATATCCCACATTGCTCAAGAAAACAAGGAAAATGAGACTTTGGGTCTATATAAAGATTTCCTTTGTAAGTTATATTTCCATATTAATTGATGACACCTTAAAAAAAATGGTGTTGTCACTTTGAGCCTTTATAAAGGTTTATTCTCATAAATTTTTAAAAAATTTGGTATATTTTTATAATATCTAAAAAAATGACTTTTTTTGAAAATTTAATTCGAGAATAGTTTTTTTTTTAGAAAAAAGGCTAACGTGTCCTTGGGGGAGCGTTTTTGCCACATCAGCAAAGCGTGCCCTCAAGGAAGCGTTTTTTGCTGATGTGGCTGAAAACGCTCCCTCGTGGACTCGTTTTCTTGCTGTATCCCTGAAAACACACTGACGTGGATGCGTTTTTGGGGGAAATGACCCTTTCCGGTAAATATTGGGTCCTTTTCCATAAATTTTTTTAAAATTGGTATTTTCTGGTAAATTAGCCAGACAATGTTCTTGATAACATTAGTATTAATGAGATATATTAAAAAAATTATTCATAAGTGTTGAGTGCAGTGATAAGATATACATTATACTTTTAAAAGAAAAATGAAGTTTAAGTTTTTGAGACAATATTATTGAAAAGAATAACCATAAATCCTAAACATACACCGTAAAATAAATATAAAAATTAAAAAAATATATAATTTTTTTAAAGAACTAATAAAAATGACTTAAATACACTAACAAAATACTTTTAACAACAGTGATTCAACCATGAATGAAGTGGTAAAGTACTTGTGTTAATATTTTCAATCATCACCGGTCTTAGATTACATCTTTGGAAACTCAATCTCTACCTCTTATTTAAAAAAAAATATTTGGTGACTGCCATGTTTGTCAATCTTGTCAACTGGGAATAGTTATTATCTGAGCATTAATTGAAAGAAATCCTGGATAATGATACCATCCAAATATCAATTTAAATTTTATGATGGAAAAGAATGTCTTCAAAAAGGAGCCCCCAAAAGTTAGCCCTTTTGCAGGGGTAACATAGCCTATGGAAGTGGAAAATTTTCACATATTTATTTCAAAGTCAAATTGAAGACCAGGGGAGCCAACCAAGAGAAATGGTAATGAAAACCCTAGATGTATTGTCAACAATGTTAATAATGAGTGATACTGGCCTTTATAGGATTGGTAAACATCAATCACTATCTCATTAGGTTAAAGGACATAAAACTTAATTAGTGCTTAACTTGGCCATTAATCATTTTTATTACCTTAATTAGTGCTTCTGTCAGGATGAGGTCATGAAATCCTAGCATCAACAAACAAAAGAACAAAGTGTATGAAGCACGGCCATTATCCATTGTCGATTCCTTTGAAGAAAAATGTAGAGTTAAAAAATAAATAATTAATTAAAAATAGAAGAAGACAAAAGCAAGAAAGATTGAAAAATGGGGGTCCCTTTTGCATGGTGCAATCCCCACTAGAGCACACAGTAGTATACTCACTCGATGCCCCTCCTCCAAATGACCAAATCGAGCCCATCATAAAAGTGGGGCTACCAATTCACCACCAAATGGGCATGGTATTGTCATGTATATTTATTTATAAATAAGCGCCACTACTCTACACTAAAATTGTACTCAAATACCAAGTTAGAAGGAAGTTAATGGTAATGGTAATGGTAATGGTAAATGGGGGTGTAGATGAAGATGGGGTTTGTCTGTTGGAAAAGAAGTTAATAGTACAGAATCTGTAATGTCAAATCATGAAGTAGGTATTTTGGATGTATATAAATGGTGGGGTTTTTGTTATTTATCTAAATTTTGATACTAAACTGGGGTGTCATGTCAGATGTAAGGAGGGCCAAGTTATATCTATGTGTTTATACATTTCTCTGGGGATTGAATTAGAAACAGGAAAAGAAAAGAAAGAGCAGAACTGCTAACTTTTGTGCGAAGCATGCAGTAGGGGAGAGAGACATAAAAAAGTTGAATGAATCAATGTCAGAATTTCAGTCAGCCAGTCATCAGTGACATAACCTTTTCTTTCTCGTCGCCAACATCAATGCTCTGAGAAGATAATTTCAGATTTCCCACTTGATGCCTTTGTCTCTGCAATTTTTATATGATAAACCCTAAGTATGCATGCCCCCACCCCCACTCCCACTCCTTACATATAAATATAATAATTCCAAGAGAAGAGCGACATCCCGGCGTGCTCTTTCTCTGCTGCTTCCATAGTTCCATACCATAATTTAGCACCGTTTTAGAAAATAAAAAATTAATTTCAAAAATTGAGTTTGTGCTCAATTAATTTGTGAGATTAATTCAATCAGTGATTTAAATAATAATTTAAATACATAATATCTATAATTAATATCCATGTAAGATTTATCCATAATATACATAAAAGATCGGGTTTGAAAAATTTTTTAAACTGACGAGAATATTTTTTATTTTTCATCATATTATTAAATTAATTTAAAAATAATTATATACTTAAATAGAACTCAAACCATAACATATAAAAAAATGTTATAATTATAATCATTAGTCAAAAAATTTTACATAAAAAAGTTTGTGTTAATTTTTTTAAATCGCGCTTATTTTATTGATGTAAAATAGAATTATTATTTGAATAGAACTCTAACTATTTTAATTATCACTTAATTAATCATACATGTATGCATATGGAAATCATGTATTTAGAATACAAATGTTTGTTTAAAAACAGCATACACTAAATAATGAAACATATGGTTTGAAATAAATTAATAATAACTACAAAATATTACGATATAAAATAAAAAACAAATCAAATTGTAAGTAAAATGTAATTTAAACACATAAATACATCAAATTAAGAATACTAAATACACTACAATTGTTTATGATGGTGATGTCATCAATTTTGAGTTAGTGTTGAGTTGACTTGTGACACCAACTCAACCAACAATATTATCAATATATATATACAATTGATGAGGGTAATAAAATATGCTAATAATAACAACACATATGCAATATGCAATCCAATTGTTTATCATTGTATTGTCATTTTAGTATAACATATCAAAAAATTATCAAGTTAGTGAAAAGAAAATACTATATTAAAAATCTATATTTTAAAAATTAAATATCAAGTTGTCTTATGACACCAATTCAATCATTGGCATTATCTATACTAGAAATTCTATCACACACGTATGTGTGTGGAAACTATGCATTTATAACATTGCTAATTTAAAATCATATATAATAAATAATGAAACATATGATTTGAAACTAATTAATCTTAATAACATATGAAATATATACGATATTAAAATAAAATAAAGTTAGACTAAATTGTGAGTAAAATGAAATTTAAACACATAAATACATCATATTAACAATATTAAATGCATTACAATTGTTTATTATGACATTGTTATTAATCGTGAGTTAGTGTATTAATACTAAAAATATTATCACACGCATATACTTGTGAAAATCACATATTTAAAACACAAAGGTGTTTAGAAATAACATACAATAAATAATAAAAAGAATACTAAATGAAAACAATTGTTTATCATTATTTTGTCATCAATCCTGAGTTCATGTAGAGTTAATTTGTGACACTAACTCAATTAATAACATTATTAATAAGAAATCTTATAACACACGTATGCGTGTGAAAACCACATATTTAGAACACAGAGGCGTGTTTATAAAAATGCTTATAACAAATATATTTATTTACGTTTCATATAAAAATAAAAATTGTTAAAGTTTAAATGGTAAATGAAAATGTTTTACATGCATGGTGTGCTTGGTTCAAAACGCATTATGGACAAATGATTATTGATTTATAAAAAATATATATAAAAAAATAAACACACCCACGTAATCATATAACTTATTTTGTAAACAAAATGATCTTTTTAGTAATTCCCTAACTGAGTTGGGACCCAGTTGATGGGTGACACCAACTCGATAAAATGCTTAATAAATTATAAGTATAGATATAATTGATAGAGATAATAAAGTGTGCATAATAAAATTAAAATATATAAATAAATTAAAATAAAACCTCAGTTGTGTGGTAAACTTAAAGTACAAAATGTCATTTTTGTAATTTTCCTAATCAAGTTGCTGCCTAGTTGACTCATGACACTAACTCAGTCAGAATTTTATTAAGAGTATAAATTAGAGTTATATACCAATTGAAATTTAAGTTTAGCTTTATAAATAACACCCGGTAATTAAGCATATTCAATCAAAAAGCATCTATGAAAAATTACCAGTGCAAAATGGAGATATTTAGTATTAATAAGTTAGAATTTCAAAAAAAAAAAAAGAATGAAAAATTAAAGTCATGTGTAACCTCTCCAACCTGGCCTAGACGTTATATTTGAATTAGAAAGATCACATCAGCCACCAAGATGGCGTAGAAGGGTTATTGAAGTTTTGAAAACAACCATCTTAAAACACTTGTTTGGTTTAGTAAAAAATTTAGTTACAAACCGTTTTATTCTTCCTCAAAATCTTAATTCTAATTTAGTAGCGGAAAAGTGATCTGGTTGTTTTTAATAAAAATTGGGGTTCATGCATACTAATCAATAATTATAACATAATTTCCTAATAATTTAATATGAATGTCATGCGAAATAAAACAAACCCCAAATCTTAAGTCTCATGCCATAGTTTGAAATAGAATAATACAAACTTTAATAATAGAGTAAATCAAATAATAAGCCTTAATAAATTGAAAAGTAGAAATCGAGCCGAGATCCTCTAGGTGCCACATTCGTGTCCTAACCTGGTGGATTATCTGTAAGGACGAAAATTTAAGGGGGAGTGAGCTATGATGCTCAATGTGAGTTCATTCACAAGAAAATCAGTGTAAACAGTTGGTAAGACACATTAAATAATATTGCATAACATAACCACAATTAGATAACAATTTAGAGTATCGGTTTTTCAAGGCAACCATCATTAATATATCGGAACTCACAATAGTAGTTTTTAGAATAACCAATTTTCAAATTTGCACACAACATACATAGATATACATACATATAGATATATCATAATAGAGTTTCCAAACTTTTATGCACATGATTTTAAAGATGCCATACAAATTCATTTTTTTAACAGAATAGATCCTACCCCACCGTTACACACCACAATGGGAGTTCCCCTAAACTCCCTTCTCCAACACACTGGGATGTGGATAAACCACTACTAGTTCACAAATAATAGCTGTCATTTGGCTGTGGACGCACAGCAAGTCCTCGTAGATGGAATCTATCTTTGGATGTGGGTTTACAGCAAAAAGTCCTCCAGATGATGTATGTAACTCCCCAAAACCAAACCTGATTTACCAGGTTCTAATTTCGGGTGTTACTACATACAACTTAACCAATAACAAAAATAGTTTACAATTTATTATTTCTTTAAACAAGTTATTGGGCATTCTAATTGAAAACTTATTATATGGAAACAAGGGAAGTATTTAAAATATATTTGGTTACATCAACCTGATACAAATCTTTACAAGTTAGAAGTTTATTTTATATAGATTCAAAGGGCGCATTCCTAACTACACCATACATCCACTATAAGCATAATAGCCCACTCCACCACCACCTTGGCGTACTCATGGCGTTGTCCCTTCAGGCGAAGTCTCAATACAAATACCTGAAAAGCAATAACAAATCTTTTAAGTACATGAATACTTAGTAAGCTTAACATAACAATACATTGATGGATACTTTGCAATCTTATGTGAACTATTGTGTCAACCATTATTTTGTATCATTTATTTCGGCGAATACCACCACAATTTACCATTCTCTTATACACCAGCTATCATGCTCTTGTCATATTCAATCTTCCTTAACTGGGGAACCTTCCAAATGTATTATTAACCTCTTATTCCAATAATAATTTCTTAACGAAATACCCTTAGAAACCAATTCTAATAATCATTGCCTTAACCCATACTCTTATTTCAAACAGTTGTTCACTAACATTTATTACGGGCGGATACATAAATGTTTGGTGAATTCTCACGTAGAATTTAATAATATCAGTTCATACTCAGACATACCTTGATTCAATACCATACATATCCATACTAATAAATCACTGCTTAGACCATTCTGACGAATTCCATATCATTTTATATCAGAATCTCATAACTAAAGATAATATTAACTCAGATTCAGAATAATTCTAGAAGAAGATACAATACTCCTCACTTTCCATATTCACAGATCATCATAACAGATTCCCTTCTTAATATACAAATACATGTCTCTTTTTCATGGAAACCCTTAAGACTTATTCACTCTCAATCTAGAACATATCAGTACCTTATCTTAACTTTACTAATTACAGAACTAAAATAATTTACTCATATTTTACAATAGAGACAATCATTCAAATTCAACTCTTACCAGACCTTCTTAACAATTCAAGCCATATAGACCTAACAGAGTATGTCATACAGGCAATCAATCAGAGTCTCTCATTTACTGTCCCAACAGGCTTCACATAATATATCATAAGCAAACAAACGATATACCGAATGTGCCATAAGTCCTCATTATAGAATATGATCTAAAATAATATAATCAAAGTACGCCACAAAGGCGATCCATCACAAAGGTGATTCATTCAAAGTACGCCACAAAGGCTGACAGGATGCCACATAGGCATCTCAAAACTACTGTGTTTGCAATATGGATTTGCCTAAACTCACGTTAAGTGAAGTTGGACCATCACCGCCCTGGGACACGTAGAGAACCGCATTAAATAACACACCATTCAATAGTTCTTTTTCAAACTATGCCATGGCCATGGACTTTTTCCTTCAAAGTTTCATATCAGAGCTCGTGTTTACTGTCTCGACAGACTTTTTTATTTACCACTGCAGTGACTCGACTCACTTTACAAACTCTACGAACCAAACACATCCTAGACCCAAGATTTCATAATTTCATAACACTCTTCATACATCTCATAAAACTTATTTTCAAGCAGATTAATTTATATCTTAATCTAATCATAACTTTACTTCTATAGTTGTATAAGTATCATATTCATACTATACTATCCATTATTTCCAGTTTCCAAGTTGATCACTTTCATATAGATATACTTCAATGTGAATAGTATATATGCAAGAGTCAGAGTAGAGACTCAACTAATTCTCACTTACTGTAGTCCAATCACCACATACAGATTTACTCATTCAAAACTTAACATGCAGAGCTGAAACACTCACCCTGATGTGAAGTAACCACTGATCATAAAAGAACCATAACTTCTGGATCAATGATGTAGAAGAAGAAAGAAGAACCCTTTTAGAACTCATCTCTCACATATAAATATGAATCCACTTACTTAGTCGAATTTAACAAGTGTTATACATTTCAGAGCTTACCTTCTTAATAGCCTACAGATTCCGAGGAAAATATAAATAAGCACCTTGTAATTACAATTATCAAGCTGGGCTAACTAGTTACATTCTAACCAGATTACTTATAATCTAATTAGCACAGTATTCCAGACAAACCAAACGTATCATACCTTTGGCGAATACTCATTCCTTACCTACCCTTTATCGCTAAACATGAACTTCTCCTTAATATATATATAATATCATGAAATCAAATCCTTACTTACTCATGTGGCGGTTATTATACACCCCGCTAATATGCCAAAATCATCATTTGGGAGGACAACACTTCGCCAGACAATTTGTTTGCTTTAATACGCCAAAACTTTAGACCAGCTACACCTAGGGTGTTACAATGTAAGCTCCCTAACCCGGCCTAGACGTTAGACCCGAATTCGAGAGATCACATTCGACCATCGAGATGACCTAGTACAATCAAAGTTTATAAAATAGTTTTTTTTAAACATTAATTTATTTTTGGAAGAAGACTTAGTCTATTTTTTAAAAAACCCATGAGTTATCAAAACCAATTAATTTTAACATTTTTTCTTGTAATAGTGACTATTTTTGAAAACTCAGTTAATCTAATTATTCTTCCAAAATTTATTTATAATCTGGCAGCAGAAAAGTGATATTTATCATAGTTTTACTAAAAACTATATTTCATGCATAATAAATTAAAATTTGTATTTCAACATTTTAAAATTAAATTAAAAACAACCTAAATGTCATGCATGCCATATCAAACCAAAACGAAAAGTCCCATGCCACAGTTCAAATATAAAACCATACAATCTCCTAATAATAAAATTATCAAATAATATATTTAAAATAATTTAATAAGAAAATTCAAGCCAAGTCCCTCAGGATGCCGAGTCCGCATCCTAATTTAGTAGGTTGTCTGTAAAGATGAAAATTAAAAGGGAGTGAGCAATAAAGCTCAGTCTGAGTTCCATCACAAGCAAAATTAGTGCAAATAGTCGATAAGTCATACTAAATAATAACGCATGGAATAATCGTAATCAAATAACAAATCAGAGTATTGGTTTTATTTCATATTAACCATCTATAATATCTCAGAATTCATGATAGCAATTTTAGAATATCGGTATTTCAAATTACTCAACAATTTATACATGAGTATAAATATGCCATCACGAGAAATCCAGTTTGTATGCACACGCTTAATGAATGCCATACAGTTTTGGTTTAACAGAAAATATCCTACTCCATCGCTACACACCACAATGGGAGTTCCTTAAAACACCAATAACATACACATCGAGTTGTGGTTTTAACCAGCAATAGTTTGTAGATAAACTGTCAATGGTTGTGGACACACAACAAAAATATTGTAGCTGGAATCTACCTATTGTTGTGGTTACACAACAAAATAATACAGGTAAAAACTACCACTAGCCATGGATGCACAATATGTTTGTAGATAATAACTACTGTAGGGTTGTGGATACACAACAAAAATGCTGCAGATGGAATCTGCCTTTGGTTGTGGGTTCACAACAAAAACATTGCAAATGGGACTACCTATGGTTGTGGGTATGCAACAAAATAATGCAGATAAACTTCCAATACTTCTTCCATACATATCGTCCCACCTCATGCAATGTAATATGGTATGTTCAAATAGATCAATACAATAACATTTGACATATTTTTAACACAACAATACAATAGCACTAATATGCTTATAATAGATCGATTCAATAACAATTAATATGCCTGAGATGAATTAATTCAGTAGCAAAAGTCATGCTTTTCATGTGTTCGAATTAACAGTAAAATAAGGCATGTTGTATGTACGATTGCAAATATAGATACAATAATCATATATAAATTGTTCACAATTCATGCAATTGTGTATAAATACCATGATAATTCAATCAATTATGGATTCTAACATAGACCATACTATTAGGGACTTAATTGAACAAAATTAAACATTAAAACAGTTTGGGAATCAATCAAGGACTAAACTAAACAAAACATAAAATTTTGAGTCAAAACTGTAAATCTTGAAAAAGAGGGGCACAAGGTTGTGTGGCTAGGCCGTGTGGAGGGTGTTACACGGTCATGTGGCCCTATCCTAGGCATGATTTTCCCCGATTTACTTGTAAAAGAACACACACTTTTCACCAAGATTCTAGGCGATGTCTGACCACGTTTGCATTGTTGAGAAATGTGCTCATATTGTAGTAAACAAGTAATTATTTTCTATTTATTGGAACGATGAATAAGTAAATAAAGTTAATTTCACATTTCACTATTTTATCTTTCATGTTTTACATGAATAGTGAAATTGTGACAAACAAATATTAGCTCAATGATTGTCTAAGTTCAAATTGATGATAAGTGGCACTCTAAGAACATTTACATTACGAGAAAAATAACTTACTTCAATAAATAATCTAAACGAGCTTGTAATCTTGTAAAAGAATCAAACTAAGCATTTGGTTCAAATACTTAGAAGGATTATTATGTCGTCTACAATTCAGATTGAGGAAATGGGTAGTCTTGGCTATCGGAGCAGTTGACTCCAGTGGTAGAGACATAGATGTATTCATTGGCAAAATGATATATTGGACAAGACCCAAGATGAATTAATTTTGATTCCGTCTGTGAATTAATTCACTTCTGATGTTCATGGTGTGATTTATCAAAATCCTGAGTTAGTCACCGACCATACGTATGTAACTCATGTGATTTTATATAAATGGAGGCTTATGCTCTACAGATGATCGAGTTGATAGCCGGTATGTTAGGTATATGACTTGTGTAAGCGATGACTTTACTAGCAATAATGAAATTAATAGCTCAATTAAAGAGTTAACTATATCCTCTCATTGGCATTGTGTGGATTGATAACTATGGAACGTGGTCACGAGTTGCTCGTTCTCGAACGAGCAATTTATCATAGTCATTTGTTGACAGTGATCATATTAGTCATTAAGAAGACACAATGGTGATAATGAGATAAAATAGGTTTGTATTGAGTAAACAGATATTACTCAAATGAATCAATGATATAATATGAGGGTAACACACACATGACGAGGTCATTAGACAAAGCAGTTGGTTGAATTGGTTTCGTAAAGAGCATACAATAAGGAGTTTTCAATAATGGTACTTCTTGTGGACTAAATCCATGATTAAGTAATTGTGAATTATCGAAACAATGCTTCTGGACATAATTGTAATTACTAAAGCCTAATTGTATATGTTCGATTGGTCCCTCTGCTAGCTCAACAAAAGCTCGATCGAACTGTATTTGAATCAAAAGGAAATTCTACAACTTTGGAAATAATTTAATTCAGTCGATTTATTCGATGTAGAATTAAATTGGGCGGTCATGAGAATTGTTCAACTAAAGAATTTGATTAAAAAATTTTCTTGAAAAATTAATTTGGAAAATCTAAGTGAAACTTAGGAAAATTAGTTTTGATCAAGTAAAATTAAATTAATCAAATTAATATTATATTTTTGGAAATTAAATTTCAAGTCAAACAATTAGCCTGATGGGTAATTGAACATAAAAACTAGACATGAAAGCGTAAATTGGGCTTAGGAACCCAAAATTGAGACCAAGACAAAAAAAATGGTTGAACTAGGCTAGGTATGTGAAATCGAGCCAACGGTGTAACAGCCCAGTTTTAGCTAAATCAGAACAGTGATTTCGAAACCACAAATCCAATGTTAAAAAATTATTTTAATATTATTTTCGGTATTTGCAGCATGTTATTTGATATGTGTGAAAATTTCGTGAACTAATTTGATTGTTTGAATACATGAACTAATTTGAACAACGCCGATATCGATAGTTCCGTATAGAATGGCTCGACAGAGTTAAAATAATTGAAAGCTCAGTTGTAAGAGTTGAAAGTTAGAGGCTTTGCTAGACCGAGTTTCTCTCACTGGGGTGCATCAGTGTTATTTGTGAAAAAGAAAGACGGCACGATGAGAATGTGTATAGACTATCGACAGTTCAACAAAGTGACGATCAAGAATAAATACCCTTTGCCACGAATAGATGATTTGTTTGATCAGTTAAAAGGGGCAACAGTGTCTTCGAAAATTGATTTGAGATTGGGTTATTACCAGTTGCGAGTTAAAGACTTAGATGTGCCAAAGACTGCATTTAGAACAAGGTACGGACACTACGAATTTCTTGTTATGCCTTTCGGGCTAACAAATGCACCTGCTAACTTTATAGACTTGATGAACCGAATTTTCAGGCCGTACTTAGACCGATTAGTAGTTGTGTTTATTAATGACATTTTGATTTACTCTCATGATGAATCTGAGCATGCCGAGCATTTGAGAATCGTGTTACAAACTTTGAGAGATAAATAGTTAAGTTTGCAAAGTTCAGCAAATGTGAGTTTTGGCTACGAGAGGTTGGTTTTCTGGGATATATAGTTTCAGTTGCGGGTCTCCGAGTTGACCCGAGCAAAATTTCTGCAATTATAGATTGGAAGCTTCCGAGAAATGTATCCGAAGTCTGTAATTTTCTGGGACTAGCCGGCTATTATGGTCGATTTGTGAAAGGCTTATTGATGATTGCGACTCCGATGACACGATTGCTTCAAAAAGATGTTAAATTTGAGTTGTCAGAAAAGTGTCAGTAGAGCTTCGAGCAGTTGAAAGCATTATTGACAGAGGCACCAGTGTTAGTTCAGCTTGAGTCGAGTAAAGAATTTGTAGTTTTCAGTGATGCATCGTTAAATGGCCTGGGTTGTGTTTTGATGCAGGAAGGCAAAGTTGTAGCTTATGCCTCGAGACAGTTGAAGCCGCACGAAAAGAATTATCCGACGCACGATCTAGAGTTAGCCGCGGTAGTGTTCGCATTGAAAATTTGGCGTCATTACTTGTTTGGTGAGAAATGCCATATTTATACCGACCACAAAAGCTTGAAATATCTGTTGACTTAGAAAGATTTGAATTTACGACAGCGAAGATGGTTAGAATTACTAAAATACTATGAATTAGTGATTGGCTATCATCCGGGGAAAGTGAACGTAGTTGTTGATGCTTTAAGCTGAAAGTCCTTATTCTTTACGTGCTTTGAACGCACAATTAGATTTTTCTGACTACTGTTCGATAGTAGTCGAGTTGAAAGTGAGACCGTTATTTCTACAGTAGATTTGTGAGGCTCAAAAATTTGATAATGAATTTCAAGCAAAACGAGCTCAGTGTGAGGCGACTTCTGATTTAGAATTTCGAATAGAGCCTGATGATTGTTTGATGTTTCGTGATAGAATATGTGTACCAAGGAATTCTGAGCTCATCTGGAAGATTCTAAATGAAGCACACAGTAGTTGTTTATCAGTATATATGGAAACACGAAAATGTATAACGATTTGAAACAGCTTTATTGGTGGCACGACATGAAATGAGATATCTTAGAATTTGTTTCGAAATGTTTGATTTGTCAGCAAATCAAAGCTGAGCATCAAGTGCCATTAGGTTTATTACAACCTATTATGATTCCTGAGTGGAAGTGAGATAGAGTAACAATGGATTTCGTATCGGGTTTACCCTTATCTCAGAAAAAGAAATGTAACAGCCCGATTTTGACCCTAATCGGAGTGGTTTCAGGACCAAAAATTCGAGTCCTAAAAATATTTTAAAATTATTTTCCGTGTTTATTATGTGTGAATTTGTTTATGTTAAATTTTAGTGTTTTAATTTTGTCGTTTAGATGTCCGATTAAATAAAAGAAGTTAATCGCGTAAAATGTAAAAGTTACAAATTAAAGTGTAAAGTGCTAATTTGATAGTGGCTTTTTAATATGGGGTCTTTAGAGGGCAATTAGCCCATTTTTATTGGTAGTGGACTGTAATAGGCATATTATATAAAGATTTTATATTATTTCATAAAGGGTAAAAAGGTAATATACATATTATTATGTTATAAATAAAATAAAACATAAACAACCATGCATTTGTTCATCTTCTCTTGACTGAATATCAAAGAAAAGAAAAAGGAAAAACCTAAGCTACATTCGACAGTTTGAATCTTTGATTTAGGTATGTGTTTTGTTCGGTTTTTGAAAATTTCTACGTTTTTGAGATCGTTGTTATGAGATGTATAAAACCATGCTTCAATTTTTAATTTTGATGAATATTTTGAGTTGAGCCATTGATGATAACTTGTTGTTTTTGTTGTTTAATGATGAAATATGAAATATATGTGTTAGATTAACAAATTTTGTCGTTGAATTTTTGATGAATTTGAGTAATTTGGACTAAATTGCAAAAATAAAACTTTGAGGGACTAAAATGTGAAATAAATGAAATGTGTGGGCTTGTATGAGGACTAGGAATATTTGGCCCTTGTATAGTGTAGTCAAATTTTGTGTATTTTGTGTTTTGTGCAAAAAGGACTAAATTGTAAAAAGTGTGAAATATTAGGGACAAAATTGTAATTTGCCCATTTATGTGTTTTTAGGCTAAATTGAATAGAATGGAGTTTAAATAAGCTTAATTTGAATATGTTAGATCAAGAATTAAAGAAATCGAATTTGGATGGGGGAAAGACAAAAGTGGTCGAATAGCCAATTTCACAGTCGACGACGTCCGAGGTAAGTCCATAAGCATTTAAATGTCAATATAACTATGAGTATATATTTGTTATGTGTTAAATTGAATTATTTGAATTTCTATTCACTATGGCCGAATATGAGTAAGGTGAATTGGCTGTCTTCCGAGCTTGATTCGATTGAGATTCGACGTCCGTAAGCCCCGTACGAACCTTAGGAATAGATAGGATATATATGTCATGACATAGGATATCTGATATGTGTTATCGTGTAAGACCACGTCTAGGACGTTGGCATCAACTTGTGTTTACGTGTAAGACCATGTCTGAGACATTGGCATCGTATTTGATTCGTGTAAGACCCTGTCTGGGACAGTGGCATCGATATGTGATTACATGTAAGACCACGTCTGGGACGTTGGCATTGTACGAGCTTCCGACTATCCGCGTATCCTTTTGAATTCTAAATGGTTCAACGGGCAAATGTAAGTGAAGGTCAATGTGAAAATCGAATAATTCATTGTATAAAAGTTAAAGTATGAGCATATGAACTATGTGTAAGTTTTAATTTTAATGTATTCGACCAAGGTGAATTATGTATGAATTTGAAATTGAGATTTAAGTTAATCATGAATGTGTATCAGTTAACTGTTTGATTTGTAAATGTAAAGATTTAATGTTAAATTATACTTATAGCTTTGTATATTTGGTTTTGCTAATTTAGTTGGTATTAGCTTGCTTATGACTTACTAATCTTAAATAGCTTACTCTGTGTTTTTTTGTCTACCTCTGTTTTATAGATTTTGGATATACGTTACGAGCTCGGGGATCGTCAGCAAGACTATTCACATTATCAACAGTTTCTTTATGTACTTTAGTAAGTAGTTTTTGAATATATGGCATGTATAGCATAGTTGAAATGTTGATTTTAGAACTAATGTGTGTATGTAATTAAAAGGCATGCGAAAATGGCTTATCTCCTTTTGTTAGTTTGGTATTGAAGCATATGGTTTTTAATGGTAAAAAATGGTGTATATGTTTATGTCATTTATGTGCATGGTTTGTGGGGGTTTTTAGTTAGCATATATTCAGCCATAGTATATATATTTGATAGGTAAAGTTTGGTTTTGTGGTTTATGGCATTTTGGGCTAAGATGATGTTTTGATTATGTATATTCGGTTTAGATATAGGTTCATGTTATGTATAATGTTTCATAGTTTAAGTGTGCAGCCGTTTGATATATATATAATGGTGATTTGCTAGTATATTTTGCTATAGTGATTCGGTGTATAATGGTAAATAATGAAGTTGTACATGAACATATTTGTGCATGGGTTGATTTCGAAAATGATATGTGCTAATTAGGAAATTGTAAATATATATATATATATATATATATGGAATGTATTGAAATTTGTTTGATTCGAGTATGTAAGTGACTATGAGATTTGATTTGGTGTTTATGTTATATTGTTATGCATGTATTATAACTTAATAGATGTTATAGAATATTCATTTAACACACGGGACTTGCAATTTCAATGAGATGTTTGGTGTATATCATGAAGTATAAATATGTTTGTTTTGAGAGTTATACTATAATCAAAATTTTCTTTAGTTGGTTAAGTGATGATAATGAATATAGTTATATAAAATTGGCTAAATTGATATAGGCATACACACATGTAAATTGTAAATAATAATAAAAACATATGTTTAATATTAGACGAATATATATATATGTTCGAATATACCTAGATCAATTGAGTTTGGTTGAGTTGATAAGGAATGTAACTTTGTTTTATTTTGAATGGTTCGGTATATGCATTTAGCATTTAAAGTAAAGTAATGCAAAATTTAGTATAATATGATTTGTACTTGTGCATTTAAATATTAAATGTGGTCAAAATATTTTGTGCATGGCATAGTGATAAATAAGGTATATAAATATATATGGCCATATCATGATGTTATTTATAATATTAAAAGTATAAGCTGTACTCATATTATTTTGAATTCGACAAGTATAGAACATGTTCTATTGCTTAAATGTAAGTTGTATTGAATAAGTGAAAATTTTTATTAGTGTTGGTTTGTAAGTTATGATTTTATAATTAAATTTATTTGTGAATAGTTATGTCTGTCGAATTTATAAATGTAGCATTATTCTTGAGTGAGTAAGAGTGTTCAATAATTATGTTTAATCATGTTATGTTCGGTAATGCCTCGTAACCCTATTCCAGCGACGGATACCGGTTAGGGGTGTTACAAGAAAGATGCGATCTGGGTTGTTGTTGATAGATTGACGAAATCAGGTCATTTCTTTCCGGTACGTACAGATTTCTCGCTTGATAAATTAGCTGAGTTGTATATTTCTGAAATTGTGAGTTTTCATGGTGTTCCCCTATCTATTGTTTCGGATAGAGATCCAAGATTTACTTCGCGATTTTGGAAGAAATTGCAAGAAGCTTTGGGTTCAAAGTTGCATTTTAGCATTGCGTTTCACCCGCAAACATATGGTCAATCCGAACGAGTTATTCAGATACTTGAGGATATGTTGCATTGTTGCATTCTTGAGTTTAAAGGTCGTTGGGAGAAATATCTACCGCTAATTGAATTTGCTTACAATAATAGCTTCCAATCAAGTATAAAGATGGCACCGTACGAAGCTCTATACGGTCTTAAAGGTAGAACACCGTTGTACTAGACTGAGCTTAGCGAAAATAAGATTCACGGGGTTGATCTGATCAGAGAGACTGAAGAAAAAGTGAAAGTAATTTGCGATAGTTTGAAAGCAGCTTCGGATCGACAAAAATCGTACGCAGACTTGAAACGGAAAGATATTGAGTTCCAAATCGAGGATAAAGTGTTTCTGAAAGTGTCACCGTGGAAAAAGATATTGCGGTTTGGTCGGAAAGGGAAATTGAGTCCGCGATTTATCGGACCGTATGAGATTACTGAGCGAGTTGGCCAGTGGCATATCGACTATCTTTACCGTCTGAGTAAGAGAAAATACATAATGTTTTTCATGGTCGATGCTTCGACGATACAGATCTAACCCTTCACATGTTATTTCCCCGACCGAGGTTGAAATTCAGTCTGATATGTCATATGCTGAAAAACCAATTCGAATTTTAGCTCGTGAGATCAAAGAGCTAAGAAATAAGAGAATCGCATTAGTGAAAGTATTATGGCATCGACACGGTGTTGAAGAAGCTACATGGGAACTCGTGGATGCTATGAGAAAACACTATCCGAACCTATTCATTGGTAAGAATTTTCGGAGACGAAAAACCCTAAGGGGGCAGAGTTGTAATAGCCCGGTTTTAGCTAAATCAGAACAGTGGTTTTGGAACCACAAATTTGATGTCGAAAAATTATTTTAATATTATTTTCGGTATTTACAACATGTTATTTGATATTTCTGAAAATTTCGTGAACTAATTTAATTGTTTGAATGCTTAATTTGATAAAAAGAACTAAATCGCATAAGATGCAAAAGTAATGTTCTCATTGATTAAAGTGCCTAATAGCTATGAAATAGAAATATAGAAGCCCTTAAATGGTAATTTAACCATTTGAAAGGTGAGTGGACAATTTTGGAAATCATTAAATGATTTTTAAGTTATATTACTAAGGTTAAATTAGTAATTAATAAATAATGGAGAATAAAACAAAACAAAGCCAAAATTGCTTCATCTTTTGCCATTGCCGAATTTGAAGGAGAAGAAAGCCATTTTAGGGCATGAAATATTCGGCCACTTCAAGATCAAATTGTAAGTCTATTTTTGCTCGATTTTTAATGATTTCTATGTTTTTGTAATCGTTGCAGCTCAATCTAGCTAGCCCGTACCGGAAACAACGTCGATATCGATAGCTTCGTATAGAATGGCTCGACAGAGTTAATAGAATTGAAAGCTCAGTTGCAAGAGTTGAAAGATAGAGGCTTTGCTAGACCGAGTTTCTCTCCCTGGGGTGCATCGGTGTTATTTGTGAAAAAGAAATATGGCACGATGAGAATGTGTATAGACTATCGACAGTTCAACAAAGTGACGATCAAGAATAAATACCCTCTGCCACAAATAGATGATTTGTTTGATCAGTGAAAAGGGGCAACAGTGTCTTCAAAAATTGATTTGAGATCGGGTTATTACCAGTTGCGAGTTAAAGACTCAGATGTGCTAAAGACTGCATTTAGAACAAGGTACGGACACTACGAATTTCTTGTTATGCCTTTCGGGCTAACAAATGCACCTGCTATCTTTAAGGACTTGATGAACAGGATTTTCAGGCTGTACTTAGACCGATTCTTAGTTGTGTTTATTGATGACATTTTGATTTACTCTCATGATGAATCTAAGCATGCCAAGCATTTGAGAATCATGTTACAAACTTTTAGAGATAAATAGTTGTTTCCAAAGTTCAAAAAATGTGAGTTTTGGCTACGAGAGGTTGGTTTTCTGGGACATATAGTTTTAGCCGCGGGTATCCGAGTTGACCCGAGCAAAATTTCTGCAATTATAGATTGGAAGCTTCCGAGAAATGTATCCGATGTCTGTAATTTTCTGGGACTAGCCGGCTATTATAGACTATTTGTAAAAGGCTTATTGATGATCACAACTCCGATGACACGATTGCTTCAAAAAGATGTTAAATTTGAGTTATCAGAAAAGTGTCAGCAGTGCTTCGAGCAGTTGAAAGCATTATTGATAAAGGCACCAGCTTGAGTCGGGTAAAGAACTTGTAGTTTTCAGTGATGCATCGTTAAATGGCCTGGGTTGTATTTTGATGCAGGAAGGCAAAGTTGTAGCTTATGCCTCGAGACGGTTGAAGTCGCACAAAAAGAATTATCCGACGCACGATCTAGAGTTAGCCGCGATAGTGTTCGCATTGAAAATTTGGCGTCATTACTTGTTTGGTGAGAAATGCCATATTTATACCGACCACAAAAGCTTGAAATATCTGATGACTTAGAAAGATTTGAATTTGCGACAGCGGAGATGGTTAGAATTGTTAAAATACCATGAATTAGAGATTGACTATCATCCAGGGAAAGCGAACGTAGTTGCTGATGCTTTAAGCTGAAAGTCCTTATTCTTTACGTGCTTTGAACACACAATTAGCTTTGACTGACGAAGGTTCAATAGTAGCTGAGTTGAAAGTGAGACCATTATTTCTACAGTAGATTTGTAAGGCTCAAAAATTTGATAATGAATTGCAAGCAAAACGAGCTCAGTTTGAGGCGACTTCTGATTCAGAGTTTCGAATAGAGCCTGATGATTGTTTGATGTTTCGTGATAGAATATGTGCACCAAGAAATTCTGAGCTCATTCGGAAGATTCTAAATGAAGCACACAGTAGTCGTTTATTAGTATATCTGGGAAGCACGAACATGTATAACGATTTGAAACAGCTTTATTGGTGGCACGACATGAAACGAGATATCTCAAAATTTGTTTCGAAATGTTTGATTTGTCAGAAAATCAAAGCTGAGCATCAAGTGCCGTTAGGTTTATTACAACCTATTATGATTCCTGAGTGGAAGTGAAATAGAGTAACAATGGATTTCGTATCAGGTTTTCCCTTATCTCCGAAAAGGAAAAATGCGATCTGGGTCGTTGTTGACAAATTGACGAAATCAACTCATTTCATTTCGGTACGTACAGATTTCTTGCTTGATAAATTAGTTGAGTTGTGTATTTCTGAAATTGTGTGATTTCATGGTGTTCCCCTATCTATTGTTTTGGATAGAGGTCCAAGATTTACTTCGCGATTTTGGAAGAAATTGCAAGAAGCTTTGGATTCAAAGTTGCATTTTAGCACTGCGTTTCACCCGCAAACAGATGGTCAATCTAAACGAGTTATTCAGATACTTGAGGATATGTTACGTTGTTGCATTCTTGAGTTTGAAGGTAGCTGGGGGAAATATCTACCACTGATAAACCGTAAAAGTAACACATTTTAATCCCACATTTATGATGCTTTTTGATGATTTATTCCTTGATTTATATAAAAAGGTGCTTTTAATCCATTCTTTTCATGTCTTATACCCAGGAAAGCACCAGAGGATGAAAAGAACACAAAACAGGCCTAAAACGGAGTAAATGGGCCTTAGCATGAAATTGACACGGCCTGGCCCAAAGCCCGCACGGCCGTGCCTCGATGAACACCTAGAGCACGGCCTCAACTCCGCCTCAGACGACCGTGCCTCAAATTAGAAATCCGAATACGGTCTGGTCTCGATACACACGGGCGTGTGCCATGGCCATGCCTCTGTCGCTGGAAAGAGCAATTTCAGTCGGAAAAGGATACTTAGAGAGAAAGAATCGCATTCCAAGAGCCTATATATATCCCCCAAGTACCACCTTTGAAGGGGATCGAAAGCAAGGCCAAGGAACCAAGCCGAGAAGATCAGAGTGAGGGAATAATGCGAGGATAACCAGTTGATCCATCCCAAGAAGTCGGAGTTATACTCAAGACAGCGGAATTCTCCTTCAATTCCTTCAGGGGGTTTTAGGGTTTTCTTATGTTTTGTTTTATCTTTTCTCTTGTGATGTTCTTTTTATTCATTATGAACTAAACCCCTCAGATACCTGAAGGGGATGAAACCTAGATGGATTTTGTTTTTTGATTTCTAAGTTATATGATAATTACATAGTTTGTTCTTAATTATGTTGCTTAATCCAAATCTAATGTGCTTAGGTGGAGGAGGAATAGACCCTACCTAAGAGAAGATCTAACATAATTAAGCGGAGTTGATCGAACGCCTAGAGATAGGGTTACGAGATTTTGCCGGATTAGGGTGAAACCTAATATGGGAGTCCATTGATCGATTTACTGCTATCCTAGGGGGCTATTATAAGCGAACGAGAGTTCCACTAATTAACTTAGGGTTAGACGTTATTCGCCTCGAGAGAGAGTTTAATATAGGTTAGGGAGTCTCACGGATCAAGCTAAGTAAACAAATCATATAATTTAGGGTTAGGTAACAAGAGTAGTCTAGGTGGATTCTTCCTGAGGGTATCGTCGCAATCAACTGAGTTTTTCTTCAAGTTATTTTCCAATTCATTCTTCTTGTCTTTGTGTCCTTAGTTTAAGTCTTCGATAATTTAGTTTAAAGCAAATTCACTCCGTTTTTAAGGATAAATAAAAAAAAAGAAAGTTAGTATTAGTACTTTTAGTTCCTTTGGGTTCGATAATCCGGTCTTGCCTAAGCTATACTACTGTTCGATAGGTACACTTGCCTTTAATCGTTGTCAGAGTTAGCCTCCAGGTTTGATCATTCTTTTATAAATTTTTAAAACTCTGATTGCAGCGATCAAGTTTTTGGCACCGTTGACGGGGAACTAAAATATTAAGAAAACTCTATTTTTATTATTTTGGCCCTAATTTTTATTTTTCGTAATTTATTTTTCTTTTTGTTTCTATTTTTGTTTTTCCTTTTACTGAAATTTTCTTTCTTTCTTTTCCAACAGGTACCTCTAGTTTATGACTAGAAGGAACCCGAGAGGACCTTTGATATTCGACAGCGAAATCGAAGCTACCGCTCGTAGGTATCGCAGGGAAACCAGGCGAGCCCTAGATTACACAGAGAGAGAGAGGAAGAAGATAGATCCAATCCTACTGAAGGGATGGACGAAAACAACCCACAACCACGCGATGTGGGGGAAAACAATGCTCCACGAACAATGTTTGATTATGCGAAACCGCATTTGACAGGAGCAGAATCGAGTATTGTTAGGCCTGCTATAGCCGCTAACAATTTTGAATTAAAGCCTAACACAATACAAATGATTCAACAGTTTGTTCAATTTGATGGTTTGCAGGATGAAGATCCAAACACGCATATAGCTAACTTTTTAGAGTTCTACGATACCTTCAAAATAAATGGCATTTCTGATGATGCCAAACGTCTTCGGTTATTTCCTTTTTCATTAGGAAATAAAGCTAAACTATGGTTAAACTCGTTACAACGAGGGTCAATCACTACATAGGATCAGATGACCGAAAAGTTTTTAATGAAATATTTTCCACCCAAAACGGCCAAATTACGGAATGATATCTCTTCCTTTGTGTAGATGGATTTAGAAACACTATATGATGCATGGGAGAGATTCAAGGATCTCTTGAGGAGGTGCCCACACCATGGCTTACCCTTGTGGCTACAAGTCCAAACCTTCTATAACGGTGTAAATCCCTCAACGAGACAACTAATAGATTCAGCCGCCAGTGGAACTTTAAATAACAAAACTCCTGAAGCAGCCTACGAGTTCATCGAGGAGATGTCACTAAATAATTACTAATGGCAGGCTTCAAGGACTAAACCAACGAAATCAGCAGGATTTTTCAACGTCGATGCCATGACCATGCTATCAACGCAGATCGAGATGGTGAACAAAAAGCTTGATAGTTTATGTTCTTCACAGGCACATCCAGTCATGTAGTGCAACACAGGTGGAAACGTGGCGAATCCTGAGTACCCACCTTACCAACCAGGAGCAGAGGACGAACAGATGAACTATATAGGTAATAATTTCCGATCCAATAATAATCCTTATAGTAATACTTACAATCCAGGTTGGAGGAACCACCCAAATTTTTCATGGGGAGGTCAAGGCAATCAAGGAAATCAAAGGCAGCAACCTCCTTAAAACTTCCAAAATCAGCCATATCCACAAGAGAAGAAACCAACTCTCGAGGAGATGATGGCAAAATTCTCTTCAGGCACAGAAAAACGTATCCAAGAAACTGATAGAGCAATTAAAAGCAACGAGAGCCGAATCGATGAAATTGCTAAGTCGGTCAAGGAAGTGACTAACGCAGTAGAACAGCTCGCAAAAATGATGTCAAAATGACCGCAATGACGTCTACCAAGTAATACCGAGATTAACCCCAAGGAGCAAATTCAAGCCATCACAGCTCAGGACAGTAAGGGGTTAGATGAACCCAATCCAACTCCAGAAAATAAGGTAGATGAAGGTAAAGTAAAGGTAACACAGGAAAAGCCAAAATCAGTAATTAAAGAGTACCAACCTCGCATACCTTATCGTGAAGCAATAAAAAGAGGCGATTCAGAGGAACAGTTCAGTAAGTTTCTTAAACTTCTAAAGAAATTACATATTAACTTACCTCTTCTTGAAGCTCTTTTTCAAATGCCAGACTCGAGGAAATTTTTAAAATAGCTCTTGACCAACAAACGCAAAATAGATGAAGAGCACCACGTGGAACTAAACGCAACATGTTCGGCAATGCTACAGAATAGACTACCTCAAAAACTAAAAGATCCAGGGAGTTTTACAATTCCATGTTTAATTGGTAGTCTAAATATTGATAATGCGTTAGCTGATCTAGGGGCAAGCATAAATGTCATGCCTTATTCACTGTTTAAACGACTAGGTCTAGGGAAGCCCAAACAAACTAGGATGAGTATTCAGTTAGCTGATAAAACTGTTAGAATTCCTAGGGGCAATATCGAAGATGTTCTCATAAAAATCGATAAATTTGTTTTCCCAGTAGACTTTGTTGTCTTAAACATGGATGAGGATAATTCAATCCCCTTAATTTTAGGAAGGCCTTTTCTAGCAACTGCCAAAACAAAAATTGATGTTGCCACAGGCGAACTCATACTTCGTGTAGGAGATGAATCGATCAATCTTCAAGCTCTCGACTCAGCCAGGACAACAGTCGATGAAGGTAAGAAAGTCACTTTAATAGATAATCAAATTGTTCAATCTTCATCGCAGGAAGCATCACAAGGCCAAAAGCCGATTCATAGACCCAAAATCGACAAAGAGGAATTACACAAGGAACAAAGCCTTAGGGTCGACAAATTAGAAGAGCAACAGACACACGTCAAAGAAGAGCCGGATCCACATGAAGTAAAACCAAAGGAACCACCAGAAGAGCTCGTAAAAACATCAAACCACTTCAGGATAGGAGATTTGGTACTGTTAGACAAAGTCGATCCGCACAACGCTTCAACAGAACCGAGGGCAAAGGGAGAAATAATTCTCAAGGTACATGATATCTTTCCACACGGAATAGTCGAGGTAAGCAATCCAATATTCGGCACTTTTAAGGTAAACGCTTCTCAACTTCAACTTTGTCAAAGAAATAGAACTGTAAGCATGAGGGAAGATATTCAAACCTTTAAACCTCCCTAAAATTTTCAAATATGAGGAAAAGTCTAGCTTAAGACTATAAACAAGTGCTTCTCGGGAGGCAACCCGAGTACTAACACTATTTTTTTTTACATTTGTTTTTATTTTTCTTTCTATTTTCCTTTTCTCCTTTTTCCTTTTTCTCTTCCTTTTTAAACTAAAAAATAGTACAGGTTTCCCAAGTCACACGGCCTTACACACGGCCGTGTCTGTGACCGTGTGGACCACCTGAACCACCACACTGACAGGGCAGAGGCCGTGCAACTCAGTCCAATCAAACCCCAACGTCACAGACCCAACCACCCTCCCCACGGGCACCGACAGATAGGGCATGACCGTGTCCTCAACTGTGTGAAGCTACTGACTTCCACACCACGGGCAGAACATGTCCGTGCCTCCAAACCGTGCGAAGCTACTGACTTGAAGAACACGGGCGTGCGGATCCAAAGCACGGGCATGGGGTGACAAACACACTCCACAATACGGCCGTGTGAGGTGGCCGTTTAAATCAACACACCCTAGGACCACGGCCGTGGAGCAGCACCAAATTTGACCTCTATTTAAACCCCTCACCTCTTCCCCTTCCTTCCATCTAATTTCTTCATTATTTTCTTTGCTTTTCACTCTCTTCCATCTCAGATTCTCCACTTACTAAAACTCTAGATCCTTGAGCACGCTAACACCATGCCGAAGAAGCGGAAGAAGCTAAGCATAGGTTCCTCAAAGAACGATCAACATGAGTTCATGCCGGCAGCTTCGTCTCAACACCAAGCCAAGGGTCATTGGGACCATTTAGTTTTTATTTCTTCTTTCTCTTTTGCTTCAATTTCCTTCTCTTCTCCTTTATTTTCCTTATCTAAACTTCTTATCTGCTATTGTCATTTAATT
The DNA here is from genome assembly GCA_005393395.2 of Gossypium australe. Classification (NCBI taxonomy): domain Eukaryota; kingdom Viridiplantae; phylum Streptophyta; class Magnoliopsida; order Malvales; family Malvaceae; genus Gossypium; species Gossypium australe. The sequence goes on along the minus strand of CM016620.1, from coordinate 86,394,093 downwards.
TTCTTTTAGTTTCTTAGTGTCAGGTTCGCCAGGCTGCTTGGGAATCACGCCGACCACCACGAGAACGCCTTCACTTCCGCCACTGCCATCACATCCCCAACCTTAGCGTTAATTCCTACCTTGCGAACCATCCTTCAATAAGGACTTCATAGTCCATTAGTATTTTCTTTTCATTTCAGTTTTCTTCTTAGTCTCCTTCACTTTAGCTTGCTTTTCTTTAATTTTATCTTTAGTTTATTTATATTATGTTTCAATAACCCCTGACTAATCCTTCATGAGTTCCCTAATTTCTTCATCTATCACAGAGCTCGGGAACCAACACCACCACCATACTGACGCCTTCGCCGTATTTTCCACATCGTCCACGGAACCCACCAAAGAATTCAGGGAGTACCTCTTACCCTCACTTTTGATTTCTATAAAAATAGAGTTATTATCAATCTTTATACATTGAGGACAATGTAAATCTTAAGTGTGGGGGGTAAAAATGCCTAACTTTTTTCATAAATCTCAAATTTTGTCAAACTTTTTACATTATTCTCAAATCCCTGAGGGTAAAAGTGGAATAATTGTGCCTAAACCTTTTCCCAAATCCCTGATTTAATCTTGTTTTTATGAAAAGTTGTCATATTACTAATTAGGATGAAATTTTTGATGATTTGTGATGATTATTGACATGTTTTAGAATAAGTCATAGTTAATTGTGCATTGATGAGTAAATTTGAAGAATACTAGAGAATCGAGCATAATAAGTCTATTTTTCAAGAATTAAAATTTTGCTAGGTTGTTAACCTAAATTTGAATATTACCTTGAAATTTAAAATTCATAAGGATGATGTCAAAACACCCATAATTATTGTGAGTATTTGAACCTTATAAAGCATACATTCTTTTTCGTGCTCATTCTTTGATTATGAGTGTGTTAACTATGAACTGCTATTCTAGAACTTGCCTCGTTTATACATGTTAAGACCACAGTTATGATTTGATATACAGAGATGATAAAGGCACCTAGGTTTTAACCCACTTACTTTACTAAATAGCCTACCTTTACAATTAACCCCTAGTGAACCCCGTTGATCTTAACAAACCCTTTTTATTGACTCACCTACTAATATTAACCCAAAGCCCTGTGTATTTGTTATCACCCTTTCTTTTGACTACCCCTTAATCGAGACTTGATTTGATTAGTTACCGAAGTTTATTATTCTGATATCTAAATTTATCTTGTATTATTTAGTTTGTTCTTAAAAAAACTCCAAAGTATTCAATTTTAGTAGTTTGAAAAGAGAGCTTACACAATCAAAGTCTATTCTCGAAAGAAAAGCTCGTATTAGTAAAAGCTCAGTTGATGATATTTCACTATGTTTATGGAGGTACTTGGCAATTCAATCTCGATTCTAACCTTCTAATTTCAGCTTGTAACCACACCTTTTAACCTAGCCCCGTTACAACCCTAACAAAGACCTTTTGATCTGTTTGTCATCTCATATTACAATGGTGGATATTTGATTTTTAGGCAAGCCTATGGGATTAACTTTTCAGGTTCGACTTAGGAGCGATCTTTTCCTGAACCTTAAACACTTTAGAGTGATTTGAGTGAATCTTTAGCGAGGATATCTATCCTTGTCAGTTTTGAATTAAAAAGGTAGTTATTTAAAAGAGGGGAGACAACTATGTTTTCAAGGTACAAAATCATGACTTATCTCATTTGAATCTTTAGGACTCTTTGAATTGAATTGTCCATGTATGAATTATCTATGAATTGTGATAAGGCATTGTTGATAGGAATTATGAATCATGGAAAGTTCGTTTTAATTGTAAGTTGAAAATTTTGCTTGGAGACAAGCAAAAGCTTAAATGTGGGGGTATTTGATAAATCGTAAAAGTAACACATTTTAATCCCACATTTATGATGCTTTTTGATGATTTATTCCTTGATTTATATAAAAAGGTGCTTTTAATCCTTTCTTTTCATGTCTTATACCTAGGAAAGCACCCGAGCATGAAAAGAACACAAAACAGGCCTAAAATGGAGTAAATGGGCCTTAGCATGAAATTGACACGGCCTGGACCAAAGGCCGCACGGTCGTGCCTCGACGAACACCTAGAGCACAGCCTCAACTACGCTTCACACAGCCGTGCCTCAAATTAGAAATCCGAACACGGTCTGGTCTCGATACACACGGGCGTGTGCCATGGTCGTGCCTCTGTCGCTGCAAAAGAGCAATATCAGTCGGAAAAGGATACTTATGGAGAAGAAATCGCATTCCAAGAGCCTATATATATCCCCTAAGTACCACCTTTGAAGGGGATCGAAAGCGAGGCTAAGGAGCCAAGCCGAGAAGGTCAAAGTGAGGGAATAATGCGAGGATAACCAGTTGATCCATCCCAAGAAGTCGGAGTTATACTCAAGACAGCAGAATTCTCCTTCAATTCCTTTAGGGGGTTTTAGGGTTTTTTTATGTTTTGTTTTATCTTTTCTCTTGTGATGTTCTTTTTATTCATTATGAACTAAACCCCTCAGATACCTGAAGGGGATGAAACCTAGATGGACTTTGTTATTTGATTTCTAAGTTATATGATAATTACTTAGTTTGTTCTTAATTATGTTGCTTAATCCAAATCTAATGTGCTTAGGTGGAGGAGGAATAGACCCTACCTAAGAGAAGATCTAACATAATTAAGCGGAGTTGATCGAACGCCTAGAGATAGGGTTACGAGAATTTGTCGGATTAGGGTGAAACCTAATATGGGAGTCCATTGATCGATTTACTGCTATCCTAGGGGGTTATTATAAGCGAACGAGAGTTCCACTAATTAACTTAGGGTTAGACGTTATTCGCCTCGAGAGAGGGTTTAAGTTAGGGAGTCTCACGGATCAAGTTAAGTAAAGAAATCATATAATTTAGGGTTAGGTAACAAGAGAAGTCTAGGTGGATTCTTCCTGAGGGTATCGTCGTAATCAACTGAGTTTTTCTTCAAGTTACTTTCCAATTCATTCTTCTTGTCTTTGTGTCCTTAGTTTAAGTCTTCGACAATTTAGTTTAAAGCAACTTCACTCCGTCTTTAAGGCTAAATAATAAAAAGAAAGTTAGTATTAATACTTTTAGTTCCTTTGGGTTCGATAATCCGGTCTTGCCTAAGCTATACTACTGTTCGATAGGTACACTTGCCTTTAATCTTTGTCAGAGTTAGTCTCCATGTTTGATCATTCTTTTATAAATTTTTAAAACTCTGATTGCAGCGATCAATCGCTAATTGAATTTGCTTACAATAATAGCTTCCAATCAAGTATAAAGATGGCACCGTACGAAGCTCTATACGGTCTTAAATGTAGAACACCGTTGTACTGGACTGAGCTTAGCGAAAACAAGATTCACGGGGTTGATCTAATCAGAAAGACTGAAGAAAAAGTGAAAGTAATTTGCGATAGTTTGAAAGCAGCTTCGGATCGACAAAAATCGTACGCAGATTTGAAATGGAAAGATATTGAGTTCTAGATCGGAGATAAAGTGTTTTTGAAAGTGTCGCTGTGGAAAAAGATATTGCAGTTTGGTCGAAAAGTGAAATTGAGTCTGCGATTCATCGGACCGTATGAGATTACTGAGCGAGTTGGGCCAGTGGCATATCGACTATCTTTACCGTCTGAGTTAGAGAAAATACATAATGTGTTTCATGTGTCGATGCTTCGACGATACAAATCTAATCCTTCACATGTTATTTCCTCGACCGAGGTTAAAATTCAGTTTGATATGTCATGTGCTGAAAAACCAATTCGAATTTTAGCTTGTGAGATCAATGAGCTGAGAAATAAGAGAATTGCATTAGTGAAAGTATTACGGCATCGACACGGGGTTGAAGAAGCTACATGGGAACCCGAGGATGCTATGAGAAAACTATACCCGAACCTATTCACTGGTAAGAATTTTCGGGGACGAAAATCCCTAAGGGGGCAGAGTTGTAACAGCTCGATTTTAGCTAAATCAGAACAGTGATTTTGAAACCACAAATCCGATGTCAAAAAATTATTTTAATATTATTTTTGGTATTTACAACATGTTATTTGATATGTGTGAAAATTTCAAGAACTAATTTGATTGTTTGAATGCTTAATTTGATAAAAAGGGACTAAATTGCATAAGATGCAAAAGTAATGTTCTCATTGATTAAAGTGCCTAATAGCTATGAAATAGAAATATAGAAGCCCTTAAATGGTAGTTTAACCATTTGAAAGGTGAGTGGACAATTTTGGACAATCATTAAATGATTTTTAAGTTATATTACTAAGGTTAAATTAGTAATTAATAAATAATGGTGAATAAAACAAAACAAAGCCAAAATTGCTTCATCTTTTGCCATTGCCGAATTTGAAGGAGAAGAAAGCCATTTTAGGGCTTGAAATATTTGGCCATTTCAAGATAAAATTGTAAGTCTGTTTTTGCTCGGTTTTTAATAATTTTTATGTTTTTGTAATCGTTGCAGCTCAATATAGCTAGCCCGTACCTTTAATTTTGAAACTGTTAAAGATTTTGAGAGTTGCCATTGTCAAATCTATGTGTTCTTTGATGTTCAATGTTGAAATATGAAAGCTTGATGGTAGTTTTACATGTTTTGTTAAGTGATTTTTGATGAAAATGCGTAATAGGGATTAAATTGTGAAATGTGCAAATTGTGCAGTTGAAATGTGAAATAAATGAAAGTTTTGGACTGCTAGGGACCTATATATAATTTTGCCAAGCATGGGTTTTGTTGAGTTGTGTGAATTTTGTGTATTTGTGAAATAGGGACTAAATTGATTAAATGCGAAAATTTAAGGGCTAATGTGTAACAATGCCCAAATGTGTATTTTGGATTAATTGAATGAGTAGATGAATAAATAAGTTAATTTTTGATAAAATAAATAAGTTAATTTTGAATTCATATAGATCAAGAAAGAAAGAATTCAGAGATCGGGGGGAAAAGTAAGGTTATCGAGTAGTCGACCCGATCCGTCAATTTCGAATACGAGGTAAGTTCGTTTGTGATGATTAAATTATAAATGTATGTTAAAATGCTTTAATATTGCATAAATTGTTAAAACGGGATTATGGATAATGTATGAATTGTGAAAATGACTTTACGAATGCATTCGATGATAGAAACAAAAAGTGTGAAAGCCTAGTTGAACCTTAAGAATAGTTTTGGATACTATTGACATGTCAGTAAGTGATACGTTGAGTTGGGTTCGGGCCATTATATTAACACTTCGGGTGCATATTTTACCGATTTGGCTTCGGGCCATGATAATAGTTCTTTGGATAAGTTACCTTGATTTGGCTACAGGGCATGATATAGGTACTTATCGTAAGAGACTCCTAAGTATCTGATTTCTATTCCGAATGGTTCAACGGGTAACGAATGATGTGGTTGAGAAAGAGGTTAGTATGAGGCGATACAAGTACGTACAGAACCTATTCGAGTATTAAATAGTGAAAGTTCGATGAGTTTGTATTTTATCATGTTTTGAGACATGGGAAAGGTTTGTAGTTAATGTGTATATGGTTTTTGTCATGTGTAATTGGTTGATTTGCATTTATTCGATGAAATAAGTTATTCACATACGAGCTTACTAAGCTATGAAGCTTACTTCGTGTTATTTTTCTATGTTTTATAGTGAACTAAGGCTAGCTCGGATCCAGGAGTCGTCGGGAACATCATTGCACTATCAAACATCTAAGTTGGTACTTTTGAATTATACATTTATGGTATATGGCACGTATAGGCTAGATGCGGTATTTTGGTTGTGATCATTAGCCATGAGATTTGGCTTGTAAATGATGTTAATATTGATGTGTGTTTGGCTATTAGAAATGGCTTGTAAATGTATATGTTTTGGTTTGTATATATATAGCCATGAGTGATGGCTTATTTTGGTTTGTTTTGGCATGGTTGTAACCAAGACATTATGGAAGTTATAACAGTTATGTGAATTATAGTAAATGAACCATATTATTTGATATTGTTTTGCCATGTATTTGGCTAAATAAATGGTAGTGATTTGAGAATTGGAATAGATGAAATTATAATGGTATGAATTGTGCATTTGATTGATGATTTTGGCTGCCTAATTGTATGATGAAATGGTACCATTTTGCCTTGTGTAGGTACACTGAAGTTGGGGTGGCAAATTGGCCTTGCAAATGGCTTATTTTTGTCCACACGGGCGTGTGTCTCAGCCGTGTGTGACACACGGTCATGTTACACGGTCGTGTGTCCCCTGGTGTTGAAATTGAATTGAAGTCAGTATGCTCCACAAGGTCTCACACACGGGCGTGTGACTGGCCGTTGGTACAAGTCAGTATACCCCCTAATTGGCACACGGCCCAGCACACGTGGCGTGTGACTTGGCCGTGTTGCATAAGTCAGTATAGCCTATAGGTTTGGCATGGCCTGGCACACAGGCTTGTGTGGCCACTTCGAAGGGCACACGGGCTAGACATACGGGCGTGTGGATGGCCGTGTGACCCAAGTTAGTATGTATGACCTGTTTCCAAACGGGCGTGTCTGGAGCCGTGTGAGGCACACGGTCTGGTCACACGGGCGTATGACCCCTGTATAGTTGAATTTTTTCTAAGTTTCCAAAAATTTTTGTATGTTATCGGTTTAGTCCCGAACCAATTCTAAAGCATGTTTAAGGCTTCGTAGGCCTTTATAAGGGACAATGTAATTATGTTGAATGATTTATGAGAATGAATGTTTTATGTTTGATAAATGTATGTTATATGTTGTGAATTGGTCGGTAATACCTCGTAACCCTACTCTGGCGATAGATACAGGTTAGGAGTGTTACAAACGGTCCATCCAATGGCTAGATCAGATCGATTGGACCGTCACTAGCCCGGACCGAACTGGCAAGAATTGAACCAGCTCGAGGTGCTGACGACTATGACGATGACATTCTAGTGGCTGACAAATGGTCGACGGCGGTGAGTTTTCGCTGGTTGAGTAGTGGAAGGATTACACTCATATTAAGACTCTACCAGAGAATTTTATTTTAGATTAACTATTCCCAAAATAATATTATTTTAATAGATTTAATATTAAATTTAACTTAATACTTATCTTAATAGTATTTTATTAATTATCTTTACTATTAAATTTAATTTAATGTTTATCTTATAAATAAATATTTTGTTAATTTAATAAGATCTAATATTAAATTTAATATAATATTTATCTTGATAAGTAGTAGAGGTGTTCATGGTTCGAGCCGGGCTCGAGCCGGGTTCAACTAAAAAGTCAAGCCTATTTGCTAGGTGATAAACCGTAAAAGTAACATATTTTAATCCCACATTTAGCATACTTTTGGATGATTTATCCCTTGATTTATGTAAAAAGGTGCTATTAATCCTTTCTTTTCATGTCTTATACTCAAGAAAGCACACGAGGATGGAAAGAACGAGAAACGGGCCTAAAACAAACCAATTTGGGCCAAAGTGGAAATCGACACAGCCTGAACTTAAGCCCACACGGCCGTGTCTCATTGCGCAACTAGAACACGGCCTGACCCCGATTCACACGGCTGTGCCTCATTAAAGAAATCCGAACACGGCTTAAAGACCTGTGTCCCTGTCGTGGAGAAGATTAATTCTACTCGGAAAAGGATGCTTAGGGGCAAAGAAACCTATTTCAAAAGCCTATATAAACCCCCTAAGTGTAACCTGAAAAGGGGGCGATTAGCTAGGCCAAGGAGCCGAGCCGAAAAGGTCAGATTTGTGGGAATCACTTGAGGATAGCCAGTTGATCCATCTCAAGAAGCTGGAATTCTACTCAAAACGGCGGATCTCTCCTTCAATTCCTTTATGAGGTTTTAGGGATTTCTTATGTTTTGTTTTATCTTTTCTTCTGAGATGTTTTCTTTTATTGTCATGAACTAAACCCTTTAAATACCTGAAGGGAATGAAACCTAAGACGGATCTTGTTATTGTTTTCTGAACTATATGATAAATACTTGATTTGTTCTTAATTATGTGTGCTTAATTCTTGTGTTAATATTTTCAGGATATTAATTCAAGTATGATGTGCTTAGGTGGAGGAGCAAAAGTCCCTGCTTAAGAGCAGATCTAGCATAATTAGGCGGAGTTGATCGCGCGCCTAGAGATAGGGTGACGAGATTTTGCCGGATTAGGGTGAAACCTAATATGGGAGTCCATAGATCGAGTTAATGCGATTCTAGGGGTTTTAATTAGAAAGAGATTTCAATTAATCAACCTAGGGTTAGATATAATTCGCCTCGAGAGAGGGTTTAATATAACTTAGGGAATCTTACGGATCAAGTCAAGTGAATAAATTGTCTGGTTCAGTATTAGATAATAAGAGAAGTCTAGGTGGATTCTTCCTAAGGGTATCGTCTTAATCAACTGAGTTTTCCCAACAAGTATTTCCCCAATTCATTCTTTTTGTCTTTGAGTCCTTAGCTTAGTAATTAGTTAGTTTTAGATTAAACAACAACTTCACTTATTTTAGGCTAGATAATAAAAAGAAAGCTAGTATTAGTACTTTTAGTTCCTTTGGGTTCGACAATGAGGTCTTGCCTAAGCTATACTACTTTTCGATAGGTGCACTTGCCTTAAATCGTTGTCAAAGTTAGTTTCCAGGTTCGATCATTCTCTTTATAAATTTTAAAACTCGACAAAATAATGATCAAGTTTTTGGTGTCGCTGCCAGGGAGATAAAATATTAAGAAAGCTCTATTTTTATTACTTTAGCTATTATTTTTTATTTTCCGCAACTTACTTTTACTTTTTATTTTTTTAGTTTAAATTTTGATTTTGCTAAATTTACTTTCTTTCTTTTCTCAGCAGGTACCTCTAGTTTATGACTAGAAGGAACCCGAAAGGACCACTAGTATACTATAGTGATATTGAAGCAACCGCTAGCAGGAATCGCAGAGATATTAGGCGAGCCCTAAATTACACAGCAAAAGAGAGAGAAGGCAGATCCAATCCTACTGAAGGGATGGATGAGAATAATCCACCACCACAAGATGTGGCAGAAAATAATGCTTCGCGTACTATGTATGATTATGCCAAACCTCATTTAACAGGAGCAGAATCAAGTATTGTTTGGCCTTCTATAGCTGCTAATAATTTTGAATTAAAGCCTAACACTATATAAATGATTCAACAATTTGTTCAATTTGATTTTTGCAGGACGAAGACCCAAACACTCATATAGCTAATTTTTTAGAGTTCTGTGATACCTTCAAAATAAATGGCGTTTCTGATGATGTCATACATCTTCGGTTATTTCCCTTTTCATTAAGGAATAAAGCCAAACAGTGGTTAAACTCGTTACCACGAGGGTCAATCACTACGTGGGATCAAATGAACGAAAAATTTTTATTAAAATATTTCCCACCGGCCAAAACAGCCAAATTACAGAATGATATCTCTTCTTTTGTGCAGATGGATTTAGAGACATTATACGACGCATGGGAGAGATATAAGGATCTCTTGAGAAGGTGTCCGCACCATGGTTTACCCTTGTGGCTCCAAGTCCAAACTTTCTATAACGGTGTAAACCCCTCAACGAGGCAACTTATTGATTCAGCCGCCAGTGGAACCCTGAACAACAGAACTCCTGAAGCAGCCTACGAGTTTATTGAAGAGATGCCACTAAATAAATATCAGTGACAGTTTACAAGGACAAAACCAACAAAATCAGCCAGAGTTTTTAACCTCGATGCAGTAACCATGCTATCAACACAGGTAGAGATGATGAATAAAAAGCTTGATAGTTTGTGTTCTTCGCAGGCGCATCCAGTAATGCAGTGCGACGCAAGTGGAACTGTGGCGAATCCTGAGTACCCACCCTACCAGCCGGGCACAGAAAGCGAACAAATGAACTATATAGGTAATAATTTCAGATCTAATAATAACCCTTATAGTAATACTTATAATCCAGGTTGGAGGAACCACTCAAATTTTTCATGGGGAGGTCAAGGAAATCAAGGAAATCAAATACAACAACCTCCTCAAAATTTCCAAAATCAGCCCTATCCGCAGGAAAAGAAGCCAAACCTTGAAGAGATGCTAACAAAATTCATGGCAGCCACAGAAAACCGTTTCCAAGACACTGAGACAACACTTAAAAATCAACAAACATCGATTGAAGAGATCAAGAGCCAAGTTGGGGAACTTATTAAGTTAGTTGGGGAATTCACTAAGTCAGTTGACAACTTGAAAAGTTAATTTCTGAACGACCGCAAGGGCGTCTACCAAGCAACACTGAGATTAACCCAAAGGAGGAAATCCAAGCCATCATAGCTCATGATAGTATAGGGTTAAATGAACCCAATTCAATACAATGAGACGAGGTAGAAGAAGGTAAAGTAAAGGTAACACAAGAAAAGCCAAAACCGGTAATCAAAGAGTACCAACCTCGCATACCTTATCCCGAAGCGATAAAGAAGGACGATACAGAGGAACAGTTCAGTAAGTTTCTTAAACTTTTAAAGAAATTACATATCAACTTACCTCTTCTTGAAGCTCTTTTTCAGATGCCAGATTCGAGGAAATTCTTAAAACAGCTCTTGACGAACAAGCGCAAATTAGACGAGGAACCACATGTGGAATTAAACGCAGTATGCTCAGCAATGTTACAGAATAGACTACCACGGAAGCTAAAAGATCTAGGGAGTTTTACTATTCCATGTTTAATTGGTAGACTAACTGTTGACAATGCATTAGCTGATTTAGGGGCAAGTATAAATGTCATGCCTTATAAATTGTTTAAACAACTAGGTCTAGGGAAACCCAAACAAACTAGGATGAGCATTCAATTAGCTGATAAAACTGTTAGAATTCCTAGGGGAATTATCGAAGATGTTCTTATAAAAATTGGTAAATTTGTTTTCCCAGTAGATTTCTTTGTCTTAGACATGGATGAGAATAATTCGATTCCCTTAATTTTAGGAAGACCCTTTCTAGCAATTGCTAGGACTAAAATTGATGTTAGCACAGGAGAACTCATACTTCAGGTAGGTGATGAATCGATCAGTTTACAAGCTCTTGACTCGGCATGGACAACAATTGATAAAGGTGAAAAAGCAAATTCAGTTGATAACCAGGTTGTTCAACTTTCACCACAAGAAACACCACAAGGATACAAACCTGAGCCGAATCATGGACCTCATGCCAACATAGAAGGATCACACAAGGAACGAAGCCTTAAGATCGACAAATTAGAAGAGTGGACGACACACTTTAAATATGAACCGGAACCGCACGAAGAGAAACCAAAGGATCCCCCAAAAGAGCTCACCGGAACATCAAACCACTTCAAAATAAGAGACCATGTACTGTTAGATAAAGCAGTTCCTCGCATCACCACACCAAACCTGAACACGAACAAAGAAATCCCTTTTGAGGTACAAAATATCTTCCCATACGGAACAGTCGAAGTAAGCAATCCTATATTCGACACTTTTGAGGTAAACACTTCTCTACTTAAACTTTGTCAAGAAAATAGAACTGTAAGCATGAGAGAAGATATTCAAACCTTTAAACCTCCTTGATTTTTTATATACGAGGAAAGTCTAGCTTAAGACTATAAACGAGCGCTTCTCGGGAGGCAACCCTAGCACTAACAATTTATTTTCACATTTTTGCTTTCATTTTATTTTCTTTTCTTCTTTCTGAACACCTAGTGTAAACTAACCAAAAGTGGAGATTTCCAGACCACACGGTCTTGCACACGGCCGTGGCCATGACCGTGTGGAAGTACAAAACCTCCGTACTGACATAACAGAGGCAGTACGAATCAGTCCCAACTAATTTTCGAATCACGGACCCAACCACCCCACTACGGGCACTGACAAAGCGCCATGACCGTGCGACGCGGCCGTGGACGACACAAACTTATCACCAACGGGCGTGGCAATATGTAAAACGGGCGTGGGTGAATCAACACGCCTTGACACACGGCCATGCGAAGCGACCGTGTGAATCGACACACCCTCGGTCCACAGGCGTGGGGGAGCATCAAACTCCAAAACTCTATTTAAACCCACCCCCTCCCTATTCTTCTCATCTACTTTCCACCTCTTTTCTTCCTTTTTCTCTAAGAATTCTCCCCTCTCCATAACAAAGTCTCCAACCTCTTGAGCTACACATATCCATGTCGAAGAAGTGGAAGATGAAAAATGTAGTCTCCTCAAAGGAGACCCCTATACATAAGTTCATGCCGGCCGCTTCATCCAAACAACAAGCCAAGGGTCTTTGAGACAATTTAGTTTCTATTTTTCTTTTCTCTTTTGCTTCAATTTCCTTCCCTTTGACTATCTTATGCTTAATTTAGTTTATTTAACTTTAGTTTATTAAGTGTTAGGATCAAAAGGCTGCTTGGGAATCACGCCACTTCCGCCACCGCCAGTACCTCCGTCGCCTTAGAAGTCACACCCACCTCGCGAAGCATCTATCAATAAGGATTCTCAAGCCCCTTTATCTTCTAACCTTAGTTTATTTTCCTTCTTAGTCTCTTTCTCTTTATCTTTCTCGTCTTTATTTATATAGTTAGTTTATTTTAAATGTGCCTTAATAACTCCTGGCTAATTCTCTACGAGCTCCTCAATTTCTTCATCTAGCGCAGAGCTCGGTAGCAGACACCACCCCTATCGACTTCCAACTCTAGGAAACCATCCAAATTCAGGAAGTCTCATCTTCCTCTCTCTATTAAATTAAATATACATGTTTGTACATTGAGGGCAATGTACATCTTAAGTGTGAGGGGTGAATATTTATTTTGAGAAAGTGCCTAACTTTTTGCATTATTCTCAAATTCGGCCTAACTTTCTTCATTATTCTCAATTCCCTGAACTACGCTTTGTTCTTAAGTAATTTCCTCATATTACTAATTAGGATGAAATTTCTGATGATTTATGATTTTTATTGACATGTTTTTGAGTTAGTCATAGATAATTGTGCATTGATGATTGAAATTTTAAGATACTAGAGAATCAAGCAGAATAAGTCTATTTTTCAGAATTAAAATTTTTGCCAGGTTGTTAACCTAAATTTGAATATTACTTTGAAATTCAAAATTTACGAGGTTGACATCAATTACCCATAATTTTTGTGAGATTTTGAGCCTTACAGAGCATATATCCTTTTTCAGGCTCACTTTTTGATTATGAGTGTGTCAACATTGAACCGTTATTCTAGAACTTGCTTCAATTATACATGTCGAAACCACGCCTATGATTTAATATACCGAGATGATAAAGGCACCTAGGTTTTAACCCACTTACCCCACTAAACAGCCTACCTCCATAAATTAACCCCTAGTGAACCCCGTTGATCCTAACAACCCTTTTTGTTGACTCACCCACTAATATTAACCCAAACCCCTTTGTATTTGTTATTACCATTCTTCTGATTACCCTTTTTGTCGATTGTGAGCAGTTACCTAACTATGTTCTATACTTAAGTTGTTAAAGTTCTTGTAATGATTTATTCTTAAAAAAAAAGAAGTATATTCATTATTAGTTCTATGATTAAGTGAGCTTACATGTTTATATTTCAAATCTTGAAGAAAAAGCTCGTATTATTAGTTTTCAATTGATGTAATTATTCAAGATTAGTTCATTTTTCTAGTTAGGTAATTTGTCAAGTCAATCTCGACTCTAACCTTCTAATTCAGCCTTTATCCACACCTTTAACCTTAGCCCCGTTACAACCCTATTAAAGACCTTTTGATTTGTGTATCATCTCATTTTATAGTGGTGGAGATTTGATTCTAATGCAAGCCTATGGGATTAACTTTTCATGTTCGACTCTTGAGTGCTCTTTTACTGAACCTTAAACACTTCGAGTGATTTGAGTGAATCTTTTGTGAGGATGTCAACCCTTGTCGGTTTTGAATTAAAGGTACTTATTTAGATAAGGGGAGACATCTATGTTTTCTTGATACAAATGTATGACTTATACTGTTTGAATCTTTAAGGACTCTTTGAGTTAAATTATCCATGTATAAATTATCTATGAATTATGATGAGACACTGTTGATAGGAATTATGAATTATTGGAAGTTCATTTTAATTGTAAGTTGAGAATTTTGCTTGAGGACAAGCAAAAGCTTAACTGTGGGGGTATGTGATAAACCGTAAAAGTAACATATTTTAATCCCACATTTAGCATGCTTTTGGATGATTTACCCCTTGATTTATGTAAAAAGGTGCTCTTAATCCTTTCTTTTCATGTCTTATACTCAGAAAAGCATCCGAGGATGGAAAGAACGAGAAACGGGCCTAAAACGAACCAAATTGGGCCAAAGTGGAAATCGACACGGCCTAGGCTTAAGCCCACATGGCCGTGTCTCATTGCACAACTAGAACACAGCCGTGCCTCATTAAAGAAATTCGAACACGGCTTAAAGACCGCGCACACGAGCATGTGTCATGCCCGTGTCCCTGTCGTGGAGAAGAGTAGTTCTACTCGGAAAAGGATGCTTAGGGGCAAAGAAACCTATTTCAAAAGCATATATAAACCCCCTAAGTGTAACCTGAAAAGGGGGCGATTAGCTAGGCCAAGGAGCCGAGCCGAAAAGGTCAAATTTGTGGGAATCGCTCGAGGATAGCCAGTTTATCCATCTCAAGAAGCCGGAATTCTACTCAAAACAGCGGATCTCTCCTTCAATTCCTTCAGGGGGTTTTAGGGATTTCTTATGTTTTGTTTTATCTTTTCTTCTGAGATGTTTTCTTTTATTGTCATGAACTAAACCCTTCAGATACCTGAAGGGGATCAAACCTAAGACGGATCTTGTTATTTTTTTATGAACTATATGATAAATACTTGATTTGTTCTTAATTATGTGTGATTAATTCTTGTGTTAATATTTCCGGGATATTAATTCAAGTATGATGTGCTTAGGTGGAGGAGCAAAAGTCCCTGCTTAAGAGTAGATCTAGCATAATTAAGCGGAGTTGATCGCGCACCTAGAGATAGGGTGAAGAGATTTTACCGGATTAGGGTGAAACCTAATATGGGAGTCCATAGATCGAGTTAATGCGATTCTAGGGGTTTTAATTAGAAAGAGATTTCAATTAATCAACCTAGGGTTAGATGTTATTCGCCTCGAGAGAGGGTTTAATATAACTTAGGGAATCTTACGGATCAAGTCAAGTGAATAAATCGTCTGGTTCAGTGTTATTTAACAAGAGAAGTCTAGGTGGATTCTTCCTAAGGGTATCGTCTTAATCAACTGAGTTTTCCCAACAAGTATTTCCCCAATTCATTCTTTTTGTCTTTGCGACTTTAGCTTAGTAATTAGTTAATTTTAGTTTAAACAACAACTTCATTTATTTTAGGCTAGATAATAAAAAGAAAGTTAGTATTAGTACTTCTAGTTCCTTTGGGTTCGACAATCCGGTCTTGCCTAAGCTATACTACTGTTCTATAGGTGCACTTGCCTTAAATCGTTGTCAGAGTTAGTTTCCAGGTTCGATTGTTCTCTTTATAAATTTTAAAACTCGGCAAAACAACAATCATTAGGCTCGAGGCCGGCCTGAAAAATGAGCCTAAAATTTTGTCCAAGCCCGACCTGGATAAAAATGCTAAAACTCGAGCCCGACTAGACCGGTCCGTATTATTTATTATATAATTTTTGAATATATATAATACATCAAAAATACTAAAAACATTAAAATAAATATTTCCCAACAAATTGAAAATAAACTTTAAAAAATATGTATACTTAAATAACACTAAAATAGATGTAACTTAACAAGAAAATGCCTCTAAAATAATAACAAAATTAACAAATGCCTTTAAAACAATAACAAAATTAATAATAAAAATAATTTTTATACAATATCCAAACAATAACAACAAAATAATAGCAACATAATAATAAAATGGTAGCAAAACAGGGAAAAAATAACAAGAAAATAACATTTTTTTTAAAAAAAGCCAATTTTTTTGTCCTTTAGTGATTTCGGGCCGGGCCGGGCCGAGTCGGGGAAAAAATGCCTTACCTGTGGCCCGGCCCGTTTTTAATAATAAACGGGCTTTATTTTTTTGTCCAAGTCCATTTTTCGGGGCCTATATTTTTGCTCAAACCCTCCGACATTTCGAGCGGGCCTTCTGATCGTGTCTGAAAGTCTTGATATTTATATAATGAATGATCGAGCCTAGAAACTAACTATCACCACGATTGAGGCAAGCGTACCTATCGAACAATAGTATAGCTTAGTGGCAAGACCGGAATGTCGAACCCAAAGGAACCAAAAGTACTAGTACTAACTTTCTTTTTATTATCTAGCCTAAACTAAAGGGGATTGATATTTATCTAACTAATTACTAAACTAAAGATGCTAAAACACAGAGAATGAATTGGGAAAATACTTTTGGGAAAATCAGTTGATTAAGACAATACCCGAGGAAGAATCCACCTAGACTTCACTTGTTATTTAACTCTGAACCTGACGATTTATTCACTTGACTTGATCCGTAAGATTCCCTATTTTATATTAATACCTCTTTCGAGGCTACTAACGTCTAACCCTAGGTTGATTAATTGAAATATCTTTCTAATTAAAACCTCTAGCGTTGCATTAATTCGATCTATGGACTCCCATATTAGGTTTGACCCTAATCCGGCAGATTTTCTTCATCCTATCTCTAGGAGTGCGATCTACTCCGCTTAACTATGCTAGACCTACTCTTAGACAGGGACTTTTGCTCCTCTGAATAAGCACATCAATATCCTGAAATATTAACACAAGAATTAAGAACAAATCAAGTATTTATCATACAGTTTAGAAAACAATAACAAGATCCGTCTTAGGTTTCATCCCCCTCAGGTATTTCAGGGGTTTAGTTCATGCTTATAAAAGAATACAGCTCAGAAGTAATTAAATAACAAAACATGAAGAAAAACCCTAAAACCCCCTGAAGGAAATTGAAGGGAAGATCCTCAGTCTTCAGCGTGATCCCGGCTTCTGAGATGGATCAACTGGCCTTCTTAGAGTAATTCCCTGTATTCAGCCCTCTCTGGCTTTGCTCCTGTCAAAAGCCCTGACAGAGGCCTTCTGTCAAACTCCGACCAACTCCCCTTTTAGGTTGCCCTCTAGGGTGTTTATATAGGCTTTCGAAATGTCTTTCTTTGCCTCTAAGTATCCTTTTCCTAGTGGAATTAAAATAGGTCACGGCAGGGACACACCCGTGTGGCACGCCCATGTGAATCGAGCCCAGGGCTGTGTTCGAGTTTGCTAAAGTGGCACGGTCATGTGGCGAACTCTAGGCCGTGTGGATTTCTTACTTTGGCCAATTTTTTCCCATTTTTGGCCCATTTCTCGTTCTTTTCATCCTCCTATGCTCTCCTAAGTATAAAACATGAAATTAAAGGATTAGGAGCATCAAATTCCACAATTCACGGGATAAATCATCCAAAAGTATGCCAAATGTGAGATTAAAATATGTATATGCCAAATGTGAGATTAAAATATGTATATATTACGGTTTATCAAATACCCCCACACTTAAGCATTTGCTTGTCCTCAAGCAAAATCCTCAACTCACAATTAAAATTCGTTCTTCACAATTTATAATTCCTATTAATGATGGCTCAAAATAATCCATAAGTAACCATACATCGAGAATTCAACAAAAAGAACATCAGAGTTTCAAACGATCCAAGTTGAGCATTTTATTCATGAAAAACATAGGTATCCCCCTATCTAAATAATCACCTTTGATTCAAAATATCATAGAGTTAACATCCTCACTAAGGATTCACTCAAATCGCTCTAAATGTTTAAAGGACAATAAATTAAGCACTCAATAGTCAACATGAAAAGTTATTACCATAGGCTTGCATGAAAATCAAATCTCCACCACTATAGATTGAGATGATACATCGATCAAAAGGTCTTTAAAAAGGGTTGTAACATGGCTTGGTTAGGGGGTGTGGTCACAGGCTAAAAGAGGAGGTTAGAATCGAGATCGAATTGACAAATTACCAAACTAGAAAAATAGACTAATAATGAATAATTACATTAATAATAAGAGCTTCTTCTAAAGATGTGAGATTTACTGTTTAAGCTCAAAAATACATAGAACTAATAATGGATATACTTTCAACTCTTTTTTTTAAGAACAAATTATGTACAATAATAAGAATTTAACAACTGAAATGGAAAACATAGTTAGGCAACTTCTCAAATCAAATCTCGATAAAAAGGTTAATAGGAAAAATTCTTAATGAATCAAAAAGAGTAAGTCTTGGGTTAATATTAAGGGTAAATCAGTGAATGGGTTGTTAAGCTCAATGGGGTTTACTAAGGGTTAAACATGAAGGTTGGCATTTTGGGAAGTAAGTGGGTTAAATCCTAGATGTCTTTATCATCTCAGTATATCAAATCAAAAGTGTGGTTTTGATATGCATAATCGAAGCAAGTTCTAGAATAACAGATCAATATTGACTTACTCAAAGCAACAATAAAAGTGAGCATGAAAGAATGTTTGCTCTAAAGGCTCAAAATCTCACAGAAATTATTGGTTTTTGATGTCAACCCTGTGAACTTCAAATTTCAAGATAATACCTAAACTTGGGGAAACAACCTAGCAAATTTTTAATTTTCAAAAATCAACTCATCATGTTTGATTCTCTAAAGCCTTCAAGTTTAAACAATCAATGCACAACCGCCTATGTTTTAATTCAAGACATATCAATAAAATAATAAATCAATCAGAATTTGTTCTAATAGTGATATGAGAAAGAGAAGACAAAATTCTGAGATTTGAGAATAATGCAAAAAGTTAGGAACTTTTAGAATTCACCCCACCACACTTAAGATGTACATTGCCCTCAATGTACAAAGATATATATCTAGAGATTAATAGCATGAAATCATAAGAGAGAGAGAGAAGTGAAACTTCCTGAATTTTGGATGGGTTCTTTGAGTTGGAACTGTGGAAACTTGATTCGAAGGTGTAAGATAAGTCGGAGGAGACATGGAAGATTTTTCCTCGTTAGAGTTTGATATTCTAGAGTGCTATTTTTGTAGTATCCTGAAATAGGGGTTAATTTTTATTAAATTATTTTGCATAAGTGTGGTCATTGTGGTGCTAATTGAGGTATTCTAGAGGCTAGTTATAAGCTAAGGGAAGGCTCGAGCTATAGGAGAAAATTTGGTTTTAAGTATTAATTAAGGGGAGCTAGGCAAAGGAGGCCTTAAGGAAAATTTTGGGAGTTCTTGGACATAAAAATCACCTTGGTAAAGTGGCTGCAAGGCGCCACTTAGGGCCTTGGTGAATGACGCCAGGAGCAGTGGGGAAGGGCCTTGGTTCGAGTTGCAGAGGAAGCAAATGGGCATTTATTTTTGCGTCAAGAAGGAGCTTGGCTAAGGAGGTCTTAAAAGGAATTCTGGGTGAAACATGTCACAAAGAGTACCTGGGAAAAGTGGCAAGGGACGCCACCTTGGGTGCTGTAAGTGTGCGTCAAAAAGGGAGCTTCAAGGGAAGGGGTTCGAGTCTTGTTGGCAGCATGGGGAGTGTTTTTATTTTTGCATGTGACGTCAAGAGAGGGGGAAGGATGTTGGACGGCATATGGATTTCTAAAAGGATGAGAGAAGGCTTGTTTTTCTTTTAAATTTTTGGGTAAGATTAGTGGATAAATGTGGATTTATTTTCATTTATTTTAGATAGGTGGATAAGAGATAATTTAGGAGATTGATATGGAATAAGTGGTGGATTATTTTATTATTTATTAAGATGATATATGGGAGAAAAGTGTGGGATATGATAAGAGATAAATGAGGAGAATGATAAGGGATTAGTATTGGATTAATTTGATTTTGATTAATTTAGGTGATAAAGGAGCAAGATAAGGGGTATGAGAGGAAATGAACTAGTGTGTCGAAATTGTGTAGTATAAATAGGGGGAGTGATCATCTTTGTTATTTTTCCTTTCTTCTTCTTTAATTTTCTTTGTGCCGAAAATTGGGTTCTTCCATCTCATTTTCTCTCTATGCCGAAAACACTTAAGGCTATTCTTCTTCACTCCATTTACTCTCTTGAGGCCGAATGTTTCATGACCATTTGAAAACCATAGACGAATTATTATAGCATTCATCTATTCTTCTCTGAGTTCTATTCAAAAGCCGAAAGTGTTAGTACTTATTCTTCCTTTCTTCCATAATTCTTTTAAAAGTCGAAATACTTTGGTGAAGCCATAGTTGAATATTTATTTGGAACCCCTTATCACTTCTTTTCTTCTTTTGTTCCTTTCAAAGCCGAAAGTTGGAGATCTAGTTCTATTTCTTGGTTGTGACCGAACCTAGGAGGGTGGTTCGGGAAGTTGATCATTAGGGGTAAGCAACGATAGTGGTAAGTGTGTTCTCTCTTAAGCAATCGGTTTGAGTTCTTTTCCTAAGGGTGACCGAATATTCATAGGGCATTTATCTCATGTTTTTGCTGTAGCCAACGTGAAGGAGTTTTAAAAGGGTCTTTTGGATTCGGTTACTCAAGGTAAGTAAATATAGTTTCGGCCAAGGGCCATTCTTGTGGATTTTTGCTTAAAGCCGAATCTAGCTGGTGGCATGTAGGGATTTCGACAACAACAGGAGCAAGTAGTGGTTTTCGGGATTTAAATCCGTAAGGTAAGGTAGTAGTGGTATTCGGCCATAGGCCATATTTGGTATTTTAAGTGTGACCAATTTGACTATAATGGTTTAGGGGCTAATCGTCAGGGATAGGAGAGTTTCGGGATTTGTTCGATTGTGCCAAATCAGGTGCGTAGTTATCGCACTATTCTCCTGTTATTTGTATGTTGTTATGTATGTATGTTTATGATGTGTATGTTAGCCGGAAATAATGGCTAAGATGGTGGATACTCGTAGTGGGTAATCGAATAATCAGGTCAGTGCTCTATTTTGCCTATGATATATGTGTGATATTTGTGGTAAGCATGTGATGAATACTTACTCTAAATGTTAATCTGACATGATACACATATATGCATGGGATTTGGGATGTGAAAATCGAAGGAAAGGGTGTACATATTTATGTACGTGGTCTAATGTTAGCCTTGTGCTACATTAGCGCTTGATGGTAGCTATGTGCTTCATCAAGGGAGGTGTTGGCTAGGTGCCCATCTCGGCGATTGATAGCTGTGTGCATCACCGTGGACTGATTGATATGTGGGATCACTTAGGTGATCGGTGCCCTAGCCACGGCCTTGAGCAGCAGGTCTGCCAAGGTAGGATATGTGGGATCACTTGGTTGATCGGTGGATTAGCCATGGCCTTGGGCAGCAGGTCTGCTGAGGTAGGTGTAATGGATGGACACTAGGTTGGGTTGGGCTTCATAATTGCATATTTATGTGTATGGACTGTGTGGATGTGGGCCAAGCCCATATGTGGAGACATGTGAAATAACTATGCACTGAGTCTGTATGACTCACCCAATTTTTACCAAAATTGCAGGTGACGCATAGAGCTTGGACCAGGTTTGAGTGGATACGAGGTGGCCCATGCAGAAGATATTTTACTTGTTTTAAATATTTTATATTATCAGTATTTACGAATGATTATTTATTGTAATAAGGGCCATTTAAAGTATTTGGGAATTTTACTTACGTTAAGGTGGATTGACAATTACATTATTATTTGGAAATGTTTTAATTTTTTTTTTTTACATCTCATATCATAAGAAATTTATGTTAAAGTTTTAAATCGGAATATTTTGTAACAACTTAGTTTTAATTCGAAATTTTTAAAATACACGAGGTTTTACAAACAACCACAAATTTTCATGTTTTAACTCCAAGTCAAAAATCTTTTCAAACGTTTTCCGCAGTGACATACCAGATCCGGTCAAGGCTCGTGGGCCGGGTTTGGGGGTGTTACAATTTTAGGCTTTTCAACTGCGACACAATCATTAGGTTCTTTAAAAATTTAAGGATTACTCAAATATTGCCAAAAGATGTAAATTGGGTAATAATGATTATGAAACCTACGAATAACTAAAATAAACATGAGTCAAAAATAAAAATAAAATGAAAATTAGTATTTTAAACATAAGAAAAATAAATTAAAAGAAAATAACATAAAGATAAAAGAAAAAGGACTCAGAAGTGCTCATCGCCAGATGGCTCGCGAGGTGGGGGCGGTGATGAAATGTGAAGGTGCTGACATATCTGGTGAAGGGTGGCGTCAATGTGATCGAAGCGCTGGAAGCATTGCTACTCGAATCGTGTTAGGTGCTCAGATATGTCTGAAAGAGAAGCTGCCGCATGAACTAGGCGATGGCTCAGTGGTTGCCTCTCGTGTGGTGGGGGGACATCGTCAATAATGTCCTCAAGATCCTCCTCCTCGGTGGCATAGGCTAGACAGTATTGGGGAGGATCAATCCCACAGCGACGCTTGATCATCCTCATGTTTTTCATGGTCGAGATGCCTTGTGGAGACATCTGGCCTATCAAGGGGAGGGAGGAAGATTGTGCCGCGGTGTTGAAGAGACCAAAGTGTCTAGCGAGGCAGGTCATATAGGGTCCCATGGAAATGACCCCTCGCCTGTGCTACTCTGTCTGGTGTTGAATAGCGCGAGTGATGAAGTATACTAAGTCGAAGACGTGCCCGTTCGCCATGCACCATAGGAAGTAGGCGTCCTGACTGTTGACTACGTCGGTTCTCTATCACCTACCTGTCAGTGTATGAGCTAAGATAGCGTGTAAGTACCTCAGGGATGGTGCGAGACCTGTCGCCTTGGAGCGACTGGGGTCGTAGGTGGCCGAAACAGGGGCTATGTTGTTCCAACAGATGGAGGGGGATTTATGGATGTGGCAGTGGAGGTCCTTGAGCTTATTATCCTCCATGAATTCATCGATGTAGAGTCCCAACGTGGCCCCAAACTGTGGGACACTCAGTTCATGTACAATACCTCCGAGACAGAATTGGATTGTACAGGGGTCATCGTGGTACGTCATCACCGTCTGAAGGTGAAATGTGGAGCAGAGCTCCAAAGTGAGCTCTAGGTATGTGGGCTCAATGACCTCGAAGAATTGCCCCAATGGGTCTGTAGTTAGGAGGGCTCGTACGTCGTTTGCTAGTTGGACCTACTCCACAGCGGCCCAGTCAATGTACCTCTCCATGCCAAGGGGTCGCGCGCGAAGTATCTGAAAAAGGTCCTCCTGGGAACTTGGAGGAAACCGTAGGAATGGATGGCGCACTTCGGCGGAGGCGCTCAAGGAAGTCGGACCGAGTCTCTTCCGCTTTTTAGCGACGGGGACGGCGGTCTTTTTCCCACTTGGAGAAGTCATTATGTACCTGAAAATGTACAAAATTTTGAATAAATCACATATTATTGCCATTCAAAACATGTATTATTCTATTAATTCTGATGCCAAGAAAAATGACATTTTTCTTTAACAAATCAACATATATATTAGTTGCTATTACTAAACAAGAAAGGGATGATAAATTAATAATCTAATATAATGAGATTAGAAAATAGTACTAATATTAAGAAATCTCAATATGAATGATAAAGATAAACATGGTTCTAGAGTAAAGAAATAGAATAACAATGATAATAATAATAATGAAATAAAATGGAGGAAAAAGGAAAGGTGACCGATGGAGAGCAGTGGTCGGAACACAGGCGTGGTGGTGGTGCGTAGGCGTATCGATCTCGCACGGGTGTGGACTACGTGTGGTGTGTGTGGAGAAAATAGGGGAAAGAGGAAAATAGGGTGAAGGGAGATGGAAAGAGCGCCGGTGGAGTTAATGGTGGTGGTCGGACTGTGGGAGATGTGTAAAGAGGGTAGATAGTGGCTAGGGCTTTTGGGAGGGGGATTTGGGGGGAAGTGAATAGAGGGTCGGTTTAAATAGAAATAGGGGCACACGGTCGTGTGCCTTACTGTTCAGCCTGTATGTTTCGTAAATTTTGAATTAGGGTGTGTTTGAGTCGTGTTCCACGCCCGTGTCCCATGGACGTGTTGTGTGACACGGCTGAATCACACAGCCATGTGCGTCTTCGCTTGCTTCTCACACGTTCGTGCATATAGTTATACGCCCGTGTTCGTTAATCAGTGTCGACCACGGCCTTGAGGCACAGACGTGTCGCACACCCGTGTCATTTACTCAGAATCGACCACGACTGAATCGCACGGCCGTGGCCCTTTTTATCGCAGCCCGTGTTGGGAAAAGTTTTTCTTCCTTGGCTCGCACGGCCTTCGCCAGGCCTGTGTTTCTTCCCGTGGTTTCTACATGGCCACAGCCACGCCCGTGCGCTATGCCGTGTGGATGAGAAATCCTGCGTCTATTAAATTGGTTAGTTCTTAGTTAGATGCTAAAACCGAAAATATGGATGTTAGTGAGATTAATGCTCAGGTTGCCTCCCGAGAAGCGCTTGTTTAAAGTCTTAAGCTAGACTTACCCTGCGCTCATTCCTAAATGAAGGTTCACGGAGCTGAAGTTCCTCTTTCATACCCCTAAAATCTTCACCATTATAAATTTTCAGTCGCTGACCGTTTACGTTGAATGTGCCATAAGTCGGGTGAGTTACCTCGATTGTGCCATAGGGAAAAATAGTTTTGATTACGAATGGACCTAACCATCTTGATTTCAACTTTCCAGGGAACTATTTGAGCCTTGAATTGTATAGTAGAACTAGATCTCCTACTTCGAATTGCTTTGGTTTCTTTAAACGAGCATCATTGCGTCGCTTTGTTGCCTCCTTATATAAACGTGAGTTCTCGTAGGCATTAGCTCGCCACTCATCTAGCTCATTCAACTGCATCATTCTTTTCTCACCTACAAGTTTAAGATCATAATTTAAGAATCTTATAGCCCAAAAAGCTTTGTGCCCTAATTCAAATGGCAAATGACAACTTTTTCCGTAGACAAGTCTATATGGGGATGTTCCTATGGGAGTTTTAAAAGGGGTTCTATAGACCCATAAAGCATCGTCTACTTTAATGCCCAATCCTTCCTGTTTGATTCTACAGTTTTCTCTAGAATACGCTTAAGCTCTCGATTTGCTACTTCCACTTGTCCGCTGGTTTGAAGGTGATAAGGGGGTAGTTGTTCTGTGGTGTACTCCATATTTCCTTAAGACTTTATCAAATTGAGTATTACAAAAATAAGTACCCCTATCACTAATAATTGCTCTGGGTGTTCCAAATCAAGAGAAGAGTTTTTAAGAAATCTTACTACCACTCTAGCATCATTAGTAGGTAAAGCTTGAGCTTCCACCCATTTTGATATATAGTCCACTGCTACTAAGATGTATTTATTCCCAAATGAGCTAGGGAATGGGCCCATAAAATCAATACCCCATACATCAAATATTTCACATGATAAC
This sequence comes from Gossypium australe, assembly GCA_005393395.2. Lineage (NCBI taxonomy): Eukaryota > Viridiplantae > Streptophyta > Magnoliopsida > Malvales > Malvaceae > Gossypium > Gossypium australe. Next base: position 86,368,747 of record CM016620.1, on the reverse strand, counting down.
ATATATGTTTGAGGCATTTGATCGCGTTTAGAGATATTACTGTTCTTTGACATCTATCACACAAAGCAACATACCTGTTAGCATCTTTGAATAGGGTGGGCCAATAAAAACCTGATTCAAGTGTTTTGTGTGTTGTCTTCATCCCACTGTAATGTCCTCTTGTAATGTCCTCCTGTTGGTCTTGAATGGCAGTGTTCTAGGATTTTCCTTGCTTCTTCTTTTGTGACACATCTTCGAATTACTTGATCTGCACAAACACGAAAAAAGAAAAGGGTCCTCCCAAAAATAGTTTTTTGCATCAGCAAAGAATCCCTTCTTTTGATGATGTGTTAACCTTTTTGGTAGGATGTTAGAAGCTAAGTAATTTGCAATGTCTGCAAACCAAGGTACCTCGGATTTAGATATAGCAAATAGTTGTTCTTCAGGAAATGAGTCATTTATCTCACTCTAATCGAGTTCTTTGATATGTGGATTTTCAAGCCTAGAGAGATGATCTGCTGCAAGATTTTCAGCTCCTTTCTTATCTTGAATTTCCAAATGAGTCGAGGTTTTGCATCAGATTTAGTTAAAAGATAACAAAGAGATGAATGGTCAGTGTAAACGACAACTTTAGATAATATCAAATATTGTCTAAATTTATCAAATGCAAAAACCACGGCTAGCAATTTTTTTTCTGTGGTGGTGTAATTTTCTTGTGTGGTAGTCAATGTTTTGCTAGCATAATAGATCGGCTAAAAATGCTTGTCTCTTCGCTGTCCCGAAACTGCACCTACTGCAAAGTCACTCGCATCACACATTAGTTCAAAAGTTAAATTCCAATCAGATGCAATTATAATTGGAGCATTTATCAATTTATTTTTGAGGGTATTAAATGCATCTAAACATTTCTGATCAAAATTGAAAGGCACATCTTTTTCTAGTAGTTTTGTTAAAGGCTTAGCTATTTTTAAAAAATCCTTAAAAAATCCTCTATAAAATCCAGCATGTCCTAAAAAGGTTCGAATAGCCTTAACTGAACTAGGAGGAGGTAATTTTTCTATGGTTTCAACTTTTGCTTTATCAACCTCAATTCCTTTACTAGAAATTTTATGGCCTAACACAATCCCCTCTCGAACCATAAAGTGACATTTTTCCCAATTAAGTACAAGGTTCATTTCCTCGCATCTCATTAGAACTCGTTTCAAATTTTTAAGGCAAAGATGGAAAGAATTACCAAACACCAAAAAATCATCCATAAATACCTCCATAATATCTTCCACGAGTTCATCAAAGATGGCTAGCATGCAGCGCTGAAAAGTAGCAGGAGCATTACATAATCCAAAAGGCATTCTACGATAAGCAAATGTACCATATGGACATGTAAATGTTGTCTTTTCTTGATCCTCATGAGCTATTGGGATTTGAAAGTAGCCAGAGAGTCCGTCTAGGAAGCAGTAGTACATATGCCCAGATAATCTTTCTAACATCTGATCAATAAAGGGCAAAGGGAAGTGATCTTTTCTCGTGGCGTCATTCAACTTCCTATAGTCAATACAGACTCTCCAACATGTGACTGTTCTTGTAGGAATCAATTCATTCTTTTCGTTAGCTACAACAGTCATGCCTTCTTTCTCTGGAACAACCAGCACAGGACTCACCCAAGTACTGTCAGAAATAGGATAAATTATTCCAGCATCTAGAAGTTTAATTAACTCAGCTTTAACAACTTCTTTCATGTTGGGATTCAATCGTCTTTGAGGTTGCACACATGGTTTATACTCATCTTCCATTAAAATTTTGTGGGTGCAAAACGATGGACTTATTCCTTTAATGTCAGAAATTTTCCAAGCTATGGCTCTTTTATGTTCCTTTAGTACCTGCAGCAACTTTTCTTTCTCTTTGGGTTCCAGTTCTGAAGATATGGTTACTGGTAGCGTAGAATTATCCCCGAGGAATGCATATTCTAAGTGATTTGGTAACTGTTTCAATTCCAATTTAGGTGGTTCTTCAATAGAGGGTTTCTATTTTAGTTCATCATTTATTTCAATGCCCTCGTCTTTCTTTTGTCTAGGGGAAGATGTATTAGAATTCAATTCATTGGTATCACCGCCTATCCCCTCACCTTGGGTAAGACACAGTTCCAGCATGTCGTCATGTATGATTTCCTGCAAAGAATCTTGAATAAAATGATCAATGGCATCAATAAAATAACAGGAATCACTTGCTCTCTAGAATATTGCATACCATCATAAATTTGAAAAAAAATTTCCTCGTCGCCTACCCTTAGCGCAAGTTTACCATCACCTACATCAATAACAGCCCTAGCAGTAGCTAAAAAAGGGCGCCCCAAAATTAAAGGTACCTCAACGTCCTCATCCATGTCAAGCACAACAAAATTAACATGGAATATAAATTTATCAACTTTTACCAGAATATCTTCAATAATTCCCCTAGGATATTTAATAGATCTGTCAGCTAATTGAATACTCATCCTAGTGGGTTTTGGTTCCCCAAGACCAAGCTGTTTAAACATTTTATAAGGCATTAAATTAATACTGGCACCTAAATCAGCTAGTGCTTTCTCAATGTTTAAACTACTAATTAAACAGGGAATAGTGAAACTTCCTGGATCTTTCAATTTGGTTGGTAGTTTAGTTTGAAGGATGGCAGAACATTCTTCATTAAGTTTCACGATTGATATCTCTTCAAACTTCCTTTTATTTGTTAGAAGCTTTTTTAGGAATTTTGCATACGTCAGCATCTGCGAAGTAGCTTAAACAAAAGGTAAGTTAATATGTAATTGTTTAAAAAGATCAAGAAATTTACCATATTGTGCGTCTAAGCTATCTTTCTTCAACTTTTCCGAATATGGGATCGGCGGCTTATATTCTTCACGTACCGGTGTTACATTCTTGTTTACTTCCTCACCTCTTTCCTTATTAATTTCTTGCAGTATTTTCTTTTTGGCTTCAACCAACTCTTTACCACTTCTTAGTATAACTGCCTTCACATGCTCTTTTGGGTTGGTGTTACTCGGTAAATTACTTGGTTGCTTTTTTGAAACTAACTTGACTAGTTGTCTAAGTTGATTCTCAATCCTTTGAATCGATTCTTGCTGCGTTTTCAACGTCGTATCAGTATTTTGGAAGCGAGTCTCTGACATTGTGATCAATTTAGTAAGCATCTCCTCAAGGTTTGGCTTCTTCTCCTGTGGATAGGGTTGTTGAAAGCCTGGAGAGGGTTGTTGTCTTTGATTCCCTTGACCTCCCCATGAGAAACTAGGGTGGTTCCTTCAACCTGGATTATAAGTATTACTACACGGGTTATTTTGAGGTCTGGAATTATTACCCATATAGTGAATTTGTTTGTTTTCAACGCTTGGATTGTAAGGTGGGTATTCTGTATTGCTCATCCCTCCTCTATTCATATCACACTGCATTACTGGATGTACCTGCGAAGAACCACATAAACCATCAATTTTCTTACTTAACAGTTCTACCTAGTTTGATAACATTGTCACTGCGTCAAGGTTGAAAACACTGGTGGCTTTTATTGGCTTTGTCCTCATGACTTGTCACTGATAGTTATTCAGTGACATCTCCTCTATGAATTCGTAAGCCGCTTCAGGAGTCTTGTTATTCAAGGTTCCACCGGTGGCTGAATCGATCAACTGCCTAGTTGAAAGGTTCACACCGTTGTAAAAGGTTTGGACCTGTAGCCACAAGGGTAACCCATGGTGAGGGCACCTCCTTAGTAGATCCTTGTATCTCTCACATGCATCGTAAAGTGTCTCTAAATCCATCTGCACAAAAGAAGAGATATCATTCCTCAACTTGGCCGTTTTAGCCGACGAAAAATATTTTAACAAAAATTTTTCAGTCATTTGTTCCCATGTAGTGGTTGATCCTCATGGTAACGAGTTCAACCACTGTTTAGCTTTGTTCCTCAATGAAAAGGGAAACAACCGAAGACGAATGGCATCATCAGAAACTCCATTTATTTTGAAAGTATCGCAAAATTCTAGAAAATTCACCAAGTGATTATTTGGATCTTCATCCTGCAAACCATCAAACTGAACAAATTGCTGTATCATCTGTATTGTGTTAGGTTTCAGTTCAAAATTATTTGCAGCAATAGCAGGTCTAATAATACTTGACTCAGTTCCTGTTAAATTAGGTTTAGCATAATCATACATAATACGAGGAGCAGGATTTTGATTCACCGGGTTTGCGGCAACCATAGGAGGTAGCGGATTGTTACCAGCCATCTCTCTGGTAGTATTGGTACCTTCTATATCGCTGTCAAAAATCAAGGGTCCTGATGGGTTCCTCCTAGTCATAAACTAGAAAAACCTATCAAAACATATAATAGAGAGATTAGAAAACCAAAATTAGAAATAAATAAATAAATAAAAGAAAAAAGGCTAAAGTAATAAAAATTAAGTGTTCCTTATATTTCAGTTCCCCGGCAACGACGCCAAAAGCTTGATCGTGTCTGAAAGTCTTAATATTTATATAATGAATGATCGAGCCTAGAAACTAACTATCACCACGATTGAGGCAAGCGCACCTATCGAACAACAGTATACCTTAGTGGCAAGACCGGAATGTCGAACCCAAAGGAACCAAAAGTACTAGTACTAACTTTCTTTTTATTATCTAGCCTAAAATAAAGGGGATTGATATTTATCTAACTAATTACTAAACTAAAGATGCTAAGACACAAAGAATGAATTGCGAAAATACTTTTGGGAAAATCAGTTGATTAAGACAATACCTGAGGAAGAATCCACCTAGACTTCACTTGTTATTTAACTTTGAACCAGATGATTTATTCACTTGACTTGATCCGTAGGATTCCCTAATTTATAATAATACCTCTTTCGAGGCTACTAACGTCTAACCCTAGGTTGCTTAATTGAAATCTCTTTCTAATTAAAACCCCTAGTGTTGCTTTAATTCGATCTATGGACTCCCATATTAGGTTTAACCCTAATCCGACAGATTTTCGTCATCCTATCTCTAGGAGTGTGATCAACTCCGCTTAACTATGCTAGATCTACTCTTAGACAGGGACTTTTGCTCCTCTGAATAAGCACATCAATACTTGAATCAATATCCTGAAATATTAACACAAGAATTAAGAACACATAATTAAGAACAAATCAAGTATTTATCATACAGTTCAGAAAAAAATAACAAGATCCGCCTTAGGTTTCATCCCCCTCGGGTATTTCAGGGGTTTAGTTCATGCTTATAAAAGAATACATCTTAGATGTAATTAAATAACAAAACATAAAGAAAAACTCTAAAACCCCCTGAAAGAAATTGAAGGGAAGATCCTCAGTCTTCAGCGTGATCCCGGCTTCAGAGATGGATCAACTGGCCTTCTTGGAGCAATTCCCTGTATTCAGCCCTCTCTGGCTTTGCTCCTGTCAAAAGCCCTAACAGAGGCCTTCTGTCGAACTCCGACCAACTCCCCTTTTAGGTTGCCCTCTAGGATGTTTATATAGGCTTTCGGAATGTCTTTCTTTACCTCTAAGTATCCTTTTCCAAGTGGAATTAAAATAGGTCACGGCAGGGACACGCTCGTGTGGCACGCCCGTGTGAATCGAGCCCATGGCCGTGTTCGAGTCTGCTAAAGTGGCACGGCCGTGTGGCAAACTCCAGGCTGTGTGGATTTCTTACTTTATCCTATTTTCTTCGTTTTTTGGCCCATTTCTCGTTCTTTTCATCCTCCTATGCTCTCCTAAGTATAAAACATGAAATTAAAGGATTAGGAGCATCAAATTCCACAATTCACGGGATAAATCATCCAAAAGTATGCCAAATGTGAGATTAAAATATGTATATATTACGGTTTATCACCTTCAAGTCGGGTCAGGTAACCCAACCCATGAACAAGTCTAATAAGTAGTATATTAGTTTAATATTAATGTGATTAGGATTAATCATAGTTAACTCTCTAAACTCTCCCTATATAAAAAAAAGTCTTACTCATTATTTACACACACCTGAATTCAAGAGAAAGTTGTAGAGAGAAACTTTTCTGAAGATATTATTTCAGAAAATTTCTAGAGATATTTTTCATATTTATAACTTGGCCCAAATGTTTAGAGAAATTGTGAAATTACTCCATTGATAATTTTTGTGAAAATTTTTCTGATTCAAAGCGAGCCAACACTCGGCAGACGCGAACTTGAGGATAGCAAAGAAGACTACTTGGTCGAAGCGTTCATCTTAGATGAATAGAAAAGGTACAATTTTGATTAAGTGTTTATTACTTTAGATATCACAACGAAGTTCTTGTTTTGGAAAATTTTTTTAAAACTTTGGTTTTTCCCTAAATTCATTTTCCACTGCGTTTTTTAAACTCGATCTTCCAACATGCACGTTCACGTAAAACAAACAATTTTATTAAAAATTTTAAAGCACGACTTTACTGCAAGCGTACAAGTCAGCTGTAATATTTTTAGTGTTACAATGAAACACTGGAGTATTCCAATGATCGAACCCAAAGGAGATGACAATTGAGTGATAGATAGCGTACACTAAAGAGCCTAAGCAGCTACTGATACGATTTTAAAGTACAACAAATAATAACAAGAAAATTTTGTAAGAAAATTGAATATGCTAATCTATGGACTAGATTGCAAAGAGAACAAAACTAATAAATTAATCAAATAAATGGCTAACAGTGGTTGATTGATTTTGGTGCGGTTCGTCAGTCCTCGAATAAGGGACTTAAATTCTTAAATTACTAAGTGGCTTCATTTAATCTTTCGATCTCAATTTTACCGACTAAGACGAATTAATCTGATTTATCTCTCGATCTCACTGGTTAATCCGTGACTACTGAATGGGTGCGCAACAAGATTACTTCTCAGCATCACTTGCCTAGATATTCCCTTAGGGGCGTCACTTTCTAAGTTTTTAAGTTATTCGATTTAGTCAAATTTATTATGATTTAGTCATTTATCCAAAAATCATCTTACCCACATCTTCATCAACCAACCCCTTTTTAGGTTTTACTACTCATGCTAAAAATAAAGAGAATGAACTTAAAAATGGAAAAAAAAGAAGCCATTAAAGTAATGCTTAAGGAAAATATAAAAGTTTTAAGAATCCTCACCCACAACGCATCCATATCAGTCACCAACTTAAACCCAAGCTTTAAAAGAAATAAAAAATTCTGATCTTGTAGTCTCCTAACACCAAGGCCACATTTATCCACTGGTTAACAAGCATCTTTCCATCTTACTAGAGTCACCTTTTTCCCTTCATTAGTGGACCCCCATAGGATCCCCGAGCAACCTTCTCAATTTCCTTACAAATCATAACAAGAATTCTTGTTGTGGCCATAACATAGTTGCGGATGGACAAAAGAACCGACTTCACTAGCGTAAGTCTTCCAGCAAAGGATAGCTTGCAAGCATCCCATCCATTCAAACGATCTCGCACTTTATCCAAAACAAAGGAGAAAGTATTCCTCCCAACACTGCGATGAAATAACGGCATACCAATATAATTTCCCAAATCATCAGCTAGATGAAACCCCAAATAGGCGCATAATTCAGCAGCTACCTCTTCTTTCACATTGTTCAAGAAAAATATAAGTGTCTTTTGTCTGTTAACTTTGTGCCCGAATAACCAACAAAATCTATCCAATACCTATCTAAGACAATAAGCTCCTGTCACAGTTGCTCTACCAAATAACAATAAGTCGTCAGAAAAAAAGAGAGGGGACATACCCTGGCCTCGGCGAGAATGCATAATAGGTTCCTAAGACCCCTCTTCAATCGATAAATCAATTAGATGCCCCAGTTTTTCCATGCCAATGACAAAAAAGTAGGGAGATAGGGGATCCTCTTATCTCACCCCTCTAGATAGGGTAAATTCCTTCGAGAGATTTCCATTCGAAAGAAATTGCATTGAAGATGATGAAACGCACTGCATAATAGTGTGCACAAGAGTTCCAGGTAACCCAGCGTCAACCAAAGTATCCCAAAGAAAGTTTTAATGAATCATGTCATATGCTTTCTTAAGATCCACCTTGACCACTAACCGCCTCCGAACGTACTAATGTCCAGAGTGTGAATACTACAATAAAATATAAAATGACAAAATAGTATCTGCAAGTATATGGGTCGAGTTGTAATATAGTATTACAATGAAGTAGGTGAGTACTTTGAGGATCTTACCTAAGGGAGGTGAGTGCTAGATCAATTTCTAACCTAAACACTAAAAGATCTAATTGGTACTTTTAAATAAATTATAGTACGAGAGCATAAAAAGGGTTTTTATGGTTTTTATAATAATAAACTAAGATAACATAAAATGAATAAAACTCAAGAGATAGAAAAGTAGAGTAAATCAAATCCCGATTATGGGTGATTAGCTCGTTTCAATAATCCACATCAATTGTTGCTTTAGGTTCCTCGTCAATCAACTAGTTGCTACCCTAGCAAGACCTTCTGGTCTTCCACTAACATAACGAGTTAATAAGAACTACTTATCTTCTGACATCACAGTCCAGACTGGCTTGGGGTGAAGGTGTTCATGAATGGGCAATATTAATTTTAGGTTAATTCCCACCATGATGACTTATCCGGGTTTTTAGGTCTAGGGTTGTTTCGCGTTCTTCCTTTCCTAAACAGTTGATCCATTGAGTGACCCTACAAAATAGTTAATAGTTCATACCTCCACTCGCTAATCCCCCACAGAGGGATTAGTTCCTCATGGCTTTCATAAACAATATGGAATAGATGGAAGAATTAATCATAATGAATGAATTGAAGTAAAGAGTTTAAGAAAATCCTAATTGATATTGATAATAAATACGAATCCACAAAAGTTGATCTCCTTCACAATTCAGATCTCTTGAAATAAAACAAAGACAAATAAAGTAAACTCTAAAAAACCTAAGAAAACAAGAAAATAAAACTAAATCTAAAGAAAGAATCTAAGCTAATGGAATGGTGTCTATAACGTGTGCCAAATGAGCCTATTTATATCCTTCAAGTTGCCATCGTCTTTACCCTAGGCCAGCTGATGTTCTCGAGTTTTAAGTTTGATTATGTAGACCAAAACGCCCATGCTTCGTGTTTATTTTCCATCCTAGAGTCGATGTTGCGACACACCAGGACCTATGCCGCAACAGAAGTGGCAGTATACTCCTCCTTGAGACATCTTTAGGGATATGTCGCGACACCCTCAATCTTTGTCGCGACGTTGAAGGCAGTTTCATACTATCTCCATTCTGCTCTATATGTTACGCATTAGGCTTCCTGTGGTGCGACATAGCATCCAGTATCGGTCTAAAATGCCTTCTAATGGTCTCTTACACACTTACAAGCTATGTTAGCTCTCGCTTAGGCCTCCTTCGACCCTTAGGGTCAATAAAAGACTCAATTTTCACATTTTGTTGAAGGTAAGTAAAGCTAAAGAAACTTAACTAAAATATAACGAAAATGCTTATATTCGAGCTCCTTAAATGTGAAAACTAGTTTAATCTGTTACACCGATTTATGACAGATCAACCACCATCCACCCTTTTAACTTTTTGTAGTCTTCATAGTATAAATGGCATATTAGGCAATGATTATGTTGTCTGATATGTTTCGTGAGGCGATGAAGCTTGATTGGTTCTACTTGACCAAAGTTTGCATTGCTTGTCGAAGTCGGATTACAATTGTTTTGGTGATTATTTTGTACAAAACATTGCACAAACTAATTAGGTGAAACTGATTAATAGTTTCTACTCTAGCAATCTTGGGTATTAGAACTAGAAGAGTCTTGTTAAGTTTAGGATCCAAGCATTCCTTCGAGAACACGCGCTTTACTAAATTGAAAACACTAACCCTCACAACCTCCCAATTTGCTTGGTCGAATTTGGCATGAAGCCAATCCACCCCAGATGCCTTAAGAGGATTCATACTGAAAACAGAACAACAAACCTCCTTTAAAGTGACATCAGCCAATAATTCACTAAGAATATTAGCCTCCAAATTTGGGAAACGTCTGCACATATGAAACCTCCCCATCGAATAATTATCCATCATATATAAAGATGAGAAATAATCAATCGCATGCCTTCGTAAAATATCCTTACCAAAACACCAACCAATCCTTTCGATCAGTAAAGCTTCAATTTTATTATGGCTCATCTACTTTAATGTGTGATTATGGAAAAAAGCAGTGTTCCTGTCCCTATTCAATAACCACTCACTTTGAGATTTTTGAAACCAATACCTTTCTTCTTGGTTTAGAATGTGTTTTAATTCTAGCCAAATTTTTTGTTCTCTCATATTGAACCTCATACTAAAACTTCTTTCAAGGGCTTACTGCACACATTCCAATTCTCTCAGCTTCATTCTTTTCCTGTTAAAAATGTTATCTAATACAGTTCTATTCCACTCCTGTATTGGCTTCGAAAATGTGTCAATATTCTACATAACATCACCCCCAGAATCCCACACCTTCAAAATCACATCTTGAATTTCTGGGTGTTGTAGCCAATTTACAAGGAACAGAAACTGATGAACACCCCCTCTATACCTCCTTAGGGCTAGTTGACACCAATAAAAGACGGTGATCCGACTTTAATTTATAAAGGTGTCTGATTGTTGTATTCGGGGCAAACCTCTACCAACCATCATTGCAAAACGACCTATCAAGTCTATGAAACAATTGAACCCTAATACAAGTGAACTGCGGTCCTTGGAAACCTAAATAAATGAAACTGTAATGAAAGAAGAAAGACCTGAAATGATTAAACCAAACCTATAAAGCATCTGCACACATTATCCTTCATCAGCACTCATAATCATATTAAAATCACCTACCATAATCCATGGCTCGTTAATTCCAAAAGCTAAATGAGTAAAGTGATCCCATAATTGTCTCCTTAAACCCCGTTGGGGGCTCGTATATACCACTGTGCAGAAGAAAGGCATTTGGCATCTTTGGTCCCGAATTCGCACATGAATAAATTGAGAATGTGCCTTCAGGCTCTCCACACTAGTCCCCTCCTTCCATGATAATACTCTAGAATGACATATTTTTATGTATTAATAATATGTTTATTTTGAGTGTGATCCTACTAATTTGAGCTATTTAAGATTTTTTATCTTATAGGGACTAAATTGAAGGCAAAAGGAAATTTGAGGGCTAAAAGTGTGAATTTAAAGATAAAATGGGCCAGCATGCAAGAAGTGGTACCAAAAATACAAATTGTGGAATATTTGGGGCAAAAGTGCAAGGAAGAGATTTTATAACACAAGACTCTATTTAAATTCCAATTATATTAGGATTATTATTAAGGATTATTATTTAGATTTAATTTTAGCTTTTATCTTTATTTATCCTTATTTATCTTTAATTATCTTTATTTATTTGTATTTATCTTTTAGAATTTAATTAGGAATAGACTAGGTTTCCTAGTACTATAAATAGGGGATGGAGTGACCCAAATTTCACTCATCTTTTTCTGTAAACACTCCCTCTCCCAAAAAGCTTAGCCTTATTTCCTTCCATATTATTCAATAAAAATTCCATTTTCATTACATTTATTTCTTTTTCCCCAAAAATCATGAGCCACTAAACTTATCTAGCCAAAGGTTGACGAAATTCTCCAAAAGGGTTCATGAGGCTTAGAATTCGCACTTAGCCTTCTCAATGAGTATTCATCCCTTCTCCGCACTACGGGACTAAGGCTTCTATCCATGTCCCTTCAAAAGTGATCTTTTCATCTTGTGCAAGGGCGGCCACTTTGTATGTTTTGGAAAGATTGCACAGTCGGTTCGTTAGCTTACTGCGTTAGTGGTTGTCGAGCCCAAGAGACAAAATGGCGTGGCATTCGCCATTGAGAAGTGATGATCTAGTGTAAGATGGTCCCACAAAAGCGACGGTTAGCTAGAGTCAGGTTCCTCTAAATCGTAAGTTTAAAATCTAAGTGGAGCTGGTGGTCGTAAGCGTCCTCTTCCACTATAACTGGCTTATTCTGTTCAAGAAGGATCACTTAAAAGCTGATGATAGTACCCAAGGCGGATCGAGACAACCGAAGGCTGGAATCTCTCCATAAAAAAAAACTCTCTCTTTTCTCAACTCTGTCTTTCATTACAATTTTAATTTTAATTTTCACAATTTCAATTCAATCAAACTTTTAATTCTGTTTTTTTTTTTTATTTTCTCCAGGTACGCAGGTTTTCTTGGGCACGACTCTGTCCGAGATTTCAAGGAACAAGCACTTGTGCAAATCCAGTCCCTGAGGATTTGACCCTACTTCCCTTATACTATTTTTTTCATTATTTTATAGGGATGGGATATTTTTGGTGCTCTCAATGATGCATCATTCCACAACAACCAAATATCACCAACAAAACCCACAGCCTCAGCACTATATGAATAATCAAAACCCAATTTGGCAATCACAGCCTCAACCCTAGAGCCGCTGAATCTAGCTTCAAAAAGAGCAACAAAGTCCAATCGAAATTCTCTATTATACTCATTCAAAATCCTGTGAAAACGTGGATGCCTACAACCCTGGCAATTCCAAAATAGAAACCGAAAATCTAACCCCATAAAAAATATTAAGATAAAGATAGGAATTCCTTACCCCGAATTAAGCTTCATCAGCATCTGCCAAAGATTCATTGCTCGAATCGTCATCCTTCACCTCATTGTCCATCAATCTGGAGTTTTCTTCATTATAGTTATGCATCCCATGAATAATTTCATTCATCACTGTCATAATGGTTAGAGATGGTTTCTCGTGCGCTGACAAGGAGCAAAGAATCTGACTAGTATTTTTCCTCGCCTTTCCCTCAACCAATCCGTTTAACCTGTAGCAAGAATTTTCTCACATTCGAATTTCCAATTTAGAACTATAATTTTTTTTGCAAGAGTCCCCTATCGGTTCTTTCCCCTTACTGGAAAGAGAAGTCACCGCCACATGATTCCCCCCATCTAGTCTTGGGCCAGATGCTTGAAAAAAATGCTCCCTAAGTTTTCCCCAAGAAAACTGGGTCCCATTTTAGATCCATCATCAAAAAGGTTCTGGGCCAACCCCAAAAGAGGTCCACCAAAGGAATTAGATGGCTTTAGGACCTTACGGCCTACTTTGGGCCCACCCTCTATCAATATTAATTTCCCCTTATTAGCCGACTTACCCCGTATCATGTTCCTAGTCTTAAGTTTACCAGTAACTTGCTGTTTTGCCAATCTTTCTCTGAATTCCTCCACAAATTGTGCCTAAGAAATCTGACTCACATTCTCTACATTAATTTCCTATCCAAAATCACCAGAATTATCGCCCAAATCACCACTCAAATATTCAAATCTGGACCTATTCCTCTCACCAATCACCGTGGCTCTGCCTGTTTTTGCCAACACTACTTTAACCCCTTTCTTCTGTGTCCTCTCGCCTAGCATCCAAGGGCCATACATTTCCTCCTCAACACATTTGGAACCCCAGACATCTCCCTTGGCAACTGATCCACATCCATCATTGAAGTCGTATCCTGACAAAATTTGTAAGGAAAAATCTCTTGGCTATGGCCATACCTTCCACAGTCAAAACACACCATCGGTAAAGATTCATACTCCACATGAAACACCCCAAACCTTGCCCACGAGCCTCGACCAGATCTGGTATGTTCCTCGAGAAAAACCGGTTCAAATTCTTTTGTTCTTTGGAAAACTTTGAGTGATTTTGGGAGAAAACTCGATTTGGGTTGGGCTTAAGTTGGAAACCAGTTTATTTTTGAAACATAAGTTTTATAAAGATTCCATTGTTAGTTTCAAAACTTTAAGTGAAAAGATATGCCGAATTTCTTTTAGGTTTCATAAAAAAAATCATTTATTTTTAGGTGTCAAAACGTTTAGGGTTCATTCTTAAATAAAATTCACTTAGTCTTTAATTTGATAAAAAAGTTCGTATCATAATGAATAATTTAACGTGCATGCATAAAATAAAGTTCATACTATGGCCTTATTACATCAAAACAAACCCAAAATAAATTAAAGTACTTAAACGAAATAAAATGTCCACATCATAAAAATTTGTGCTGAGCATGGCCACCACTAAGCTCCTGCCGACCCGGTCCATTGCTGATCATCACCTGAAAAATGTTCCCACAACGGGGTGAGTCAAACAGACTCAATGTGTACACAAACACTAAGTCCAAATAGATTCAGGCATATCAAGTCATACACATACATGTCAACCCACCACAATTAATGATGCATTCCCAAACCCAAGCCTAGTTACCAACCGCTACACATCACCCGTATCAACCTGCACACCGTGGGGACTGCTAAGTCAACCCTCCATCCGCTACACACCATCGAAGGCAGTCGCTGCAGTCGACGTGCTCATCGCCCTTATAAAATTCGTGGCATAGCCACCAGATAATATTTTGTGTCATGTGACACCACATTCAAATAATGTGACCGAAGTCACCACATTCAGATAATGTGACAATAGTCACCACATTCACTTCCCCTTTCATAATCACCCAAATGCCCCATGTCATACATATCATGCAACTTCATGCCTTAAACCTTATTTCACATTCTTATCACATTCACTTATGCCATAAATCATACTCACAGTAGGAGTAGGAAAACGTACCTGAGTACTTAGTACCAATGCAAGGTACTTTAGCCATATTTTCCACATTCTTATTAACACATGAAATAATTTAAAGCCATAAAACTATTAAGATTTAGTGTGGGGTACACGCATGGTATACTTAATGAAGTTACTGAAATCCCAAAACCTCGATCTAACGTCCTAGATCCTTAGTTCCTATATTCGGCCAACCCTGAATATGTTAGCAAAGAGCCATTCGGCTAAAGAATCAAAACCCGAAGGATTGACATAACCCGGAAACTTACCTTGTTGCCGATTTGCCTATCACTCAATTCCCGAAACTTTGTGTTATTCCTTCCCTCAATCGGCTAGCACCAAATCACCTCACAGATTAGTTTTCGGCTTTTGAACATTTAAGAAACAAATCTAAATACTAAAATAGGGCCTTGGCCGATTGTACATATACACTTACCTTTCAAATCTTAAATCCCAGAATTAATCCTTGGCTATGGTGTCTGTCGAAATCCCTATAGACACATGTTAAATCGATTTCTAACATTTAATCATAAGTAAATAGCCCATGGCCGAATATCCAATAGGACTTACCTTACCTTAGATCTTTAAAAGTCCCGAAAGTCCCCTTCTTGAAGTCGACAACACCTAAATCTCGAAACCTCCCTTCCATATTTCGGCCAAGATCAATAATAGGGATTAGTCCCTAAATTTCGATAAGTTTAAAAATATAAAAGAATGGAAACCGAATTTGTATCTTACCCTTACTTGAAGAAATCGACAGCATCTATCTCTATCACCACAGGGATATTCGGTTTTGTGGCTTAATGAAGAATCGGCTAAGACTACTTTGAGTATTCGGCTATGGCCTAGAAGGAACTTGTTTTCGGCTTCAATGGAAAAGTATGGGATTTGGGAAGAATCGACACTGGTGGACTTAGGGAGAAGAAGATTTCGGCTTTGGCAAAAATAAAAGAGAAAGAAGAGAGTTTGCTAGGGAATTTTCGGCTCAAATGAGAAAGATGGGAAGAAGAAGGAAATTCGGCACTCCTACACTATCCTTAGCCGAAAATATCATCCTCCTATTCCCCATATTCGGCCAACTCCCCCTTTTCTTATCCAATTCCTCATTTTTCTCCTTTTTCCTCTCCTTTATCACTTATAAAAAATAATTGAAATAAAATCCATACTTTATCCTTGCTTTAGCCGAAATCTTAAAAGAATAAAACCTCATCTTAAACTCCTCCCCCCAGACTCCCTTTGCCATCCATTACCTCCCCTTGTGCCGCAAAAATAAAAGCTTCACTTAGCTTCCCATGCGACTCGAACCTAGGCCCCTTAGCACCTATTTGTGGCGTCATTTACAAGGCCCTAAGTAGCGCCTCTCTACCACTTTTCCAAGCCCATTTTCATGTCTCATTTCCCTTACATTTTCTCTTAAGGCCCTATCAACTTAGCTTCCTCTTAAAACTTAGAACTTAATATTTTCTAAGGTATTTTCCTATTATTCTAAAGTTCACAAACATTCATAAAAACTCATTCAAGCTCACAATGACATGCTATTTCACACAATTTAACAATAACGCATAAGCCATAATTCGAGATATTACAGTTCTACCCCCTTAAAATAATTTCGTCCTCGAAATTACCTGGCTGAAATAAGTGAGGGTATTGCTGTTGCATTGCTTCTTCTGGCTCCCACGAAGCTTCTTCCGATCCATGATTTCTCCACAATACTTTGACTAGAGGAACTGACTTCCTTCGTAACACTTTCACATCTCGTTCTAAAATCTGAATCAGCTCCTCCTCGTAAGACAAATCTGGCCTTAGCTCCACCTCTTCCACCGGTACTATGTGAGATGGATCCGATCGATAACAACGTAGCATGGATACATGGAATACGTCGTGCATCTGCTTCAACTCCGGTGGCAACTCCAACTGATACGCCACTGGTCCAATTCGCTTCAAAACCTTATAAGGTCCTATAAACCTTGGACTTAACTTCCCTTTGCGACCAAATCTCATCACCTTCTTCCAAGGTGAAACTTTGAGAAACACTTGATCTGCCACGTCGAATTCTATTTCCTTTCGTTTGAGATCTGCATACGATTTCTGCCTATCAGATGCTTCCTTTAACCGAGCTCGAATAATCTCAACCTTTTCCTCCGATTCTGCCACTAACTCTGGACCTAAAACTCGACGTTCCCCTAATTCCGTCCAGCAAGTAGGAGTGCGACACTTTCGTCCATACAGTGCTTCATATGGTGCCATCCGAATACTGGCCTGATAGCTGTTGTTATAGGCAAACTCAGCTAAAGGCAAATATTCTTCCCAACTTCCTCTAAAGTCTATCACACAGCCTCTCAACATATCCTCCAACACTTGGATTACTCGTTCAGATTGCCCGTCAGACTGTGGATAAAAAGCCGTAGTAAAATCCAACTTGGTGCCTAAAGCTTAGTGTAAAGCTTTCCAAAACCGAGAGGTAAACCTTGGATCCCTGTCTGAAATAATTGACACCGGAACTCCATGCAACCTTACAATTTCTGCCACATACAACCTCACCAACTTCTGCAAAGAATAATCCATCCGCACTGGAATAAAATGCGCGGACTTTGTCAACCGATCCACTATCACCCATACCGAGTCCTTCTTAGTAGGCGTAAGGGGAAACCCACTAACGAAGTCCATGGTAATTCGCTCCCACTTCCACTACGGAATCATTATCGGTTGAAGTAATCCTGACGGAACTTGGTGTTCAGCCTTAACTTGTTGACACGTTAAACACTTGCCAACGAATTCGGTAACTTCCTTCTTAAGACCAGGCCACCAAAACTGTCCCCTTAACTCCCTATATAACTTACTTCCTCCAGGATGCATAGCATAAGGGCTACTATGCGATTCCTGAAGAATTCTCTGTCTTAGCTCTTGATCCTTAGGCATACAGACTTTACCCTTGAAGCATAACACTCCCTCATCATTAATACCATAATCCTCCAACCCCTCATTCTGTACTTGCTGTAGCTTAGCACTTAAATCCTCATCATCCAACTGTCCCTCTTTCACTTCATTCAACCACGTCGGCTTAACTTGCAGCTCTGCCAGCAGACTTCCATCATCATACAAACTCAAATGTGCAAACATCGCCCTCAGATCCGTCACTACTTTTCGACTTAGGGCATCTGCCACTACATTCGCCTTGCCCGGATGATACTCTATCGATCAATCGTAGTCCTTCAGTAATTCAACCCACCTTCGCTGTCTCAGGTTCAACTCCTTCTGAGTTAACAAATACTTAAGACTCTTGTGGTCTGTGTAGATCACTGACTTTTCTCCATAGAGATAGTGCCTCCACACCTTAAGAGCAAAGACCACTGCCGCCAATTCCAAATCATGAGTCGGGTAGTTAACCTCATGTGGCCTTAATTGTCGAGACGTATAAACGACTATTTTCCCATCTTGCATCAGTACGCATCCCAATCCTGTATGAGAAGCGTCACAATACACCACGAAATCCTTTCCTACCTCCGGCTGAATCAAAACCAGAGCTTCCGTCAAGACCCTCTTCAGCTTTTCAAAGCTCTCTTGTTGCTTATCCGTCCAAATGAAAGGTACTTCTTTCCTCAACAACTTTGTCAAAGGTGCGGCTATCGATGAAAACCCTTCCACAAACCTTCTGTAGTAGCCCGCCAAACCCAAGAAACTACGAACCTCAGCCACAGACTTAGGTGGTTTCCAATCTAGCACCGCCTCAATCTTCCTAGGATCCACCCTTATTCCTTCTGCAGACACCACATGTCCTAAGAACGCAACTTCTTTAAGCCAAAATTCACACTTGCTGAATTTGGCATAGAGTTTCTTCTCCCTTAACACTTGCAACACCATCCAGAGATGCTTATCATGTTCCTCCTCAGACTTGGAGTACACTAGGATATCGTCGATGAACACAACGACGAACCTATCCAAATATGGTTGAAAAACCCGGTTCATCATATCCATGAACGCAGCTGGGGCGTTTGTCAGTCCAAACGGCATTACAACGAACTCAAAATGCCCATACCTAGTCCGAAAAGCTGTCTTATGGATATCCACCTCCTTCACCTTAAGCTGATGATATCCAGACCTTAGATCTATCTTTGAGAATACCGCTGCCCCCTTAAGCTGGTCGAACAAGTCGTCTATCTTTGGCAAAGGGTATTTGTTCTTGATGGTCAGTTTATTCACCTGACGATAATCTATGCACATACGCATAGTTCCGTCCTTCTTCTTCACAAACAAGACCGGTGCTCCCCATGGAGACACACTAGGTCAGATAAACCCACGATCGAGCAATTCTTGGATTTGAACCTTGAGCTCAACCAACTCCTTTGGTGCCATTCTGTACGGGGCGATTGACAGGGAGCTGTACCAGGGAGCAAGTCGATTCCAAACTCCACCTCCCTATCCGGGGGTATTCCAGGTAATTCCTCCCGAAAGACATCCACAAACTCCCTTACAGTTCGAACTCCACTAACACATTCCTCCTTTGCATCCAATGCACTAACAAAGGCCAAGAACGCCTTACATCCTTTCCGAACCATCTTAACAGCCTTTAGTGCTGAAACTACGTTAGACAAGTAGTTTCTTCTCTCTCCTATCATAACTACCGCCTCATCCTCCAACGTCCTTAACTCCATTCGCTTAGCTGCACAATCCAAAATAGCTCGATGCTCTACCAGCCAATCCATGCCAAGTATGAGGTCAAATTCTCTGAAAGGTAGTTCCATTAAGTTGGCAGAAAATACTACTCCTTGAATTTCTAGAGGCACTTTCCGAAACATCTTATCCACCACTATAGTTTGACCTAGTGGGCTTATTACAGTCATCTCCCTATCAGAAAGTTCAGAAGCTATGTCTAAAGTTTCAACTACTCTACATGCAACATACGAATGGGCCGAGCCCACATCAATCAAAGCAAAATAAGGCTTGCCACAAACAAGAAACATATCGGTTATGACGTCCGGCGCGTCTCCATCCTCTCTACGGCGAACCGCATACACTAGGCCCGGCTACCTTGCCTCTGCATTACCAGCACCTCAGCCAGGTGTTCCACGTCCTCTTCCAGCACCGTTACTTCGGCCATTCGGACCACGACCTCGCTGAGGCTGCTGACCACCTCTACCAGCCTGATTAACATTCTGAGCTACTAGTCTATTCCCATCCGGCCTCATTGGACAATCCTTAATCATATGGTCCTTTGACCCACACTTGAAGTATCCTCCTGTCTTTTTCCAACACTCCCCTAAGTGTTTCTTCCCACACTGATCACAAGTACGATATTGCCCTCCAGTACCAGCTTGCTGACCTCGCGGCCCATCAACTCTAGGCCTCTTCTGAACATTCCCAGCTGACCCTGACGGCCCAAATCCTCTTTTCTGCTTATTCCGATCAGAGTGCTGCCTTACAGAGTCCTTAATTCCTTCCGCTATCTTAGCTTTCTCTACTAACGCAGAAAACTCCCGCTCTTGATGTGGAGCGACTAACAACCTCAAGTCATCCCTTAGTCTGTCCTCAAATCGGACACATCGCTCATGCTCCGTAGCCACTACCCCTCGAGCATACTGGCTCAACCTTAGAAATTCGGCTTCGTACTCTGCCACGGACTTGTTCCCTTGAACCAACCCCAGAAAAGCCTTCCTCTGCGTATCAGTATATCTGGTTCCAACATACTTCTTCTGATATGCCGCCTTAACATATTCCCAAGTAAGATCTTCAGCTGTGGCACCATCCCGAGCTGTGAGCCACCATTGATACGCTTCATCGCGTAGCAGTGCCACCATTCCTTTCAGTTTCTCCGCAGGGGTCAGATCCAACTCATCCATAATTCGTTCTGTCGCCTCCAACCAATACTCAGCAGTACTGGGTGCCACACCAGATACGCCACGGAACACCTCAGCTCCATTAGCTCGAAGTCGCTCGGGTACAGACTTCCTAGCTTCCATGTTTCCACCCGCTCCAGCCACCATCTCAAGAACTCGCAGCACAGCCTGCGACACAGCATCCTCCCCCGTCTGATCTTACTGTTCAACACCAACAGCCGGTGGTGGTGGTGGCGGTGGTACCTCATTTTCAGATCCTTAACCCGATCTAACGGGTTCCGACACAGTCATTCTGCCTCTACCGCGTCCTCGTACATTACGACCACGTCCCCTAGAGCTCATGTCTACGTTCGCGCTTTAATCTGATTAAGAAATTTTTATAAATTAGCTTTTATTCCACTGTTTATTCACGAAGGAGTTTTATGTAAAGAGTTTAGGAATAATTCTTTCGATCAATCAAAGTTTTAAGTTTCCTATCCTAATTCACAGAAAACACATCCATTCCGTAATATCTCCCAAACACATTCACTCTTCGAACATTTTTGTCCGTTCCTAACCTAGGCGTATTTTCGTCATTTGTCCTACAGGGGTATTTTGGTAATAAACCAGGGTCAATTTGGAATCACAAAAGTCATTTCGAAAATTTTCCAAACTCATGGGTATTTTGAAAGAAAGATTTTCTCAGATCAAAGGTATGGCAAAATTTCAGAAATCAGGGTCATTTTGGTAATTTTGTCAATCAAGGGTAGTTTCGTAAATTTTTCAAATCAGGGTATTTTGGACTTTGCAAAATAGGGTTTTTGGATACTTTTACAAAGTATGAAAATTTTGTTGGATTCGAGGGTAATATGGTAATTTTGGAAACCAAGGGCATTTTAGTAATTTTGCAAATAGGGGTATTTAGGTAATTTTCATAAATCAAGAATATTTCAGGGAAAATTTTGTAAAATAGTTTTCACAATTTAAAAGGGTAATTTTAAGAGTTTTAAAACTAGGGTTCTTATCAAAATACGGCTAGTCCTTTTCGGGTTTTAGTTATTGGGTTTAGCCTATGAATAAGTCCTCTTGGTTAGGGTGAACCGAAGCTACGCACCAGGTAGGATTCGAGTGGAGAGGAGGTGAGTCACGCAGACTGCTTAAATACCAAGCTCCCACCGAAACCAATCCTAGACATGCGCACAATAGTTGCCACACCCTAACTCGGCGACTTAACCACAGGTTTGTTTAATTAGGCATTTAAAATTTTATGTAACTGTTGGGGTAACTAGTCCTAGGGTTCAAGTACTTATTATGCTAATCTACGTTCCATTCCACTTCTACCCTTCTACAAATCACAATATAAATCACACAAAGGATAGGGGTACTTACCTGGTGGACTTCGGGTCGGAGACTTAGGTGCCATGCCAGAAAACCTGCTTATTTCACAAAACTTTTCGCAAAATTCTTTTGGGCTTCAATTTGAAAACGTTTTGGGCCTTAAACTCAAGGCCGAGAGTTTAAAACTGGGCTCTCTCGAGAAAAATCGGTTCAAATTCGTTTGTTCTTTGGAAAACTTTGAGTGATTTTGGGAGAAAACTCGATTTGGGTTGGGCTTAAGTTGGAAACCAGTTTATTTTTGAAACATAAGTTTTATAAAGATTCCATTGTTAGTTTCAAAACTTTAAGTGAAAAGATATGCCGAATTTGTTTTAAGTTTCATAAAAAAAAATCATTTATTTTTAGGTGTCAAAACGTTTAAGGTTCATTCTTAAATAAAATTCACTTAGTCTTTAATTTGATAAAAAAGTTCGTATCATAATGAAATAATTTAACTTGCATGCATAAAATAAAGTTCATACTATGGCCTTATTACATCAAAACAAACCCAAAATAAATTAAAGTACTTAAACAAAACAAAATGTACACATCATAAAAATTTGTGCTGAGCATGGCCACCACTAAGCTCCTGCCGACCCGGTCCATTACTGATCATCACCTGAAAAATGTTCCCACAACGGGGTGAGTCAAACAGACTCAATGTGTACACAAACACTAAGTCCAAATAGATTCAGGCATATCAAGTCATACACATACATGTCAAAATATACAATTAATGATGCATTCCCAAACCCAAGCCTAGTTACCAACCGCTACACATCACCCGTATCAACCTGCACACCGTGGGGACTGCTAAGTCAACCCTCCATCCGCTACACACTATCGAAGGCAGTCGCTGCAGTCGACGTGCTCATCGCCCTTATAAAATTCGTGGCATAGCCACCAGATAATATTTTGTGTCATGTGACACCACATTCAGATAATGTGACCGAAGTCAACACATTCAGATAATGTGACAATAGTCACCACATTCACTTCCCCTTTCATAATCACCCAAATGCCCCATATCATACATATCATGCAACTTCATGCCTTAAGCCTTATTTCACAATCTTATCACATTCACTTATGCCATAAATCATACTCACAGTAGGAGTAGGAAAACGTACCTGAGTACTTAGTACCAATGCAAGGTACTTTAGCCATATTTTCCACATTCTTATTAACACATGAAATAATTTAAAGCCATAAAACTATTAAGATTTAGTGTGGGGTACACACCTGGTATACTTAATGAAGTTACTGAAATCCCGAAACCTCAATCTAACGTCCTAGATCCTTAGTTCCTATATTCGGCCAACCCTGAATATGTTAGCAAAGAGCCATTCGGCTAAAGAATCAAAACCCGAAGGATTGACATAACCCGAAAACTTACCTTGTTGCCGATTTGCCTATCACTCAATTCCCGAAACTTTGTGTTATTCCTTCCCTCAATCGGCTAGCACCAAATCACCTCACAGATTAGTTTTCGGCTTTTGAACATTTAAGAAACAAATCTAAATACTAAAATAGGGCCTTGGCCGATTGTACATATACACTTACCTTTCAAATCTTAAATCCCGGAATTAATCCTTGGCTATGGTGTCTGTCGAAATCCCTATAGACACATGTTAAATCGATTTCTAACATTTAATCATAAGTAAATAGCCCATGGCCGAATATCCAATAGGACTTACCTTAGATCTTTAAAAGTCCCGAAAGTCCCCTTCTTGAAGTCGACAACACCTAAATCCCGAAACCTCCCTTCCATATTTCGGCCAAGATCAATAATAGAGATTAGTCCCTAAATTTCGATAAGTTTAAAAATATAAAAGAATGGAAACCGAATTTGGATCTTACCCTTACTTGAAGAAATCGACAGCACCTATCTCTATCACCACAGGGATATTCGGTTTTGTAGCTTAATGAAGAATCGGCTAAGACTACTTTGAGTATTCAGCTATGGCCTAGAAGGAACTTGTTTTCGGCTTCAATGGAAAAGTATGGGATTTGGGAGGAATCGACAATGGTGGACTTAGGGAGAAGAAGATTTCGGCTTTGGCAAAAATAAAAGAGAAAGAAGAAAGTTTGCTAGGGAATTTTCGGCTCAAATGAGAAAGATGGGAAGAAGAAGGAAATTCGGCACTCCTATACTATCCTTAGCCGAAAATATCATCCTCATATTCCCCATATTCGGCCAACTCCCCCTTTTCTTATCCAATTCCTCATTTTTCTCCTCTTTCCTCTCCTTTATCACTTATAAAAAATAATTGAAATAAAATCCATACTTTATCCTTGCTTTAGCCGAAATCTTAAAAGAATAAAACCTCATCTTAAACTCCTTCCCCAGACTTCCTTTGCCGTCCATTACCTCCCCTTGTGCCGCAAAAATAAAAGCTTCACTTAGCTTCCCATGCGACTCGAACCTAGGCCCCTTAGCACCTATTTGTGGCGTCATTTACAAGGCCCTAAGTAGCGCCTCTCTGCCACTTTTCCAAGCCCATTTTCATGTCTCATTTCCCTTACATTTTCTCTTAAGGCCCTATCAACTTAGCTTCCTCTTAAAACTTAGAACTTAATATTTTCTAAGGTATTTTCCTATTATTCTAAAGTTCACAAACATTCATAAAAACTCATTCAAGCTCACAATGACATGCTATTTCACACAATTTAACAATAACGCATAAGCCATAATTCGGGATATTACACCACACGTTAAATCTAGTCATCAATCTTGATCTTTGATATCAAAGGTTGTCCTAAATCAACAAAAACTGCAAGTCTAGCAAATTGTCCTCTAGCTTTGTTGTCCGTAATCTGATCAATTTTGGCTATCGTACCTATCACACCACCAATAAACTTCAATAAGCTCGCATTGTACATCCTTTCCAGTAAGCCAGGCAAACGAACCCAGACCAACAAATTATTGGGATTTGCTTGATCAGTTGAAAAGTCTGGTGTCCATGGTCTCACCATTAGATAATGTCCAAAGATTGTCCACGATCCTCCCGATATCGCAGCAAGGTACTCGTTGTCATCTTGGAAACGAACCAACAAATAATCATTCTCCAGATCAAGTATGTAACAGCCCGTTTTCCAATGGTGTTGGGACCACAACTTCGGCGTATCAATCCGTAAATATTAATTATTTAATTTTACGAGGTCATTAGTGTCGTATTAAAAATTGGTTAAGAAATTTTATTGTTTGGATAGTCAATTAAGTAAAAATGATTAAATCGTAAAAGCTGTAAAAGTTGTTACTAGTAGTGGAATGTGTCAAATGGTATAAGAAAAGGATGGTAAGGGTTTTAAACGGTAAATATACCATTAGGACTTTAGTGGATGGTTTAAGTGAGTTTGAATTTGAAATTTCATTAGAAATTAAAAGTTAATTTAGTAATTAGACAAATTAATTAAGTAAAATAAAAGTTAACAAAAAATTAAAATGGAAACATCTTTATTTATTTCATCCAACCGAAACTCCATTGTTAAGGGAGAAGCAAGCTTTTAGTCATTTAGAGTTCTTCGTTTTGGTAGGTAAATCTTGCACGTTTTTAGTAATTTTTATCTTTCTAAGCTCGTATTGCTCGATCTAGCTAACTCGAGGACTAATTTGTAAAGCTGTCAAATGTTATGGATTATGCCATTGATGAATTTGGGGCATTCTTAAAGTTTTATGATAAATTATTAAGCTTGGTTGTTAAATAGGACTATTTTGTAAAGTAGTTTTTGGTAATTTTAATGTTTAAGCACTAAAATGTGAAAATAGTGAAATTACTTGTACTTGCTGTGAATTAAAAGTAAATATGGACTGTAGTGAGGTCCTAAATAGTTTGGCTAAGCTGGGTTTTAGTGGAAATTGGTTAAATTACGAGTTTTGAACTTAGGGACTAAATTGCATAAAAGGTATAATGGTAGGGGTAATTTTGTAAAAATGTATAAAAGTACTTATTAGCATCAAATGAGTTAATTTTGATGTTGGAATTGGTTAATTCAATGGGATTATTATTATATATCAAGAATGAGCTGAAAATCGAGGAAAAGAGGAAGTTGTTGAATAGTCCCAGAAATTTTATCATTGCTACAATTTAGCTTGGTAAGTTCGTTCGGTTTAATTTAATACATTTGTTATGCTTATCTTGTAAAACTAAATTGTTGAATGTTTGTTTAATATAGTCAATGTTAAGGTAAAGGGAATTATAGATATGATTTGTATATATTGTTTGTTGGTAATGTGTACCCCTATGCAGGATAAGCGTAGGATAAAGTATAATTGGTATGTCAATAGGCTATAATGCGCACTGTACGAGATTGATATGAGACAAGATGATGGTTCCTGTATATTTTTTGTTCCTTGAATTTAAAAAAGTCCTACATTTGTTGTAGACTATCGTGTTAAATTACAGTGTTTTCTGGCGTGTTAGAGGGAGCGGATGTTAGCCTACGGGTTAGGCACTTAGTGTCGAGGCGTGTTATCGGTTGGATTGGCTCATATGAGTGTTTGGCGTGTTTCCGGATGGTTAACTATGTACTCATATCCATATATCGTTCATTGACAACATTCTAGTGAAAATGGATTGTTATTTGAATTGTGGTGTCAAGAATGGCATATTGGTTAGGCACCAAAGTTGATTGTTTGGCATGCTTTAAGTGTTTTTGAATGTGTTTTGAGAGCTTGTATGCATGTGCTTTTGGTATGTTTAGGTACCTAAGCATTTGGGAGTGAAAATAACAAGTTTTAGTTTGAATTTGAGTGCACACAACCTGGGGCACGAACTGTCACATGGTCGTGTGTCACACACGACAGTGTGCCTTATTTGTATTCAATGCAGGTTGGTTCACACGGGCACAGAGAGTTACACGGCTTGGCGATACGGCCGTGTGACCTTATATTACATGGGCACAATTAGTTACATGGTCAGCGAACACGGGCGTGTGAAGTAGCCACACGACCATGTCTTGAGCCACACGGTCTGGGCTTTATCACACGGCCGTGTGACCCCTATTTGGAAATTTTTTATATTTTCACTAAATCTTCTGATTTGTTTTTAATTGGTCCCCGATTATTTCTAAACTATTTTTAAGGCCTCATAGACCTGAATTTAGGCCCATGAGAGTATGTTTCACTGTAAATTACATGATAATATAAATTATGACAATTAATTAGAAAATTTGATGCTATTTGATAGTAAATGTACTGCTTTGTATTGTAATACTCTGTAACATTACTCCAACAACAGAGACAGGTTAGAGGTGTTACAAAGTATCTGTAAAGATTGCTTTGTTTTCCATATTGACTAAAGTTTATTTGACATGGCATGGTACGAAATCTTCTGACCAAGGAGCTTCACAATCACAGTCTTGAACATTCGTTGTGCAATAAAATCATGAACCCATTCAGAAAACTTAATCGAAGGTATCCCATCAACCACTTCCTCACGGCATCCCTTCATTTAAGATGAAATCCTCATCCTTTTTCGACGAGCCAATATCGCCAAAGGTACCTAATAACCTGTCTTTCCATGACACTGTGGTTTTCTCACCTGAGCCAGCTCCATCCACAATAGGATCATCAAGATCCAGAGATTCATTCGACCTCTTTCGGATCTTCTTCATTGCTCGTCCTAAGGCTCCATCGACAGTTAACACCCCGTCAACCATTTTTCCTTAAAACCTTAATTATTAGTTTTACCCTTTTTAATTTTCGAAATAAAATTAATGGTTGTACTTCATTATAACCTCAATAGTTATTTACTTGTAACTTTTTATATACCAAAATATAAAAGAAGACAAATTATATCTTCAAAATAATATCTTAATTATCATGATAAAACTTTATTCTCTCAATTTATTTTTAATTTAATAATACTTTTCCTATTTGTTCGAGTGTTGAGATTTACTATCCAGACCAACAATAATTGAGAAAAATTGGAACCAAATTTCACCGACTTAATTAATGGCAATAACTCAATCCAATTATGGCACGTGACAGTGTTTCAAATTGGACCGCTTCAATATAGTTGATGTTAACGAAACATTGACTTGTCATGATTAAGGCAAGCAACTATCTGAACCTATTGACATGAATCATGACTAATAAGTCAAAAACAACTTTATTTGTTTAAAGCTTCTAGATTTGAAGGGGAGAGAATGGTTGTGAGAATAAGAGTGAAGATGAGGTTTGAGATTTTGTGGTTACACTTCTGGTGCTATAAAATATAATTCCCCAGTTTCAAGTTCACAGTTCAAATGCCATAAAATGTAACTTTGATACTTATGTCACTATTCTTAAGATATATAGCTTATCGAATATTTTAAGAACAGATATCTTGCGGCAACCGTAAATATAGAAGAGTGGCCTTGATCTTAAGAAATGATAAATTGCAGTTAAATACTTATAAATTATTATAATTGAATTTTTACCCCAGAAATTTTATTTCAATTTTATTCCCTATAATGATTTTCTAACTTTGCCCTGTCTAGCGGATTTAAATTCAAACCCCAAACGTTGAAAAAACACCCATAAAAAAGATTGTACCATAAAAGTTCCAAATTCCTTTTTCTTTTTTTCTCTTTTTGCATGTTCGTTTAATTTTTGCCCATCTTCTCTTTAAACAAATGTTAATAAATATAAAGACAACTGATAATAAGCAATCATTGAAACAAAGTAAAGGTTAAAAGTTGAAACTGAATTTCAGTGGGGGAGAAAAACCAATTTGGCTAAAGTGAGTGAGAAATGGGAACCACATAGGAGGTGATGTGAGGGAAAATTGGTCCTGCAGTTACCGAGCTCATGGTACCATGTTAATACAATTATGATTGAAGTCGAGTCACATCCTGCACAAAAAAGGAAAAGAAAGGAGATAAGGTCCACTATACTACTAAAAATCAGTAAGGAAAAAAGGTAATATAATATCTCCACCTTATCCTATGTATATATCTAATCTTTTGTCATTTTCCCTATTCTTTTTTTATTAATCGAGAATTTACTTAGATGACAGGCATCCACAAAGTGAATCTGAACTTAAGCATGCAGGTAGGCATGGAGATATTGAAACAGTTAAGTCGTGAATTGGCTATCAATCAGTTCAATTCAGTGGTCAATCACCAGTTATACAATTACAGTAAAAGAATTAGAGTCCCTAATTAACAACCTTTGGGAAAAAAATATGATTACATAAAAGCAAGTGGTTATAGGTATAAAACAATTTTGTTAGTAAACAAGCTTTCTAATTCTACCACTAAAAAGTTCCACACACCACACCTTGAGTTTATAAAAGATTTAAAGTTACAATTTATCATAAACTTTGAAAATAACATTATTTAAAAAAAAACAACCATGAACCCCATGACATGGAAAATAACATTATTAAAAAAAAAAACAACCATGAACCCCATGACATGGATCATAAAAAAACAATATCACCATGACAAGGCCTACAACAGGTAGGAGAAAAAAAAAAAGCAGTACCTAAATTGAATATCTTTATAACAAAATAGGTAATTGCTTCGACAGAGTGGAATATATTTCTCAAGAGAAACAAGAAAATGGAAAATAAAATATATCCCATTATTATGAATAAATTTGATTTACTTTGGATTACTCCGAATCATAATACCAAACTCAGATTTGTATTCATATAAAAACAAGTTCACTATAAAAAGAAATCAGTAATGATTGAGATTGAGATTGGCATTTCAGAGTTAGGCAAAAGTAGCGCAAATATAAAGAGAATCTTTAGAGATAATAATAATAAGCCATAATAATAGGCTTGAAAAAGAATGGCAATCAACCATTACAAAGGGCAGCAGCTAATGCTAAATGCATCAGATGATCTACATGGACAAAATCAGGGCAACCAACCAAAGGGAATGGCAAAAATCACAACCTGCTCCCAACTATACTGTGTATACATAAATTCACTAATAATCAAAATCTTGTTTATGTACTGACAAATTACACAGGCAACTTGCCCCCATTTACGTTTTGATTGATGATTGAACCAACCAACCAACCTCGATTTAAAGACGGAAAGTAGTAGCAAAAACCTCAGCGGATCGTAATTGTCATTTGCTGATGCACACTTTGATTACGTAAAAAGGAAGTAGTCCTTCGAATCGACACTAGCGAAAGAATTACATTTATCCAACAAATCAACAAGCAAAGGTCACAGATGCCATTTCAGTGCTAACTTGTTGCCTCACATTGTCATTTGCTTTTAGTTCATGTAGAGT
The DNA here is from genome assembly GCA_005393395.2 of Gossypium australe. Classification (NCBI taxonomy): domain Eukaryota; kingdom Viridiplantae; phylum Streptophyta; class Magnoliopsida; order Malvales; family Malvaceae; genus Gossypium; species Gossypium australe. The sequence goes on along the minus strand of CM016620.1, from coordinate 86,338,715 downwards.
GCCACTCTTTTGTGCAATGTCACCAAAGGGAGGTAAAATCTAAAATAGTCCCTAATTGTATATTTTAACAGGCTTCTCAAAGGTGTGCCGGTTCTGCAAAGAAGCGTGATGTTATTAGAGTCTACTATTCCGGGCATCTCCAAAGGCCAGTCATTTTCATGGACTTGGAAAAAGCAGATAGATTAATCGTAGCCTTAAAGAATATCTTTATCCTTAGGGTATGTTTCTTACCAACTGATTTCTGCTGAAACTTTGGGAATACTTTATTAATAAAGGGTTATTTTACCTGATTAGCAGCATAAGCTCTTTTTGGAGCATTGTCAGAGTGCTCCAGCCCAAGATACTGCTCCCAAGCACCATAAACATCTCGTCTCTGAGTACATGGATAGTAAAACCAAAATTAGAGTAAAATCCTAATGAAACTTGGAAAATTTTTCAAATATCTATAAGCAAAACAATGTGCACACCTGAAAACGACTAGATACAATATCAGAATCTTGAAGGTACTCTGGCCGGCCAAGTGAGAGGAATGCAAACTTCCACTGAAAAAACAAATAGGATTCATATAAATAAAACGGAGAATACATAACTGAAAAGGAAAAACAACTAGTTAAAAAGAAATATTAACAGAGGATACATCACCATCAGAGTTCCTACTATACATCAATTCAAATTTTATTTACCCAGCCAAAAAGAGGAGAGAGAAAAGGGGTTGAACACGTTAAGACTTAGGGTAAATCAGTGAGCACAAGTTCACTTAGGATTCAGGAAGTACAACAAACCTTAGCAAAGTCCTCATCAGGAACTTGCAGCTTCTTTTGTATTCGGACTTTTATTTCAGCCAAAGTCTCACCTTCATGAATCACCAAGAAAAAGGGCTCTCCAAAATTCAGAATTTGCTGTCAAAACAAGAGGCAAAAACATTGGTAAGGAAACATAATAGTGATAAAGAAGTAATCTTAGGCAAAGCAAAATGGCAACTGAAAATAAGATGATGTGAAAAAAATTTATTACCATCTGGTTCTGTGCAGTTTCTTTAGTGAAGTGGTAAACATGAATTAGGCGATCATTTGGACCAAGATTTTTCTCTTCTTCTGGAATCTGTAAGATTAAGAAACAAAGATCAAAAACAGCACTCTATAACTTAAAGACAGCCATTATCCAAGAAATGATATTCAAAAAATCTAAACCAACGAAATACAAGAAAAAGAAAATGATTCCTTAGATCATAGCAGGAAGCATGAGTGCATGCATAAGAGAGAGAGAGCAGGGTGGAGGAACTGACCTCTTCTGCCCGCAATGTCCAGTACTGGTCATTTATATTCTCAATCTTCTCACTAGGAGGGAAAATCTGCAGAAATGTGATGGAAACAAAATTGTGACTAAAGGGAAGAAAAGGGAACAATAGGTGAATAAAGGAACCCTAAATTAGCAAACCAGGAAGAGCAGAAAATACAACCCACATAAAGGATTATACAATTCAAGAAACCAACCCATGAAACAATCTTTTCAACAAGCAATGTTAAGTTTTAAACAGATAAGACAACTGATGGCATTAGAAGATTATGAAAAATAAGATATTAGGCAATACATCACCTACACATCCAGATCAAATTAAATAAACATGACTCATTCCCCATTTCCAGGGTAAACACTGATATGGGCAAAAAGTAACCATAATAACATGACATTCAAACCTTGTAGATCTTGTGATAGAAAACTTCAAGCAACCGCAGTTCCGCATCAGGATGAGACAACTCTACCTGTTTCCGAAAGATTATTCAAAATTTTTACTCTATTATTTAAGAAATTATCCATAAAAAGTATACATGCCCTCAACATGATCATTTGACCCATCAAATGAAAGAAAACCTACCTTTGTCTTAAGATCATTAATCACATCGCCCACAGTGCTCTGTTTTGGAAGCCTAATTGTATGGATAACAACCTGGATCACAAAAAACCCAATTTTAGTGCACAACAGAACTTTTACATCATTCCTCAGAACTCTTAAATATGATCCATATACTCACTTCATCCTTAGTAGCATGATGAAATGCTACCTTCAAGGTTTTCAAACCTTGTAATTCTGGTAGAGGGATGTCTAAAACTTCATAGTATAAAATATCAGAAGTCTGTCAACAAACAAAATTGGTTAGCTTTTAGCCCTATAATCATTTGGCCTCTCAATATGCATTGCTAAGGGGATTTGATTATTACCTGATTGTAGTGGACCAGCATGTCAGACAAATGATCCACCCCACGATACTTAATAGGCTGAGGTTTGGGTTGCTGAGAGTAACAATTGTGAGATGTAAGCCTGATTTTTGACGGATCATTCAAACCAAGTTGCTGAGCTACTCTTTCAACAACATCATCATAGGTATAAAGCCTTGACCTAAACATTCAAAAGGAAGGAGTGTAAGGCCTTGATCATCAAATTCATATTTAAAATAGCAGAAAAATACCAGTAAAAAAAGGTATGCCAATAGAAAAAAAGTACAGGAAGGCAACTTCAACTGAAATTTTGAACTTACATCTCAAGACAAAAATCATCTTCCTTGGGTTTCTCCAAAGACCGAAAGTGTACAATCTACCATAAAGAAATTTTAAAAAATGAAAATATTGCTTTAGCGAATGAAGCAAAAAAGCTTATTCAAGCTGGATATAACTTAAGGGTTGTATATTCCAAGAAAAGACTTAAAGTGTACAATCAGCCATAAAGAAATGTCTTCACAAATAGGATAAAAGCTTAATATGCCTTTGGACAGCATTCAAAAGTGAGCCAAAACAGTTTGAACGCTATGTGAGTATATAGAGCTTTTACTGTATCATTAATAGACAAAAAATATAACCATATACCTTATAATTTTTCGGATAATGAAAAGACTTGTAAATACATTCAAATGAAAGGGCTGCACTCATCACTCATCCAAACAAGTAAAACCTCTAATAGCATTTTCTCTTGTATTTAGTTTCTGGGTGGCAGTCCTGTTAAGTTTTATGTATAACGTAAGCAAACTGGAATTAAATATGCTGATAATTTTCTTTAAATAGAAAATGAAGAACAAAATGTGATTTTACTATTTTCATTCATCAAATGCATTTATTTTCAAAGAGTGGAAAGATTGAATTGTTTAAAATTAGGGAATTTAATAAAGAAATAGATGGTGCTTCTGGAACCAAACACTATTATTTATAATTGTAGATATCATGATATTATCAACCAAACTCTTGAGGCCCATTGAGACGCTGGAAGTAATGTCAATGCTATTAAAAAAAGTTAACTTGTTTTCTGCTTTAATCTATTAGCAATGCTTACCAACATTAGCACATGCAACCACTAACCTAATATGTCAGATCAAAAACTGCTCATGGAATTAATGAATACGACCAAAAAAGCAGACAAATAGTATTCAGTTAATCAAACTACCACTGAGAGAACAAAGTGCTCAATATATTGCACATTAGCTCCTGAATATCATGAGTGAAAATCTACCTTTTATAGGTCTGAATATTCGTAGAAACAAATAACCCAGGCATCAGATTGGACTGAAAAGATGCAAGACTAATCTACCTACCACACATCATCCATCACAATCATACAAAAAGTAGCTATATGACCAGACAGGTCAACCCTCACGCTTGATATCCATCAAGACTTCAGATGAAAATGCAGTGAAAACAATAAAATAACTGCAAGAAGGTAGTATATATAAAGGATAAACAGAATGTACTTGGCGATTATGCACATATTCCAAAAATGAAGGAACATCTGGATAGCGGAATTGTTCAATGCTTTCAACAGGAAGAGACTTTTGAAAGCAAACTATGTCACCATCCTCAAGCTGCAGTGGAAAATGATGGAATATCAAAACAGTTAAATAGGATCAAACCTAATAAGAATTGTCCCAAGGACCCAAAATGAGGTACAATGCATACCTGGCTAGCTCGGAATGTGATTTTCTTGTCAATCGGTTCACACATAACACTGGGCTCAAACTTAATTTCCTGTACATCAAAGCATACCCAAGGTATTATTCCTCACTAGATTTTCAAAATTTATGCAAACACTTGGACAAAAGAACCAGATGGACATTATATCCATTTCACTGTCAAACACAAAAATATACAGGAACTATTAACTAAGTTATTTATCAAATGTTCAAGTGAAAATAACTTAGAAAATGCCAGAATAGTTCCAACTAAAACCATCATAGAGGAAGAAAAAAAATGTCTTTTCTAGAACTATGCATTAGTTTCAATTACCATCTCCTCAAACGCAAGCAAAAAAGAGAGAAATGACTGGAAAGAGTTAAAAGAGAACTAAAAATTGCACCGCTGTAGAAAGAATAATTGGAAGCAAACCTCGTAAAGGTTGATCTCTTCATCAGGAGCATATCCTGCCATTTTGTTTAATTTTGATAAAATTTCAATCGGCTTGCCAGTGCTTTTCACAAACAGCCTTCCAACAAAGCTGATGCAACAGAAAGATAATCTCTTATAAGATTTCACATAATTCCCCGAAGATAAGGGGAAACACGCAACATGAGACAACTTACCGAAGCTCTTCTTTCTCAGGATTATAGTGCTTAAAGAAAAGTAAAATATCCTCCTTCGTCTTATCCGGTGGAGCAATTGGGCGTAAATCCTGTAAAGTAATGTTTAAGTCATGAAAAGAATACAAGATGACCACAAAATTACCAAGGGGAAGAGGGCAAAACTGGATGAAACACTCATGTTTAAATGATTCATATACATAGGATTTGCCTAAAGAATTTAGCAAAAAGGAGACAGTTACAAATCCAATTTTTATTTAAAGGGTGGATAAATTATTCTGTGCTGGACATGAGTGAAGCTTAAAACCTCATGATCTGATTCCTACTTATTCCTTTTATATTGGAGGTTTCTGAAGCTTTGACCCATGGTCACTACTCGCTAGAACTAAGGGTTCAGCTCTCTACCGAAAAACAACAAGGCCATTGGAAAATGCCAACTTCTATGGGGACAACAGACAGCATTTTGCCCTTGGAAGCTTTTAGAATCCCAACTAAGGCCTATCCTTCAGGATCTCTCCTAGTTCTCATTTTTAAAAGATTCACAGACATAGGATTTGCCTAAAGAATTTAGCAAAAAGGAGACAGCTACAAATCCAACTTTTAATTGAAGGGCAGACAAGTTAATCTGCGGTGGACATGAGTGAAGCTTAAAACCTCATGGTGTGATTCCTACTTATTCCTTTTATATTGGAGGTTTCTGAAGCTTTGATCCATGGTCAGTACTCGCAAGAACTAACAGTTCAGCACCCTACCAAAAAACAATAAGGCTATTGGCAAATGCCTAACTTCTATGGTGACAACAGACAGCCTTTTGCACTTGGAAGCTTTTAGAATCCCAACTGAGGCCTATCCTTCAGGATCTCTCCTAATACTAATCTTGGATTGGAGAATGAATATCCTGAATGAGATAAAAAAGAACATAACTAGACAGAAAATTTAAGAGATGGAAAGCCAAATTACCAGTCCAAGCTCAACTTCCAAGAACAACCTCAATTCTGCATTGTGAACTTTATTTGATACCTCCCGCAGTGTTCCAACCTACAGTGAGGAAATTCAAAGTTGGGCAGAGTTAGATCCTTTACAAACAAAAAAGGAAATTTCAGCAAATTTCTATGTTGTCCAGGTTTTTTCTGTATTTTTTTTAAGAAGAAAAACATGTATAAATATATACTCATTCAACAGGAGAGGCATGCAACAATACGCATGCAAAGGTTTTAGAACCAAAAGGACCTTAACTATGCTGAACAAAAACGGAAGCTAAAACTAGACACAATTACTCCTGAAACAAAGTTTTAGAACCAAAACAATATAAGTGACGCTTAGGAATATTACAGATTGTGTTTCCTCCAAAGGTGTCAATGGTCGGTTTGGACGGTATGTATGATTTTGACGCTTGGCCCACAACCAGAAACGCTGAAATTGCACTGGTATGCCAAACTCTTTAGCAATCTCTTCCTGCATCCACCAACACAGGAGATAACTATTACCATAAGTGCCAAGTAAAAGCCAAGAAGAAATCTTTTTTTTTTCCTTTTCTCTGTTTACCATACCTTAAACACATTGAACGTTATCTGCTTCTGAATTCGAAAACTCCTGACTTTATCATGATCCACAAGATCAAAATATATATCCTTCCCAATTTGCTCTGCAAGATCATCATCTCGTGCAACCTGGACAATCATATAGCTGTAAGAAAGTACTCTCAATAATGCTCCATCCAGCCACTAAAATAATGAATCAAACAACAACCTTTATAATAGTGTAAAGGTGTGCCTCTGCCTTCTCTTTTTTCTTATGCTCCTTCTCTTCTTGTTCTTTCTTCAACCTCTCCTAGAAACATCATAAAAAACATTGCACATTAGATTGTGAGAAAGGGAAGATCGGAAATGATCAAATTGAGAAACAACTCCTAAAATCAGCTTGGTAAGAGCTCATCTGTAATTGCTCCAGATAAAGCAACCCAGGAGACAATCGTATGAAATCTCAATGGTATCTTCAAGCCAAGCTTGAGACTACTAAATATGCTGAACTATCCTAGTTGGAGCCATAAACAACCCGAGCTCAAACCCAGATAGGGACTAGTTAATAACTCCCTTCCACCACATCTCTCGACTTGGCTCATTTTTAGCTCTAATATGTTAACAACAGAATCTTACCCTAAGATGTTCGGCAATATCCTTCTCATCCACATTACATATTATCTTGTCTTTGTCACTTTCACGTATATACACCAGCATGTATGCATTTGAGTATTTGGTAAATTTAAAAGGAGTATTATTGAATCCTGGATTTGTCTGTGGTAACTGGCACATTAGAAGAAAGAAACTTTGTTGAATCATAATCCTGAAGATACATATAATTAAAAGAAAAAAAGCTAAAACAAAAAGTTCATAAACAGAGCGTAAAACATACTAAGATAGTACCTCTTCTTCACCACCATACTGCTCCTCCAATGCCCTTTTCACATCTTCTTTGGTTACTCTTTCATCATCAAATTTATACCTGAAAAGCATACAATATCAATACAAAAGAAGTATCACCTGCAAGTCTCCGAAGCATAGCTGGCATATGTATGCTGTAAATAAAGTACCTTAAATACAATCAGCATAGGTTAGTTTAATAGTTGTGCAGCAGACTAAGCATTTAGTAATCAATTCCTTTTCTTCTTCTTTTTTTTTTCTTTTTTGCATAGGATTGAATGCATTAATATGATCCGTACCATTGATCAGAAAGAGTCGGCCTGATAAATGCATAATAATGTCCACCATGCACCCCACCACTGTGAACGAGGACACTGTAACCAAACTCAAAGATGTAAGCACCAGCTGTTATTATAAGCATTAAAGAAACATAAAGTAGCATGTTCTGTCACTAAATTTCTGCACAAGCACAATGAACTTAACAGTTACCATCTTTCATGGTATCATTAGAGAACCCCGGTACATGGTTTCTAAACTTAATGTTATTATAAGCAGTGAAGAAACATAAAGTAGTATGTGCAACCCATGAAATCTGTGCACCAGCACAATCAACTGATATGCGTAAACAATCTTTCTACACATTATTAGAGAAACCAAGTACGTGATTCATTTCTCAACTTCTGTTTGTTTTTGCTCACCATCTTAAAGTAAGCAATTGGAAAAATAACTATGTGCAATTGTTGAGGACAGTTGAGGGGAATGAAACACAGAATCAGCATTCTCTAGCCTCTCTACATCAGGAAGGTAAAGATGCCTCAACTGAAAATTCAAAAATTTTGGGATAAATTCTTTATCCAATTATACCATCTTCTTTGGAATAGGGTCTTCACAAAGAAGACTATTCTAAGTCCAACATCTCCTTCATAGTTCATAAGTCAGTAGAAAAGTAATTATCAACCCTAAACCTTAGAATTTTGATGTCCACAAGAATATTAGTAATTATCTTCCATGCTGGATAGGAAGTTAAGTCAAAGTCAATTGGGTCCCATCTTTAATATATTTTAGGTACAGTGCTTTTCCTTTATACATTAGTTTGGGTATCATTACTTAGCCTAACCACTTACCAAACCCTAATCCTAGTAGACAAATAAGTATTTGCCCATCTATATCTCTTTGTATTGACCAAACTTGGTAGAGTGGATTTAATCAAGGATATGAATTATTTTTTCTTTTGAGAATGTTGTTATTCAGTAATAGCACTTCATGTTCTTTTCTCTTGCTAGTTGCTACGGTGTTTGAGGTTTCAGACTACCTTCCACATAATGTTGTCAAGGGCACCAAGCGCACTCAAGGCGCTAGCACCTTTATATAGCCTGAGGCGCAAGGCGCAAAAAAAGCGCTCACCCGAGTAAACCGAGGCGCAAAAAATGCGCTAGCCCGAGTAAACTGAGGCCCAAGCATATAAATATACATGTAAAATGTATATGAAAACATATGTAACTAATACATATAATTAATAAGTACTAATTAATTAAATTTCAATATAGTTCAATTTATAAATTCAAAACATTGTTCAATAGTTTAAGTTCGATGATTTACTTAATGTAATGTAAAATAAAACACCATAAGAACAAAATTATATATCATCATCAGAAACTAGCTCTAAATTTCCTTCATCTTCCCTTGAAAAGTTTTAACTTTTAAGAGTTAACTAGGTTTTTATATAATAAAATTAGATCAATAATTAATTAAAAAATCATTTATTATATTTTATTATATTTTTCTTTTAAAAGCAAAAATAATATATATATATATATAAATAGGAGAATAGAATGGCTCTTTAGAGAGGCATGCTTTTTTTGCGCCTAACTTTGCAACAAAGGCACCCAAAAGCACACTAGGCACTCGCCTGATTGAAGTCGCCTCGCCTTGAGGTGGCTGAGGCGTAATGACATTTGCGCTGCGCCTAGGTGCGCCTTGACATCACTGCTTCCACACGAGACCCTCTTTGAGATAAAAAAATCCCAATTAAACTAACCCTAATTGATTTAGGCCCAAAAATATCTATTTCCACCAAAATGACTTCACAAAAAAAATGCAAGTATACAATTTTTGTTACAATGAAGCCTGTACCAGATTCTGAACAATAAAAAGCCTTACCATAAAACCATTAATGAATTACTACTAATGATACAAGTTCAGAAAAATATATAACAAAGATATCAAAGAAGTTATAAAACATCTAGAAAATATTTCCACCATGAAAACGAGTAAAATCTATTTTTTTTTCAAGTCAAAAGAAAATGTGAAGGTATAAAATTTGGATATCCTTCAACTTTCCATCAAGAGCAGCTTATTCTAGCTACTGGTTACGAAAAGATGGAAATGGAAGAGCACAGCTGAGACAGGATAAATGCTTAATGTTATAGGTACCTGTGAAGCATGTAAAGATTGCGGACTCTCCTATCAGCATCTGGTGATAAGTATTTTCCACCATCTCGGTCAAGGTCAAGTTGCAAAGGGAACTCATAGCGATCATTAATCTACATAACAAATGGAAATATTAATTTTACCATTAGAATCCAGGATAAAAACACACTTAACAACTGTTAGCACAACCCAATAAAAGCATGCAAATAAAGAACTAATATCTGTCAGATGACAGAACTTGCAGCAATTCCTCACTGAGATAAGGACTGTCAATTTACGCTGAAGACATCAAACAGGCGTAATGGTGCCTCTTTTTAAGTTTTTGTTACTAAAAGCATCCACGGTGTGTGTGTAACATAAGGATTTCTGTTCTCTAAACAAAATGAAGAGAGGCTGGAAAGTCTACGAAGTTAGTTTTAAGTTTTAATGCAAAACTTCATCAAAACCACACAACAAATTAGCATCGCAATACAACAGCTATTAATAAGATGTAGACAACTAGTAATTGTATGCTGCCAGGTGAGTTGGTTTGAACCCCACGCTTCCAAACCAAAAAAGAAAAAAAGACGCAAATATTTTACTAGCACAGAACATGCCAACTGGTCATTCACAGAGGGGGAGGGGGAACCACTACAGGTGAGAACCAACACCCCCCAAGCTTCGATTCTTTTACATGGTCTGGGGACTGGTCCCCTATGTAGCTTTAACCCTTCATCTTTCTTGAAGTGCATGTGCCCGACACATGGATATGATGATACGACCTCTAAGAACGTGGAAAGACATAGAAATATCTGACCATACTCGTGCCAGGCACATACTGTATCTGACACTCACACCCAAGTCCGACTAACAAAGCCAGTCAAAGGGAGCATAGCGCGCCCCTTGCCAGGCACCATTCCCAGACCTAGCTAGCACCTAGCAGCACACAGTTAAGAGCTCATTACATCTGTTATTTTTTGCAACAATTGTTTGCATGTATTACGAGTTAAACAAGAAAATATAACTGTTTTTTTTCTCTACTTCTGCAAAAAGGAAATTTATCATCATGTATTATTAAGCACTAACAGTGAAGCCCCTGGACTGCACATGCACCATTGGCTATGAAGAACCACGCAGAATTAAGATGTTAAAACTGCTGACCTTGACCATAGTGTCCCGCATAAAATCATATTCAAATCGCTTAAGCTGAAGCTGAAGGACCGGAGGGAAGTCAATAAACAAGACACCCTTCTTAGCATCCTGCAATAATCATCCAAAATGCAATTATTTGAACAGGAAAAAATATTACACAGAATCAGATATAATGCACTGAACAAAGGATAAAACAAATAAAAGAAAAATGAATGCTTGTATCAAGAGAGAACTTCAAAAGCTACCCTGTTTCAGAAATTGCAAAAGATGGCATTTTGTTACTACCATAGCAAAAATAGCCACATTTTGCACACCCTGGCCAAAATAGTGGCCCTTATGCAGCTTTGTACCACTGAACAATAATCTAACTAAAGGCAAATTTGCTAGTAATCAAATAACTTATGATGTATGCACAGATCATCCTATTGGTATTGTCTTAGAAGCATGAAATTAATTGATGAAATCCTACATCTACTTTAATCAACCTCATCATAAGCATCATCTAGAATCTAGCATTTTGCAAAAGCTTACCTGCAAGCCATATTGTTCGGCATGATATTTATTATCACCTTCAAGGCGTTCAACCTCTACATACTTGTCAAAAGAAGCATATACATCATGACAGCCTTTAACATCAAGCTGAAGATCTGGTATAGGCAAAAAGTAAATTAGCATCACATGGAGAACAGGACATAAATTCCAACCAGTTATTTCAGAAAAAAAAAATATACCATAAAATGACTCCTTCCTTGTAGATTTATAATCCACATTAATGCACTCAATGTAATTCATATGGTGCCCCTCAAACAACTGTTGTATGGTGCCTTCCACAACAGTTCCCTGGTGGCATAGCAGAAGCAAACAAAATTTACTTCAATTTCACATTAGAATAAACTCATGGTTAAAGATCATTGAAGCTTTTTACCTTCATTTTATCTTCAAGTTTTTCACACAGAACTCTATTAAGTTCTTGAACATCGTGCTGCATGAAAGAATCATGTGTGTCCCATCCAAAAGATTTGGTCAGCTCTTTTGTTGCAACACTGCTGTCACTGTACTGGAGTTTGTAAAATAAACTCTGCAGAGCAAGAGGGATGCTTCCTGATGGCATATCATTCTCAGTTGTAGGCATATGATACACTGCCTGAAATATAACATCAGAAGCATTAGCAAAAGTGATCCATCAACACATCAGTTCAACAAGACATGGAGCATCAGTACTTACCTTCCTGAAGTAAGGAATGTGATACAGAGTTTGAAGCAGAGAATTCATGTAACATGTTGCTCCTTGATTTTTAAGTCCAACATAACCAGTTTCCTTCTTTGAGTCATATGTCCAGTAATCAACGATCCTGCGGACAACCACCTCTGCTTCAACAATCAAAGTATCATTCACAAGATACCCTCTGCAAGGATCATATAACTCGCCGAGGGGCATAAAGGATGTAAAACCCCAATCACTTTCTCGTGCATTGAACTGGTGCTGTGTGTCTGTAAAAATCCAAGTCAGGTGCAAATTTAATAAGCTTATCATTATTCTCTCCAATGGAATGACCAAATTCACATCAATTACAGAAAGATACTAGAGAAAACTAAGACATGCACATGGTACTAAAAGCTACACTAGCACACAACCTATAGATTCAGGGGTGGGGAATGGAACTGAACATTAGTCAGATGCTATACACGCAAGGAGAGCATTATGGTCACAAGGAAAAAGGGGATTGTACCAAAGAACAAGGACAAAAAATCTTAAAATCACTAGTCATGTCTTTCAATCATCAGAAATGACAATGCCATCAAGAACTCCATATTGAAAAGAAGGGCATCATAAAGGCCACATTTTCTTTTTAACCTGATTAGTAATCAGAGATAACCTGCCTTTCATTGCATCAAATCTACATTAGACTGTTTACAGAGTAACAAAAGCATAACTCCTAAATCATGAAACAACATCACAAATAAGGATGTTCTAGAGCTGGTATTGATCATAGCAAAACAAAACTGATTCAATGAAATCCAGAAACAAACTAATTTGATGTTATAATACCAACGGAAGAAAATACTGAAACAGTGTACAGATAATCTACTTAAAGGGTAATACCTTTTCTGATAGAATATTTATTATGAATTTGATTAACTACTGCCAAACTGAACTGGGCATATCTACTCCACCCATAGGGTAAGCTTGCTGAGTCAGCAACATCCAAATACATAGACAAATGATCCACATTGTTTCCCTTTGGAAATAGCAGTATTCGCCTAAGCAATTCAAACCAGAAGTGTCAAATCATCAATTATCATCGCCAAAAAAACATAACGAAAGAAAGAACAGTAGCAATATCAACAAGGGAAAGAGATATACCATTTATAGCCACCGACAACGAAGACTTCAGAATAATGCTTCTTAGCGTTTAACCTAGAGAAGTTTTCAATCCTCCAAGTGAATCTTGATGAAGGAGGATCCTCAAGTGGTTGATTTTCCACAGTATTTGCAGCTTCGGGTTGCGCTACAACTAACAATTAAGATATAAATCACAAAGATCATAATCAAATTAAACCCTCTTTTCAGTCTACCCAAAAAAAAAGTAGAAACTTTCGGAACTTGCATTGATGTAAGCGAATCAAATAAGTAAATTTCTCAAAACAACAAAAAAAGTACCTTCCATGGGCTGGTGATTGTCGGTCAAATCAGACTGTGGGACGAGCATTTCCTCATCTTCTTGTTGCTAGAAAATCAAGGAAAATTTCAAAAAAGAAGTTATTAAATCAGAAGAATCAGATCCATCAAGAAACCAAATTGGACAAAGAAAACCCTAAACAACTCCACAAAAATGTCAATTAATCAAAAAAATCATAAAAAAGGAGTAAAAATAGAGAGAAAGAGAGAGAGAGTACATCGATGGGGGCAGGGGCCATAACAGTCATAGCTATGAAATTGAGAGGTAAACAAGCTTACGAAAACAAGAGGAACGAGAAAGGGGAAACTAGGAGAAAGATTTTTTCTCTATTTTTTGGGTTGATTTTATTTGGTGATTTTATTACAGTGAAGAGAAGCGAGGAGAAAGCAAGGTCTTTCGATGGTCTTTATTTGGGAAATGGGTAATTTTGGAATTTCATTCATTTTCTGTACTTTTCTTGGGAGATGGCTAATTGGATACGGTCAAACACATATACCTTTACCTTTACCACTATTCGAATACGATGTATCATAATTCAATAATACAAATAAAAATTAGAAAATAAAAGCTGAACTTCCCTTTTAATCCCTTATAATAAATCTAATCTATAATTTAGTCCCTTTTTTTTCTATTGGTCAATCAAATAAAAATAAGATGAATCTTATGAAGAACCGAGGGGAAAGCTTTCACGAACCACTAGATCATAAAAGGAAGACATTATTTCGTCTTTTCCTTTAAATCATTTAAGTGTATTTAAATTTTATTTAATCTTTAAATAAATTGATTAAATCGCTAATATATTTAAATTTTTTATTAAAATTTTAAAATTACTGAAATACTTATAAAATAATTTATTGATATATTTTTGTCTGAATGTCTTAACACTATTTTTAACCTTACAGTCTATCCAAACAAATCTAAAAACTAAAATAATGAAATTCTATGCACTGGATTAGATTTATTTTTCATTTTGGATTTGGTTACGTCGGAATGATTCCAAAAATAAGAATTTAATTACCACTCTGTAACCAAGGGAATCTGCAACTTACTTATATGATAATAAATGATGATGTAGGAAAAATATAAGGTAATTTCATTGGAAAATTCCCTTGCTTCAAATGACAAGTCAAAAGATGACTTTTAAGTTGTAATAAAAAAAAAAGAGATGAATTTTAAAATAAAGTTGTTACTTTGATTAAACAATTTTGACACATTTCCTGGGGTCAGAAATATGACCTAAAGTATTAAAGAAATAGAGATTAACATAATACTCAACCAAAATAGAGATCATAAGAATATAAGAAATTCCTGGAAAGTTAAAAAACTCAGACTCAAAAACAATTCACTTGTTTGATGGAACTTTCGTCTTAGTTTAGCTCAATCCAGCTAGAATTTAAAGCTTAAAGGATTACTCATAGCTAAAGAAGACCAAAATACTTAACCCTAATCAGATATTGCAATACAAATCGAAAGAAATCAGGCTTGATGAGAGTATCCCGCCAGTAAAGATGCCCAAGGCTCTTCTCATCGAGTAATTTCCGAAAAATGTTGCATATGTAACTGTGATGTTTGTTTTGACGTCAAAGGGGCAAAATTAAAACCCCATCCGTAACAAAATTGATCTTAGGCTCTTTTTGAGAGCCTAGACGGCAAAACACCCACCACATTGGGGGTGCAGTTATACAGGTGTATGCAAGAAGAAGACATGTATTGTGACAACAGTAATGTTTCCCTACACATATCCGTTTGGTCTCTCTCCACTCTGTGCGGATCTCTTCTGCATGCTTGCTTCATAATGTTGAATAGCAGCATCTAGAGCCTGCACAAGTCACATTCAACAGGAGCAAACTTCAGAAAATAGTTCAACCTAATTAACCAACTTTGATTAATGATATGCCCTAATAGGCATTGCTCGCTAGCTCCGGAATGTATAGGAGCTGATTTCATCCCATAGGACACAAGTCATGACTGCACCTGCATGTGCTGCTAATGACATCTGCTCATGAGGCTAATGGAATTAGAATGACCCGATCCAAAACCAGCATATGCAAGCCAGTAGTTTAACTTCGGAGCCCAAAGTTCACAAGAACAAGTGAAACTACTACTGCCTAGCAGTTTAACTCATATACTTCCTCTGAATTCTCCCTTTCATTTTTCCGGACTTGAACTAAGAAACAAGAAAAGTTCACACCTGATGCATTGGACGAACAAGGAGGGAAACCTGATGCCGAAGCTCTGATGGGACAGATCCCTTAATCTCCTGGAATTTTATGGCAGACTTATAAATTATTAAAATTAAGTGTATCCAAAAAAGAGGTAAAGCCAAAGCATCTTCAACAAATCATTCAAAGAAATTATGCTTCAGCATCACTCAAGCCAGGAAGATAAGAGAAGGGTACAGGAGGTAAATTAGACAAAATAACTGCAGAAAGGGTAGAATCGGAAAGTTGAGTGAAGAAACTTCTTCAATTTTTTTTTTTTTTGACATTTACCTCTAGCTGTGGATAGATATTTGACATGGCATCCTTTAATCTGTTTACCTGCATACAGTTACCGAAGGAACAACAATTCAGAATGACAGATTTATGAAAAGAAAAAATTTATAATCAAGAAAGTCAATCACATTGACATTAACATTCAGAATGCAATCCTTTCATTTACGGTCGTCATCAGCTTTCAGGACACTGTTAATAACAGATAAAATACACAGCATTTCTGAAAACAAAAAATGTCTGAGAAAAAAAAAAGACAGATTTTCCTTGTAAATACTCAAAAACAGCCTAGCTTCTTGTTTGAAGAAATGGTTCTTTTGTAACAATATTTTTCCTTCTCTCTGACTCCATGGGTGTCTATCATTACATGCAGGACAAAAGGAGAGAGTTCAGGACTAACACAACCAGTTTGAAAATTTATTTAAAACTTGAATTTTCATCCATTGAGAGCAAACATCATCAACCTTCATTAATAAGGTACTCAGTCAGCTCCAGGCTTTTTTATAACAATAACTGCAGCATTTACCTTCGCATAGAGGTAAGTGGTGGTGATAGGATATGATGCCCAAAAATGTTTGAGTAGTTCAAGGATTGCTGTCCAATGCTGGAAACATTCAGAAGTTCTCTATGAGCAAACCAAAGTCTAGAAATAAAATTATCAAATTAAGCAAAATAAAGATGCACAACCATAAGGATTAAGGCAGAACAGCTAATGCTCCAAAATCCATTGTATAAAATGCAACTATATCAATTCACTAACAAAGAAATCTCACATGCAATAGCTCCTCCTTAGTTTTCCTCGGTAGTCTGTCCAGAACACTCTCTTGAGGATTTTTCCCAATATGATATTTGGTGTTGGAGATACTATTGGTCAAAGCATCAAAAACCTGTATGATAAAGTTTCACTGTTAGTTCTTACATCCACCACTTTCCATTATTAACAAGCACCATGAAAATATTGCTGTTACTTGATGAGCAACTTCAGGTTTGAAAATAGGCTCCTTCAATCCCATAGCTTTAATCGATGAGATGGACTCCCTTAAAGAACCATACACCTCCTGGGTGCTCAAACCGCATTTTATTTGTTCAATTCCACCAAGTGCATCTCCAGAAGTTCTAAGTGCATTAGCTTGTTGAGAGTCAAAATAATCCCGAGGGTCCTGGTTTTGGGCACACACAAATAAGGTATCTACAGAAAAGCATCTATTAAAACCACATGATCACCGGAGTCACCTTAATGCAAAGCGGTGCTAGTGGAAGAGTATTTGGTCCCTGAAGATCTTCTATTTCAGTCATCCTTGATAACCTATCTAACCTCTCACGGCTTGTATCCCCATCGGATTCTCCCTTATTTGATGATTCTAATGCAAAGATAGAACGTAAATACCCATAGAACGTAAATACCCATTCTACAGCATAAAACCACAGTTGTAAAATAAATTAGGAGAAAACCAATACGAACTCTGTTTTGACTGAGCAAGTGCTTCTGCTACAGCCTTCGTGTCTTCCAACTCCACATCTACATTCAAATTCATAGAGCAGATGCAATCCAATGAGACATGTATGTTTTCAAAAAGAAAAACTGGACATCAAGTATCAGAAAGCCATTACTAAACCAATATATATATGTGCAAGAAAAAAATAAATAATAAATAAATTCTGCAGTGGTAAATAAATTCAAGGGAAAGCCTTTACCTACAGCTCTTCCCTCAAGAACAACCGCAGCATGCCGATTAATATCCTGGGATAGGGATCTTTTGTATAGCTCATTTTGTGATTCTGTCATTTCCTTATTACCTTCACGAAAAATCCCATGATCCTGCAGGTTAAGAAACATAAACAGATATGATTTTTTTATTTTCCCTAAAGTTAAGACAGTAGAATTCATCCATTACAAACCTTAAACAAACATACATGACCCAGGGGTCAAACTTGATAAATGAAACCAAAAAATTCACTTTTATCTTCAAATTATCAAAAAGCAAACCTCCAAAAAGCAGTTACAAAATGAATTAATTCACTTAAGTGATAGCATCAAACATACCGGAAGATGAGTATAATCATCACCCTCATCAGCCTCCATGTCCAGAGTTGGGTCAACCCGCCGGATCTGCAAAGAACACATTATACAAAAGGGTAAGGACCATCCTCATTCATGGTATTATTCACAGGAGAAAAAAAAAAAAGAAAAATCAACGGAGAACAAGATATCCCAGTTAGGAGATTATGTTTACTAGGTATTTTATGACTTCGATTGTAATGTTTATAGCTATCAAGGCTATTCAAGGTTACTTTGAGGTTATAATTGGTTTTTCTTTTTTAAATTTTACTAGGGTTTTGAGGTAATTGTAAGTACCTATTTTAGTTTCAATTGGGTTTTGCAAACCTAGCTGTTCATGCATCCGCAACATATTCGTGTAACTTTTCAATTCCATTGTCAAGTTTAAAGTGTTATATATTTATATAAATTTTGACATATTAGTACATTTGTGTCACTTTTTCGTGTCATGTCATGTTTTAGTTATTTTTTCAATATCGTGTTCATGTCGTGTCCAATTTACCAGGTCAAGGTTTTGGATATTGAACATTGAATTATTGAGATTTCCCACTAAAGGTTCTGTCTGGTTCTCTTCCTAAGTTCTTCCATTTCTCCTTCAATCTCTTCTGTTTCCCTCTAATTGCTTCTATCTATTTCTGATTTTCTCTCTTGATTTCCATATTCTATCTGTTCCTCCTACTTGTCTACATCAAGGATTATTCCAGTTTAGGGAGGGGGTGAAGAAAGAACAAATAGCACCTTATTCCGCGCCTCACTTGCCAATATGTCATCCTGCTTTAGAAATACAGCAAGTTCCTCATCTTCAGCAGCCTCTGCTGCAGCAGCAATACTGTTTTTCGTACTATGTAGGTATTCTGCTCTAAAATATTTTGTCCAGAAAGTCCTTTCTGACATCTATAAACCAAAAAAAAAAAAAAAAGACAGTAGGGCATACGGAAAACATGCAGAATGAATCATACTTAATGGTCATCTTCAAATAGCCAATATAACAATAGGGTCATTGTTTACAGGCCAACTGCTAGAAGAAAAGAATTGTTTCAATGCTCCAGGTACCTTGTTAGGAACATAACTTAAGAATGCACGGTGAACAGCTGGCTTCTCGGCAAATATCTGTCACATATCATCAAGCATTGGTTATACTTACACCAAGTCTGACAGCCAAAGACTAATGATTAAACTAATATTTTACATTTGCATATATAGTAGAAACAAAATTTAAGAAACAAGATAAGTTTAAATAGGTTCTTGGCATTAACTAAATGTAATGAAAGAAAGAAAAATGAAAAAGATACCATACTTGAAGAATGACCTCCGGTGTCAAATTAAATGTGACTTTGTTTGTCTGCATAACAGCAGGATAAAGATAATATAAATCTTCTGTACCCAACTTACTTGGAAAATGACATTAAATAAACTAATATATGGTAATTGATCTTGTGAGTGAGACATAGGCACATGGGATGAGAAAGATGTAAGCAAGTATGCAATTGTTAGTGAGAGTGAAAGAGAGAAAGGTTGTACCCGACCATCAGTTGATGGTTTGATGTCAGAAATCATTGCACTTTTGAAACCCAGCCGCTGTTTTGTCTTTTTGCTGGCCTCTCTATCCAACAACTTCTGCAATTTATGCAGAGGAAGATTTTAATATTTATTCCAATATAACAGTCTCCACAGAAGAAAACAAAGGCCTAATGTGCACTTAACCTTTCGTGTTGCCCAAAACTCAGTTTCTGTGAGGACACCACTTAGCACAAATTGCTTGTGAAGTTTCTGCAGTTCACTGAGAAGAAGAAATGTCATTTATAAGTTCTTATCAGCTCAGGAAGTTCCATCCAGTAGCAAAGAACCCAGCCAAGCAGCAGTAGAGACTTTCAAGAAAAGAAGAGCCAATGACATAAAATAAGAAAATGTTTAAAAGACACATTCAGTTAAGAATTTTATTTTACATGTGAATCTGCTCAGAATACTTAAGTAGTTGTCACAACACAACTCACATGATCATTACCTTATTTATCCTATTAGGCTTAAATGATGTAGATATACATATAAAAGGCTATCATGTATGACATCCTGTGTCCATTTCAAACTAACATATTTTACGTTCCACTAATCATGCATAAGAACAAAGGAAATTTTTTGTAACAAAAATTTTCATATTTACAAAGATACAAAATGACATATCTTCTAAAAAGACACAAGGAGATTATTTCAGAGCAAACTTACTATCAAGACCTTGTAATTTGTTTTAACTCCCTCTAGAAGTTATGGTTTACAATTTATCTAATATCAACATGACTTACATTTTTACAAACCACAGCCCGACTAAAAGTTCCCTTATCTATCTGAAATCCTTCCAAGCAAAAACTTAACCCTGTAAACCACCACTATGTTAATTACTTCCCCTTGCAGCATGTTTTTTCCTATTTTCCTTCTCACCTTAAACTTTTTCTTATGTTTTCTTAAGTAAGCCTCTTCAAATCCTCAAGCCAACCCAGTTGGCATTCACAACACAAACTGGTATGACACAAAAAGGTAAATTTACCTATCCTCCTGTAATAACTTAATTCGCAGCTCCATTTCAGCGGCACTGAGTTGCTCATCAGGATATGCAACAGTAGGTTTTTCAGAAACTTCTCCACCCTTCGCAAGAACTTTTCCTATTCATGATAAACAAACATGACATCTTGAAACAAGTGTGCTAAAACTTCAATTAATACAATGTAACATGCAAAGCGTAGAAGAGTGAAAATAAAGGAGAAGAGAAAAGGGGATTTTTAAGTTTTGAATTAAAACCACCTCAGGCCCATAAGGGCTAAGGATAGAAATTAAACAGAAGTATACACTTGTTAAGAGAAGCGAAAAGAATCTTTAATGCCTAAAATCAAAAGCAAGAACAAGTTAACACCATTGATTAGTTATTCATGTTAATAAGGAGGAATAGAAAAGGAAAAATCCTTCTCAAACAATTTACAAAAAAAAAAAAATTCAAAATTCAAAAACATGCATGACAACAGCTAAGAACAAGGAAAAACATGAAAGCAAATCCTTAATCAAATCCTATAACCATATTGTGCCAAACTCATTTGACTTGATCATGTAACTTACCCACAAAATCTCGACATTCTTGGAGATCTGAATAATTTTCGAACTCAAAGATGAAACTCCCATTCTGAAAACAACACATAAAGAAAATTTCAACATATCATTGATCCATAAAAAAAGCATTTGGATTCAATCTAAATAAAGACTAAAATAAATCAATAACCAAAACAATGATTATACTACCCGATACGAAACATATATTTAATCAACATAAACAAAGATACCTGATTGTTAGTAAGATTAAGCCATGGCGGCTTATTTGATCCTTCCTTCGTATGCTTTTGGCCTGCAAATTTCACCATTTAAGCAGCATTATTTAGACAGTACGATAGCTTGCATTCATACCAAATTACAAACAGCAATTTACCTTTAATGTATCGAAACTCCACATCAAGCTTTCCAGCTGATTTAGGATTATGAGGCACAAATAAAATTTTCTCAAACGTCTGTACAAAACAAAGTTACTTAGATAATTATTTCTTCGAATCATTCAATAATTATTCAACCATTACAACATAAAAATTCATATATTAATACAACAAAATACACCACGAACTTAACCTTTTTATCCTATATAATTCCAAAAAAGTGAAAATAAAATTTAAAAATATCTCAGTAAATACAATGCGTATAAATTTCAAATTTCATAAAAAAGAATATGAATTGTAAACAACAGTTCATTATTCTTTTTCAACATTGACAAATTTGAAATCCAGTAAATAAATTCAATAAAAATAAACAAAGTAAAATGAGTACCATTCTAAGAGTACCGGGAGTTCCTGGATCCTTGATTGTGGTCTTATACTTAGCTCGCTTAGTCACGTGAGCGCTCGCCATCTTCGATTAATTAGGACAACAATTTACCAATAATAAAAAAAAATAATATTATTGATGAAAGAAAATCAAATAATTAAGCTTTGCAGTTTTGCTTATATTGTAGTTAGAGAAAGAGAGAAGGGATCGAGCAGGCGGAGTGAGGAAGAGGCGACTGAAAACTGAAAAGCGAAAGATCAACCCAGAAATCCAACAAAGGAAGCATCGGAACCAGGGAGAGACAATTATTGAGAGAAAAAAAACTTCAAAAAGAAAAACAATCAAAACTGGGCTGTAGAATTGGATTGTTGAGTTTCAGGCTCAAATATATGATTCAAATTGGGCTTGTTTTAAACGGTTGGGCCCTCAGACAAACACTGCTTTTGAATTTGATTCGAAGCCCAAAAGTTATCAAATTCAAATTGAGAGTCTACTAGACCTATAAAAACAAATATCGATGATCCAAAACCAATTAAGTAATTCAGTTTGTATTCATTATAAATATCATTTTTAAATCGATTTATTTTAATTTATTCAATTTTCGATTTTGAATATCCAAATCCAATAAATTAATTAAGCATCATATAAATCTAACTCAATATTTGTACCCAATCCAATATTTAGGGTGTGTTTGTTTGCTTGTAATCCATTTTTCGGAAATTATTTTCCTAATTTTTCAGTGTTTGTTTGCTGGAAAAGATTTTCCATTTGGAAAATGAATTCCAAAACACTGGTAAAAAGGCCTATAATCTTGGAAAATATCTTACCGTTTCAATTTCCATAAGACATTTTCCTCAGGCAGATTCCTTTTTCGTTCCTTCTTTCTTTTTCCTAACCCCATTCTTTTTCTTTCTCTCTTTCTCAAAAAATTTTCATGTTCCTCTTCGGCTGGAAGCGTCAGAGATTCTACTGCAAGACTGGTAATATTCCTTTCTGTTGAATTATTTTTCATTTTTCATTTTTCATTTTTGGCTCTTCCTGTTCCTTTCTGTTGAAACGAAAAACCAGAAATTTGCACTCCAATCTTTCATTTTTCGTTTTAGTTCGCGTTTCAAATGGTCTAATTTTGCATCCTATCTTGTTATTCCTTGATCGGGTTCTCGATTAAACTGTGATCCCATCCACTTTCGTGCTCTTGCTAAGATCTCCAGCGTACCATTCGTGGGTGTGTTTTCCTTTTCGAGGTTTATTTAAAGTGTGTTTTTGAAGTTTCTTAAAGTTCTTTATTTGGTGCTGTGAATGAAAATGATGGAATTTTCTGGGTTTTTTATGCTTGGTAATTTGGAAAGTGTTTTTTTCCAAGGATTTTTAACTATTTAATAAACTTGACTTAAAAAACAAAGTCTACATGCTCATGTTATTCTTCTTCTGAATTTTTTATCTGGATTTTAATGTATCTGACTTATACAGCTCAAATTGACCTTAGAACTACAGCAGCTACAGAGCTTTTTGCATGCCATGCAATTGGTGATAGCAGGGGTTTCATCCCAGTTATCCAGCTCAATGATATTGCAATTGATCCAATGAACCCAAATCTCTTTACAGTTGTAGGATCAGATGAGTATGCTCGACTATATGATATTCGCAAATATAAGTGGGATGGCTCAACTGTTTTTGGTCAACCTACAGAGTATTTTTGCCCCCTCATTTGATTGGTGATGATCAAGTTGGAATAACGAGCTTGGCCTTTTCAGATCAGAGTGAGCTTCTTGTCTCCTACAATACTGAGTTCATCTATCTCTTTACATAGGATATGGGACTGGGACCCAATCCAGTTTCATCTTCTCCATTGTCTGATAGTGATGCAAGTGAGATGGGTCCTGATCACTCAATTATGTCAGCATCAGCTATGGAAAAAGCTGATGAAAAAGCTATTCCTCAAGTTTATAAGGGACATAGAAATTGTGAAACAGTGAAGGGTGTGAGCTTCTTTGGACCTAAATCCAAGTATGTGGTCAGTGGATCTGACTGTGGCTGAATATTTATTCGGAATAAGAAAGGTGGAGCGCTTGTTCGTGTTATGGAGGCAGATAAACATGTGGTCAACTGTACTAAGTAGCATCCTCATACCACAATTCTTGCTAGCAGTGGAATTGAGAAGGACATCAAGATATGGACTCCAATGGTTGCTGAGAAAGCTACTCTTCTAGCAAACATTGAACAGGTATGTCTTGTCTTCCTAATCTCTTACCAGGAAAAAAGAACTATAAAAAAAAGAAAGAAAAAGTAACAATGCTAGTATTACTTTTCAAGTTATAAATAAGGTATTAGCTTTAGACATGAAATGCATTTTACTTGTCAACATACTGCTTGACACAACAAGGGCAAACGATAGAAACATCCCGCACCATTGTTCCTTATTGATTCTCTCTCTTCCAACAGAGACAATAACATATGATTTGGTTCAAGAAATAAAGTGACAAAAGTGCCTATTACAATGTGGTTTTGGTACTTTAGCTTTTTAAACTAATCTATTGTGAGAGTTGGAATGAGGTTTCGTGATGTATTGAGCTAAGGTCCAATGGCTTTTAGTAATGTTTTCTTGTTTAGTTTTTGTTTGAGATAAATTATTGTGTAATCTCTTTCAGTCCGCCCTTCTGGTCTAATATTCATGTACTCTTAGGAATTTTGCAAAAGGTGAGGAATCTGACATATATTTTAGATGCCAAGGAATGTATTGGCTTCCTGTTGTTCATTGTGTATATTCTCATGGATTGGTTTGTAAAATGATAATATGAGTTCTACAAAAATGGCATAAGTAGAGGAACTAATCTCTGTCACTACTCCTTTGTAGAAGGTTCCAAATCCAGCCTTCCTTTGGTTGCACATTATTGAGAATGAAGATGATTATTATTTATTATTTGATGTTGATGTTACTGATGATGACAACGACGATGAGGTCCATGAGGATGAAGATGACAGTGATGACTATTTTCATGAAGATATCGAGGGCAGTGATGATAGTGAGTGTTAAGGATGTTGATGATAGTTAATGACAATACTGTAAAAATTTCTTGGTAGTTATGATACATACTGTTGATAATTATGATGATTGTAATGTTGTTTTTTCTGTATGGGGTTCAAAGTTCGAACCAAAACATAGGGGTTGAATGTATGGAGAACTAAATGAAAAGACCCAATGTTGCCATTCTAGAACTTATATTGACGGTTATACTTGTGCAGATGATGGGGGAGATGCCTCTGGTCCATATGACTTGTGTAGTTGAACGATATGTTTAAAAATTGTACATTACACAGGGCTTTAACTTAAAACTGCATTCAATTGGAGCTTACAAACCTTTTAAGTCCACTGCTTTTATTATATATCTTACTTATTTCTCATTTCTTCTGTTGTTTATTTTAATTTGTTAGTGAATTATATACTATAGTTCAGGTTACATGGATTTGGATATTGGTATATAGTGTGCCTAACTCATCTTTTGTTTAAAATTCAGTAATTAAAATGGATTTTATTGTTAGTGCCCTCAAACGAGAGTCCATGTATAATATATACTCGGATGGCTTGTTGTTTCATTGTAATATATGTAAAAATTTGATTTATTTATTTATAAATAAATCATTGCAATATATGTAAAAACAATTTAAAATACAAAAATTTATTAATATTATTAATATATGTAAAAACAACTTTTTCGGAAAATATTTTCAAGAAAACTACCAAACAACAGAAAATATTTTACACAGATTCATCCAAACACTAGAAAATATTTTCAGTAAATCATTTTCCAGAAAAGTAAATCATTTTCCGGAAAATATTTTACTGGCAAACAAACGGACCCTTAAATGCTGAATACCCTTATATAAATCACCTCAAAAAATGAAATAACCCAACCGAATTAAATTACTCAAATATAATGTTAATAATCCCAAATTTTAAAAATTTCCAACTTATTAATTTATAAATTAATTTAATCTAGAATTAAATATTTAAATATAAAAATATCAATTCAAATATACAAATTTATTCCATGAAATAGTAGAATTTTATCACAACGAGAATAAAAATATTGGGTAAATTATACTCAAGATCACTTTAAAATACGAAATGTTTTTGGTTATTTTTTTTTAAAAAAAATTCAATTTAGCCACTCCAAATAAAATAATTATTCAAACTAGTAATTTTAATTAAAATCTTTTGTTTTCCACTAATAGATTGTTGACGTGACATATGGTATTTTTTTATTGATTTTTTACTAAAGCTTAAGGACCTCTCTATAATTAGTCCAAAATACACTTTGGTTTCCAGGTTACTTGTTTTTCAGCTTATTTCTTTTCCATTCTGCTGTTGTTGTTGCTTTGTATGTTATCTAATTTGAGAAGATCAAGCTTTTCAAACCATCAGCGGAAATTGGTGACTGTCATCGGAGGTAGAGCAACAAAACTAAGCGTTATCCGCTTTTCCACTAAAAATTTCAAAATGTTTAGAAGAACATGTCTTTTAATTGGAAATAGATTAAGGGCCAGTTTTTCGTTGTTTTTCAAAAGCACTTCTGGCTACAAAAGTACTTTTGAAAGAAAAAATGTGCAGAACAAGCTGCTTTTGGCTGGAATTTTTGGCTTTTCAAAAGCGCTTTTCAAAAGCACTTCTAAAAAGGAGAAGCTAAAATTTTCAGCTTTTCCTATCCCAAAAGTACTTTTAGTGCTTAATTATTCTTTCACCCCTTTAATAACATAGTACTTTCCTTTTTTTTGTGGTGCTTAATTACAAATGTGTTAAAATCATTAATTAAAAATAAAAAATATTTTTTAAAATATTTATTACAAATATTTAATGGTTATATTTAAATATTTAAAATGTAGTTTATATATTCTAATTAAATTTTACAAGTAATTAATATTTATTACTTAAAAATATTTAAAATTTATATTTCATATATTAAAATATTAACAAGTTATAGTAATTTTTTTATATTCTTACTAAAATATAATAATATTAACTAATTTAAATTTTATTTAAATGTATATTTGTTACTTGATAATAACATGTCTAAAATAGATATTTTATTTCTCAAAAATACTTTTTAACAGTAATGTTAAACATTAAATTTTTTAAGTAAACTTTTCAAAAGCACTTTTCCACAACACTTTTCAAAAGTATTGCCAAACTAGCCCTAAGATTTGTATTAATGTTCATACTTCACATGTGAAAAAAAGAAGGGAAAAGAATAAGCTTAGACACTCCCAGGAATGGAAAATCCAAGGTTCTTGATCCAGCATTTTCTGCCTTTTTAGTTCAACTTCCTTGCAAATTTCAAAATTAAGATTTTCATCTTATTGATTTTTTAAATTTTATTTATGGTCTTCCTTTCCACAGTTTTAATTTTAATTTTTAACTTTAGAATTCCCTTTTTATTTTTAATTGTTTTATTCAACCTTGCTCACTGCTATATACCATTTTTATATTT
Source organism: Gossypium australe (assembly GCA_005393395.2). Lineage (NCBI taxonomy): Eukaryota > Viridiplantae > Streptophyta > Magnoliopsida > Malvales > Malvaceae > Gossypium > Gossypium australe. The sequence continues at coordinate 86,311,602 of CM016620.1, read as the reverse complement.
TTGAGTAAGAATTGTATTTATTTTTTATTTCGATACCCATCAATTGGAGGTTTGGATTTTATTTTTTTGACATATGCAAAGGCAATAAAGAACGTGTGAATTAAGGATCCTGGAAGAAGTTGAAATCTTGATTAAAGGAAAAGCAAGAAGATCAGTAAGTATTTTTTAGATTAAGAACCATGCTTCTTAAAAATATTCTTAGGATAAAAATATTTTTAAATAAGCTGCTTTTTAGGAAAAAAAAGTATTTCTCTCAATCCAAAAATTAGTCCAAAATAATTTTGTTTAGAAGTTAAAAATTTTAATTTTTTCCCAAAACTATTTTTTTCCCCAAAGGTACTTTTAAAAAGTATTCGTTTAAGCCTAAAAGATTTTTAAGACTTACAGCATGTTTGGTTGGGAGAATAAGAACGCATTAGTTTGGTTGGCTGTAATGTCATTACAGCCTGAATCCATTCAGGCCTTATTACACCCATCGACTGTAATAGCCATTCATTGCTTTCAACCCTGAATACGGGATTCCATCCGTGTTTTCCCATCTTGTTTTTCCTATTTTCCATTTTCTGCCCTCAGCTACGTTTCCCTTTTCTTCCATTGATAGCAGAGGTAATTTTTTCTCTTCTTTATGATTTTTCCTTCTTACATTTGCTACTTAGAAACTGAAGCAAAGGCTTTTCTGCCCTCAGCTTCATCTTCTCCCACGTTTCTTTTCTTCATTTAATCTCTGAGAGCAATACATTAGCAATTTGGCACTGACCCTCACCCGTGGAAGTCCAAATTCCAGCTCTTTCCCACCAGAAACAGTGGAGTTGTGGTGGCAACTACTTCATTGGTGAGAGCCAGCCAACACTAAGCAAAGCACAAGCTCTGGGTCTTTGTCTCCATCTCAACCTGTCTTAGAAATAGAAAGGAGAAAAAAAAATGGCGAAGAAAGCTTCAAAGTCGAAAAATGATTGTTCATTTTCAACCTCCGTTACTTCCGCTAAGAACCCATCAACAGCCTCCAATCAGTATTTCTCTCTTACCCCTTTGCTTTATAGTATTTTTTGCAGAATAAATTATGGCTTTCTTAGTTTGTTTTGCTTGTTAGGAATTTTTGGGGTTAACAATAGACACTTTTGCTTGAAAAAAAAATTGTTAGTCAAATGGCGTTAAGAGTAAAATCAAGTGAGAAAATGAAGAAGACAGCTGAAGAGAGTGTTATTAGCGAGAGTGAAAAGAGACCCAAGTCGAAGCTGAAGAAGAAAACAAAAATCGATGCTAAAATGCCTAAGAAACCCCCCACTGCTTTCTTTTACTTCTTGTGAGTATTGCTTATGAATCATTTTTTGTTCATAGTATTGGTTAACATTTGGTTGATTATAACATTCCCCTGCCTGTAAATTTCATGCTTTTATTCTTGTGCCCTTGTCGTGTAAGAGCTAAAACCTATTTGCTTATTTCTTGACTGTCTTTTTTATGCAAAATTTTGAGTTGGTTTTTTAGGCTTGCAAATGGATTGTGTTTCCTTGCCTGTAATGGAGCGAATGTATATCCAATATATATATATATATATATATGTGTGTGTGTGTGTCTGTGTGTTCTGGAAAGTGAGCTTTGGTTCTTATATCAAAGGATTTTGCCTGCTAGTTTTGTTGCAGAAAGTGAATGTTTTATATTACTTATATTGTTTAATTTGGAGCTTGAATATATGGCAACTTTTGATTGATTTTTGTTTTGGATAAATTAAAACTGTTGTCATTTTGCAAATTCAGAAGGTTGATGCTTTGGTAATTTTATCCATTTTGCACAGATCATCTGACTTTGAAAATCAAATTCGTTTTTTTTTTTTTTGCTAAAGATTGCAAATCAGCCTTGGATGTTGGTTTCATCGTTTTCCTTTTGTTCTGGTATATGCTTATTATTATTGACCTTTTTTTTATCCTTCTTGAAATTACAGTATGTTGTCACTGTTTCCAATGAACTATGTTTGATCTGATACTATGTTCTCTGTTTAGTCTATTTTGTTTCACTGTATTTGGTTGTTTTAGAAACACCTATAATATTTAGGCTTTGGACTCTGGTTTTCTTTTTGACATAACAAAATGTTTTTTTTTGTCTGATTGTAAACATGGATTTAGTTCATGGTCATTACAATTCTTTGATATTTTATTAAGTTGTATTTTCTCTGGAATTTCTGGGAATTTATCCCAGTTTTTTATGTTCCTTTACTTTTGAAACGCATGTAGAATTGCAGGTTTATTTGTGAACACAGATAGAAGAATTACTGCAGCTTTTAGTTTATTTCCAGGAAGCACGGATATGCATAATACGATACAGATACAACACCGCTTGAGCTTTTGCAAAATTAGGACACCCAAACTTGGACAGTCCCATAAGTTTATGTACTGCTAGTTAACTTGAAATTTTAGTTTATGTTTTGCTAGTTCTATGGCGTGTTGCATGATCAATAATGGATTTGGTATATAAAAATTGCAAATATTTGGTATCCACGCTTATCTGCTGATGAATTTTGTGATACTATATCCTGTTGCTTTTCAAGAACTATTTCGTACATGTATATGAAACTGGATTGATATGAGCTTTCTTTGAATATTAGGGTAAAAAAAATCATATATAAAACACGGAAGAAATTGGTTAGTTTAGTTCATATAGAACTTGGTACTTTTCCTTTTCTTTTATGCTATGGTTCTGAATGGAAAGAACTTCATTAAAAAATTTCTCTTAGATAATTTTCAACCTTTGCAAGTAAATCAAATCTTATGAGTGCCTTACAGAAGTGTTCGGTTTGCACAATATGATGTCCTTGATGTCTAAATGGAGTTTACTGGAGTGATTTAGAAAAAAATATATTATTTTGCACAAGGGTCTTATCTCCCATTTTTATCCAATAGGTGATTGAATTGGTTGGAGTTCTTATTTCATCAGATGTATAGCATGTGTCATTACTGTGGTGCTGAAATTACAAAGACCAGTGAAGACAAAAGGAAACTGGAGAATGATAATGCTTTAATCTCTTGTAGTGGACCCAATTCGGTCGTGTAAATTATGTTGGGAGAGGCAAGGAAGAGAATTTGTAAAATGAGATGGTATTACTCCATATTCAACCCCAATGATCAGTCCAACTTCTTCATTGTCTAGCAGTGATCGTTCATATTTCAGCTGCAGTAAGTATCTATCTAGTTTTTATTTGTTAATTTATTTCCATCTCATTTTGAGCTAACTATTTTATATTTTGTATTCTGTTCCATCAGGTGATTTTTCTGTTGATGTAATAAACTCATACGCTCGGTAGGTGCCCTTCTTTTCATTTTGGTGCTGTTATACTACTAGTTGTTATTAACTGGAATCTTGTAATTCTATATATGTTTGACCGTGAATATAAACATTACTTATATTTGATATTTATCAGGGTTGAGGGTGACCAAGAGTTTGGTTCAAAAAATAGTCATGGGGAGCTCAATTGTCTGCCAAATGGACGAAACCCGTGCTCAGAAGGCCTTGGGAAGAGACTTGATAGCTCAAATCTGATGTCTGAAAGCGACTTGAGAGATAAGAAAGATAGCAATGATATGGACATAGTTAGAGATGGTGAGATAACACAAACTAGTAATGAACAACAAGCAAAAGAAAATGTTATCGAAAATTCTGCTAGACCCTTTGTCAAAGAGAGTGGAGTTTCTCAAGTTATTAATGGTGAAATAGATAATCAAATTTGGGAACCTCCAGAACCTGAAGATCCAGAGGACGACTTGGAGAATTCTCTGGCTTATGACGACGATGATGATGAAGATGATGAATGTGGAGATGGCACAAAATGGGGAAAACCAAGTTCCTTCAGTCATACAGATGTGGGCAATGGACGCTATAGGTTTAAAGAGGAAAAAGAAAGGGCAATTAAAGAGGTGATAGATGGAAAGTTCAAAGCCATTGTCAGTCAACTTCTTAAATCTGTGGGTGTTGCCTGTTCTGTGAGTGACAATGATAGTGGGATGGATATAGTTACTTCTTTATCTTTGGAAGCTGCACTTTTCTTGAAGCCTGATGCAATTGATGGCAATGCAATGGGTCCAGATTTATATGTGAAAGTGAAATGCATTGCAACTGGTTCTCGCAGTCAAAGGTGATATGATTTCAATATACTGTTTGAAGTTATATTGCTCTTAGTTGTGGATATTTATTTTATAATTAATTTAGATTTCTCATTGAAGAAACAGATGGGTGTTTTTTTTTTAAGGATTGATGGGTGATGGTAATGGGGCAAATATCCAATAAATACCAAAAAAATTAAAAATTACCGGAAAGGACAGGTTTCAAAAATATTGACCGGAAAGGACAACTTCCCCCAAAAACGCGTCCACGTAAGCACGTTTTTGGGGGAAAACGGGCTAAAGCGCGTCCCAGAGGGCGCGCTTTTGTCCACCTCAGCAAAAACGCGTCCACGTAGGCATGCTTTTGCTGAGGTGGACAAAAGCGCGCCCTTTGGGACGCACTTTAGCCCGTTTTCCCCCAAAAACGTGCTTACGTGGACGCGTTTTTGGGGGAACTTCCCGTTCACTTGCAATGTGAAAAATGAATTAAGTTTTTGGCCAGTAGTCTCCGGCAAAATAATTTTGAGGAGACGTTTCAGAACAAACCGTGGCAAAAAACGCTCCCACGTGGACGCTCTTTTGCTACAGTGGTCTCGGGAAAAATTATTTTGAGGAAACGTTTCTGAACAAACAGTGGCCAAAAACACTCCCACGTGGACGCTCTTTTGCTACAGTGTTCTCTGGTGAAATTATTTTGAGGAGACGTTTCTGAACAAACAGTGGCCAAAAACGCTTCCAGTAGGGTGCACTGTTAGCAGGAGTACTGAAAAGCGCTCCCACGTGGACGCTCTTTTGATACAGTGGTCTCCGGCAAAACTAGGCTATAAATCAGCCAATTTTCATTCTCAGTTGGCAGAAAGCAAATTCAGGCAAAAGAAAAAAAAATTGAAAATGAGTGAACGTATTAATGCTGTTATTTACTACGATGGTGAAGTGCGTGACACCGAAAATGGTGTTGTTTTCTTATCGGAAAACACAGCGCGATTGAGTTTTAATCGGAACGTCGATTTGGTAGAACTTCGCAAAAGAATTAGGCGTAAAATATTCGGAACAACGCTAATGAAAGTTCAGTCTATTAAGTATAAATTTTGCGCTTCGGTTGATCCGGTGAGATATGACTTATTCGACATCAAAGGTCCTCGGAGCCTTGAGGCAATGGTGGAGACTCATCTTGCCAGTGGTTCACCCTATATCGAGGTATATGTAGAATTTTCATCTCCAAGTGATCTTTCTGCGACCTCAACATCTACTATCATTCGAGGGGAATACGCGACCCCAAGCCGACACTCTGTAAGTGGGAGGCAAAACACAGAAGTGACCGTGTGCAGTGGTAGTATGGAAAACATAACCTCTGCACGACACTCGGTTGGTGGATGGGACATGCATATTCGTCATTCGACGTCGGATGACAGAAATACTTATTGGGGGACGTCATCAACTTCTAGTGGATGGCAATCCACATATGATTGGGATCTTTACGAAAGATGTTGAAGGAGGGATGATGTACTACCAACGACATCCACCAGCGAGGGGCCCTCATTTGTTGCAGGTTATGAAGGATCGGACGATGAATCCGATGTGGATCCACCTCGGGAGCCAGGGCCTGACGGTGCAGAAGTTGGATTATTTTCTGAACCGGAGCCCGTTACAATTGTACCTGAAGACGTTGAGGGCGGTTCAGACGAAGAAGAAGAAGAAGATCCGCTATTTAGGGCATACTCACCTCCAGCGCACATGCATAATGTCGATCTATCTCAAGATGATGCATTGGAGTTTCCTGAACTACCACATCGGACGCGTGACCGTACAAATTCTTCGTTGGATTCGGACCAATTAGAAGTTGGTAACCAGTTTTCCAACAAGAATACTTTTCTTGCTGCATTGAAACAATATAGCATCAGGAACGGGGTTAACTACACTATGGTTAAATCAAAGCTCGATAGGTACGAGGTGAAGTGTGCAGTGCAAGACGACACATGTTCATGGAAAATCATGGCGTCGTTGAGGAAAAGGACAGGGATGTGGGAGGTGAAAAGGTACAAAGGTCCGCATACATGTCTTGCCGGTACAGTACCACTATGTGTTCAATGATTTCGAATAACACTAATATTATGTAATGTTGCATTATTTAACGTACTTCGTTGACAGGTGTAACACAAGATCATCCGAGGATGGATTCAGACATGTTGGCTGATTTAATAATCCCGACGGTGAAGGCCGATCCCAAAACTACAGTGCCGGCCTTAATTGGCAATATTCGTAGCCAAATGGGGTACACGCCCTCTTACAGAAAGGCTTGGATAGCCAAGCAGAAGACGTTGGAAAAGTTGCACGGTCGGTGGGACGCTTCATATAATGAAGTGTGGCAGTGGTGTCAGGTGTTGGAGACGTATGTCCCAGGCAGCACAACAGACCTTGAAACGAAACCTGCGTACTACAACAATCGTCTGCTCCGTGGATGCGCAGCGTTCAAGCGTCTGTTCTGGACATTTAAGCAATGCCGAGATGCTTTTACATACTGCAAGCCATTGGTACAAATTGACGGTACCTTCGTGTATGGTAGATATACGCATCGGCTATTGCTAGCTGTGGCACAAGACGGCTGTGGGAGAATCCTTCCGATTGCGTTCGCAATAACACCAGGGGAGTCAGCTGATGACTGGGACTTCTTCCTATCTAGGTTAAGGAAGCATGTCTGCCCTCAACCTGACATATGCGTTATATCGGATCGGGGCCCTGGAATACTTGCGGCAATAGAACGACAGGGAAGCATGTGGCATCGCACACACCATCGATATTGCCTGAGGCATGTTTCATCCAACTACTATGGGCAACACCGATCTAAAAGACAGAAATGGCAAGTGACCGATATGGGTATGAAATATCTATTAATATAATTTCTTTTGAAATTTTCAATTTATTCGCAATTGAATTCAAATTAAATTACATACAAAAAAATAAACAACTTCTATTTTAGTGAAGATATTAAAATTAAATTACAAACACAAATAAAAAACAACTTTTTTTTATTCAAAAAATAAAAAAATTTATTACAATTTAAAAAGTAAAAAAGCCCATCCTAATCAATGTTGATGCCGGTGGGAACCAGTGCCACAGGAGGGCGGTCGGCGGTTACGCGCTAGATTCCTCCTTCTTCTAGCTTCCGGCGGGGGTCGTGGAACCTCAGGCGGGGAATCGGGTTCCTCCGGCAGTGGGTCTGGTTCTGGGTGTTGCGATGATGACCCACCTTGATAAAATAATGACCCCAGAGATGTTTGCATAAACCACGGCGGGGGTGACTGCATCCCATACGGTGAATGAGCCTGGTAGAAAGAACTGCTCCCCGACGGCGCCTCCTCTAATCCCACACCCGACGTCGGCCTCACGATCGGCTGGCTAACAGGAGTAGTCGGGAACGGACTCGAACCCGGCCATGCATTCCAACCTGGGGTGGGACTAGGAAAAGGAAACATATATGGGTTAGGAGGATACATATAAGGGGCAGGGTACGCACCTGGCATAAACTGTGGACGCTGTGATGTCGGTGTTGTCGGCTGAACTGATGGGCCTGGTGATTGTGTAGGCGCTGTTGATGGGCCCGATGACTGTGTAGGCGCTGTTGCTGGGCCCGGTGACTATGTAGGCGCTGTTGCTGGCCCCGTCTCATCACCTCTTCTCATTGGATGTAAAAGGGCCCGACGTTCCCTTCGCTCGCGAATTTGCCGTCGCCTCTCTTCATCCGACAACAGATACGGCTTGCCATGGATTCTAAACCATGGCATGTACTCCGGCACGCACGCTAACTCAGGAACGATGATAGGTTCCCGGTTAGGTAAAAAGTCATACCGGTTCTCCCACGTCTCGATATGACCTGACCAAAATCTTGGCCAATCCGTGTGCTGCTGCCATAAGTCCACAGTGTGCTCATCATCGAGCACCTCAGGAGGCACGGGAATCGGTTGCCGGCATCCAAATTGCCACAGCACCCGATCTAACTGGTGCATCTCCACGGTCGAGTAGGTGATTAGTGGGACCTTAACGTGCCAACTGTTCGGATTTTAGAGGAACTCCTCCGGAATTACTGCCCGAATTTCGGGATCCTCGTACGGTGTCCATTGAAACTATATTAACATTACCAAAATATTAGTTATATACATAATACTAGACACTACATACGAAATACTAAATTATAATAACGAAATTCGAAACTTACTTGTGATTCCGACCGTTGTTCCAATAGGAGCCGTATATCCTCAAGCGAGTTAGGTATTCCAACATGACTCGCCGAATGGTTCCACCTAATTAAATAAACTTTTAGCATGCAATTATACTATAAATCTACGAAATAATTGTAAAATATTATATTAAATTTACCTCGTTATCAGTGGGAATGAATATGGCTGGTCGAGTCGAGGACGTAAAAATGGAAATCGAAACCATGCCCATGACTGCAGTAGTGATAGGCAACCTCCGATTTTTGCTTTACTCGGCCGCGTCGCCCCGCACATCTCCCGGTACAACCTCGATAGCACGGCAGACCCCCAACTCAATTCACCGGCTGCTCTGAAATCAACAAGTTTCAGGAGCCATCTCAGGTGGACGAGGTTTCTAGAGAGGTCCAGCATCAGATAGCCTCCAATTATCTGAAGCATGTATGCCCGCGCATACCGTATTCTTTCTTCTTCGGTCGAACCTTCATTCGGCTGCGAAAATGCGTCTCGTAACCAGGCCATATCGATCCGAGCTCCTTGAATTCTATCCGGAATGGCACCCAGAAGCTCGTAGCATACGGCCATCCAATTGAGAGATGTTACAGACCCGGTGACTACCGACCCGTCCACCGGTAATCCCAACTGCAACTGCACATCTTCTAAGGTGATGGTACACTCTCCGCATGGCAGATGGAAAGTGTGCGTCTCGGGTCTCCACCTCTCTATCAACGCGCTGATCAAAGGCGGCTCCAACTTGAACCCCCGGCCTATCGTGGCCACGTGCCAAAAACCCGCTTCCCGCAGGTAATTCTCGATCAACGGCGATGGGGGACCAGGCATGTTGCGAATATAACATTCCAACACCCGATCTACAGACTGTTTAAAAAATTATAAAATTCAAAATTAATTAAAATTGCATAATTAAAAAATTTTAATAATATTGAAAAATTAACATTAAAACTTACCATTTTCATTTGCTCGACCGCAATGTGCTTGTTGTCTAGGCGACTTAATTCCCCGGCCATTGTAATCCGATAAAGAATTTTAAAATTTTCCAAAAAATAGATATATTAAAAAAATTATAAAGGGCTTTTTCGTAAATAGTAAAGGACTATTTTGAAATTTGAGCGTAAATTTCAAGGACTTTGAGAGAAACTTGAGAGAAATTTAAGAGAAAAATGAGAAAGGATTGAAGTGTGAAAAAAATAAAGGGTTGGGGGGCATTTATAGTTTTTTTTTGGACCGTTGGGGGCCCAACGGTTAAAAAAAATTTGACCGTTGCACGGGCTAAAGCGCGTCCCAGAAGGCGCGCTTTAGCCCGTTTTCCCCCAAAAACGCACTTACGTGGACGTGTTTTTGGGGGAAATTGTCCTTTCCGGTCAAAGAAACCTGTCCTTTCCAGTAATTTTTGATTTTTTTTGGTATTTATTGGATATTTGCCCGATGGTAATGTGCTTTTCTGAAGTATCTTCTTCATATAGTTCTTTTAAACATCTATTATCTCTCCAAAATTTATTTCATTAAGAGAGTATTGATTACTTCTCCTTCAACTGGTAGCATGCGAAAAGCCATTCTCTTTTTTTAAATTTTTAATTTCTTTTTTTAGTTGAATGCATGTATGAGCATGCGTGGAAATCAACATCTCTCGTGCTTTATTTGAAACACCTCTTTATAATAGAAAATTGGTCAAAAGCTAAAGCAGAATGACTCCTATAAGCAGTGCGACTCCTTCCATATAGAAAAATTATAATTAAACAAGGTTTTATATTACTTATATTGTTTAATTAAAAATTATAATTAACACTAAAAAAATTATCTCAACAAACGAAACAAAAAAAATAAGTAAAATGCTACAAACAAATCATTTAAAAAAAAGAATATATTTAACACACTATATTTAATTAAATGGGTATTTTTAAAAAAAATTATTAAATGTCAGTCATCAATTAATCAAATCCACAAAATCATGGTTGTGTAGATAATATTTTGGTAACTTTTTGTATTTGTAATATTTGGGACGGTATAGTGACATGATAGATGTCATTACAATGTTGTAACTTTTTGATGTTGTAAAATTTTATAACATATGGATTATGACATATAAACTAGTGAAATCATGTAACCTTTTGTTAATATATGAATATTATGTTTATGCAAAATATAATTCTCAAGTTATTTATTACTTCTAATATTTTTTTATTGTAGAATAATTAAATTATTTGTTTCACTAATGATATTTTAGCACATTAAATATGTATTGCGGTTTAAAAATAATAAAGTAGATTATATATTATTTTATAGTATTATATATTATGATTTTAGTAAATTCATATAACAATAATTATATTAAGAATTTTATTAAATTATATATAATAATATTAAAATATGATTAAATTATTTATTATTTATATTAATAATCTTATTAAAATTTAATAACAATAATAATAATTATCTACCTAAAAAAATTTCTGCTAAGGGTATTCTAGTCATTTTAGTTTTTTTCCCTTATACTATTACAACATCATTCCATTCAACCAAACACAAGAATATTATTACAGTTCTATTCTATTCCATTTAACCAAACAATTGAATTACTATATAGCTCTATTCCATTACAGCCAACTAAACGTGGTGTTAAAGTTATTAGAATAGCGAATAGACACGAGAGAGAAAAAGTATAGAAGATATTGCACAGATTTACTAGCCTAATGGTGAGGACTTTTACCATTACGGGCTACTTGAAACCACCTATCATGTGAATGTTGGCAAATAGGGAAAGGTGAATTCGATCATCCAGTCCCTCTAACGAGTGCTCAATGGATACCCATTTTGTTTGCATTTGCTTAATTTCTTTTATGGTTTTTAGGCTGTTTTAGTGATTTTGACTTTGATTTCACATTTTATCTTTTTATTTTTGCATTTTTACGATTTTTATGCATATTTTTAGTTTTTTTTTCACATGTTTAATTTTATTAAGGTGATCTGAGTGTTATTTACGAATTGAAAAAGTTTGGGATGAAGGTTTTAATATATAGCCGCATGCAATCAAAGGAATAAGCCCCCAAGATGATGGGAGGAAGCCTAATACTTAAAAAATTCAAAAATCCTGTGTAGAACTCTAGTTCAGTGTTTTTACCAGATCTCAAATTCCAAAACTTAATTTTATATATATGATAAATATTGATTTAATAATTTATCTGGCTTATGAAGAAACCAAAGCCCCGAAATGACAAGAATCAAAAATATGAGCCGCAAGTCCCGAATTCTATTTTAACTCATTAGAGGAATTTTATTATTTCCACCCCTTTTTTGCGATTTCACCCTTCAAACACATTCTTATGATCAAAATCATGGGTGGGCCACCTTCTGGCTTAACTATTTTATTCTCTTAGGTTTTTTAATAGTTTTCTCTTTGTTTTTCTTTACTTTTAGATTTGTTTCCATTTTATAATCAATCGCTTGGATATTCGATTTTGGATCTTCAGTAATATCTGATGGGTTTTAATATCAATATAAGTTATCGTATCTTTTATTTTAATCTTTGATGGCATGATTTTCTTTATCAGTTACTAATTCTTCCATAGTGATTAGGATTTCTATAGCTTAATTTTGAATGATTGAAATTGACTTATGATTTAGGTTAATAACTAGATTAATTACTTTATTTGAAGTTATTACTAATTTGTAACGCCTAATCAATAAATTATTAGGAAAAATATGAAAGTTGATTCTGGTAAAATAGTCATGTAGTTAATGGAGTCTAGCTAAGATAAACACCAACTATTTGGCTATCTTATAAGATATCCACCAACTTAGGTTAGTGGGGGCTCTGATGATGGTGTAAATGTCAAAAGAATTTTGATGTTCTGTAAGGGATTGTTTCGGTGATTTCATCCATGTATCTGATGAGAAATTCATTTTTAATGGATTTAATTATTTTTACACTATTGAGATGTCATTAGGATGCATTTTGAGATGTTTTTAGAGTTTCAGACTCAATTGGATAAAATAAGAGATAAGGGGCACAATTATAATTTTTGCCCTTAAGGGTATTTTGGTCATTTGGGACCTAAATATAATTAAATATTAAAGATATACTGATGCATGGTTAAACATGAACTTAGCTTTAAAATTTAATTGGGACCACACCTCTTGCTAACCTTTGACTTGCTGACCCCTTCCCCCCCCCCCCCAAAAAAAAAAAAAAACTCACTATCTACCTTTTTTTACTTCAATCTCTCACCATTTTTCTTTGTTTTCTTACAAAATCATTCTTTAGAAATCATAATAGAGCCAAGATTCTCCACTAAACTCATCACCCACACATTTAGATTTTGGGTTCTAGCAAATGAAGGTTGAGTTTGAGAGAGAATGAAGAGCTTTGGTAAAGATTCGTGGCTTTTTATCATTTTATCATCTTATTACATGTTTAGAACCTTTAAAATGAGTTGTTGAGCCATTACTATCACTATTTCATGCTATTGTAACATATGGGCAATTGGAGAAAATTGTTGTTTTGTATGAAATTAAAGAGAAGAAAGTTGCTAGAGGTCATTGGTTGTGATTTTAAAGTGTTCTGTAATAGTTTCTTTTATATAATTCAGGGTTCTTTAAGCAGATTATATGCATACCATGAATGAAGGGACTTTACAAAATATTTGAAGTGTTTTTGGGTGAACTTAAGGAGTTACATTGCGACTACATAGCCCAACATCACGACATGGCATATGTCACGTCATGAGCTCGTTATTCAGTAAGGCTCATCGCGACGTCGTAAGTCCCCACATTGCGGCGTCACGCCTGTTTCAACACTACAATATTTTTTAAGTTGTTTTGACCTTTCGAGGCCTGTTTTGGGTTCCGATCACCTTTGATTAACTCTAAATAAGTCCTAAATGATTTTAAATTGTATTTAAAACTTTAAATCGTCTAAAATATACTTTAATTATTTTATAAAAATGTTTCAAATTTTCAATTCTCATATAAACCCAAGATTTCTTACTCGTACATGATTCGATGACATTTCCCATCTATACCGGTCATCTGAAATGGGTGAGGGGTGTTATAGAAAATGATGATTGTGACATGCTTGAGAGGTGACAAAAAAGTAGGTAGCTTTACGTCAAGTCCATCTAAGTTATTATGTCGAGATTAGGTAAAAGTTGGATAGATTATTAATTACCTTTAACTAAAGGAACTCCGGATCACTAGTTTGTGAATTAACATTATGATTGGTTATTTGATGTTATTTTATTTTGTTAGTTAATTTAATTATCAATCATATTTGGTTGTCGACTATGTTATTTATTTGGAAGGTTGCTTAATTTTAGTATTGATTATTTGGTTATTATTGTGAGTAGAATAGTTAAGTTGTTTACTCTAGTAGTTTACTTTCCTTTTGGGTTTTGTTGTACCAATTAAATTCACTATCGCTAGTGAATTCTGTCGAATGTGGTTGCAACAAGAGGGAAAACAAGGAGGGAGAAACACATGTTGTTCCATAAGCTTCAAAGAAATGATATGACTCTGGACCATCTTCTAATCACATTTCATATAGCCTTCCCCAGTAGGCATGGGAAATTTGACTATCATGCAAAAGGTGGCTACAACCATCTTATCCATCTGCATTATAGGTTTCCTAAAAATTGCATTGTAGGCCACCGAGTGGTTTATTACCAAGAAATTTATCATCTTTGTGACTGTATGTTCTCCATCCCCTAAAACCATTAGAGGAGTGACAAACCCCTTAATTGCAATAAGCTAGTTGGCAAAACCATAAACCAAGCTAGCTTTTGTCATGGGGGGTGTTTGGATTTGGGGGACCCTTCCTTTTGTCGCAAGAAGCACGGGGATCAGTGTCATTATCGTCAGAAAAGCTTCAGATATCCTCACTAGAAGCACCATTTGAAGTTGTCTTCCAGAATGAGGTTTTGGAAAATGAGGTATTGAGACCTCATTTCTATAAATTGAGCCGTAAATATTTTTATAAATATTTATGGAGTGTTATTAAGGTAGTATTAAAATTTTTCTGAAAATTTTTAACATTTTGATAGTGAATTAAAAGTAATTAGGTATAAGGACTAAATTGCATAAAGGGTGAAAGTTGAGTTATAGATTAAAAAAATTAAATGGACTAAAGAAACAATTATACCATTATTTCTTTATGAGGCGGCATAAGGTAGATTTTTTGTGAATTTATTATATATATATATATATATTATAAAATAAACCTTAAGTGTTAAGTATATATATATTATATATAATATATTAATGTATAATAAAACAAAATAATAAAATAAAAGAATTAAAAAGAAACAAAGCAAAAACGAAACAGAAGGAAAAAGAAAGAAAGAAAGAAAAAGAAAAGGGAGAAAGAAGGAGACGAAGGCCTTAGGGGTTTCAAAGTTCCAAGTTTAATTGGTTAGTCAATTTAGTCATTTTTTTGTAATTTTTACGTTTTTGAGATTGTTATAATTAGGTTTAATTAAACATTACCTTATTTTTTAGATTTTGTTAAAGATTTTGGATGTTTCTATTGATGAATCTATATGATTTTTTATGTTAAATGATGAATTTGAGATATTAGTTGTTAATTAAAAGTATTTTGTTAAGTGATTTTGATGAATTATTCGATTAAGGATTAATTTGTTAAGTTAGTAAAAATAAAAGGGTTTGTTGTGAAATTATTGCAAAAATTAGCTGTATTGAATGCCGTGAATATTCAGCTAGCATGGGTTTGCATTAAAAATGGTTATTTTGCATGTTTTGGGTTCAGAGACTAAATTAAATAAAAGTAAAACTTTAGCGGTAATATTGTAAAAATATAAAAAATGACCAAATTGCATGAAATAAATTTTTTATAGTCTAAATTAATATATTGAATGAAATTATTAATTTAGATCAAGATTGGGTGGAAAATCAAGGAAAATAGAAAATTTTTAAAATGCCCCTGAACTTTGGTATTTCTGCAATTTAGCCAGGTAAGTTTGTGTAATTAAATTGTATATTTATATGTTTTAAATTGGATGTTGTGTATGTGATTTGTGTAAATTGTCATGAATGAAATTAATCACATATCCGACGATGATCAACAAATATTAAGTCCCTTTTGGATAAATGAAATTCGATGGATATCGGGTTCCCGAATTGGTTGTGGTCCTGCATGTGTTGTGGACACACCACAGCTCGAAAGAGCGTCCCATTCTTAGCTCTTATGAGCTTTCCGTTATATGGTTCTTGCGAGCTTCTCGTTAATAGCTCTTCGGAGCATTCCGATTGGTTGTGATCCTACATGTGTTGTGGACACACCGCAACTCTTATGAGCGTCCCGATATATGGCTCTTCAGAGCTCCTCGATTAAAGGCTCTTTCACGAGCTTCCTGATATATGGCTCTCCAGAGCTTCCCGATATTGGCTCGTATGAGCTTCCTGTTAATGGCTCTCCGGAGCTTCCCGTTATACAGCTCACATGAGCTTCCAGTTATATGGCTCGAAAGAGCTTCCTGTTTATGTGCTCGTATGAGTATTCCCGGATATGAATTGACAGATTTTAGATTTGTACACTTCATATGTACTACCCATGTATCCATCGATATCTTAAATGATTCAACGGGCAAAGTTCTAACATAAGACAACATGAAATTGAAATGTACTAGACCAGTATATACTCGAAATATATGGAATTGATATATGAATACAAGATGTGGAAAGTTTATGAACATGGAAATTTGATTATTATTGAGCTCATACATGTTTCTTGATATTTATACGAAATACATGGAAACGATGGTACATGATATATTGATATAATGAAATGAATGATATATGATTCTGAAGAAACGGTAAGAGAATGATATGTATCACGATATGTACATATATGAATATTTTTTATATGACTATACAAGGAAATTATGTAAGTTGAGACGAGTAATAAACTAAAGTGTGACATGTTGAGAAAATAAGATTATCAATGTTGAATTTATATGAAATATGTTTAAATACACTAACAAGTGTTATTGTTTGATGCTTAGGCAAGTTCCAAGCTTTTAGTTAAATGGTAATATGTTTATTTATACGATGCATTTAAAGGGTAAGAACTCAAATGAAAATATGCTAGTGCTCATGAAAGAGTGGTAAGGTTTAAGTTCTGCAATTTCTTATGAAATGACTTATCATGTGATTAATTCGGAAAAGGCTATGTTTAAATACATTATCTTGTGGCTATGGTTGAATGATATGTTTATGATTGTGTGTTATGCATATGGAATGAGTCTGAAAAGTAAAGAAATGCAAATGAAAATAAAGAAATAATATGTATAAGTGGTGCTGTGGATTTATTCACCTTGTGAGTTATTAAATATAACTTCACGAGTATTGCGGTGTCAATATTGGATTATTCTTGATATGTATAAATTTCATATTTGAAATGAATTTATATGATTAAAGTTTATATGAGCTTACTAAGCATTCATTGCTTACGTAGTTGTTTTCCTTTACTTTCCAGATTATCGGAAGCTCGATCGGGTTGGAAGCTTGTCGGAGATATATCGCACTATCCACCGATTCTATCGGTCGGTACTTTCGGATGTTTTGATTTTGGTTATATTGTCATGTATAGGTATTCTGGTTAATGTTGGCCTGTATGTGTTTTGTTAAAATCAGTCACTTATTTGGCTTGTGTGTTGGCACATTTTGGTTTGGTGCATATTTGTGATTTGGTTTATAATTGTATGGTAAAAGGGTAAAATGTTAGCTAAAAGTGTAATTATATACATGTGTTTTGGTATGTGATGAATTGATCAGGAATCGGTACCTTAATATATAAGGTATAAATATATTTAAATATATTAGTATATAAATTACATTTTAGCACTAGATGGTATGTTTTGGTAGGTAAGTGACTTGGTTTGAAATAATGCAAATTAGCTTGGTAAACCTTGGGTACAATTACGCATATACGTTAGTTGTACATATGAATATATTGAATACATGAACACACATGTTATAATCTGTCATCTGAGGTGCTTAAAGGAATACTGGTTGTATATTAAGATATTATATATTTAAGGCTTGATTTTTACTTGTTTTGGATGCCATAATATGGCTTGTTTGTATGTATGATGATAACTATAGGTACATGCCTTTTTGGGTGAGAAAAATGGCTTATAAAATAGTCTATTTCCGTCCACACGAGCATGTGTCTCAGCCGTGTGTCCCCTATATCTTTTAAAGAGTATGCTCACACGGTCTAGCACACAGACGTGTGGCTTGGCCGTGTGACCCAAGTCACAGAGCTTCCAAGTTTGGACACGGGCTAGGACACGACTGTGTGCCCTTATTTCGAATGCCCACATGGCCTGAGACATGGGCATGTCTCTTGACCGTGTGAGACACACTGCCTGGCCATACGGGCGTGTCTCTTAACCATGTGAGACACACGGCCTAGCCACACGGGCATATGTCCCCTGCACATTGGAAAAAAATTTTAAGGTTTTCCAAAAAATTCTCTGAGTATCTGGTTTAGTCTCAATTTATTTCTAATGTGTATTTTGGGCCTCGAGGGCTCATATAAAGGACTTTATGATTGAATTCTGATATGAATACTATATGATGTGAAATATCTGTTTACTTGATCTGTAAATTTCGGTAATGCTCCGTAACTCTGTTCCGGCGATAGATATGGGTTAGGAGTGTTACACGGAGCATATCAAAGAAAGGTTGGAAGTTCAACCCAAAATGGTTTAGCGGCTAAAAAGCTACTTGCACGACAACAAACACCCCTTGCACAATGTAAACAAGGGCAACCGTTTCCACTGTATCCATGACCTTCTTGGTCTCCACCTGCTTACCCATCTCTCCCCTTCGACGAGCTCTTTCTTCCCTTAAGGACTAAGCTGACTGTTCTAACCTCTCGATAGCAATATTGAGATTGGGTTCTAAGTGACGAATCCTTCGGTCCCACTCATGGATTGACACGATAACCATCACTAATTTTGTTCCTTCAAATATTGATATATTAGCTCTTTTAGAGTTTTCAACTAATTTTGTACACTACTAAATAATTAACTCTTCTGAAGCTTTCAACTAATTTTTTACTACCAAATATTGCATTAATACTGGTTTGTTTTGCAACTTGTAAGGATAATATTCATTGTTACATTGTCAGCTAGACATATTTTCTTCCTAAAAAAAATTGAACAAAATATTTGGGTATTCAACAAGTATACAAAATATTTGGGCATACAAGTATGTGACCAATGATCTTTCATATCACATTGATAGCATAAGTAATCTCTACCTATTGAAAGGTTATCTTAAGAACTTTCATTGTTCTCTCATTGATAATTGTATCCTTAATTTTTTTTTCTTGCATTCACTTCGGGAAATGTAATAGATCTAACATCACAAATTTCTAAATGTCTCAATAAAAAGAAAATAATATCACAAAAGTTTATTGTGATAATTTAGTCAGATTTAAAACAATTAATAATCACAATCATATCTCAATTAAAAATATTCCAAAGCTCTTTATCAATCTAAATTTTTCTCTATAAATCCAAGATTAAAATCCAAAATCAATATTGTAATCAAATCTTTCACCATCCTCAAAATAGAAATAAAATAAGGTAATATGTAACGGCCCATTTTTAGTGAGATCGGAACAGTGGTTTTGCGACCACAAATCTAAAGTTTAAAATTTTGTTTTAATATTATTTTAATAACTACAGCATGTTAGAATTATGGTATAAAAATTTCGTTAAGAAATTTTACCGTTTGTATGCTCAATTTGTAAAAAAGGACTAAATCGCGTAAAGTGCGAAAGTTGTAATCTATTAGCTAAAAGTGTTATATAGCTATAGAAATTTAAAGTGGTGATCTTTATATGGTAATTATACCATTAAAGGTGATAGTGGATGAGCATGGCTTGATAATTTTGTTATTTTTAAAGTTAGGTAAGGTTAAAATGGTAATTGTAATAACCAATTTTAGCCCGAGCCCGTTAGAAGCAACCGAGGCCCATAAAAAATAAACCCAAAATAACAAACCAATAAAAATAAAGTCCAAAATATAACAGTCCTTTTGAATGTCCATTTACAAAAAACTCAAAGCCTAATTAACCCAGTTACAACAGACCCAGTGAGACCCTAGCCTTTTGACCAGCCCAAACCCGAGTGGCCCAATCTACCCCAGCCCTTAACAGATCAAGATAACCAGGAAATCCTAGAGTCCTTTTTTTCCAGCGTCGCCGCGCGTCCCCACACGCGCACCCGCGTCGCTCCAACTTCCCATGCCCCGCACCTCTGACATGGGCCACTTCCCCCAGACGCCTCTGGCTTCCCACGTCTCGGTAACCAACGTCTCGCACGCCGACGCCCTGCCCGTGCCCTGCAAACAACACATGATAAACAGAGAAACAGAGGCAACAATGACGCAAAAACATGGAGCAAACAATAGAATAAGAAACAAGTTGTGTCTTTCGGCTATAAAGCTATTCAAAATCAATGTAAAAGGGGTTCCTTTTTTTTACGCATTCAGAAATAAAAAAAACAAGAACACTTGAAAAGTTATTAGAAATCAAGGAATCAGATTAGAAGGTTGTTTTCTTTGTTTTCTCTGTTTGTTTCCTTGGATTTAATACTATCCCTTTCGTTTTTTTCATCTTTATTTTTACTACTGTCATCGAATCCTAATACCAGGATTAATAATGAACCAATAAAAAAAAAACGAAGGGACTTTACCTGAGCCTGCAAACGCGTCGTCAGAAAATTCACACCATCGCCATAAATCGGGTTACTATTTACTGATATCTTTGTTTCTTTTATTTCAATTTTTATTAGTTTAAATTTTTTTTTTACGAACACTAACAAAAAGGAGAAGAAGCTTACCGGAGTCCCCACGTCGCGGCGTCGGAGCGCTTGCATTCCATCACCGGGGGGCTCGGCTATGTGAGGGGCGTCTTTGGTCTTCTCCCTTCGCCTCAAATATGCTAAAAGGTCGAGGCTTTTAGGGTCTTCCGAGTGGAGCATTAAAAACCTCTCGTCGTGCATTTCGTCGGCCGCCGGATTGGTGGCGTCTCAACGAATGGCCGAAA
Source organism: Gossypium australe (assembly GCA_005393395.2). Lineage (NCBI taxonomy): Eukaryota > Viridiplantae > Streptophyta > Magnoliopsida > Malvales > Malvaceae > Gossypium > Gossypium australe. The sequence goes on along the minus strand of CM016620.1, from coordinate 86,291,209 downwards.
CCTAAGCAGAGGAAACTAGTGGGGGGAAGAGCTTTCTGTTTCGTTTATGGAAGGGAATCAAATGGCTCAAAAATATAGTAAAGATGGCCTTATAAGTGATAAATAAAACGGCGTCGTTGGGCTAGCGGGGTTACTGCGCATTTTCCTCTGAAGGAATATTTGTGCGATCAGTCCCCAGTCTTTGTGACGCTATTGGATCAAGTCCTATTTTACTTTTTTCCTTTTTACAATGGTGCCCTATTATTTCTGTTGCGTTTTAATTTAGTCCATGCCCAGGTTAGTTGAAGCGTTGCGCGCGAGGGTTGGGGATTTTACCCATTTGGTCCCCGCTGTTTTTGAGCGCGTTTCAATCCGACCCTTAATGACTCTTCCCTTATTTTAAATATATACCTTAAATGTTGGTCCGTTTTTAATCTAGTCCTTGACAGGTTTAACGAGTTTAATTATTTATTTATTTCTCTTAAAATTGTATTATTATGATTATTTTTTTAACTATTATTTATCCTTCAATATTTATTATTATTACCTATTTATTTTAAAGTTTTTGTATATTATTAAACTTTATGTATATAGTCGATTTTAAATTTTGACGTTATCTTAAATTTTTTCAAATATTATCTACTTTAAATTTTTATGTGTTCTTTACTTACAATCGATTTTGTTAATTTATTTTTTTCATTAAAATTGTTTTATGTATTATTATTTTTAAGATTGTTCAGTTCATTGTCTTTGCCTATTAATATTAGTATTTAAATAATGCAAGCTATGTGATTGTCGTTCTTGCATGCATTATGATTTGTTTATTCGTCTTTTCATATCTTGGACATTATCATCATCATTATTGTTTATATTATTGTTTTATTATCATTATTATTATTCATGCATATTAATATTTTAGATTAACGATTCCAATGTTACGTATTATGTGTATTATGTTATCGTTGCACCAAATTCATGTCATATATTTGTTAAATTTCGTTGGGCATAACCTAAAATCTTTTATAAATTTCATCCGAAATTAAAAGTTTCCAAATAAGGCAATATTCTATGTTTGGAAATTCGAGAGATCGTTCCCTATGTGTTGGGTTTCGGTTCTCTCGCTTGGCCAAACAATCGAATATCCTTTTGATATTTTAATGCATGAGTCTCGGGGATTAAGAGATGATCTTGGATTCGAGGATTAAAATCATCGTGTCCTACGTACTGGATGTGATATTTTGTTCCTTCGGAACAAGAAAATCTTGATATTCAATTCGAGAAAACTAAAATATCTCTAAAAAAAAAGGATCGATTTTCTTTTTCTTTATAAATTTTCAACTTTCGACATTGAGACATTAAACAATCAATTTGGTACCAACTTTGGGCGTTGCAAGAGGGCTAACCCTTCCTTGCACGTTAACGACTCCCGAACCCGTTTTCTCAGATTTCGTAGACCAAAATTGTTGTTTTAATAAATCAAAATGTTTTATTAAAATAACCCACCTCAAGGTGATCCGATCACACCAAAAAAGATCGGTGGCGACTCCCTATTTTTAAAAAGTCGATTCCCGTTTTCAAAAAAATGGTTACGATAGCTTGGCGACTCCACTGGGGACGAATAAGAGAGTCAGGCCGTAAAATTGATTATTCTTTGTCCTTTTGTCGAAAAGTTGGAAATTTATTTTGGAAAATCATGTTTCTTTTGATGCATTTGGTGATACTATGATTACAATAATGTTGAGTCTTATAAAATACTTTGGCATTGCAGTACGTGACCGTTGTGGTCACACCCTCTAAGTGGGAGTGAGAAGCTACTCTTTCGTGAGGTTTTTACCTCCGTGCAAGATAGTGGATCACTTTCGGGATACATCCGTACCTATGTCTTCGTGAGATTTTTATCTCTGTGCAGCCATAGGGAAATGTATTCCCCTGAACCGAACTCGGTCCATATGAGCCTATAATGGGTGAGGATCGAGGAATCTGCTGGTTCAGGTACCCTTGCTTTAGAACCGAACCACATATAGAGAGTCTGTAACACCCCCTAACCCTAAACCGTCGCCGGAACAGGGTTACAAGGTATTACTGGACATATCAAACAATTTACTAATTATTCACAAATAAAATAGCATTCATAGTATAATTTAATAATTAAATACCTATATTGGACTTTCAATGCCTAAGCATATATTAAAAGTAGAAAGAAACTTGTTCAATCATTCTAGAAAATTTTTCGTAAGTTTTTCTTTTATTTATAAAATTTCAGCAGTATTTCTGCTTATTTTCACCTAAATCCCCCTGCAAATTCAGACCAAAACAACAAATACTAATTTATCATTTTATAACTTTATATCATTTTCCTCATCCAAAATATTATAATCATTAAATACAACTAAAGCATTTAACTTAAGTATATATATATATATATATATGTTCATAATTCATATAACTATCTAGTACATGCCACTTAACAAAAGGAAGAATTTCATCACCAAAATCCTCTTGTTGGAGTCGGATTGGATTTGGATGCTGGACCGGGTCAGAACTCTACTAACCTGCGCACGGAAAACAAACCGTACGCTGAGTATTGGAATTACTCAGTGGTATTATCATAATTCAATTTATAACAATGAATAAATATCGTAAACATACTTAGATAAATAACACATTATACATATAATTATACTAAGTTGTTATATTTCCAATGTAACAATTTTAATATTTGAATTAATATCTCATTCATAGAATTCCAATTGTTCATGAACCTCTGGTTCATCTCTCAATCACATATATTTTCGTATCACAATATCTCTTTCATTCAGAGGTTCAAATAATCAAATTCATATAATTTTCTTATTTCACATAGTTACCCCTATTAACATGACTCGGACTTTGGCGGATACTCGGATCCAACCAAACACACCATACTGGCACCCAGTGCCTAATCGGATAGTTCGAAGCAATATAGTGACACCCAGTGTCTCATCGGCCTAGCCGAAGTAAGTGGTACCCAGTACCTTATTGAATCTATCCGAAATAAATAATATGACACCCAGTGTCTCATCGACTCAAGGTCGAAGAATCCCAGAACACTTCCAATCCTATGGCATGCCAATTATATCCGACTCAGCCCGACTAGTTAATAGGGTATTTAAATCACATATTCATATCACTTTCACTTTCAACTGATCATAATCATTCGGATTCAATTCATACATATTATCAATACAATCTCAATCTCAATCTCAATCTCAATCTCAAACCACTTCCAATTTAATTTCACAAATTAATTCAATATACCTTTCATATCAATATTTTTAATTCAATACTAACACATATTCATCAATTAAGTCCAAGTCATATTCAATTCAAACATCAATACTTACCTAAATTTCATTTTTCATACACATACATTGAAATTAAACATGCAATTATAAATAACTTGAATTATGATAATACAAACCGATATTTTCTCGAGCTACTCCTCGATCACTTTTTCCTTCCCCTTCGTATTAGACGTCTCGATTTCCTTGTTTGCTACAATAATAATAACAATTTACATTATTAATTATAGCATTAAATTACAATAAATAATTGAATTTTATTCAATTCCTACCCTTATTCTTCATTCCACATTCTTTGTACACATTTCTATTATTTACTTATAAGTTCTTTCTAGGCTGTCTACCTGAGTCATTGTCACTAAATCATCTATATCTTGAGTTACAGAATTCCAAATTAAGATCCGTAAATTTTCTATGAAACTAGACTCACATATCTTCTTGCCATAAAATTTTCAGAATTTTTTTATTTAGCCAATTAGTACAGTTTATTCTTTAAAGTCACCCCTGTTCTGCTGTCTGGCAGTTCCGACCCTTCTTCACTAAAAATTAATTATCTTTTTATATAGAATTAAGATGATGTTATAGTTTATTTCTTCTAAAACTAGACTAATTAAGGAATCTAACCATATGAATTATGTTCCCAAATTATTTTTATACAATTTTTGATGATTTTTCCAAGTCAGAACAGGGGATCTCGAAATCACTCTGAACCAGTCTTACCAAAATCTAAATATCTCAAAATACAGAATTTCTTTTCTTTCTCTGTTTCTTTCATATGAAAATAGACTCAATAAGATTTAATTTCATATCTTACTCAACTTTTAATTCCACTTATACGATTTTTGGTGAATTTTCAAACTTACTCTACTGCTGCTATTCCAAAACTGTTTTCTTATAGCTTGTTTTACAATTAAGTCCTTTATCCAATTCTAACTTCAAATTCTTTCAATTAAACCACTAATTCATCATTTTATTCATCATAAGCTATATTCAAAAACTCTAAAACTTCAAAATCTTCAACTTAAATTCATCAAAACTTTGTTCTAAATCTTATAAAGTATCAAAATTAAAAGAAAAGGACTAAATCAACTTACCTTTTAAAACTTAAAACCTTGAATCTTTAGTTTTTCCTTTTTCCTTTCTTTTTCTTCTTTCTTTCCTGCTTCGTATGCTCTCTGTTTCTTTTCTTATTTTCTTTTTCTTTTATTCTATTACTTTATTATATAATATAATATTATATTAACATAATTATCTAATAATAATAATAATATATTTTAACACATAAAAATCTCAGATTTTTATGCTTATGCTGCCTCAAATATACTAAATGGTCTATTTGCCATTTTAGTCCTTTTTATTTTCTTTTAATCTACAATTCAACTTTTACCCTTTATTCACTTTAGTCCTTTTTCCTAATTTCTCTCAATTAAGCTAAATTCACTAAATAAAAATCTAATTAAACACACTATTAGACTCATAATTACTCCTAATAATTATTTACTAACTCGATTTACTAAGATGGAGGCCCGATAACACACTTTTCCGGTGCCCACGGATTTTGGGTCGTTACATTTCTCCACCCCTTAATAAATTTCGTCCTCGAAATTTACCTGAAAATAGATGGGGGTACTGTGCTCTCATAGTTTCTTCAGGTTCCCATGTTGCTTCTTCCACACTATGACTTCTCCATAACACTTTTACTAGAGGAACCTTTTTATTTCTTAATTCTTTTATTTCTCGTGCTAGAATCTCAACTGGTTCTTCTTCATAAGACAAATCTGGTCGAATCTCAATAGTTTCAGTAGAGATAACATGAGAAGGATCTGATCTATATCTTCGAAGCATCGAAACATGAAAAACATCATGAATCTTCTGTAATTCTGGAGGTAAAGCCAGACGATAAGCTACTGGTCCAACTCGCTCTACTATTTCATATGGCCCGATATAACGAGGACTTAACTTCCCTTTCCGGCCAAATCTCAATACTTTCTTCCAAGGAGAGACTTTAAGAAATACCTTGTCACCAACCGAATATTCAATATCTCGCCGTTTCAAATCAGCATAAGACTTCTGTCTATCAAAAGCTACTTTTAATTTCTCTTGTATCTTTTTTACTATTCCTTCTGTTTCTTGGATCAACTCAGGCCCGATTATTTTTCTTTCATTTAATTCGGTCCAACACACAGGTGATCTACATCTCCGCCCATACAATGCTTCATACGGAGCCATCTGAATACTTGATTGAAAACTATTATTATACACAAATTCAGCTAAGGGTAGATAACGTCCCCAACCTGATTCAAAATCAACAATGCAAGCTCGAAGCATATCTTCTAATATTTGAATTACTCGTTCAGATTGCCCGTCAGTTTGCGGATGAAATGCAGTGCTGAAATTAAGTCTGGTACCTAGAGAACCGTGTAACTGTCTCCAAAACCTTGATGTAAATCGCGGATCCCGGTCTGAAATAATAGATACAGGAATACCATGCAGTCTCACTATTTCCCTAATATAGATCTCAGCCAACTTCTGTAGAGACCAATCAGTTCAGACTGCTATAAAGTGAGCAGACTTAGTAAGCCGATCAACTATCACCCAGATAGCATTCTTTTTGTTTGTTGACAACGGTAATCCTGTAACAAAATCCATTGTGATTCGATCCCATTTCCATTCTGGAATATTAATGGGCTGAAGTAAACCTGTTGGTACTTAATGTTCCGCTTTTACCCGCTGACATGTCAAACATTTACCAACATACTCAACTATATCTCTTTTCATTCCAGGCCACCAGTATAGCTCTCGTAAATCCCGATACATCTTCGTACTTCCAGGGTGCAAAGCAAATGAACTATCATGAGCTTCTCGAAGGATCAACTCTTTAAGTTCTGAAGTAACTGGAATACAGATTCGATTACGGAATCTCAAACAACCTTGATCATCAATACTAAAATTTTCTACTGGGCCACTCAACACCATCTCTCTCTTCTTCAACAACTTATCATCTTTCAACTGTGCTGATTTGATCTGATCAAACATTACCGGCTTAATTCTCAACTCAGCTAAAAGACTCCCATCATCACTGATACTGAGCCGTGCAAACATTGCTCTTAACTCTATTGCAGCTTTTCTACTTAGTGCATCGGCTACTACGTTTGCCTTTCCCGGATGATAATCTATGACACAATCATAATCTTTCAAAAGCTCGATCCACCGTCTCTGTCTCAAATTTAACTTCTTTTGTGATAGAAGATATTTGAGACTTTTATGATCGGTATATATATAACATTTTTCACCAAAAAGATAATGCCTCCAAATCTTTAATGCAAAAATTATAGCGGCCAACTCCAAATCATGAGTCGGATAATTACGCTCGTGTGGTTTCAACTGTCTAGATGCATAGGCTATTACCTTTCCATCCTGCATCAAAACACAACCCAGACCATTCAAAGAAGCATCACTGTATAATACAAAATCCTTACCCGATTCTGGTAATGTCAAAACTGGTGCCTCGGTTAACATTTGCTTTAACATATCAAAGCTCTTCTGACACTGATCATCCCATATAAAAGGAACATTCTTCTGTAGTAACTTAGTCATTGGCAAAGCTATCTTCGAAAATCCATTAACAAATCTTCTGTAATACCCGGCTAAACCAAGAAAACTACGCACCTCAGACACATTCTTTGGTACTTTCCATTGAACAATTGCTTCAATTTTTCTCGGATCAACTCTAATTCCATCTGCTGATACCATATGCCCCAAAAATACAACCTCTGATAACCAAAACTCACATTTACTAAGCTTTCCATACAACTGCTTCTCTCGTAATATCTGTAGTACAATTCTAAGATGTTGATCATGTTCTGACTCTGATTTAGAATAGACCAGTATATCATCAATGAAAACTACCACAAACTGATCCAAATATGGCTGAAAAATACGGTTCATCAAATCCATAAAAGCAGCTGGGGCGTTAGTCAACCCGAATGGCATTACTAAAAATTCATAGTGACCATATCTCGTACGGAAGGCTGTTTTTGATACATCACATTCTTTTACCCGTAACTGATAGTAGCTTGATCGGAGATCAATCTTTGAAAATACCGTAGCTCCTTTCAACTGATCAAATAAATCATCAATACGGGGAAGTGGATACTTATTCTTGATTGTTACCTTGTTTAACTGTCTATAATCAATACAAAGTCGCATCGAGCCATCTTTCTTTTTAACAAATAGCACTGGAGCTCCCCATGGTGAAATACTCGGTCTAATAAATCCACGGTCTAACAAATCTTGTAACTGTATCTTTAACTCTTTCAGTTCAATGGGCGACATACGGTATGGAGGCATAGAAATTGGACTCGTACCCCGATACACTTCAATAGCAAATTCAACTTCTCTGTCTGGTGGCAAGCCTGGTAACTCTTCAGGAAATACGTCTGGAAACTCACAAACTGTTTTAATTTTACTGCATTGGCTACTAACTGAATCTGAATTAATAACATAAGCTAAATATGTTGTACAACCCTGCTGTAAGAACTTATTAGCCTTCATTGCTGAGATAATACGTGTTGGCCCACTGTTCCGAATCCCCTTGATCTCAATATTGTTACCATCATTAGTCCGAATGCTGAATTTCTTCTTATAACAGTCCAATATCACACCATGTTCAGACAACCAATCCATACCCAATATTATATCAACAAATCAACTGGAAAAGTTTCATTCTGAATTTTCAACGGGCACCTCGGGCATACTTGATTTACTATTACTGTTTGCCCTAATGGACTTGACACTTCTATTGTTACACTAGACATTTCAGATTCAAATTTTCCCAATTCAACCAACTTCAAATTTATATATGAATGTGAAGATCCAGGGTCAATCAAAGCATAAACAGGCTCAGAATATAGTAAGAATATACCTGTTACAACATCATGTGCATCACCATCTTCCCGGGCTCTAACTACATAAGCTCTGGCCGGTACTCTAGCTTCAGACTGCTGGGTCACTATATCACTCCCTCTTCTCGTACCTGCTCCTCTAAATACTGGTCTACCTCTGGTCGATCCTCTGCCTTTAGCTGTAGATACCGATCTCTGTGATATAACAGGTGTAGCACTATTAGTCTCCGGACAGTCTCTGATGAAATGATCTTTAGAACCACATCGAAAACAGCCTCTAGCTAATTTCCAACATTCTCCTCTATGTTTCTTCCCACAGTGCTGACAATCTGGAATTTTTATTTCCTGAGATGGACCTCTTACACTACCGGTAGACACTGTAGTTTGTTTTTCCCAATTTTTGTCTCCTCTATCTGTTCGGAAATTAGATCTCCATCCACCTCTAGAATCTCGAGATCTTTTAAATGAAGGATTCAAACTCATAGTTCCTGTACGTTTCCCAACTGATTTAAAAGCTTCAGCCTTTTTGTCTAGTCCCAAGACTTGCTCTACCTTCTTGGCCCGTTCGATCAAATCAACAAATTCAGTGATTCGCTGGGACACCAATTGCAGTTTTATTTCATCCCTTAATCCCCGTAGGAATCTTTTACAACTATCGGCTTCAGTTGGTACAAACTCTGATGCATATCTACCAAGTCTTGAGAATTCCCGTTCATAATCCACTACTGTCATTTCACCTTGTTTAAGCGTCAAAAATTCTTGTTTCTTGTCTTCCATATACATATCCCCAATATACTTCTTTTGAAATTCTTTTTGGAACAGATCTCACGTTACCTGATCAGTCGGTAAATGTCTGATTACGGATTCCCACCATAGATATGCCTCACCCTGTAATAAAGATACAGCACATAACAAGCTTTCTCGTAACGTACATTCTAACTGCTGTAAAATTCTTTTCGTTGCTTCCATCCAGTTTTCAGCTACAGACGGATCAACTCCTTTCAGACCCGAAAATTCTGTGGCACCGTATTTTCTTAGTTCCTTAATAGGGGCCCGTCTAGGAACAGGTGCAGACGTGGTAGCAGGTATAGACTCCGCTATTCGCTGAAGAGCATCAGTTAAAACCCTTACTACATCATAATCATTTCTACCTTTTTCATCTCTCTCCCTAATGTTCTCTCTTTCTACATTGGGAGGCTGATTTCTGATCGGATTTACACTAGGTGTAGCTGACTCGGTTTCATTTAAATCATATGATTCTTCATCTCCAGTGAACATTTCTTCATTTATATCATCAATGTGTTTATCAGACATCTTTAATCTATAAAACAAAAATAAATAAATAGGTCAGCATCCAAAATTCCCGACTCAATTTTTAATTCAAAAGTGGCATGTACTACTAAACTCACTTCCGAGCTCAAATTGGCCCGAGAATCGACTAAACCTGATAAGCTCTGATCCCAATAAAATGTAACACCCCCTAACCCTAAACCGTCGCCGGAACAGGGTTACAAGGTATTACTGGACATATCAAACAATTTACTAATTATTCACAAATAAAATAGCATTCATGGTATAATTTAATAATTAAATACCTATATTGGACTTTCAATGCCTAAGCATATATTAAAAGTAGAAAGAAACTTGTTCAATCATTCTAGAAAATTTTCGTAAGTTTTTCTTTTATTTATAAAATTTCAGCAGTATTTCTGCTTATTTTCACCTAAATCCCCCTGCAAATTCAGACCAAAACAACCAATACTAATTTATCATTTTATAACTTTATATCATTTTCCTCATCCAAAATATTATAATCATTAAATACAACTAAAGCATTTAACTTAAGTATATATATATATATATATATATATATGTTCATAATTCATATAACTATCTAGTACATGCCACTTATCAAAAGGAAGAATTTCATCACCAAAATCCTCTTGTTGGAGTCGGATTGGATTTGGATGCTGGACCTGGTCAGAACTCTACTAACCTGCGCACGGAAAACAAACCGTACGCTGAGTATTGGAATTACTCAGTGGTATTATCATAATTCAATTTATAACAATGAATAAATATCGTAAACATACTTAGATAAACAACACATTATACATATAATTATACTAAGTTGTTATATTTCCAATGTAACAATTTTAATATTTGAATTAATATCTCATTCATAGAATTCCAATTGTTCATGAACCTCTGGTTCATCTCTCAATCACATATATTTTCGTATCACAATATCTCTTTCATTCAGAGGTTCAAATAATCAAATTCATATAATTTTCTTATTTCACATAGTTACCCCTATTAACATGACTCGGACTTTGGCGGATACTCGGATCCAACCAAACACACCATACTGGCACCCAGTGCCTAATCGGATAGTTCGAAGCAATATAGTGACACTCAGTGTCTCATCGGCCTAGCCGAAGTAAAGTGGTACCCAGTACCTTATTGAATCTATCCGAAATAACTAATATGACACCCAGTGTCTCATCGAATCAAGGTTGAAGAATCCCAGAACACTTCCAATCCTATGGCATGCCAATTATATCCGACTCAGCCCGACTAGTTAATAGGGTATTTAAATCACATATTCATATCACTTTCACTTTCAACTGATCATAATCATTCGGATTCAATTCATACATATTATCAATACAATCTCAATCTCAATCTCAATCTCAATCTCAATCTCAATCTCAAACCACTTCCAATTTAATTTAACAAATTAATTCAATATACCTTTCATATCAATATTTTTAATTCAATACTAACACATATTCATCAATTAAGTCCAAGTCATATTCAATTCAAACATCAATACTTACCTAAATTTCATTTTTCATACACATACATTGAAATTAAACATGCAATTATAAATAACTTGAATTATGATAATACAAACCGATATTTTCTCGAGCTACTCCTCGATCACTTTTTCCTTCCCCTTCGTATTAGACGTCTCGATTTCCTTGTTTGCTACAATAATAATAACAATTTACATTATTAATTATAGCATTAAATTACAATAAATAATTGAGTTACAGAATTCCAAATTAAGATCCGTAAATTTTATATGAAACTAGACTCACATATCTTCTTGCCATAAAATTTTCAGAATTTTTTTATTTAGCCAATTAGTACAGTTTATTCTTTAAAGTCACCCCTGTTCTGCTGTCTGGCAGTTCCGACCCTTCTTCACTAAAAATTAATTATCTTTTTATATAGAATTAAGATGATGTTATAGTTTATTTCTTCTAAAACTAGACTCATTAAGGAATCTAACCATATGAATTATGTTCCCAAATTATTTTTATACAATTTTTGATGATTTTCCAAGTCAGAACAGGGGATCTCGAAATCACTCTGAACCAGTCTTACCAAAATCTAAATATCTCAAAATACAGAATTTCTTTTCTTTCTCTGTTTCTTTCATATGAAAATAGACTCAATAAGCTTTAATTTCATATCTTACTCAACTTTTAATTCCACTTATACGATTTTTGGTGAATTTTCAAACTTACTCTACTGCTGCTGTTCCAAAACTGTTTTCTTATAGCTTGTTTTACAATTAAGTCCTTTATCCAATTCTAACTTCAAATTCTTTCAATTAAACCACTAATTCATCATTTTATTCATCATAAGCTATATTCAAAAACTCTAAAACTTCAAAATCTTCAACTTAAATTCATCAAAACTTTGTTCTAAATCTTATAAAGTATCAAAATTAAAAGAAAAGGACTAAATCAACTTACCTTTTAAAACTTAAAACCTTGAATCTTTAGTTTTTCCTTTTTCCTTTCTTTTCTTCTTTCTTTCCTGCTTCGTATGCTCTCTGTTTCTTTTCTTTTTTCTTTTTCTTTTATTCTATTACTTTATTATATAATATATATTATATTAACATAATTATCTAATAATAATAATAATATATTTTAACACATAAAAATCTCAGATTTTTATGCTTATGCCGCCTCAAATATACTAAATGGTCTATTTGCCATTTTAGTCCTTTTTATTTTCTTTTAATCTACAATTCAACTTTTACCCTTTATTCACTTTAGTCCTTTTTCCTAATTTCTCTCAATTAAGCTAAATTCACTAAATAAAAATCTAATTAAACACACTATTAGACTCATAATTACTCCTAATAATTATTTACTAACTCGATTTACTAAGATGGAGGCCCGATAACACACTTTTCCGGTGCCCACGGATTTTGGGTCGTTACAGAGTCCTAAGAGCCCATTGTAGGTAGAGCCATGTAAACCCTAGTTGTTACCTTAAATAGGGGTTCGATTATTTCCTGCTCGTTTTAAGTTCATTTTGTACATGATACTAACTTGTTGTGTTTTGCTTTTATTGCATAGCATCTCATCATAAAAGGTGTTGATTCATATTCGGTTACTAGATAGAAAAGGTTAACATGGAAAAGGGGTTTCTCGATAGAGTGGAGGATAATGCGGCTGTTCAAACATGGTCCGAAAGGATACAGCAAGAGAAAAGAGACAGCCTAACAGCGGGATATGAATCAGAGTTGTGGGATTTCACTCACATCAGCGTGACTCAAAAGAACCTGCGAGAATTGAAGGAAATATGGGATTCGTGGGGCAACGAGGTCAAACAACTATTCTACTATAATTACGGTGATTTGCACTATCTGCTGGATATCAAGGTAGACGAGTACCTACTCCGAGCTATTACCTAGTTTTGGAACCCCGCTTACAGAGTCTTCACTTTTGGAAAGGTGGATTTGGTGCCTACATAGAGGAGTACACAGCTTTGTTTCGATGCCCGAGAATTCAAACTGATAAGGCTTATTTAGGGTTTGCTAATGTGCCAACATTCTCAAAAAGGCTAATGAACATTACAAGGATGAGCGAGCAATGGATTACAGCTCAGATTAAGCAAAAAGGAGATTATAAGTGTATCCCTTTGAAACATCTGAAGGATATGATCTTGGCGCCCTGATAAGAAAAAGAGGGTCGTTGTCTTCGCTTTAAGCATCTATGGTTTGGTCATCTTCCCCAAGGCGTTGGGGCATGTAGAGGAAGCGGTCTCAGACCTATTTGATAAACTTGACAAGGGAGCCACACCCGTCCCTGCAATCTTAGCCGAAACTTTCAGATCATTGAATGCTTGCCGAAGAGCGGGTGAAGGGAGGTTCATAGGATGTGCACAACTTTTGCTATCATGGTTCCATTGCCATTTTTGGAAGATAGAAAAGGTCTCATGCAAAGTATTTTTTCGAGAACTATTCTCCTCTAAAGGAATTAGCAGATACACCAAGGCGGGACGACCTATCTGGAGAGAAATGGATAGCGATTCTCCAAAATTTGCAAGTGGAAGATGTAGAATGGAAGGCTCCATGGATGATCCCCGACGAGATCTTATATCGGTGCAGAGAGTTTGACTGGGTTCCTTTACTCGGAATATGGGGAGCTGTCAGATATGCCCCATTGCTAGTGATGAGGCAGTATCAATCGAGGTAGTTCATACCTGCGACACATGGATTAGCCCAGTGTGAGTTTTCATACAAGGACGATAACTATAAGAAGAGAGTTCGCGAGATATCAGATGCATGGACCCAAACCCGGAAAATGAAGAGACTCGCCATAGGGCAAATGATGACCCCCGAGTACGATTGGTGGTGGGGCAAAAGGACCAATGACAATATCCCAAGGCCAAGCCAAGGAGACGTTCGGCCAACAAAGTAGCAATTACAAGTAATTCCATCCAAATTAGAGATTGTCAAGCAAGGTTTCGAGAGAAAGAGTCGGGAACTGGGAAAGCGGATAGAGCAGCTAGAGGAGAAAAAGATGCAGTTAGGGTTAGATGTCAACATCCACAAGCTCGAGGCCGAGAAATTGAAAAAAGGAAAAAATAAGGTCGAAGAGGATTTGGATAGCTTAAAGACAGACTACAATAAGTTACGCATGTCCATCAGAACCGCTGGTCTAGGTAAAACATCACGGCAATGGCGACAGGAAATTGAAGAAGAAAAGTCCAGAGCCAATCAGTGGGAAAAAAAGTTCCGAGATGCTCGAGTACGGGAAGACACTTTGAAAAAGAGCCTGTTAGAAAGTCAAAGTGAAAAAGAGAGGTTACGCACCCGAGTAGCAGAATTAGAAAGGTCGCTGCATCTGCACCGTAGCCGCAATTCAGTAATCGAATTAAGAGCCAGCCAGAACAAGATTGAGGAGATGAAAGGGAGGATAGGAGAGCTTGAGACTGCATTACAAGATAGTAAAATTTGAGTTGAGCTCCTTGAGGCGAACGATGAACATTGGAAAGAGCAGCTCCACCATTCTCGAGGACAGATCAGAGATATAGACTATGTTATGGGTGAAGCTGTGGTTCAAGTCCGAGAGGTGGCCGACCATTTACAAACTTTGGCTACTCAAGCTGATGTACTAAGTCTACAATACGAGTCAGTGTCAGATTGAGGTCAAAAATTAGCTTGGCATCTTAGGAAAGTTAAGGATTTAGGCATTAGGGCGAAGTCGTATATGTAATCGTCCGTTCTATGAAAGGAAATTTGTTTTCTAGTAAAGTTTATCTGATGGAATTGAATCAAATCAACACCTTTGTGCATTCATATCATGCATCTGCATTACATTGCATGCAGTAGCATCATATCACCCTAATATTTACTGAGGCTAAAATCGTATAATCCACAGTTGCGACACTACGAATCTGGAATTACGTCATCCCTATAGGACACGTCTAAAAGCTAGAGCTATGGATGCTGAACTCAATGAAAGAATCGAAAGGATGGAAAGAATCCAGAGAGAGTTGCAAGAGCAGTTGGCCAAGTCACAACAAGAAGCAAGGGATCTGATGGTAAGATCCCGGGAAGAATCGCTCGAATAGAAGGATCAAATGGCCAAAATGATGGAGATGATGGCAGCTCTGGTCAAAGGAAAAGGACCCGCGCAAAGTCCTGATATTACAGAACCCCATTCGAGAGTTAATCAGGATCCGCTCTATCTTCTAGAATTCACTCCACCCCACGCCCAGGCAACGCAAAAAGGATATCCTAAAGAGGAACCGGTAGGCCTAAAGCAACGACCTGCACCACCTGCTCATCTAGGGCAGGGTATATTTGTATCAAACTCCGGAGATAATTCCGCTAATCCAATAGTTCCGGATTTGGATGATCCGGTAGAAATAGCCAAGCTGAGAATGAAGGATCATGATGCTCAGGACAAGTATAAGAGTCTGGAAGAAAGACTCAAGGCAATAGAAGGTACTGGAGTCTTCTCCGTACTGAGCGCCAAAGAGCTCAGTTTGGTTCCCGATCTGGTCCTGCCTCCAAAATTTAAAGTGCCAGATTTTGAAAAATATGATAGAACGAGATGTCCAAAGGCGCATCTTATCATGTTTTGTCGGAAGATGGCTGGTTATGTGAAAGAAGACCAGTTGTTAATACATTGTTTTCAAGATAGCTTGATCGGATCAGCCCTTCGATGGTATAATCAACTCAGCAGAGAGAGGATCCGATCATGGAAGGACCTAGCATCTACATTTTGTGAACAGTACAAGCATGTCTCCGATATGGCGCCTAATCGGCTAACACTGCAGATGATGGAAAAGAAGCCAATAGAGACTTTTAGATAATACGCTCAAAGGTGGAGGGATATCTCAGCCCGAGTAAAACCCCCATTGACTAAAACTGAGATAACGGTCCTTTTTATCAACACTTTGAAAATGACATTTTATGACAAGCTGGTGGTAAACGCCACAAAGGACTTCGCCGATTCGTAATGTCTGGGGAACTCATTGAAAACGGTAACAAGAGCGGAAGAATGGAAGGCCCCGAGGGTTCGAAAAGACCAGTACATGTAAAGAAAAAAGATGCAGAAACACATATGGTGGGGACTGAGAGCCACTACATTTCTAACCCGTACCCAACCCAACCACGACCTCGATATCGCCCCCTCCAAATTTCTATTTTCCTCCCCAAAACCCTTATTATCAAGCACCTCCTTCTTACCCCGTCTACGCCGCCAATAACCAAAGACCATTCACCATGTTCCCACCAAATACCACGCCTTCTCCAAGCCAACCCAAAAACGAACAAAGATCGATGGAACCCAATCCTGAAAAACCTCAATTCACCCCTATTCCCGTGTCATACGGAGAACTGCGCCCGAAATTATTGGAAAACCAATTAATATCCCCACATTATATGGCGCCATTGAAGCCTCCATATTCGAAATGGTACGATCCCAATGCCAGTTACATGTATAATGCTGGAAACCAGGGGTATTCTATAGAGAATTGTATAGCCTTCAAAAGGAGAGTTCAGGGTCTTATTGATGCCGAGATTTTACGATTTGACGGTACTGGTAACGTGGCTGGAAATCCACTCCCTAACCGTGCTGGAGGGAACATGAGTGCAGTGACGAAAGAAGACGCGCAACAAGCTAAAAGTTACGTTTCTGAAATAAGAACACCTTTGCGAAAAGTTTAGGAGGTGATGGTCGAAAATGGGTCGTGTTGTTAGCCCAACAAGAATTTTCAAAGAAAAAACACAAAAAATCAGAGTTTTTGTGATTTTCATGGCATCGAGGGGTATGACATCCAGTTTTGTGAAGAATTCAGAAAATTACTCCAAGATATGATGAACAACAAGGAGGTCAAGATCTTTGATAAAACGGACGAGGCCGAGGAAGGGGAAATATGCGCCTCTGATAATCAACCACCAGCCATCCCTTATAGTGCTGATTGACCTCTGGTGATTTATTATAAGGCCAAGAAGAAGGAAGTCAAACCAAAGATGATAATCAAAGTACCAGCTCCTTTCCCTTACAAGGATGACAAGGCGGTGCCATGGAAATATGATGTCAACATTACCATACCCGAAGCTACGTCTGGAAGTGTTAGCGAGGTAGGGCATTTTACCCGCAGCGGGAGATGCTATTCCCCTGAAGTGGATGAACCAAAGAAGAAAGCTGTTAACGTGAATCAGAAAGGAAAGGCACCAATACGGAGTACCGAGGTCGATGTTGAAATACAGTCAGAGTAAGAAATTAAAAGACCTGTGAATGAGGATGAAGCACATGAATTCTTAAAGTTTATCAAGCATAGTGAATATAGCATCGTGGAGCAGTTGAACAAGCAACCGGCAAGAATCTCAGTGTTATCTCTACTATTGAGCTCGGAACCACATCGAAACGCTTTACTGAAAGTGTTAAACCAAGCGTATGTACCGAGCAACGTACCTGTCGAAAAGCTTGATAGGTGGGTGAACAATTTAAGTGCGGATAATTTCATCTCTTTCAGTGATGACGAAATACCACCAAACGGTAGGGGCTCTGTAAAAGCATTGCACATCACAACCGGTTGCAAGGGTTACATAATACTGAATGTGCTTATTAACAACAGGTCTGCACTCAACATCATGCCTTTGGCTATACTGTCTAGGATGCCAGTTGATATGTCTTACTTAAGGCCTTGTCATTCCACAGTAAGGGCGTTTGATGGGATAAAATGAGAGGTCATGGGAAAGATTGAGATCCCTCTAGAAGTGGGTCCATGTACGTATGATATTGAGTTCCAGGTCATGGACATTGCACCTTCGTATAACTGCCTCTCAGGGAGGCCTTGGATCCATTCCGCCGGGGCAGTTCCTTCATCTCTCCATCAAAAGGTCAAGTTTGTCATGGATAACCGCTTGATCACGGTCGCTGGTGAAGAAGACATTGTTGCGTCCATCTCTACTGACGCGCCTTACATCGAAGTAAATAAAGATGCAGTAGAATTTTCCTTCCGTTTCTTCAAATTTATCAATGCTACATTTCTTGTTGAAGGAAATAAGATTCCCACACCCAAACTGTCAAGGAATACCAAGATGGGAATCAAGCTGAATGTGGGAAAAGGAGCCCGAGCAAAGAAAGGCTTGGGGAGATGTCAGCAAGGGATAGCCAGAGCACTTAAGCTTGTACATCACAAGGCTCGATACGGTTTAGGATTTAAGCCAGATGTACGACAAAGAAGAAACCAGTTGCAAAAAGATCAAGAAAGGAGGATCGCGAGAGCCTCAGGTCCGGAAGTGGAATGGGAGCCCATGATGTATCCGCCCTTGTCGAAAACATTTACATCTACAGGAATGATGTACCCGGAGAGATAATCCACAAAACACGTTGTTATTGGTCGAAATGGGTCTTCAGAACGTCAGTATAAATGTTATTGACAAAAGAAGTGATGCGAGTAAAGAAGTTTCAATGATACGTCCTTGTCCCCCTAGATTCATTTTGAACAATTAGACTGCTGTGGATCTTCTTGTAGTTTCTAAGTCCTCTCCAGAGTAATGCTCAGTGTTAACTCTCTTTTTGTGTGCCCCTAAGTAATAGTGGGATCCTTTTGTAAGAACTTATGTTTGAGCTTTATCATTTGAATGAACATTAATGGAGATGCATTTTGTCATAGTCCTTTTATTCTCGTTAACTTCGTAATTGCCCCCTCTTCTCATGATCTTCCTTACATGTACCTTATATCATGCCCTAACATTATGTTTGTTTGGTTCCAATACTGTGATGCTCCTCTACAGTTTTCTTTTCCATTCACCTTTCAGGTGCTCAGATATTAGCGACATGAACAATCCCGTTACGAGTCCTGAAATCGATTTTGAGAAAGCTATTTGTTTAGGAGAATTCAAAGCTCAGGGAAATGCTGAAGATTATGTATCGTCTCCTGACTTACTAATAATGATAGAACAAGAAGATAAATAAATCCTGCCCCATCAAGAATCTGTCGAGACAGTGAACTTGGGAGATGAAGGAAAGAGAGCATGTTAGGAACCTCAGAAAATTGTTTGAAAGACTGAGGAAGTTCAGGCTGAAACTTAATCCAGCTCAATGTATGTTTGGGGATACCTCAGGAAAATTAGTAGGCTTCATCGTCAGTGAGAGAGGTATTGAAGTTGATCCAGATAAGATAAAAGCCATACAAGAACTACCGCCTCCGCGCACACAAAAGGAAGTCAGAGGATTTGTAGGGAGGTTGAACTACATCGCTCGATTCATTGCTCAACTTACCAACCAGTGTGACCCGATTTTTCGACTCCTTCGAAAACACAATCCTGGAGAATGGAACGAGGAGTGCCAAGTGGCTTTTGACAAGATAAAACAATATTTGTCTAGCCCCCCGGTGCTAGTACTGCCAACTCTCTGGAGACCGTTAATATTGTATCTGACTGTGCTCGAAAATTCAATGGGTTGTGTACTGGGGCAACATGATGAGTCAGGGAAAAGAGAAAAGGCGATTTACTACCTCAGCAAGAAGTTCACAGAGTATGAAGCAAAGTATCCGTCAATTGAAAAATTCTGCTGTGCTTTAGTCTGGGTAGTTCGGAGGCTCAGACAGTATATGTTGTATCATATGACGTGGTTAATTTCAAAACTGGACCCAATAAAGTACATGATGGAATCACTTGCACTCTCAGGAAGAATGACACGATGGCAGATCCTACTGTCGGAGTACGACATCATCTACGTGAATCAAAAGTCGATAAAAGGAAGCGCAATAGCCGACTTCCTAGCAACTCGAACGACAGAGGAATACGAGCCATTGAGATTTGATTTCCCATATGAAAACCTGATGTGCATTACAGAAGAAGAATGTGAGTCGTAAAAGAGAAATCATGGAAGATGAGCTTTGATGGTGCATCAAATGCAATGGGGCATGGGATCGGAGTGGTCTTAGTGTCACCAGAAGGAAATCATTACCCATTTACTGCCAGATTAAATTTCTTCTATACCAACAACGTAGCGAAATATGAGGCTTGCATCATGGGACTTCGTGCAGCTATTGAACGAGACATCGAAGTCTTAGAGGTATAAGGAGACTCAGCGCTGGTGATTTTCCAAATCTGTGGAGATTGAGAAGTGAGAGATTCGAAGCTGGTCAAATATCGCGATCTCGTGGCAGAGCTGATCAAGGAATTCGAAGAAGTAACCTTTAATTACTTCCCACGAGAAGAAAACCAATTGGCTGATGCCTTAGCCACTTTGGCTTCAATGTTCAAAGAAAATTGAGAAACGGAAATAATGCCTCTCCATATGAGCATATATGAGGCTCCTGCGCATTGTTTTAGCATTGAAAAAAAGGCAGATGGACAGCCATGGTTCCATGATGTTTTAGAATATGTCAAGAATCAAAGGTATCCCGAACAAGCAAATGAGAACGACAAAAGAACAATCAGAAGAATGGCGGTAGGATTTGTTCTTGATGGGGACATCCTGTACAAAAGAGGAAAAGATCAAGTGCTCCTGAGATGCGTGGGTGCTGTTGAAGTAAGGAAAATACTTGAAGATGTCCATGAAGGAGTTTGTGGAACGCACGCCAATGGTTTCACTATGGCCAGACAGATTATGAGGCTCGGTTATTACTGGCTGACGATGGAAAACGACTGCATTAGTTACGCACGAAAGTGCCACAAATGTCAAGTTTACGGTGATAAAATTCATGCAGCACCTGCGCCCCTTCATGTCATGACTTCTCCGTGGTCTTTTTCTATGTGGGGCATAGACGTTATAGGGCCAATTTCCTCAAAGGCTTCTAATGGACATCGATTCATTTTCGTGGTCATGGATTACTTCACAAAATGGGTAGAAACCGCTTCGTTTGCTAATGTGACGAAGGCTACGGTTTGCAGGTTCTTATAAAAGGAGATTATATGTCGATACGGTTTGTCGGAGAAAATCATTTCGGATAATGCTTTGAATCTGAACAACAAGATGATGAAGGAAGTGTGTGAGCAATTTCAAATAAAGCATCATAACTCCTCACCCTATCGCCCCAAAATGAACGGAGCAGTAGAAGCGGCTAACAAAAATATTAAGAGGATTATTGGGAAAATGATCGAGACATATAAAGATTGGCACGAGAAGTTACCATTCGCTTTGTATGCATACCGCACATGTGTGCGGACCTCTACGGGGGCAACTCCTTTCTCTTTGGTCTATGGAATGGAAGCTGTGCTGCCCATTGAAGTTGAAATCCCCTCTTTACGAGTCTTAATGGAGTCAAAACTAGAAGAATCAGAATGGGTTCAAGCTCGATATGACCAACTAAATCTGATCGAAGAAAAACACTTAAAAGCAATCTGTCATGGACAGATGTACCAGAAGAGAATGATCACAGCCCATGACAAGAAGGTACGGCCAAGGGAATTTCACGAAGGAGAACTCGTGCTGAGAAAGATTCTCCCAATACAAAAAGACTTTCGAGGAAAATGGGCACCGAATTGGAAAGGGCCATACGTTGTAAAGAAGGCTTTCTCAGGTGGAGCTTTGATTCTCACTGAGATGGATGGGAAGGAGGTACCAAATCCAGTGAACTCAGATGCCGTGAAGAAGTACTATGCCTAAATAAAAAAAAGAGAAAAGAAAAATCACCAGGACAAAAACCTGAAAAGGGCGTCTTAAAAAAAATCAGGATGAAAACCCGAAAAGGGCGTCTTGATAAACAAAAGATATTAGGATGAAAACCTGAAAGGGCGTCCTAATAAAGGGAATTCAGACATAAGGAGCAAGAAGATTTGAACAGAGAGTTAAATGGCGAGATTATAATATTTGAAGCAGACTCGGAGACTCAAAATCTTCTATACAAGAAGTTTCGCTCGAAAAGAACCAGGATGAAGAAACATGGAGAAGTTCATACGTCGGATATCTAGAGCATTTGTGACAATTGAACCCTGCTTTCCTATTTTATAGTGCTTTCTTTATTGAATTATTCCTTGTCAATCTTCTTTGCTTGTTGCCTTTAAAATAAATATAGATGTGAGGCATCCCTTTCATACCCACTTAGTCATTTTCATACATCTCATGATTGGTTCATTTAAACGATAAATAGTGAAATGACATACTCTAAACAAAAGGAATATTGAGCATTACCTAGATAAGAAGTTGGTAAGTACAAGAGCCTCAAAACAAAAACAAAGTTTAACAGGGAGCAAAAGGTCGATATACAAGAAACACAGATTACTCGTAAAGCTTGAGGACAAGTACAAAACCTGAGGGGAAAGTCAAGAATTGAAGCAATGAATGCAGGTCATCAAGAAAGCCGTAACGAAAAGATATATGACAAACAAACCCAGGGCGCATGGCATAATCATGTAGGCATAAAAGCATTTAAGACAAACACGTGCATATCATGATAACATCACGTATGACACATACAGGTACGCCAGTAAAGCAAGAAGTTCTGACGATAGCTGTACCGAACAAAGGAAAAAGAAAACATCCGAGTTCCACCAGATGATACGTTTTCAATTACTGTTTTTCAAAAAAATCAACTCATAATTCGAGAGGTTGCAACTCCTTAGGTCGTACGCTGAGGTATTTTTAATTTCTATTTTTTAATTTCCGTTCGCAACTCCTCAGGTCGCATGCTGAGGTATTTTCAATTTCTGTTTTTCAACTTTCGTTCGCAAAAAAATCAACTCCTCGGGTCGCACGCCGAGGTATTTTTAATTTCTATTTTTCAATTTCAGTTTGCAACTCCTCAGGTCGCACGCTGAGGTATTTTAATTACTGTTTTTCAATTTCTGTTCGCAACTCCTCAGGTCGCACGCTGAGGTATTTTTAATTTCTGTTTTTCAATTTCTGTTTGCAAAAATCAACTCATCGGGTCGCATGCCGAGGTATTTTTAATTTTTGTTTTTCAATTTCAGTTTGCAACTCCTCAGGTCGCACGCTGAGGTATTTTTAATTTCCGTACGCAACTCTTTAGGTCGCACGCTGAGGTATTTTCAATTTTTGTTTTTCAACTTCCGTTCGCAAAAAAATCAACTCCTCGGGTCGCACGCCGAGGTATTTTTAATCTCTATTTTTCAATTTTAATTTGCAACTCTTCAGGTCGCACGCTGAGGTATTTTAATTACTGTTTTTCAATTTTCGTTCGCAACTCCTCAGGTTGCACGCTGAGGTATTTTTAATTTCTATTTTTCAATTTCAACTCCTTGGGTCGCACGCCGAGGTATTTTAATTTCTGTTTTTTTAACTTTTGTTTTCAAAAATCAGTTCATATTACCACAGGCCGAGATATTTCGAAAAAAAAAAAGAGAGAAAGAGAGAAAGAAAAATAACTCATATTGCGAGAATAAGGAAGCATTTTGAAAAGTTCAGATTTCATCGAAGTCCCGGTGGAGCTATTACTAGATCGAAGCTACAAATCTCTTCGTGTCCTGAAGTCATATTGGAGCAAGTTAAAGAAATAAATAGGATTGAGGAAAAGCGAATTGAAGCTATGGATCATGTCTCGCAGAAGCAGCGGTGGAGTGGATCAAAGCAACAGGTTACGGTAGAGTTTGAAGATGTTTGAAGAAGATGAGGACCAATAAGTCAAGGCTTGACCAAGACCAGGCAAAATTGGTTCTTCTTTGTCTTTGCTCTATTCTCGTTTCACGACAATGAGCAAAGAGGGGCAGCTGTAATAACAAATTTTACCCCGGGCCTGTTAGAAGCAACCGAGGCCCATAAAAAATAAACCCAAAATAACAAACCAATAAAAATAAAGTCCGAAATATAACAGTCCTTTTGAATGTCCATTTACAAAAAACTCAAAGCCCAATTAACCCAGTTACAACAGACCCAGTGAGACCCTAACCCTTTGACCAGCCCAAACCCGAGTGGCCCAATCTACCCCAGCCCTTAACAGATCAAGATAACCAGGAAATCCTAGAGTCCTTTTATTTCAGCGCCGCCGTGCGTCCTCACACGCACACCCGCGTCGCTCCAACTTCCCACGCCCCGCACCTCTGACATGGGCCACTTCCCCCAGACCCCTCTGGCTTCCCACGTCTCAGCAACCAACGTCTCGCACTCCGACGCCCTGCCCATGCCCTGCAAACAACACGCGACAAACAGAGAAACAGAGGCAACAATGACACAAAAACATGGAGCAAACAATAGAATAAGAAATAAGTTGTGTCTTTCGACTATAAAGCTATTCAAAATCAATGTAAAAGGGGTTCCTTTTTTTTACGCATTCAGAAATAAAAAAAAAAAAAGAACACTTGAAAAGTTATCAAAAATCAAGGAATCAGATTAGAAGGTTGTTTTCTTTGTTTTCTCTATTTGGTTTCCTTGGATTTAATACTGTCCCTTTCGTTTTTTTCATCTTTATTTTTACTACTGTCATCGAATCCTAATACCAGGATTAATAATGAATCAATAAAAAAACGAAGGGACTTTACCTGAGCCCGCAAACGCGTCGTCGGAAAATTCACACTATCGCCATAAATTGGGTTACTATTTATTGATATCTTTGTTTCTTTTATTTCAATTTTTATTAGTTTAAAAAAAATTTTTACGAACACTAACAAAAAGGAGAAGGAGCTTACCGGAGTCCCCACGTCGCAGCGTCGGAGCGCTTGCATTCCATCGCCGGGGGGCTCGGCTATGTGAGGGCCATCTTTGGTCTTCTCCCTTCGCCTCAAAGATGCTAAAAGGTCGAGGCTTTTAGGGTCCTCCGAGTGGAGCATTAAAAACCTCTCGTCTTGCATTTCGTCGGCCGCCGGATTGGTGGCATCTCAACGAATGGCCGAAACCCTAGCAGAGGAAACTAGTGGGGGGAAGAGCTTTCTGTTTCGTTTCTGGAAGGGAATCAAATGGCTCAAAAATATAGTAAAGATGGCCTTATAAGTGATAAACAAAACGGCGTCGTTGGGCTAGCGGGGTTACTGCGCATTTTCCTCTGAAGGAATATTTGCGCGATCAGTCCCCAGTCTTTGTGACGCTATTGGATCAAGTCCTATTTTACTTTTTTCCTTTTTGTAATGGCGCCCTATTATTTCTGTTGCGTTTTAATTTAGTCCATGCCCAGGTTAGTTGAAGCGTTGCGCGCGAGGGTTGGAATTTTACCCGTTTGGTCCCCGCTGTTTTTGAGCGCGTTTCAATTCGACCCTTAATGACTCTTCCCTTATTTTAAATGTATACCTTAAATGTTGGTCCGTTTTTAATCTAGTCCTTGACATGTTTAACGAGTTTAATTATTTATTTATTTCTCTTAAAATTGTATTATTATTATTATTATTATTATTATTATTATTATTATTATTATTATTTTAACTATTATTTATCCTTCAATATTTATTATTATTACCTATTTATTTTAAAGTTTTTGTATATTATTAAACTTTAGGTATATAGTCGATTTTAAATTTTGACGTTATCTTAAATTGTTTCAAATATTATCTACTTTAAATTTTTATGTGTTCTTTACTTACAATCGATTTTGTTAATTTATTTTTTTCATTAAAATTGTTTTATGTATTATTATTTTTAAGATTGTTCAGTTCATTGTCTTTGCCTATTAATATTAATATTTAAATAATGCAAGCTATGTGATTATCGTTCTTGCATGCATTATGATTTGTTTATTCGTATTTTCATATGTTGGACATTATCATCGTCATTATTGTTTATATTATTGTTTTATTATCATTATTATTATTCATGCATATTAATATTTTAGATTAACGATTCCAATGTTACGTATTATGTATATTATGTTATCGTTGCACCAAATTCATGTCATATATTTGTTAAATTTCGTTGGGCATAACCTAAAATCTTTTATAAATTTCATCCAAAATTAAAAGTTTCCAAATAAGGCAATATTCTATATTTGGAAATTCGAGAGATCGTGCTCTATGTGTTGGGTTTCGATTCTCTCGCTTGGCCAAACAATCAAATATCCTTTTGATATTTTAATGCATGAGTCTCGGGGATTAAGAGATGATCTTGGATTCGAGGATTAAAATCATTGTGTCCTACGTACTGGATGTGATATTTTGTTCCTTCGGAACAAGAAAATCTTGATATTCAATTCGAGAAAACTAAAATATCTCCAAAAAAAAGGATCGATTTTCTTGTTCTTTATAAATTTTCAACTTTTGACATTGAGACATTAAACAATCAATTTGGTACCAACTTTGGGCGTTGCAAGAGCGCTAACCCTTCCTTGTACGTAACCAACTCCCGAACCCGTTTTCTCAGATTTCGTAGACCAAAATTGTTGTTTTAATAAATCAAAATGTTTTATTAAAATAACCCACCTCAAGGTGATCCGATCACACCAAAAAAGATCGGTGGCGACTCCCTATTTTTAAAAAGTCGATTCCCGTTTTCAAAAAAATGGTTACGACTGTAATTATATAATAAATGAATAAATTGAAACAAATCAAAAGAGATCATCTTTTTCATTAAAAAACCAACTCAAATTTACAGCAAAAAAACACCATTTTAGGAGCTTCAAAATTCGGCCATCTCTTCCCCTGCATATAGGTGCGTTTTTGTCCCCTTTTTGTTGATTTTTTTGTTTCCAAGATCGTTATAGCTTAACCTAGTTAGCCTGGGGACTAATTTGTAAAATGGTTGAATTTCTAGGGTTTTACCATTGATGTATATGTTAGGGTTTTTGAAGTTTAATGGAAGAAAATGAATCTTTGTTATTAAACAACTTTTGTTAATTGATTTTTGTTGAAATTGTCAATTAGGGGTTAAATTATGAAATATAAAAATTGTGTGGTAAATGTTTGAAATTTTGATATGATTCGGCTGCTATATGCATGTATAGAATTTAGTTAGGCTTGTATATGGATGAAATTACACGAATTTCAGTTTACGAGCCTTGAGACTAAATTGTAAAGAAGTCAAAAGTATAGAGGCAAAATAATAATTTTGCCATACCTGAATTTTGGAGTAAATTGAATAGAATGATGCCTAAATTATTTAAATTTGATTATATAGATCAAGAAAAGCAACATTCAGAATTAAATCGGGGAAATAATAAAGTCGTGGAATAAACGATCGTATTTCTCCGTACGAGTTTGAGGTAAGTTAGTGTAAATATATTGCATAGTTATATGTTTTGATTTAAATATATATGTATGTGATTAGTTTAAATTATTATGTATAATTATTGAATATATAACCGAGAATATTCGAAGATTACCGAGTTCTGTTTGAACATTAGGAATTCGTAGGATACAAATGACATGTCATTAGGGTTACCGTTTTGGTTGAAGTCCTGCATGTGTTGCGGACTCACCACAGCTCGCATGAGCTTACTGATTTGCAGCTCGTACGAGCTTACCGATATTCAACTTGGAGGAGCTTATCGTTTATAGCTCGTATGAGCTTACATGTATAGGAATTGACATATTACAGTTCAGTACACCTCGTGTGTACTACCCAAGTATCTAATGAGATTCTAAATGGCTCAACAGGCATAGTGTTATTATGAGATTATCTAACTTCAATACAAACTAGTACAGGTATTTACATGGAAATGGTTCATATATATATAATATATACGGATATACATTATAAATTTTACATGTACATGGAATTTTAATAGTTGTTGAATTCATACATGAATTTCCGGTTTTTACTTGTATACTTGGCTAACTTGGTGAATGGTTATGTGATAGGATTTGGCCAAATTTAATTGAGTTATGCTTTGAGATTTCTTACCTAAATTGTGATTATATGGTAAGTTTAATTCTATATTTTACGAACTTACTAAGCTTAATTGCTTACTCCTTTTATTTTTCTGTGTTTTGTAGTGTCTCGAAAGCTTGTTTGGATTGGAAGCCATCTAGGATCGTATCACACTATCAAACTCTTATTTTGGTACTTTGGACTTTATATTTTGAGTTAAATGGCATGTATAGGTAATTTGGCTAATGTGGCCTATAGGTTTGGTTGTGTATTAGCTAATTGATTTGGTTTGAAAATGGTATATGTTTTGAGATATATATCTGTATAAATGGCCTTATGATATGTGGTGTATAGTTGGTATATGAATGTCTTGTTTGTGCAATTGTGTTTGGGGTATGAAATGGTCGGAATTGAGATGCGTATGCATGATAAGTTTTAGGCACAAAGTCTTATATATGTATTTGACTCTTAAGTTAGACTTTGGAAGTATGTTTGATATGTGTTGAAGTGGTTAAATGAATGTGCTTATGGATATCATGTTGTATGTGTGAAAGTACATGATATAAACTTGGTATTGGTTGGTTTTGAATTGCTATTTATGCTTTGGTTATATGCAAATTGATATGTATAGGTGGGTACCAATGTGGGTGAGAAATATGACTTGGAAAATGGCCTATTTTTATCCATATGGGCAGAGACACGGCCATGGGTCTCAGCCGTGTGTGACACATGGCCAGGTGACCCCTGATACTTCTATAGAAAGCAAGTTAGTAGCTTCACACGGCCTAGCACACGAGCGTGTGGCTTGGCCGTGTGGCACAAGTCAGTATACCCTCTAGTTTTCACACGTCTTGGCACACGGGCATGTGAGGCCATTTCAAATGGTACACGGCCTAGCCACACGAGCGTGTGGTTGGCCGTGTGACCTAAGTCAGTGAGTTACACGGGGTCGGGCACGGGCTGAGACACATACATGTGATTCCATTTTGAATGCCTACACGGCCTGAAACATGGGCGTGTGTCCCCTGCACTTTGAAAATTTCCATGTTTTTCTAAAAAAAAATCTTTAATTGCTCAGTTTAGTCCCGAACCACTTTTAATGTCTATTTGAGGCCTCGAGGGCTCGTATTAGGGACCATATGAATGAATTTGAATGTTTTCATTATTATTTTAATTTGTATGAGAATTATAATTGTTTGATGTATAAGCTTGGTAATACTCTGTAACCTTGTTTTGTCGTTGGATACGGGTTAGGGGTGTTACATTTATTGGTATCATAGCTACGGTTTAGTCGATTCTCGGACTAACGTATTATATGTGAGTCTAGTTATACATTCCATTTATAACCTGTGATAGTGTGATGACTTCTAACATTTTAAAATCATGTTTTCATATAGAAATGGATTCCAATCGAGCAGATTCTGATGATGTAGAAAGTAATGCGCCAGCCTCCGTTCGAGAAGTAGCTTCTTTTGGATCGAGACCCGTATCTGAGGGTCGTGGAGGAGAGGCTAAGGAAGCTTTCTTCCATATAGTGAACGAGTGGTTCACTGAGTTTGTTCGAACTAATCTAGCTGTTCAGCAACCTCCACCCCCACATTTTCCCCAATCGATCCCCGTAACTCCTCAAGTTTTAGAACCGGTACATATGAACAAACCACTTGTTGATAAAATTCGAAAATATAGGGCCGAAGAGTTTAGGGCTACAGTTGATGATGACCCTGAGAGAGTTGAGTTCTGGCTAGAGAATATGATTCGAGTTTTCGATGAGTTGTCGTGTACACTGTTAGAATGTGTTAAATGTGCTGTGTCTCTTCTGAAAGATGCCGCATATTAGTGGTGGAATACTTTAATATCTGTAGTATCGAGAGACCAGGTCACATGGGGATTCTTTCAGGCCGAGTTCAGAAAGAAGTATATAAGTCAGCAGTTTCTTGATCAAAAGCGCAATGAATTGTGAGAGCTGAAACAGGGTCGTATGACCATATCTGAATGTGAAAGAGAATTAGTCTGATTAAGCAAGTATGCCTGAGAGTGCATTCCAACTAAAGTGGTTATGTTCAAATGTTTTTAAGACGGGTTGAATGAAGACATTAAGCTTCTAGTTGGAATACTTGAATTGAAAGAGTTTGTTGTATTAGTCGGCAGAACACACAAAGATGAGGAGCTTAGCAAAGAAAAGAGAAAAGCTGAATTTGAAGCCAGATATTCGAAGAAGAGATTTACGGGAAAGTTTCATCAATCAACATCGAATAAATCTAAAGAATATCACTACCGTCCTACTGTTTCTACGGGCATTCTAGTCGAGACAGAGATACGAGACACTTCACTCTTAAACCTCGGGCTACATCTGTAGCTAGCGTGGGTAGTGTTAGAAATACTAGACCCAAGTGCAAACGTTGCAACAGGCCACATTATGGAGAGTGTCGGGTGAAGAGCGGAGCATGTTTTAGGTGTGGTTCCTTCAACCACTACCTTAGAGATTGCCTAAGAAGTCTGAGAAAGAAAAAGCTCAATCTGTTAGGCCGAGCAATATAGCTGCTAGAGGGGGACCACCTCGAAATACTGGAAATATGAGTGGTAGTTGAAGTGCAACTAGAGATTCAGCAGTGAGATCCGAGGCACGGGCGCCAGCTAGGGCTTACGCTATTCGCGCTCGTGAGGATGCTTCGGCTCTAGATATTATCACCGGTACTTTTTCTCTTTATAACACTGATGTAACTGCTTTAATTGATCCTAGGTCAACCCATTCTTATGTGTGTACAAATTTAGTGTCTAGTAAGAGTTTACCTGTCGAGTCCATTAAGTTTGTGGTTAAGGTATCAAACCCCTTAGGTCAGTATGTCCTAATTGATAAAGTTTGCAAGAATTGTCCTTTGATGACTCGGGGTTACTGTTTTCTAGCTGATTTGATGCTTTTACCGTTTGATGAGTTTGATGTGATATTGGGTATGGATTGGCTGACTCTGCATGATGCTGTTGTAAACTATAGACAAAAGATTATTGAGTTGATGTAACAGCCTGATTTTGGGGCTAGTCAAAAAAATGGTTTCGAGACCACTAAACCGAGGTTGAAAAAAATTATTTTGACGTTGTCTTATGTGTTGTAGCATAATTATATGATGCATGAAATTTTTGGTGCTTTAATTTGAGTGATAACATGCTTATTTGAGAAAGGACTAAATCGCATAAAGTGCGAAAGTTCTATTTTATAAGGTAGAGGTACCTAATAGCTATAAAATGTAATTTGGAGGTTTTTAAAGTGCAAGTAGGCCATTTATCTAGTGATGGCCAGCCATATAGGAGCTAGGGAGACAAGATTTTAATGTTGGTCAAATTTGGTGGATATTAGGTGGTAAAAATGAAAAAATAAGATGAATAAAGATGTTATCATCTTTTCACTATTGCTCCATCTTCATCCACCGAAATTTGAGGAAAAATAGGAGTTTTTAAGCTCAAAACTTCCAGCCAACATATTCCCTAGCAAATCAAGAAGAACGCGGAATCAATCTTGACCGTGGAAAGGGCAAGGTGACGGATTAAACCGTTAGTTGACGCGTTTTGCATCGAGGTAAGTTTATGTGTAAACAAGGCATTATATATATACATTGTTGTTGCTAACTAGTGTATAGCACAATTGAGAACATGTATGATTCAAGTGAATTTAATGTGGTAGTTATTGAATAATTCTAGCATGAATGAATGGAATGTATATGTAAGTGTGTTATATCAATACTTGATGGTGGGCTAAGTGCGATACCACCTTAATACTTAAATTACGATGGGCTATGTGCGATACCATGTCTAATTATCATTTGGTGGGCTATGTGCGATACCACCATATCTAACCCCTTGGTGGGCTATGTGCGATACCACCCCATATAAATTTGATGGTGGGCTAAGTGCAGAACCATCGAGTAATTTGATTATAATTAGTTGATTATGAGATTGTGATGTGTTGTATTATATGACGTTGTGGCGTTAAGTGCAGGAAAGCCCACTGATGAATGTATGCATTAAGCTTGTGATATGGTTGGAATGTGGAATTGATTGGAATAAGTAAGCATTATTATGAATGTGGAGTGTTTCTTGCTCAGTATATGATGCTATATAGTTGTTCAGCACATACTATGATTTTATCTTATTTACATGTAAACTTACTAAGCTTAAAGCTTACTCCCTTTTTTTTTCCCTTGTTATTTAGAGTTTAAGTGCCGAGCCGGGATACGTGGATAACCAGAAGATCGCGCACACTATCAGCTCACTTTGGTATATCTAGACTTGGTGATTTTGTATATGGCATGTATAGGGGCTAGACTAGTTAGATTATTTTGTTATTTTGGCCAAAATGTATTGGCCCATTTATTAAGATATCTATTTTGTATAATGCCATAGTTTATGGCTCACTTTATCATTTATGAAAATATGAAGTTATTCATAGAAGTTCATATCACAATTATGAGTTGTATATTAGTGTGTTGAATGGATTCATGTGGTGTGAGCTAGAGGGGTGCAAAGGGCTTGGTAGATAGCCTGCTAATTTTCCACATGGGCAAACACACGGGCGTGTGTCTAGACCGTGTGGGAGGCACGGCTAGCACATGGGCGTATATCCAGGCCGTGTGAAGTCTGCACCTTACACTTAGAATTTAAATTGCCACACAGCTGGAGCACACGAACGTGTGTATAGGCCATGTGGATAAGTTAGAATGCCAAGGTTTGGCACACGGGCTTGTTGAGGCTCTGTGAAATTAGTCAGTGTCGACCACGGGCGTCGAACACGGGCATGTGAGATGATACACGGGCATGTCATCTCCCCCACGGGCGTGTGGCCCCTGTTTTGGTAAAATTTTCTTAAGTGCGTAAAAGTTTCCCAATTATCTTCGAAACCTTTTAGAAGCATGTTTAGGGCCTCGTAGGTCCATTATAAGGATGATTGACATATGAATGGAAAAGTTTTAATTTGAAATGAGTTTGATAGCCCAAAGTTGTATGATAGTGCAAGTTAAGTACGGTAATGCCTCAAACCCGATTCCGACGTAGAATACGAGCAATGGGTGTTACAGTTGAAATGTTAGAATGGTGAGACTCTTCGTATTGAATCTGATGTTTTGAATGGTTTACCTATTGTAATATCGACTATGCTAGCACAAAAATATGTGAGAAAGGGTTTGAATGCTTACCTTCCGTACATACTTGATACAAAGATGTCTGAACTGAAGATTTAATCAGTGCCAGTGGTTTGTGAATATCCAGATGTGGTTCCAAAAGAGTTACCCGGATTGCCACTGATCAGAGAGGTTGCTAATGAGTTAGTACCGGGAACATGTAGTGGTTTTGCACGACAGTGCTGAAAGCTCAGTTGCAAGAGTTAACATGTAGAGGTTTTGCACGACCGAATTTCTCGCCCTGAGGTGCACCAGTTTTATTTGTAAAGAAGAAAGATGGATCAATGAGACTGTGTAATGATTATCGACAGCTTAACAAGGTTACGATTAAGAATAAGTATCCTTTGTCGAGAATTGCTGATTTGTTCGATCAGTTGAAAGGAGCAATAGTATTTTCAAAGATCGATTTGTGATCTGGTTATTATTAGTTGAGGGTTAAAGATTCAGATGTGTCGAAAAATGCGTTCAGAACCAAGTACGGGCATTATGAATTTCTTGTTATGTCGTTTGGGTTAACTAATGCTCCTGCAGTTTTTATGGATTTGGTGAATAGAATTTTCAAACCATATTTAGACAGATTCGTTGTTGTATTCATTGATGATATTCTGATCTATTCCTGATATGAGTCTGAATATTCCAAGCATTTGAGAATTGTGTTACAAACTTTGAGATATAAACAACTATTTGCTAAATTCAGCAAATGCAAGTTTTGGCTCCGAGAAGTTGGATTTTTGGGATACATTATTTCGGCGGAAGGCATCAGAGTTGATCCGAGCAAGATTTCAGCGGTTGTTGACTAGAAACCACCAAGAAACATTTCTGAGGTCAAAAATTTCTTGGGGTTAGTTGGCTATTATCGAAGATTTGTTAAAGGTTTCTCAATGATAACTACACTGATGACTCGTTTATTGCAGAAATATGTAAAGTTTGAGTGGTCTGAGAAATGTCAACAGAGTTTTAATTAGTTGAAAGCACTGTTAATCGAAGCACCAGTTTTAGTTCAGCCTGAGTCGGGTAAAGAGTTTGTGATTTTCAGTGATGCGTCATTGAATGGTTTGGGATGTGTTTTAATGCAAGAAGGCAAAGTGATAGATTATGCTTCCAGACAGTTAAAGACGCACGAGAAGAATTATCCGACACACGATTTGAAGTTGGTCGCAATCGTTTTTGCATTTAAAATTTGGCGACATCACTTGTTTAATGAGAAGTGCCGCATATTTACCGATCACAAGTGCTTGAAGTATTTGATGTCACAGAAAGATTTAAACTTGAGACAGCGAAGATGGTTCGAATTGTTGAAAAACTATGAGTTAGTGATTGATTATCACCTGGGAAAAGTGAATGTAGTCGCAGGTGCTCTGAGTAGGAAATCTTTGTTTGCTCTGAGAGCGATGAATACGTGATTGACTTTGTTTGATGATGGTTCGATCTTAGCTGAGTTAAAAGTTAAACCGATATTTTTACAACAAATTTGTGAGGCTCAGAAATGTGATAATGAATTGCCAGCTAAAAGAGTACAGTGTGAGTTGACTACTGATTCAGAATTTTAGATCAGATCTAATGATTGTTTGTTTTTCTGAGGTAGAGTATGTGTGCCGAGGAATCCTGAGCTTATACAAAAAAATTTACACGAAGCACACAGTGGTTGCTTATCCGTTCATCCGGGGAGTACTAAGATGTACATTGATTTGAAACAGATGTACTGGTGGTGTAACAGCCCGATTTAGGGGCTAGTCAGAATAGCGGTTTCGGAACCACTAATCTGAGGTCAGAGAAAATTATTTTTAATATTAGTTTATGTGTTATAGCATGATATAGCACGATTATATGAGCGTATAAAAATTTTGGTGCATTAATTTTAGCGATTGCATGCTTAATTTTGAAAAAAGGACTAAATCGCACTAAGTGCAAAAGTTTTATTCTACTAGATAAAGGTGTCAAATAGCTATAGAATATTAAATTGGAGGTCCTTAATGTGAAATTAGACCCTTAGGGATGTGTAGTCCGGCCATAGAAACAAGAAAATAAGATTTTCAAAGAGTAGGTGAAGTTTTGGTGACTTAATTTACTAGTAATAATAAAATAAAGAGAAAAGATATCATCTTTTCATCTTCTTCCTACAACCACCGAAAATTTCATCAAAGAGGGGCTTAGGAAAGCTTGAAAATTTTCAGCCATTTAAACCTTTTCGAGTAAGTAATTTTAATGGCTATCCTTGATAATTTTTGTACTTTTGGAACCCTTGTGGCTTAAGCTAGCTAATGAGGGGACTATTTTACAAAATGGTTGAAAGTCTAAGGTTTTTCCATGAGAGCATTAGTGTTATTTGCTGAAATTTTATGGAAGAAAATGAATCTTAGTTGTTAGATAAACAACTTTTGTGAAAGGATTTTCCATGAAAACACTTAAAAATGACCTTTTTGTAAAGGTTGTAAAATAGGTGTAAATGTGTGAAATAATTGGTATTGTGAGTTGCTATAAGAATAATAAATGTTCAGCTGGGCTTGTTAAAGGAGGAAATTTGATTAGAATCGGTTTACGAGCCTAGGGGCAAAATCGTATTTTTGTAAAAGTCTAAGGGCAAAACGATAATTTTGCGAAAGTATGAATTTTAAAACATCTTGATTTATGTGGTGATTAGATAAGTGAAATTGTCATTATAGATCAAGAAACACGAAGTCCAGACCGAAACCGAGGAAATAATAATGTGGTGGACTAAATTGAATGACTACACACATTTTGATACCGAGGTAAGTTTGTGTGTAATAATTCAACATCATGTTATTATGTTTTAAAATGCTTGACATTTCGTGAAGATGTATATTATTTCTATGAAATTGATCAATGATGTTTCGACGAGAATATGATGAAAATTTATAATGTTGAAGTCCCGGTTGAAACTTAGGAAGTGAGAGGATACCATCGTCAAGACATGAGATTTGTAAGGTCCCGTATAAGACCATGTCTGGGACATGGCATCGGCACCGAATTGAGATCCTGTATAAGACCATATCTGGGATATGGCATCGGCATCGAATATGAAAATCGTGTAAGACCATGTCTGGGACATGGCATTGATATACGATCTCGTATAAGACCATATCTAGAATATGGCGTCGACATCGATATGAAATTTCGTATAAGACCATATCTGGGATATGGCATCGATATCGATATGTGATCCCATGTAAGACCATATCTGGGATATGGCATTGGCATCTTATTACGTGCATGACGAAGTCCGGGTATCCTTCGACATTTCAAGCGGTTCAACGGGTAAAGAGCTAAGTTCACGTTAAAGATGGTAAATAGCTATGCTTATGTTCAAGATGGTAAAAGTGCTAAAGTTATGTGATGAAGTGGTACAGGTACATATGAGATACTTACGAGAAATAAGTCCGATATGTGATATGTGATTGGTAAGAGTAACCAAGAGTAAGCTATGTCAATGTGCTTGAGAACTTGTGCTATTACTTAAAGTAAAGTATGAATATATCATAAGATTTTATGTTGTTATCTATTGCATGCAAACTTACTAAGCTTTATGCTTACTCCCTCTCTTTCCCTTTCCTTGTAGTATCACCAAGCTAGCTCAAGGATCATAGGACGTCGGAGCTCGGTTCACACTATCAAGCTATTCTTTTGGTATAGTAAAATTTGATTATTTTGGGTATGGCATGTATAGGAACTTGGTTATTTTGTTATATGTCATATTGGTTAGCCAAGATGTT
The DNA here is from genome assembly GCA_005393395.2 of Gossypium australe. NCBI lineage: Eukaryota > Viridiplantae > Streptophyta > Magnoliopsida > Malvales > Malvaceae > Gossypium > Gossypium australe. The sequence goes on along the minus strand of CM016620.1, from coordinate 86,254,623 downwards.
GGCTATTAATGTTACTTAATTCATTTTGTATAAGGCCATAATTGATAGCTAATTTTTATTATTAATATATGAAAATGATGATATTTATCATGGATGTGCAAGTTGCATGGTCGAGTAAATGGTATAGTTATACATGAATATATTGGTTGCTTGATGTGGCTTATGATGGTGCAAGTAGGGGTGGCAGAAAAGGGTTTGGTAAATAGCCTTGTTCTTGTCCACACGGGTAGACACACACACGGGTAGACACATGGGCATGTGTCTAGGCCGTGTGTGACACACAGTTTGCCCCATGGGCGTGTGGTTTGGCCGTGTGTCCCCCTGCATTCTAAGTTGGCAAAACAGAATACCCAATAGTAACCACTCGGGCTGAGACACGGCCGTATGTCTCAACCCGTGGAAGACACTGTCATAGGACATAGGCGTGTGCCCAGGCCGTGCGAAGTCTGCACCTGAATTTAGGAATTTAATTCGCCATACGGTCTAAGGACACGGGTGTGTGCCTTGGCCGTGTGACCTTATTAGGTTAATGATGTCAGAAACAGAATGTCAATATTTTTGCACACGGGATAAGACACGGGCGTGTCATGGCCGTGTGAAGGACACGGGCCATGGACACGGGCGTGTGTCAGGCCGTGTGAAAACCCATGTAGGTTCGAATTGTGATAATAAATCTACACGGGCGTGGGACATGAGTATGTCCCTATATGCTTAGGCCGTGTGAATCACACGATCTGTCAACATGGCCATGTTATCAAGTCACACGGGCGTGTGCCCCTATTTTTAATGACATTTTCCAAGGTATTCCAAAGAAATCGAGTTGACCTCGAAATGTTTCTAAGATGTGTTTTGGGCCTTGTGGGCTTATATTAAGGTTGATAAGAGGAAGTTTGAAATGTTTTAAATTTAAACGGACTTTTATGATTCAGAATTGCGTGTATTCATGTGTTTAAGTTAGGTAACGCTCATACCTTGTCCCGGTGCCGGATACGGGTAAGGGGTGTTACAGGTGGTCGGGCATGAAACTTGACATTTCAGAATTTGTGTCGAGATGTTTGATTTGTCAATAGGTTAATGCCGAACATCAAGTACTGTCAGGACTATTACATCCAGTAATGATACCGGAGTGGAAATGAGATAGAATTACGATGGATTTCGTAACAGGATTACCCTTATCTCTAAAAAAGAAAGATGCTATTTGGGTTATTGTTGATCGTTTGACGAAGTCTGCACATTTTATTCCAGTATGTACAGACTTCTCACTTGACAGATTAGTCGAATTGTATATTTTAGAGATTGTGAAATTACATGAAGTGCCAGTCTCCATCATTTCAGATAGAGATCCGCGGTTTACATCATGGTTTTGGAAGAAATTGCAAGAAGCTTTGGGTACGCGGTTGCATTTTAGCACTGCATTTCATCCTCAAACCGATGGTCAGTCTGATAGAGTGATTCAGATTCTTGAAGATATGCTTCGATCTTGTGTATTAGAGTTTGAAGATAATTGGAAAAAAATATTTACAGTTGGTTGAGTTCGCATATAATAATGGTTTTCAATCAAGCATTAATATGGCACCGTACGAAGCTTTGTGAAAAAGATACACGGGGTTGATTTGATCCGAGAAACTGAAGAGAAAGTGAAAGTGAATCGTGACAGTTTGAAAGTAGTTTTAGATCGACAGAAATCGTACGCAGATTTGAAGGTAAATATATTAAATTTCAAATTGGTGATAAAGTGTTTCTGAAAGTGTCGCCTTGGAAAAGGATTCTCCGATTTGGTCGCAAAGGAAAATTGCGTTTGTGATTTATCGGACCGTATGAAATTATCGAGAAAATTAGGCTAGTGGCTTATCGACTTGAGTTACCGTCAGAATTGGAAAAGATTCATAATGTGTTTCATGTGTCTATGTTACAACGGTACAATTTGGATCCTTCACATAAAATTTCTCCAACCGAGGTTGAGATTTAGCCCGAGATGTCGTATAATGAAAATCCAACCAGAATTTTAGCTCGAGAGATCAAAGAGTTCAGAAACAAAAGAATAGCCTTAATAAAGGTTCTTTGGCATCGTCACGGGATTGAGGAGGCTACTTGGGAACCCAAAAAACCATGAGAAAACAATACCCTAACCTATTTTCTAGTAAGATTTTCGGGGACGAAAATTCCTAAGGGGGGAGAGTTGTAACGGCCCGTTTTAAATGAAATCAAAACAATGGTTTCGGGACCACAAATCTGAAGTTGAAAATTTTATTTTAATATTATTTTAATATCTACAGCATGTTAGAATTATGGTATAAAAAATTCGTTAAGAAATTTTACAGCTTGTATGCTCAATTTGTGAAAAAGGACTAAATCGCGTAAAGTGCGAAAGTTGTATTCTATTAGCTAAAAGTGTTATACAGCTATAAAACTTTAAAGTGGAGGTCCTCATATGGTAATTAGACCATTAAAGGTGATAGTGGATGAGCATGGCTTGGTAATTTTGTTATTTTTAAAGTTAAGTAAGGTTAAAATGGTAATTAGGTAGTAAATGAATAAAATAAAATAAAACAAAAGAGATCATCTTTTTCATTCAAACACCAACTGAAAATTAAAGCAAACAAACATTATTTTAGGAGCTTCAACATTTGGCCATCTCTTCCCTTGCATATAGGTGCGTTTTTGTCCCGTTTTTGTTGATTTTTTTATTTTTGGGATCGTTGTAGCTTAACCTAGCTAGCCCGGGGACTAATTTGCAAAATGTTTGAATGTCTAGGGTTTTACCATTGATGTATATGTTAGGGTTTTTGAAGTTTAATGGAAGAAAATGAATCTTTTTTTGTTAGTTAAACAACTTTTGTTAAGTGATTTTTGTTGAAATTGTCAATTAGGGGTTAAATTGTGAAATATAAAAATTGTGGTAAATGTGTGAAATTTTGATATGATTGGGCTACTATATGCATGTATAGAATTCGGCTAGGCTTGTATATGGATGAAATTGCACGAATTTTATTTTACGAGCCTAGGGACTAAATTGTAAAAAAGTCGAAAGTATAGAGGCAAAATAGTAATTTTGTCATAACCTGAATTTTGGAGTAAATTGAATAGAATGATGCATAAATTAGTTAAATTTGATTATATAGATCAAGAAAAGCAACATTAGAAATTAAATTGGGGAAAGGATAAAGTCGTGGAATAAACGATTGTATTTCTCCGTACGAGTTTGAGGTAAGTTCGTGTAAATATATTTCATAGTTATATGTTTTGATTTAAATATATATGTATGTGATTAGTTTAAATTATTATGTATAATTATTGAATACATAACCGAGAATATACGAAGATTACCGAGTCTCGTTTGAACCTTAGGAATTTGTAGGATACAAATGACATGTCATTAGGGTTACCGTTTTGGTTGAAGTCCTGCATGTGTTGCGAACTTACCACAGCTCGTATGAGCTTACCGATTTGCAGCTCATAGGAGCTTACCGTTTATCGTTCGTATGAGCCTACATGTACAGGAGTTGACAGATTACTGTTCAGTACACCTCGTGTGTACTACCAGCGTATCTAACGAGATTTTAAATGGTTCAACGGGCATAGTGTTATTATGAGATTTTATAAGTTCAATACGAACTAATACATGTATTCACATGGAAATGATTCATATATATATATGATATACGAATATACAGTATAAATGTTACATGTACATGGAATTTTAATAGTTGTTGAATTCATACATGAATTCTCAGTTTTTACTTGTATACTTGGCTAACTTGGTGAATGGTTATGTGATAGGCTTTGGCCAAATTGATTTGAGTTATGCTTTGAGATTTCTTACCTAAATTGTGATTATGGTAAGTTTAATTCTATGTTTTACGAACTTACTAAGCTTAATTGCTTACTCTGTTTATTTTTCCGTGTTTTGTAGTGTCCCAGAAGCTCGTTTCGATTGGAAGCTATCTAGGATCGCATCACACTATCAATCTCTTATTTTGGTATTTTGGACTTTATATTTTGAGTTAAATGGCATGTATAGGCAATTTGGCTAATGTGGCCTATAGTTTTGGTTGTGTATTAGCCAATTGATTTGGCTTGAAAATGGTATATGTTTTGAGATGTATATTTGTATAAATGGCCTTATGATATGTGGTGTATAGTTGTTATATGAATGTCTTGTTTGTGTAATTGTGCTTGGGTACGAAATGGTTGGAATTGAGATGAGTATGCATGATAAGTTTTAGGCACAAAGTCTCATATATGTATTTGACTCTTAAGGTAGACTTTGGAAGTATGTTTGATATGTGTTGAAGTGGTTAAATGAATGTGCTTATGGATATCATGTTGTATATATGAAAGTACATGATATAAACTTGGTATTGGTTGGTTTTGAATGCCAATTTATGCTTTGGTATTGATGTGTATAGGTGGGTACCAATGTGGGTGAGGAATATGGCTTGGAAATGACCTATTTTTGTCCACACGGGCAGAGACACGGGCGTGTGTCTTAGCTGTGTGTGACACACGGCTAGGTGACACGGTCGTGTGTCCCCTGATACTTCTATAGAAAGCAAGTCAGTAGCTTCACACGGCCTAGCACATGGGTGTGTGGCTTGGCCGTGTGGCACAAGTTAGTATACCCTCTAGTTTTCACACGGTCTGGCACACGAGCATGTGAAGCCATTTCGAATGGTACACGGCCATGCCACACGGGAGTGTGGTTGGCCGTGTGACCTAAGTCAGTGAGTTACATAGGGTCGAACATGGACTGGGGCACGGCCGTGTGAGACACACGGTCTGGTCACATGGGTGTGTGTCCCCTGCACTTTGAAAATTTCCATGTTTTTCTAAAAAAATTCTTTAAGTGCTCGGTTTAGTCCCGAACCACTTTTAATGTTTATTTGAGGCCTCGGGGGCTCGTATTAGGGATCATGAATTTGAATGTTTATTATTATTATTTTAATTTGTATGAGAATTGAATTCAAATTGTATAATTGTTTGAGTTATAAGTCTGGTAACGCTCCGTAACCCTGTTTCGGCGTCGAATACGGGTTAGGGGTGTTACATAATAATAATTAATCATAAGATTAAAAAAATAATCTCAATATAAAATATTAAATAAAAACTTTCCGAAAACTCCACATCTTATGTCTAAGACCTCAAAGAATAAATTTGATCTTCAATCCTTAAATGAAGAAATCTGATTAAGGTTTATAATTGACTTGAAGCAAAATACTTAAAAACTTTGATATAGTTGAGTGGATAAAAGATTGCCAAAGCCCAAGGTTCGACTCTTCTTCTCGTCTGTTTTTACTTTCCTTTCTTTTCTCATGTGATGATGGTTTTATAACCTTCTTGATACAAAACAATAATAATCACTTGGTAGTTGATTAGTCGAAGTTAATTGATTTATTCTTGGGTTGCGGGATCAAATCCCACTGTAGGAGTTGGGGCTTTTTTTCCTATGATGAAAAAAAATAAGTTTTATAATTAAATTGAGAAAATTTTCAAGTGATAAAAGTGAAGGAATGGTTGAGGGAGATGAAAAAAAAAAGTTTTGTTTTTGTGACATGGGTTTGAAATTAACTTTAGGTGTGTGTGATAAAAGTGACAGAATGGTTAAGGCCATTTGGGTGTGGGTTTGAAAAGAAGTTTGGGTGTGATAAAAGGGAGATGAAAAGAAGTTCTAGCTTTGTAATGTGGGTTTGAAACTTTAGGCGTGTGTCAGAATTTTTTCTCTATTGAGAATCATGAAAAGTTTTGAAGAGAGACTAAAAGGGAGTAGTGTAAATAAAGAGAACAAAGATTAGAAGAAGTAAGAGAACTCTAGTATAATTAATGAGTATGGATTGTATGAAATTGTGATTTTGTGTTATTTATATCCCTTTTCAATACGAGAATGACAAATCAAATTTTTCCTCATGATTTTCAGCTTTTTCCTCCAGAAAAAATTTAAATCCAACTAAAACTGCTAAAAATAAAAAAGAAAAATCTGATTTGTCATTCTTCTATTGGAAAGGAATATGGATGACATGGAATCACAATTTCATATAATCATTTTTCATAATTAATATATATCAATTATGTCACGTGTATTGCACGTGAATATGTGTATTTAATGTTTGAAAGATGAACATGTTGCAATTCAATATTTTTTCCTCTTCAATCTTTATTATTTTGATCACTAGAAAAATATATAAATACAATAAATATTTAACTAAAAAACAATTAAACATAAAAACTTTAGAACTACATAATATAGTAATAACAATGTGCAACAAATTTAATAATTCATGATGAATACGAAAAATATTTACACTAAAGTAATAAACGCATTAAACACGTTTAATAAGAAAGATTAAAAGTTATTGTTGAAAACGTTTTTCAACTAAACCAAGCAAATAATAATAAGATAAAAGAGTGTTTATTTCACATAATATACATAACTTAAAAAAAACTGATAATAATGACCACACTAATAATATCTAGCAAAAAACAACACAAAATAAATAATAAAATATTATAGATTATACAAAGTAAATAATATATATTTAATACTAAGTGAAAATAAAATTTTACTAATTTGCTTGTCTATGTGCTCTTTTAGATCATAAAAAACAAACAAAATCATAAAATAAAATGCTTTTGTGAATGGGAGAAATTGCTTCTTTAACAATAGTATAAGAAGTCAACGACAATTCATATTTATTATGATCATTATTATTCTTATCATAAGGATTTTTTTACTACACTATTTGTAATGGTATCAGTTTTTTTCTGACGAAAAATATCTTTAAATTTTGTCATAGCTTCATTGAATATCGATGCTTGAATTTTAGGGGTAAAATACCTAAATATATCAAAATAAACTTTATTTACGAAAAAGGGCCGGTCTTTAAACATTTTACGGAAAATGGCCATTTCCCCACAAAACGCGTCCACGTCAGCGCGTTTTGTGGGGTTGCAACAGGAAAGCGTGCCCTTGGGGGAGCACTTTTGCCACATCAGCACAAAGCTCGCTGACGAGGATGCGCTTTGCTGATGTGGCAAAAACGCTCCCCCATAGACGCGTTTTAGCCCATATTTTTTTAAAAAAAAACTATTCTCGAATTTTTTAAAAATTTACGAGAATAAACATTTATAAAGGCTCAAAGTGACAACACCATTTTTTTTAAGGTGTCATCAATTAATAAGGAAATATAACTTACAAAGGAAATCTTTATATAGACCTAAAGTCTCATTTCCCTTGTTTTCTTGAGCAAAGTGAGATATGAGATATGTGTATATATAGACTCATGAATAGTTTTGCAGCTTGTTCCTAAACAATGTGGGATTCCTTCCTCTTTTAACTAACAACATGAGATGACATGCTACACTATATTTGATTTTTTTTTTACAAAACAATTTCTTTTTTTATATTTTGTTAACATTTTCTTATATTATAAAATTATGTTTTGAGATCTTTAATCTTGTTGCATTTTAGAATTGCTAAAATATACAAAAGAACTATGAAAAAAACAGAGAACAAATTGCACATATGAAACTTGTACATGCAATAATATTCTATTCAATTTTAAATGTTTAAAGTTAATATCAATGCAATTCTAATTTTTAAAATAAATTTTCATTATTTGAATTTATATTTTGTAGTAAAAGAATATTTATAGGCTTTTGGATTATTTAAAAGAATATTTTGTAGTAAAAGAAAGAATATTTATATTTTGTTCTTTGCCCATTTGTTATAGGCTTTTGGATATTTGTTGTTTTGTTTGCAGAAGTTTTTTTCTTCTTATTTCTTCATGTTAACAAAATATTAAAAAAAAGAGAAATTGTTAACAAAATATAAAAAAAAAGAGAAATTGAGGTGCTAGTGGTCTATTCTCCTTGTTTTCCTCGTAATTACTGGCTTTTAAACTAATTAGAGTTTTGGCTTTGCATATGATCTTCATTTATATCTTTTGCTTGTTCCAGTCAAGTGTATGTGATGATGCCAGCCGTTGTCTGTTCCTACAACACATAATCATCAGAATATGATTATCTTCTTGGTTCAGTTGTTCATCTTTCAAGTGGTAATGCTTAATAAATTTTAAAAAAAGAAAAACCAAAAAGAAAAAAATGCCTTGAGTTTCTCTTACAAATTTTTATTATTTTTATGATGGTTGTCTTTTTGTGTTGTCTATCATACGCTTTCAGGTGGTAATTGTACCTATTTGGAAGAAGGTTGATGAGAAAATAGGAGTTCTAGATGTTGCATCTTCTGTTGCAAAAACTCTGAAAAATGCTGGACTTAAGGTTAAACTTGATGACACAGATCAGAGAACACCAGGATGGAGGTTCAATTTCTGGGAGATGAAGGTATCTTTACCTTAAAATGGGCAGCACTTATATTGGTTATGCCGAAGTATAAAGCTTATTTCTTAACTCTATGTTCTTCCTCAAGCTAAAAAACCGGGATAAGGAATCTCCTAGGAAGTTCATACAACTTCTGTCCATGATCGAGAAAATGTGTATGGATGAAGTTGTGATCCATCCCTTGAGTTTTTTGGGTGCTTATATTATTTTATCATGTGATGTAGTTTGATCTTATTTGATTTGCAAAAAATATATTTGAGTTGTTTTGTTTCTTGTTTTTTATAAAAAAAAATGTTAACAAAATATAAAAAAAGAGAAATTGTTTTGTAAAAAAAAATCAAATATAGTGTAGCATGTCATCTCATGTTGTTAGTTAAAAGAGGAAGGAATCCCACATTGTTTAGGAACAAGCTGCAAAACTATTCATGAGTCTATATATACACATATCTCATATCTCACTTTGCTCAAGAAAACAAGGGAAATGAGACTTTAGGTTTATATAAAGATTTCCTTTGTAAGTTATATTTCCTTATTAATTGATGATACCTTAAAAAAAATGGTGTTGTCACTTTGAGCCTTTATAAAGGTTTATTCTCGTAAAATTTTAAAAAATTCGAGAATAGTTTTTTTTAAAAAACACGGGCTAAAACGCATCTATGGGGGAGTGTTTTTGCCACATCAGCAAAGCGCGTCTTCGTCAGTACGCTTTGTAACATCCTAAAATTATGGGCTTATGCATTTAGTGTAGGGATAGAATTAATTTGTTAATTTAAGTGATAGGGGTCTAAATTTGGGCTTAGAATTAGGCAAAGGCCCAGATTAAATTATTTTAAGGTGGCATCATTAACAATTAAAAATGAACAAGTTTTGGGTCGGGCCATTTTCGGCAATTAAATGGGAGCAAGGGTGACGCCACAACAAGGGATTTAAGGGATTTAAATTTAAGTTTAATGAAGCCCAAATCTTTTAATTTAAATGGGTTAAATTTCGGCATTTAGAATTAATGAGGTGGACGACTACAAGGCTTAAAAATAGGAAGATATATACGGATTTTTAAGTGATAATATCATAGATAAAAAGGAGAAAAGTTAGGAGCTTATCTTCAAAGGAAGTGTTGGCCGAAAATCCACCACCTAGAGGAGTGTAAAATTCAGCTACTGCATGGCATAAAGGGTGCCGGAATTCTCCTCTCTTCTAACTTAAATTTTAAGGGCGTTTTCGGTATTTAGCAGTAGGTGTCAAAAATCTATAAATAGGGGGGCTAGCTCCTTGTTTCTGACATTGAAAAACCCTAAAATCCTTTCCCTTGGTGCCAAAATTCCCTAGCCTCTCCCTCTCCAAATTTATTTCTTCAATTTCTTCAAAAGCCGAAACTTTTCCCCACTTTCTTTTCCCTTGTGCCGATTTCTCTAAGAAGCCGAAGCATCCATCGCTTTTCTTTTATTCATCCTATTTGAGAAATTATTCTATACTTCCGGCATTTAAATCTTCCATTGGCATTGCCGAATCCTCTCTCTAGTGCTAGCCGAATCTCCTAAGCTAAGGTAAGAGTCGATTTTTGTTTAGTTCTCATAATCTATTCCCAGTTTTTGAAAAGCAAAAGCCGAAAGCTAATAGTTTAATAGTTTTCGGGATTTGAAAGAAGCTTGGTCGACTAGATCTAAAAGCTGAAAAATCATTAGTCTTCAATTTCGGGATTTTAAGGTAAGAAGAATTGTTTATTCAAATACATAAAATTGGGTAGAACACTAACCATGGCCGAATATAGGAGAGGCCGTAGTTTCACATCTTTCCGGCTTCTTGAACAAAGTTGTAGATCGGTTTAGCAAGGGTATCGACATTAATCAGGTGTGTAGATCTCTAACACGCTACTGATAAACCTGTATGTATATTTATTTTTGTATGTTATGGGCTAAAAAGCCAGAATAAGGCTGTATAGACAGTCGAATGGAACCCTAAAAAGGGTTAGGCAAGGATGCCAGGTACGTAAACATAGAACTCCCTATGTGTATTGAAGAATATATATATATCTGCTTGATGTTTCTTTATGTATGTATGCATGGGGTGGGAATGATGATAATTGAAGGGGAAGTGCATGATAGGTCACTTGGTGATCGGTGGTAGAAATCCCACATAATTTAAATGTAAGGTCACATTGTGATCGGTGGCTATGCCACGTTTAATGATTCCTATATAAATAGGAATAGGCAGTACGGCTGTCGTTTTGGTGTATAGCGGATGGAGGGTTGATTGTAGAAATCCCCACGGTGTGATGGTTGGTACGGGATGGTGTGTAGAGGATGGAAACCTAGGATGGGTTGGGTTATTCATTCTTTATTGTTATTATATGATTATGATTGATGCCTTCCTGTATGGGCCAGGGCCCATAATGTGTTTGTGGGCTCAGGTCAATGTGTGTTTTGAGATTTATACACTGAGTCTTTGTGACTCATGCTTTCCTTTTCTCTACTCTTCCAGATGAACAGTAGATTGTGGACATGGGAGCCGAGACGGACTCCAGGGGCCATCAAGTTCAATTTCTACAAGTTGTTTTCTTTTGAGATTTCTTTAAGTTTAATTTATTTCAATGTTATTTCGAGGATATTTATGTAATAAGGCCCCTAGTTTTCATTCAACTAAGTCGTTTTCAATGTTAAGCAACTTATGAATTTTATGATAAGGTTTATTTATAATTAATAATACTTAATACAAGGTTTTATTTTTAAAATGCCGCTTATTTACTTAAATATTATATAATTAGCTCACGAATTTCAAATACCATCAAAGTAAAGGTTTTCAAAGTACAAGCCGTGACATGCCAGATCCGGTCGAAACGCATGGGCCGGGTTTGGGGTGTTACACGCTTTGTGCTGATGTGGCAAAAGCGCTCCCCCAAGGGCCGCGCTTTCCTGCTGCATCCCCACAAAACGCGTTGACGTGGACGCGTTTTGTGGGGAAATGACCCTTTTCTGAAAATTTTTTAAAAACTGACCCTTTTCCGTAAATAAAGTTTTTTTTGGGTATATTTGAGTATTTTGCTTGAATTTTAGTTCCTTAAAATAATTTAAATCAATAAAAAGTTAAATATAATAAAATAGGAATACTATTATATTATCTCCTCATCAATTAAAATAATTTTTTATTTTCTTTACTGCCATTTATATTTGAATATAATTCGATATGGTCTATTTGAAGAACCATTGCTTTAATGCTCCTTTCTTTTTGAGATAATTCTAAATTATTAATACTAACAACCTCTATTATTTTTACTGACAATTTTTTAATGCAATTTAATTGAATATGACTAATTATTAAATGCTATTTATAGAACTAAATTTAAATTTTAATTGATATATAACTCTAATATATTTTTCTATAATATGATTAAAATTCAATTGAAATAACATTAATATTTAGATATAAATTACAACTTTAAAATATTATATTATTAAAAAATTATGAATTACATATATCAAAGGGATTAATTTTGAATTTGAAATTATGAAAACCTCTAACAACTTCAAATATATTCAAGTTTTGTTTGAAATAAAAAATATATTTTTGATGTATACTATATTTACTCCGAACTTGAAATATTATAAATACATTAAATGTTATTAGGACACTGAATTTGAACTTGTCCTCCTTTATTAGAATCTGATATATTATTAATATAATTGTGTATATAGAAGACACAAACTCTCAACTTGATGTAAGAAAATATACTACATAAAATAACTCTCAACTCCATGTAAAATATATAATCTACTCATGCTTTTATCAACAACTTAAAAAATTATAAATAAATTATATTATTATATTTAAAAATTATATTATAATTATATTTCAATGTCAATTTAATAATATGATAGAAAAAAATATTCTTATCGGTTTAAAAGTTTTTCTAAATTCGTTTCTCTCTATATAGAGATGAACCCACTTGGCCATTACTATAAAACTTATTAGTTTTTAAGATTTTCATTTTCATTTTTTTTTCTATTTCATTATTTTTGAAAAAATATATTTTTGAATTTTTAGGAAAAATAAATACAATTTTCATTATTAATTTTTTTAAAATTTTTTGATAGTTTTTTATAAATATTTTTATTTTGAAGAGTTTTTTTTTTCATAAATTTTAGATATAAATTTTATTTATGATTTTTAACTATTTTAACTTATTAATTTTTTATATTTTTAATTACTTAGTGATTGGTATATATAAAGGCTACATTAACAATGAAAGGAGGAAAACCAAATTACTCAAAATAAAAAAATAAAAAAATAAAAGTTAAATTAAGTAAATATATAAAAATTGAAGGCTTAATTTATTTTCACTCTTATATATAACACATTAAGATAAGGGTATATGTATTTTAGAGATCCCTCTATTATAAAAATTTGATAAATTAATCTCTTTATTATTAAATAAATTAATTTAATTTTTATGCTATAAAAAATTAATAATACCAAATTGAAATAGAGTTAACATTTACAATATAAATAATGTCATTTACTGTTTAATAAAATTAATATTTTTAAAATTTTTATAATTACATAAAAAAATATTTTCATTAAAATTGAAACAATAATTGATAAAAATAATTTTCAAGAGATACTAATTTATTCCCCAAATACTTTAACCTCAAAATAACTAAATACTAGATTGTATACAAATTATTTCCTCACATTTTCAGCCAAATCTCGACCCTAACCCAAATGAAATCAAAGCATCAAGCCCCACCGTTGAAGAAACACTTCTTTGGCCTCATCAAAATTCAAAACTTCAAAGACCAAAGACCAGAAAAATCTGTCAAAGCTTCCTTCTCCCCTTTCCCTTGATTCTTCCGTGTCTTTACTAAAACATTTAAAACCCCTAGAATTCTTCAAGAGGAAGAATAATTGTCCACTTTTGTCCTTTTGTTTTTGGGTTCCTTCATGGTCTGACCAGTCGTTTTAGTTTCTCTGATCGGGTTTGGTCCCCAATGTCGGACGATATGTTGCTACATTTCTCTTCGAATTCGTCAAACCAATCAGACCATTCTTTGCCCACCAAGATTGCAAAGCTCGAAGCTCGCTTGGTAGGCAAGGCCTCTTCTGCATCTGCTGCTCAGCAACCGCAACAACAACAGCAACAGCCGCCTTGGTCTTCTCTATCATCGGCTTCGAAATTTGTTTCCGCTGAGGACTTGGCTGAGGCTTCTAGTTCTAGTGATTCTGATGATGAGGTAACAAGCCCTTACGATGCTTTCAGCAATCACCATTGCTTCCTTTTGTTTTGCAAATGCGGAATGGTAAAAAATGACTGTAAGTTTTGGCTATTACTTCCTAGCAACACTTCATTTAGGTGGAACAATTGCGTTGCATTTTTTTATGTTGTTCTTTATTGATATGAGAAGTAGTGGTTCAGCATGGCATTTTGGCATTAGCTTACTTTCATTGCGAATTTTTATATGCTAAAGGATTGGTGGATAATTGAAATGGATAAAATGTTCAAGCCATTGTTCCATTCGCACTTGAAGCTGTTACCTGTGGCCAAAATTTTAAACCATTTGATCAAAATAATAACCATAGCCATAATATAGTTGTCCGGTTTCACTATCTATGCATACTTTCATTGATGTCTTCCAAGCTTTAAAACTGGATTAATTAAGTCTTTCTACATTTCTTGCAATGATAGAATGGAGGAGAGTTTTTAATACTGGCCAATACTCAAAAGCGGCAGAAGGTGCAAGGAGATGATAATCTGCTAGTTCTTAAACATGCTGAGGTAGGTATCTGATTCATGATCTAATCTTTTTGGAGGTTAGGAAATAATTGCTTTGCTCTTGAGCTCCTTAAGGTAATTCAATGACTGTTTTGGTGAAGCAATTTGTTGGATAACTTCACCGTCTCTATGACTCTGAGCACTGTTAAGTTTTCCTTTTTTGCCTCTTGAAAAATGGGTTATGTAAATTTACCTTTGTATGAAAAATGAATCAGGCAATTTCTGAAGGGAGGCAAAAGATTGTGGAAGCTGTGGATGTCAAGGCAAGTTCTGATGGGAATAGGAGAAAACAAGGCCGTGGAAGGGGCCATTCTGTTTCAAACAGAGGCCGTGGGTCTAGGGCTAATGATCAGACACGACAACAAACATCCACGTCAATAGTAACAGCCTCAGATAGTCAACTTGATAACTCATATCATAAGGTGCTTTCGCCAAAGGATATTGAGTTTTTTGTTGGCTTCTTAAATATAATTGAAAGTCAGAAATGACAAAAATGCTCTTTTTGATTTCTCTAGTGGCCTTTTGCGCCCCCCCCCCCCCCAAAAAAAAAGGAAGAAAATGAAGAAGAGTGCTATTGTACTTCCTTTGCTCAAGTGGCAGCAAAGATTGGGCTAAGCTTAGACCATTTAGATGTCAAAATTAAAGTTAAAAAATGTTAAAGATGAAATTTAGATCTCAAGGACATGACTCAAATTTTCTTCTGTTTCAGTATTTAAGATTATTTTCCACGGGCCCTTTATATTCTCATGGTATGCTGATTAAGGGAAAGGAAAGTAAAAAAAAATGAGTTTCTTTTTAATAGGAGAAAATGTATATACCTTAAAATGGAGCTTAAACTTATGGGATGCTGGTGCCCTAGTGTCTGTCATTTGTCCTTCCACATTTAACTGGTTTATTCAGAATGAAAACCTTTCTTAAATTTTGAAACAATAACGGTTAGCTTGGAAAAATAAAGAAAAAATTTATTCTCCTCCATTATGGCATGCAGGGTTATTTTTCAAAATTACGTAATTAGATACCCGACTAACTTTATAAGTTGAATAATATAAATAACAGGCCTTTGGATATTTATATCATCCTGCAGGATAATAGGCTTAAAGAGCAGTTCCAGACTTATGACCGCACTTCACTAGAGGTATGTGTTTCGGTAAAGTTTATCTTCAATTTAACAATTTGATTATCTTCTTCACTTTTTGGCAATGCATTTTACTTCCTTTTAGTCCAGAATATGTGGAGTAGAAAGAACTAAGGTTTGCTTTTGCAACTATTTTTTTTCCTTTCTAAAATATATTTTAGTGATTTTCCTTAGTGTGCAGCAGATTTTTAACTCACTTTCTAATCCTTTTGTTTGGTAACTTAACTTAGGAAGAGGTGACATCTCTACATTCCAAAGTTGCAGCACTGGAGGAGGACCTTCAAAAATGTCGTCAAGAAGCTTCTGATTATCAAAATCATTGTCGGCTACTAGAAAAGGTTATCTAGTATTTCTTCTATCTGAGGGTCCCCTCCCCCGATCTGCAGGGTATGGTTCTTTATGTATTTACTACTTACCTTTTAGTGCTTGTTGTGCTTTGGCAGGAATTGAAAGATATTAAAGATTATGACCAGAAAATGAAGCCAAAGGTGTTTATTATGCTTTATTGATTATTCTCAGTATGCTGCAAGTTCTAAGTTTTAACTTCATTCAATAAACAAATATTTGGCCTTATGTACCGTCTGCATCTTAAATAAACATTCTTTTCTTGGTGTGTTTTTCCTTCCCTAGTGGGTGGATTAAAATGATTAAAATGTGAAATACCATATATTCTCTGTTCCTGTCATTAACTAAACCTGGGAAGGGATCCAGAAACTATTTTCTTTATGTGCAGAAGCAAATGGATTATGTTCACCCTTTGTAAAAAAAAATAAAATTTAACATATCTTTGCTCGAATATTAGATTGTGCAAGGTTTTTACCTGTTTTCAATTTTTTGTCTTTGATTGGATATTGCTGCTGCAAGTTCTTGAACTGCATTGTGAACTGAAGTTCTAGCAGCAGATGTCCTGGGTTAGAAACCTCTTTGATGCGTGGAATTTATTTTTTAGGGCGATGTCAGAAAAAAGTAATCACTTTCCCACCTATGATTCTGATGGGAGCTTGTGGTATTGGAATCTGAGGCACCTGGATTCTTATTAGCTATAATTAGGGGCTTGACTTCACTCTGATATATGAAGTTTGCTTAATATTCCTGAACACCTATGCCTCTTCACAAGCCTGTTTCTGTAAAACTCTTGTGAAGTATTAATTTATGCGCATAACTGAACTTCTAAAATGTTGTTTGTTTCACAAGACAGAAAATCAAACTATTAATATGTTCTCTAATACCTAACATGTAAAAGGAAAATAACTAGAAAAGAGAAGTATTTGTTAAGTATGCTTGATATATATGGTATCAGTTTTAATTCTGGGCCTCTTATCTGACTGTGATTCAGAGGCAAAAAATGATCTCTGATCTGTTGATAGCTGTTTCAAAAGCCGAGCGACGGGAAGCTAGGATGAAAGTGCGGCAGGATTCCTTGAGACTTGGGAATGTCGGTGTAATCAGGTATACAAAGAGCTTTTCAGATTTGGTTAATGTGCTTGGAACAGATTCAACATACTTGAAATGGTGCTCAGTCCAAGTGGGAGAAAGTGAATTGAAGAAAAAATTTATGAAGAATGTTGATCACACTACATTAAGTATCTAAATGTGTTTCATAAAAGCCAAAGCATGACAATGGTTGTATGCCACAAAATCCTTGAGATTTGGCAATGTGGGTGTAAATGAGTTTTTAAAAGAATTATCTTTGATAATGTGCTTGCTAAGGACTCTTCATGCTTGGTATAGTTTTTGGTCAAAGCAAGAGAAAAGCAAAACGAAAAAATATTGATGATATCTTTGATTGCATTATCGGATGCAAATGAATGGGAACCATGTCAAGTATGTTCGGTGTAGGAATGTAGATAGTGATGGACTCACAAAGTTGATACATGTTATTTAAGAATGTTACCATGCAACTTATTATGAATATCACATCCTATGGTGCTAAAATAATTCATGGATGGTTTGATTCCTCACAGGGAGTTTTACTAGTATGAACAGGCTGCTGCACATTATAAATTGAAGGCAGCCTTTACTATTAATAATAATAGGCCACCATGTTGTCCACGATTCTAAGTGAACAAACTTTAGAGAGAAGATTGTTTTTTTATTTTAATTAGGTTACAGATATTTATAGGTAGAACTAAGTACAAATAAGGAATCAATCCCTAGAAATCAGTAATTTCCTAAGAATTAGAGATCAATATTAGATCCTACTATACAAGGTAGTTCCTAGGACTAAGGCAAGTATTCTGTCCTTAATCTTAGGGATTCTAACACTCCCCCTCAAGCTGGAGTGTAGATATTTATCAAACTCAGCTTGCTAATGAGTTCCTTGAACATGTTCCTGTTCAAGCTTTTAGTTAGCATGTCTGCAACTTGTTGCCTGGTAGGTAGGTAGGTGATGCACACTTCTCCTGAGTCAATTTTTTCCTTGATGAAGTGGCGATCTATCTCTACATGTTTGATGCGATCGTGGTGAACAGGGTTATGAGCTATGCTGACAGTTGCTAGGTTGTCACAATACATCTTTATAGGTCTAGTGTAAAGCACTTTTAGTTCTCCCATTAGTCGTTGTATCCAGATTCCTTTGCATATGCCATGGGATGGTGCTCGATACTTTGCTTCTGTGCTACTGCGTGCTACAACAGGCTGTTTTTTGCTTCTCCATGTCACAAGATTGCCCCACACATAGCTACAATAACCACTTGTAAAACGTCTGTCATTGACAAACCCTGTCTGCATCAGTGTAAATTTCCACACATCGGCTGGCAGTTTTCTTGAAGTGTAGGCCTTTATCAGGGGTCCTCTTTAGATATCTTAAAATTCTTTAAGTAGCTTCCAAGTGCTTTTCTCTTGGAGCATGCATATATTGGCTGATAACACTCACACCAAAGGCTATGTCTGGACGGGTGTGAGATAGGTAGATGAGTTTTCCTACCAGTCGTTGATATGTCCCCCTGTCGACTTCTTCTCCATCTTTATCAGTTCCCAATTTAAGATTGAATTCCATGGGAGTTTTGGCTGGTTTACACCCCAACATCCCAACCTCAGATAATAGATCAAGTATATACTTTCTTTGAGAGATGGAAATCCCTGTTTTAGACCTTGCTACTTCCATTCCAAGGAAGTACTTAAGGTTCCCTAAGTCCTTAAGTTTGAATTCAGCACTAAGAAATTTTTTTAGACTTTCAATTTCGCTTGAATCATCCCCAGTTAATATTATATCATCCACATAAACAATAAGGATGTAGCATTTCCCACCTTTCGTATGCTTGTAAAACATGGTATGATCTGCCTGCTCCTGGGTGTAGCTCCTACTGATCATAGCCTTGGCAAAGCGGCTGAACCACGCTCTTGGAGACTGTTTCAGCCCATATAAGGATTTCTTCAACTTGCATACTTGGCCCTTACTTTCTTCAAACCTTGGTGGGAAATCCATGTACACTTCCTCATTTAACTCTCCATTGAGGAATGCATTTTTTACATCCAATTGAGTCAAAGACCAGTCCATGTTGACAGCTAGGGATAGAAGAACTCGAATGGTGTTTAGTTTGGCAACCGGTGCGAACGTCTCGTTGTAGTCTAGGCCATAGGTTTGGGTGAAACCCTTAGCAACGAGCCGAGCTTTGTGTCGATCAATGCTGCCATCAGGTTTAAACTTTGTGGTGAAGATCCATTTGCATCCTACAGTCTTCTTCCCACTAGGTAGATCCGAGACTTCCCAAGTTTCATTTGCCTTGAGAGCCCTCATTTCTTCCATCACAGCTTTCCTCCACTCAGCAGATTCAAGAGCCTCTTCTATATTTTTTGGTGTTTCTACAGAATCAACATTAGATACAAAAGCTTTATAAGACTTAGATAAGTTTCCATAGGACACAAACCGGGAAATAGGGTGTTGAGTGCAGCTTCTTGTGCCCTTTCGAACAACAATCGGAAGGTAGATGGATGGCGATAGAGGTGAGACTTCTGTTTCGGAATAGTCCTCGGTTGAGGATGAACTTGGCACTACTGTCTCAGTTTCAGGAGGACGCTGTCGTCGAGAATAAACTTGTAGTTCTAGAGCCTGTTCTTGCTGCCTCTCTGGATCAAGTGGCTGCCCTATTTCTATTTCTTGCTGCATAGGGGAACCACTGTCTAAATCTGGAACTACAATAACACCCTAATTTGTAGGCTTGGTAATGGTGGTAGGATCAGGAGGTATAATGAGGAGGATGTTAAGAGTCTCATCTTCATTGAGAGACTCCCCCTGAAGATGAGCTGCTGTAAAGTATGGTTCATTCTCAAAAAAGGTGACATCCCGAGAGATAAACAGTCGACGAAAGGTAGGTGAATAACACTTATAGCCTTTTTGTGTTGGAGAATAGCCAATAAAAGCACAATTATGGGCTCGAGGATCAAGTTCGGATTGATTTGGTTGGTGATTATGGACAAAAGCTTTGCAACCGAAGATTTTGGGTGGATGATTGGGAACGCGAAATAAGGGAAAAGCCTTTTGAAGGATATTTATAGGTGTTTGGAAATTTAGAACCTTTGATGGTAGTCGGTTTATGAGATAGCAGGCTGTTAGGACAGCTTCTCCCCACAGGTATTTTGGGACCCCTATGGTGAACATTAGTGCACGAGACACAGCAAGGAGATGACGATTTTTTCTCTCGGAAATCCCATTTTGTTGAGGGGTGCCAGGACAAGAACTTTGGTGTATGATGCCTTGTTCCGCAAGATAAGGACTCAGGACAGAATTAAAATATTCTCTCCCATTGTCAGTACAGAGAGTATGTATGGTAGAGTTAAACTGGGTTCAAATCATTGAATGAAAGTTTTGGAAA
The DNA here is from genome assembly GCA_005393395.2 of Gossypium australe. Taxonomy (NCBI): domain Eukaryota; kingdom Viridiplantae; phylum Streptophyta; class Magnoliopsida; order Malvales; family Malvaceae; genus Gossypium; species Gossypium australe. Next base: position 86,234,576 of record CM016620.1, on the reverse strand, counting down.
ACTTTAGGTGTTTCTGATTTTTCTTTGAAAAGGTAAACCCAACAAATCCTAGTATGGTCATCAATGAAAGTTATGAACCACCTGGCCCCTGTAATATTTTTCACTCGGCTGGCTCCCCATAAGTCACTATGAATTAAAGAAAATGGTTGGGATTGGTTATAGGGTTTCAATGGGGTACACGGGTGTGTTTGGATAATTGGTAGATTTCACATGTCAAGGAATCAACATTTTTATTTCTAAATAACAGTGGAAGGTGTTTCTTCAAGTACAAGAAGTTCGGATGTCCTAGTCTACGGTGCCATAACATAATTGTATCTTCCTTGGAGATAGATAGAGTCAACCCTTCTTGTCCACTGTCTTTATTCCAAATATAGAGACCATCATCAACTTTAGTAGTGCCAATCATCCTCTCCGATTTCTGTTCCTATACCTCACAACCAGTAGCTGAAAATTCAGCAAGGACACTTGCATCCTTATTTAGTTTACTGATTGAAAGTAAATTGCAGGATAGGTTTGGAACATGTAACACTTCATCAAGAGAAAAATTCTTTGTTAATTGTATTTTTGCAATACCAGCCACAGGTGAGTAAGAGCCATTAGCAATGCGGATTCAGGACTGATTATGATAGGGTGTATGGATGTGAAACAAGGTGGAGTTACCTGTCATATGATCGGAGGCACCAGAATCTAGTATCCAAGAAAATTGATTGTTAGGTTCAAAAGTATTGTTGAGGGCAATACCTTGAGTGGCTAGGGATCCTTGAGCAGTGGTAGTGCCTAGTATCTTATGGAGAGCCTCAAGATGATTTTTGGTTAGACGAACATCAAGAGTTTCATCTGTAGCAGTGGAGGTGTTAGAGGATACTAGTGCAGCCTTATAGTCCTTCTGATTTTTTTTTGGGATAACCATGTAGTTTGAAGCATCTTTCCTTTGTATGTCCTACACGGTTACAGTGGCTGCACCATGGCCTGGTTGAGCCTAAATCATTCCCAGCACATGGCTTTTGTGGTTGTGGGCCTCTTGAGATAAAGGCTGAGTTTTCAGTGGGACGGTGACCAGCAGTTGTCACAAGTTTAGATTCTTTTAAATCCCCCAACATGACAAGTTGACACTTTTCTTCTCTTCTAACTTCTGCAAATGCTTCACCAATGGTTGGTAGAGAGGTTCTGCCCAGAATTCGACCACGAACCTCATCAAGTTCTCGGTTTAGTCCTGCCAGAAACTCATAGAGATGTTCCTTGTTGAGGTGAGCCATAAACTTGGTGTGTTCCTTGCCTTCTCCCCAGTCTGCCTCATAGTACATGTCCAGTTCCTGCCACAAAATTTTCATGTTATTGTAGTACTGAGTTACTTCAAGTGTTCCTTGTCGGATATCCTTCAATTTCAGTTTGATCTCAAATACTTGGGAGGCATTTCCAAGATCCGAGTAATTTTCTTTGATTGCATCCCACATATCTTTTGCAGTTTTGAAGAAGAGGTAGGTGCGACTAATATGGCCTTCCATTGAATTGATTAACCAAGCCATTACAATCGAGTTGTTGAGTTCCCAGGTGCCATAAGTTGGGTCTGTTGTGGCTGGTCGTGAGAAGTCTCCATTAATATACCCTAGTTTTCCACGACCTCGGATCACCATAATGACCCCGGTTGGGACCACTGTAGGAAATTTTTCCCATCTAGCCGATGGTTAGTGATTATAAGAGAGGAATTAAGGTCCCTTTGAGGAGTTCCTTGATTGGTGTTTAGAATCATTTGTGAGGTTTCAATCTTAGATGTAGTTTCGATAGTGTCATTCATGGGAAGGAATAAAACAAGAGACAAGAGAGATTGAAGAGAGGGGACGTTTGGAACGAGAGATTAGATAAGTCGGAAAAAAAATTTCAAAGGCGCTGATACCATGAACAAGCTTTAGAGAGAAGATTTTTTTTTTATTTTAATTAGGTTACAGATATTTATAGGTAGAACTAAGTACAAATAAGGAATCAATCCCTAGAAATCAGTAATTTCCTAAGAATTAGAGATTAATATTAGATCCTACTATACAAGGTATCCTAGGACTAAGGCAAGTATTCTGTCCTTAATCTTAGGGATTCTAACACTAAGGGATTGCAAAGCATGCAATCCTGAAATTATACTTAAACGTGGGAGCAAGAATGTGCATTAGTGGATTATACAAATGTAGCATCATAATTGTTTAATTCCCTCTACACACTGCTGAAGCTATATGGTTTAAGTATCCAAGTGCTTAATATTTTTCTGTCTTGTTGTATCATGGGCCTCATTGTGTACTACGATGTTAGTATTACTACTCATTATCGCTTTATTTATGAGTTGCCCTTGTGTTCTTTTGCCTTTAGAGCTGGAACGCTAATATCTGAGACGTGGGAGGATGGGCAAGCACTGAAAGATCTAAATGCTCATCTTGTATGTTCTCTCTCTCTCTCTCTCTCTCTCTCTCTATATATATATATATATATATATAATTAGCCTTGAAAGGAAAAGTTAATTGATATAATTATTTAGGCCTGAGGATACTCTGTTTTTTAATATGCTGGCATGATTCTTTTTTTTTTTTAATGTTTTGATTTCATTTTCTTTTCTTTAGAGACAATTATTGGAAGCTAAGGAGGCTGTTGAGCGACAGAGGAAACAATTGAAGAAGCGACAATCTGGTAAGGCTTAGTTTCTGCAATTACGGAGTTTAAGAATTCTTACCGTCTGTATTTAATTGAAGTGCTGATACTATAAGGAAATAGATATAGGCATCAGTTGATATGTTCCAAATGTTATGGGATTATAGACAGGAAAACTTAAGGAGGTTAGTTGACGTGTTTTCCAGTCACACAACCAACTACTAGGCTGAAGCTGGTTTTTTCGTTGCATGTTGGCAGCATCCTGTGCCTCTTTTTTGGGACCATAAAGGCCTCTTTGCCTCTGGAAGATCCATGATCTTAGGCCTTTGGCTTTCGAACTGGATTTCATTTTCTAACCAAGCAATTAATGTGGCATCAACTTGCCTTTTGGTCCTTGTTCTTGTTGAACTGTAATTTTTTGTGCCTGTCTTAAAAAAGTCAAAGTAATTCTGCCATGAAGAGCTAAGGTAAGAACAGAAAAGCAAAGAAAGAAAGAAAAATAAAAAAGAGAAAATAAAATAATATAACATGACATATTATTATTAAATAAAGATAATATGAAAATTTGACATAAAATATATAAATGATATGTTTAAAATACTTAATTATTAATATACTTGATAAAACTGTATGGGTTCTAAAATAAAGAGCATAAAATCAACTGTTAATTTCATGATGGTAAACTATGAAATATAATTAATAAATAGAAATGTTTTTATTCGTCGCCCATGAGGCGAGAAACAAGCCTCAAGCTAATAGGCTTAAAAATTTTGTGAGTCACTCATGAAATATGAAGTTAGTATTGATAATAGATATAGTTATAAACTGTCTTTAAAAATAAGTTTGAATTACGTGCACATAAAATAGTTTCAATGTCTTATATAAGTGATTAAATAGCTATTATAAAAGATAAGGAAAGGAAAATATGTTAAAGTTGTGCTCTTTGCAGCAAGCTGCTGTTTTACTAATTTCTCACGAGTCAGTGCCAAAGAAGGGGAATAAGCTTTTGGTGAGCTATCATATTACAAAACAGATGCCATGCACTATAAAGACTCTTTACCGCATGTTGAAGGCCGAAGGTTCAATATGTGTGAATGTGCTATTTCAAGATACCAAATTAAAAAAGCATGTGCTAACCTGTGGTCTAGTTTTAGCTATACCTTGCACAGGTGCGCATAAAAGAGATTTTGACCACACATTTGACTCATTAACAGCCATTGGCTACAACCGACTTGTACATGTACCTAACTTGGAGGTTTTACTTAGTTTATGTGCATCTGATAAATTGCTGCATACACTCACAAATAAAAAGTCTTTCATATGGAACATGAATGGGTGCACACACACATCCAACATGACTCAACAGAAACAAGTATGAAAGAGTTTATATCTGAAAGATCAACTTTCTCTTACTTTAAGACAAGGGTGATGCAACCGATGTGGAATCAGGTGTACAAGAAGAAGATATCCTCTTCCAGGATGAGATACACAAATCACGTCTAGCAAGTATTAAACGTGTAAGTTTAGCTTCACACATAATTGTTTCTTATTCTATTTGATATTATTAAAGGGCAGAGTGGTTTTGTTGATTTTTTCCCTTGCACATTTATTATTGAGTTACGAATGTTATATAGGAGGAGGAAAGTATTCTCCGTGAAAGAGATCGCTATGAACTAGATAAGGGAAGGCTTATACGTGAAATGAAGCGCATTAGAGATGAGGATGGTTCCCGTTTTAACAATTTTCAAATACTAAATAATCGATATGCCCTTTTAAACCTTCTTGGCAAAGGAGGATTCAGTGAGGTTTATAAGGTCAGAACTTTAGCAAGCTTTTATCTTTTGAGATTCAAATGTTTTTCTAAGCATGTTTGGCCAAGGCCTATTTGCTATGTCAAAAGTCTAGAATTCCTTTGCCAGAGTTGGCAATTGTGAAAATATATCATTTTGCAGTGATTTGAAGTAAGAAATTTCCGGCAGGCTTATGACCTGGTAGAGCATAGATATGTTGCATGTAAGCTGCATGGTCTGAATGCTCAGTGGAGTGAGGATAAGAAGCAAAGTTACATACGGCATGCAATTCGAGAGTACAACATTCACAAGACATTGGTTCACCGTCACATAGTTCGGCTTTGGGACATTTTTGAGATTGACCATAATACTTTCTGCACTGTCTTGGAGTACTGCAGCGGTAAACTCTCCCAACCACTTGGTTTGTTTGGCAGTATTATATTTTTCAGTCAGTAGAGAATGGTGGTTTATAAATCTGCCTTGCAATGGTTACCTTTAATTTCCTTTTGTCTTTTGTTTCTTTTATTTGTTTCAGGCAAAGATCTCGATGCTGTTTTGAAGGCAACACTGGTATTACCTGAGAAAGAAGCTAGGATTATCATAGTTCAAATATTTCAAGGCCTTGTATACTTGAATAAAAGAGCACAGAAGATTATCCATTATGACCTGAAGCCTGGGAATGTTCTCTTTGATGAGTTAGGTGTAGCAAAAGTGACTGATTTTGGTCTTAGCAAAATAGTAGAGGATGATGTTGGATCCCAGGGTATGGAACTTACATCCCAGGGAGCCGGAACATACTGGTGAGTAATGCAGTTTGATGCTCTTCCTTGGAACCTTGAATTTGAAATGTCTAAGCCTTCTGCTTTCTCTCATTTTTTCTGCAATTTCCTCATATCTTATAATAATTTTCTGGCCTTAAGAGGACTTGAGTAAAGAAAACTCTTAGGTTCTTTGTGCTGTATGTTATTGAATTTGATGATGTAGAAATGACTATATGATTTTAAAATATTCTCAGAAACAAGAGGGCTGATGTCATGAGAACATATTTTGTAAATTTATTTATGAGGGTAAATTATTGGAAATAAAAATATCCTTTTCTGTGGTTCTGATCCTTAGTGCTATTTGCATTTCATTTATGTTCAATGGCTGTCATAAAGGCTCTCTTTCCATAAAGGTGGAACCGTAGGAAGGCTTTTTTATCCTTTTGCCCCCTTTTCCTTATTGCTTTTGAATTATTTGGTGAAATCTAACTTCCTATATTTGGACATAATTTCTTCTGCTTGATTTATGTTTGTTTTATATTGCACGGTCATCTTCTCTATTTCTTTTCACAAGCGACTGTGTGTTGATTTTTGTTTTCTAATTTCAGGTACTTGCCCCCAGAATGCTTTGAGCTCAGCAAGATACCTCTGATTTCATCGAAGGTCAGTGACTCTGCCTCCAATATTTTCCTTCTCTCTGTTTTTGTTGCCAAGTGAGGGTGAGGGCATGCATACGGAACATGATAAGTTGGCGGTTTCTTTTTTGGATAATTAATAAGTCAGTGGTTCCATATGGAGTTTAATTTTTTGTGCCCTTACAAATCTTTATTCTAGTTTCCAAGTACGTGAGCCTGTGCACCATGATTACATATGATTTTGTACGAGTCTTCAGCTTCTTTTATGTTATATTCCTTTTCGGACAGGTGGATGTTTGGTCTGCTGGTGTTCTATTTTACCAAATGCTTTTTGGTAGGCGCCCCTTTGGGCATGACCAAACTCAAGAACGAATATTGCGTGAGGACACAATTATCAAAGCACGCAAGGTTGAATTCCCTTCAAGACCCTCTGTCTCCAATGAGGCAAAGGTTAGTTCTGCCCATCTTAGGTAGTTGCTGCTGCATATTTTGTCTTGATCGATGAATCAACTTATGGACCTAAGCAACAAAAGCAGAATCACTTATTATTATTATTTTGAAATTACACATTATTATTTTCATATGACAGTTCGACTTTGACTCGATGCTCATTTATTTATTGTAGAAATATCGCCTCTTAATGTTGATTTAATAGCTGCAAAGTTTAGTTATTCTCATTTCCCGTCTTAAGAAGCACAGAAGTTTTATTGATGCATGCACAGTAAAGGCATTTGCTATCTGTTTATATCTATATGCTGCAGATTTGCTGGGTTCGGTATTGTACTTCTGCAGTTTCTAACTTTGGCCATCATGAAATGCCACCATATGGGGAGAACTTTTGGTTGATTAATGATGACATAATCTTATTTTCAAATGTGCAGGATTTGATTCGCCGATGTTTAACATATAACCAAGCTGAAAGGCCGGATGTTTTGACAATAGCACAGGATCCATATCTTACATATTCAAAGAAGTAAAAAATGTAGCACAGTCGCAGCAAACGGGCCCAAAAATAGCAGGGGGAGATTGAGAATGTGTGAATTTCTTTTGAAACATCCACAAGGAATTTTGTATATGTTGTAAAGGTTACCCTGCTTGTTTTGAGCTGGCAAAATTAGTGTTTTTGTTTGTCCTTTTTGGTTTAAGTTCAATTCAATCTCTGTTTTATGTATGTTGTGCATATGACCATTTCATTTCTCTTGCTAAAAGAATGTGTAAATGATAACAGCATTTGCAAATCTTTCCTTCCTCTGTAAGGTTTGGTTGGGAGACTTTTATACAAAAAAAGGTTCAATTAAACTTGTCTGGCAGTCGAGTTGGGTCATGGCTTGATTTTTTCTTGTCTACACTTTTTTTTTTTTTTTGTAACATCCAAAAATTGGGTTAGTAAAATAGGGTTAGTAGTTGAGGGTTTGAGTTAGATACCGGAATTAGGATCGTAGCTAGTAATAATTAAATAAAATATTAAAATAATAATTGGAATTAAAAATTTAGGCGAGAAAATTAAAATTAGGTGCTTGGTATTAAAACGGATTTTAAAAACTTTAATTTTAAATAAAGACCTATTTGGAAAAAGGAAGGAACTAGAAGGGGCAAAATGGGTAATAGCTCAAGTTTTTAAAAACCAGTTGCCTATTTAAACACCTAACTTCCCCTTCCCTCTCATTTGATCTCTCCTTCAAAATTTTCCCCTTACCTAAATCTGAGATTTTCTCTCGAAATCAACTCACCCTTAAAGATTTTTTAGCTTCCCAATCACCTAAACACCTTCCAATAGAAAAATCACAAAATTCTCATCAAATTCGTCATTATTCTTTAAAAGTTGATTTTCGAATTAGCTTGATAGCTTCTTGATTTCTTCAAATTGAGGTAACATTTTAACTTATTATGATCAAATTAAGGTTGTTGTTTCTTTCATTTAAAATTTAATAGAGTATGTTGAGATTTCTTAAGATCTAGAGTTTTTAAACTGAATCTTCATTAAAAAATGGTGAATCTTTAATTAATGAGTTAACCTGCTGTTTTTGATTGGGTTCTAACTTATTTTGAACTAATTAGAAGGTATTTCAACTCAATTTAATGGATATTTTAAATATTCATGAGAGCTTGAATTTTTTGAAAAGTAAAATTCATTAATGGTTTATATCTGTAATTATATGATAATTAGGATGTTGATAAACATATTTGAGGCTTAGAAAGGAGGATTTGACAAGTAAACTCTTATTTTGGCAAAACTAGTTAGACTTTGGTATTGAGAAAAAGAGATTGTAGATATGTGATTTTCCCATGGTTTGAATGCGATTAAGGTTGTAATTAATGAGTGTGTAATGTGTTTATTATGTATGCGAAGCACCAGATCAATCAGGAGCTTCTACAAGCAAGGCAAAGGGCAAAGAGAAGCTTACCTAGCCTTCAACGTTCGACCGAAAGTAATCTGATGAGTGATCGAAATTGCTACTTCTGGGCACAATTCGATGCATTATTAGGGGGCTTAGGTTAGCCTAAACACCTATCCTAAATTTTGAGCGTAAGTATCTCTATTCTATCTATTATTGATATACAAATCATGCTTAAGTGATACATATGCTATGTGAGTTGACTTGAAAATGCCATGTGCCTTATGAATAAATATGTTATGAACTTGCTGGTATGTATGCACATTATATGATATTTTTATACTATGGCTCTTTGAGCAATAAGGGAACACTTGGAAGTGCATTATATGATATTTGATTATGTGATATGAACATGAGTTAAATGATATGTGAAAGTGTGCATAAAACAGTAAGTGTATGTGTTTAAAATGGATTTGTTAGCATTGTGATCTCTTGGAACCATTGGATATAGTTGGCATGCCATAGGATTGTGAGTACTCACCATTATTTGTTTATTTTTGGATGATGAGGCCCCAAGATATGTTGGAGGGATAAAGGAATGTCGAGCATAGCTCCATTCACCAGTATATGTTTGGTGTATTTGGAGAGTGTTCACCATGTGCTACACTTCATGGGATATGCTAGACTCTTTGAGTCTTTGGTTGTGTTTGGGGATCCATGTATTTGATGCTTTATGTTTTATACATGTTTCATGGACGCTAAATGCCAATATATCAATAAAAGATGCAAGGGATGATGCTTGTGCTATGCCATGTAATAATGTGATAGTATGCTTACCATTAACCTTGATATTGTGGCTTGATTTTGGCATCTTTGAACACTCGCTAAGCTTAGTTAAGCTCATACTCCTTTTATGAACATTTTTTGCAGAGGAGTAGCTTCTTAAGGATGCGAAGTGTGCAAGCAAGTGATCCATCTAAGGCATTCCATTCGAGTTTGTGAATTGATTTTTCAACTAGCATAAAGATGGCAATGTGAGATTATTTTGTAAGGGATTTAAACTTTATATTTGTTGATGGTCGTAAAAGGACTTTAATGGACTATTTAAGGACTTTTATAACTGGTTTGTTATTATTTGGATTATTGAAAATGATGTTTGGAATGCATGCTATGTGATGTTTATGCTTATATGGTTAAAATGCATGAGAATGGTTGAATATTTGATTGAAGGTTAGAATGGTATACTGTAGGATTAGAAAAGTTTAAAATGATCAATTGGTATGAAGTAAATCATTATTGCTCTCGGAATGCATGAAATACAAAATTTGGTATGCTAAGTAATTTATTTTTGAAGTAAAGATTTCATGCTAGCATAGCTATTTATCTAGGTTGATAAGTTATGTTTCTAAATGATTTAATGTACTTAAGCATGTTTTGTACGATCTATGTATGCTATAAGATAGGTTAGAATAGGTAATTGGGCATAGAATCATGAAATGGTATGTCTAGAATGGTGTCAAAGTGTCTTATGCATGTTGCTGTGATTTTTCTGCAGAGATTGCAGGCGGCGTTGCGACAATCCATAATCGACGTTGCGACGAGTGATTGTTGTTGGGATGCCATTTATTACTTCATTGAGACGACAACCTACTTCCAGCCGATGTCGTGACCTGAGTAATCGCGTCGTCACGACGTGGCAGGCTGTGGTCTTGGACATATTTTGTTATCTTTGCAATTTAGTACTAATTTTTATACAATCAAATTGGAGTCCTTAAATATTATGAAATGTCTTAAAAATTTGCATGATTAAGTCTCATATGTTTAATTTCAAAATTTTATTCTTAAATTTGTAAAAAGGTTTTCTGGATATTTTGCTAAATTTATGATTTGGTCCTTAAACTTTGTCTTTAAATTTAAAGGAGTTTTACTTGACTGTTTTAGCCGGTTCTTTAAAAAATTGACTTGAGTAAAACATTATAACTGTATGTATGCTTGATGTTCAACATGTGTTAAATGACAATTTTGCCCTAGGGTGTTATTTGATGATTTTTACTAGAAAAGCTTATTTTTGGTTTTCTTTTTATGGTTATGTTACTTGATAATTGATGATTATGCATGCATTTGTGTGGTGTGGTCTGTGACTGGTGATCAGTAAGGAGGCTACGTAAGTGATTGATGTGGTATTTTGGATTCAAGTTTGTCCGTTTTGGTCGAGTTTGGGGCATTACACTTTTCTTTTGTTCGGTTTAAAAGTTTGATTTATTATGATATTAAAAATTTAAATTTAAAATTATTTTTATTAATATATAATTAAATTTAAACAACTAAGATAAATAATATTAAATAGTAATTTGAGGTCAATTCGAATTACAAAATGTTTTGTCTGCTATACTTGGATTGTTGCCATTGAATTTCAAAACTATGTAAAGTACTATTATACCTTAAAAGAATAGTATTATACCCTAGTAGAGCAAGATACATGGCAGGCTGTTGAGTGGCATATGGTTAACCCTTCTTAGATCCCTTGTTGGATTAGCTTGTGGACGATCCGTAACTCACTTCTTTTGATGCATCCTCGTATGACCACTAAAGTTTAACTATTTCTACAATCTTTAAACTAGGTGTCAGAGCAAGATAACCTATGACACAAGTGGGATCACGCAACACATACCATGGTGACAACTAACTTGTAATGACAATGTTCATCAGGTACTTGACCACAGACACCTGGCTAGCCTACACAATCATGCTGGTCATCGTATGGATCACCACGTGGTACTACGATATAGGGAGCAATCCACTAATAAAATTAAAGGAAAAAAAGCCTTTAATTACCTTGATTAAGACCTATGACTTCTACTGATGAAAAATCGATGAACAAAAAAAAGACAGTGGAAAAAAATAGAAAATTTCAAAAACAAAGAAACAACTTAGAAAATTTTAACGAAAAAAATATAAAGTTGGGACTTTCAATTTAGGGGGTATTTAAGGGTTTTCCCCCAAGACGTCATCTCCCAACATCTGTATGCATAGCGATTCAAGAGCCACTCCCAACTAAACACATGTTGCATGAAAGGACATAACACTCATCTCATCGTTGGCATCATCTCCCAACGATGAACTGTAAGGCTTTACCATTAATGTGTATATCTAGCATGTTTGACGCGTAACCCTTTCCGTTTGGACGTCTTCATCACATGCGAAAAGCAAACTCTTCAACTCCTCAACCCTCCGCAAGATACTTAAACAATGTTACCCCTTGATTTGATTAATAAATATTTGAGCTATAAGGAATCTTGAGTTGATTAATAACTATTTGTTGTGAAGAAATTATATTTGGAAGAGTAAAAGGGCAAAAAGGTAATTGTAACTTGAAAGGATATTTTGATCAATTCTCAATAATTTTAAGATGAAAATATTATTTATATGAGATATTTGGTGTATAAAATAAATTTCAACATTTGGAACTTGGATCATGGTAATGGGCTTGAAATTGTTTGAATTGGGCATTTGGGCTTCACTTGTGTGATTTTAAAATGAAAGAAAGAGGTAAACTAGCCCCAATCAGCTCTTCTTCTGCTGTTGTCCCTCTCTCTCCACATGGAGCTTTATTCTTTTTCTCATTTTATTTTCTTTCAAAATCAAACCATTTCCTAGCATTTAAACTTTGATTTCTTCATAATCAAGTAAGAAACTTGATTCCAAGTTCATTTCCTCTATAAACTTCACCATTCAAGCTAAGGTTTCATAGGTTTATGAGAGAGAAAATTGTGGCTAGAGAAAGAAAGCTTCAATAAGGTAAGAATGATTTTTTTCGACCTCCATTAGCTTGATTTTTGGAATTGGTTATTTGGGAAAACTTCGAAAGATTTGTATTAATATTTTTGTTATTTTATATATGAGGATTTGAGGAAAGGTTGGATGTTAGGTTTTCGAGCAAGGATAAGAATAGATTCAAGTATTTGGAAGCTTAGAATTGAGTAAAAATGCATCTAAGAGGTAAGTACCTTTGGATACTCTTACTTTTCCTATGCTAAAATATGTATATGTGTTAGGCACTTAGTGCGTCAATATGTGAGTTTAGACAAGAATGGTCTAAACAACCTCTAAACTCTGTAACCTTGATTGTACCTTTGTTTGAATAAAATACTTATAAATACGTAAATGACCTTAATTGAAATAATTTACTTCTGAACTAAATGAACCCTAGTAAACTTAGTGGAAAAGTTAGGATAGGATTGACATGTCAATAAGGATATGAGATGTGATTTGTTGTTTTTGGGCTTAGCACATTATGACTTTTTGGTGTGTTTTGGAGGGATGTGATTTATTGTCTTCAAGTTTAGCACTTTAGTGCTCTTCAGTGTGTTTTGGAGGGATTTGATCTATTGTTTTCATGTTTAGCACTTCAGTGCTCTCTGTTGTGTTTGGAGGGATGTAATTTGTTGCCCTTAGGCCTAGAACTTTGGTGTGTCAGGAAGGATGAGTTGTGATGCCTTAGAGTGAATCACTTTCATTCTCTTAGTGCATTTTAGAGGGTTCTCGTGTATTCGAGTCTCATTTTACTAGAGTTTACTAAGGGTGAAACAAATTTAAAATCTTAACGGAAATATTTACTTGAGAATATAAATCATTAGATAGATATAAAAATGCTATGTATTTGAGCTGAAAATTAAATGTCATGATATTAAGCTTTGACCATTTGTGACACAAATGAGATTTGAGATAAGCCAACAAGTTAAATGAGCATGTGTTGAACAACAAAGTTAAACTATGAGACGTAGGACATAAAAATGGGATTAAAACTTATGATTCTTGTAAAAGCCTATTTTCGGTGAGATCGGAACAGTGGTTTGGGACCACAAATCCGAGTCAAAAATAAAAATTTATTTTATTTTATTTTATGGTTGGTATTATGATAGGAAGGTCACATGAAAATTTTGATACAAAAATTTTATCGATTGTGTGGTTAATTGGGTAAAGGACTAAATTGCATAAAATGCAAAAGTTGGATTCTAGTAGCTATAGGTATTAAATAGCTATAGAATTCAAAACTTAAGGTCCTTATATGGTAATTAGACCATTGAAGAGTAGTTAGTAGATATTTTAATGACTCATCCATGGAAAAATTAGAAAAGGCAATGGACTAAATTGAAAATCACAAAAATTAAAAGATGTTAATTAAATAAAAAGAAATAATCATCTATTTTCATATCATCTTCCCCAATTTTTCTATGGAAACCCTAGGAGAGAGGAAGAAGACTTCTCAAGCTTAAAAAGGTATGAAATCAAGTCCCTTTTTTAATGATTTTTATATTTTTAGAATCGGGATAGTCTAATCTCTTTATTTAGGGGATTAATTTGAAAAGTTATCAAGGTAAGACATTTGGGTCATGGATGAATATGCTTAAAATTAGAAATTTATGGTATAAAATGAAAGGTTGTTCATAGATAAACAACTTTTACAAAGCAATTTTTGATAAAAACTTGATTCATGGACTAAAATGACAAAGTGGTAAAACCCATGGAAAATTCTGAAATTTGTGAAACGTGTGCGCTGAAAAAATTGTTATTAAATTTAGGTTAGGCTTGGAAAGAGGACAAGATTGCATTAATTTCATTTTCCGAGCCTAGGGACGAAATTGGAATTTTTTTTGAAAAGAGTAGGGGCAAAATGATAATTTTGTCTAGAATGTAAGTGAATGCAAATGTATTTGAAATGTGATAGATTAATAGTTAAATTTATTCATATAGATCTGGAAAGGCCAACTACCGAACTAGATCGAGGGAAACAAAAAGTTTCGGATTAGTTGAAATTAAAAAACGAACTATTTTCAAGGTAAGTTCATGTAACTTAAATATGTATGTTAAATGCTTGAATTGAATTGTATGATTGTGTTAATATGTATGAGATGATATACATAATGAAATAATCATAAGTTGTGAAATGTGGACAAATTGTCATGTTCCAGTTGAACGTTGAGATTCGACGGAGTAAGGTGATATTCTCGGGCGAGAATAACATTACACATGTTGTATAAAGGATTTAGCCCGGACGGGTAATCCTAATGTAAGCCCTCTTGAGCATATACTATAGATTGGATTTAGCCCGGATGGGTAATCCAAATTAAGCTCTCTAGAGCATATGCTACGGATGGGATTTAACCTGGACTGGTAATCCTATTGTAAATATGTGGCTCAAGAGTGTGCCTTTATTTATGTGCCCTAATGGGTTCTTTTGCAAGTGAAAGTACTACTTGAACATCCAAAATGTCATTAGTTCAACGGAAAAGACTCTTGAAATATGGAATTGTAGAATTAATGGAAGTTTGCATGTAATGAGCTCATCTATGTCTACTTGATATTCTTATGAGATTATGTGACTAACTTGTTTGAATAAGTGTATGTGTTTAGGTAACTTACCCAAAATTGATGGATTGTGTTTTGTGTATGCTTGTATTAATAAATATAACCGGTAAGTTTATTTCCTGTTATATGAACTTATTAAGTATGAAAATGCTTACCCTATTTTATTTTACCTTGTTTTATAGTGCTCGTAAGCTCGCGAAGGTTGGAGGATCGGTCAGAGCATAATCACACTATCCACTATCTTCTTTTTGGTATATTTAGAAATCTCATTTTGGTATAATGGCATGTATAGGCTTATTTGGCCAAATGATGACTTGTAAGTGATGTTTTGTAATCTAGCCATTGGAATGGCTAGTAATGATTTGTTTGGTATGTTTATAAGTTATCCCATGCTCAATGCTTATGTGTTAAATGTGGATGAATAGAGTATGTTTACCTTGAATATACACTAAAAGTATGACTATAAACATGAATTGCATGTGATATTATGCCATAATGGATGTTAGTTTAGGCTTGATTTTAATGCTTGATTTGGCTGGTATATATATGCAAATATTGGTGTAGGTTGTTGGCAAAATTGGGTGAGAAAATGAAGATAAGAAATGGCTTCATTTTTTCCATACAGGTAGACACACGTGCTTGTGTCTAGGCCGTGTGTGACACACGGTCGAGTACATGGGCGTGTAGCCAGGCCGTGTGTCCCCTGCACCTAAATTTTTTAAAAAACAGAATGTTCAGAATTTAGCACACGGGCAGAGACACGGGCGTGTGTCTCAGCCGTGTGTGCTACGCGGCCTAGAACACGGGCGTGTGTCTTGGTCGTGTGAAACCTACACCTAATTCGAATTAAATTAATTAACCACATGGCTTAGCACACAAGTGTGTGGCATGGCTGTGTGGCGCAAGTCAGAAAGCACCCTAAATCGAACACGACCTGCAACATGGGCATGTCCTAGGGTCATACGGGCATGTCCCTTGGACCATACGGGCGTGTGAGCCCTACACCTTACAAAAATTTGTAATTTTGTGAAAAATTCTTAGAGGTTCCGATTAAATCCCAGTTCGATTCTAATACTCGTTTTGGGCCTCGAGGGCCTATTCAAGGGAAAATAAGGAAAAATTTGAGTATGAATGGTATTGATAATACAAATTTCATGTGAATATTCTGTGAACTTCGGTAATACTCCGTAAATCTATTCCGGTTACAATTCTATATGCCCATAATAGAGAAATGACCAAGGGAATACATGACTAGCATAATGTACTAATAGCCATAATTGGAACTCATATGAGAATAATTTAAAAGGATAAAGCCAAAAAGGCAATAAAATTTGGATTAAGCAATATTGTTACCCCCAATGAGAGTCCTAAATATAAATTCCCAATGTGAATGACTATTGGATTATTAAAGGGTGAGTTAAGTACTTAAGTTTTGGTAATAAGGAATGAATTCATTTGCAACCTTAAAATGTGATATGAGTATGTTTTGTAATAGACATGACTAAAGAGGGCTCAACACTAATAACAAAATAGAATATCCTTGTGTACTTGCTGAGCTCATTGAACTCACACATTAGTTGTTTTAAAAAATGTAGATTTTGCATTTTTCGAAAAGATGGTGTTTTGACTTGGGAGCAACGCCTCAACATTTGAGGTTAAGGTTGTAGTTCCTTAATTTAGTTGCAATTAATTTTGAATCTTGGCATGTATACAAATGCATTTATTGTAATTGCATTTGTAATGTTATTTTTAAATTTTAACTATTTTGACAACTCTTTTATAAGCTTTTGTTCCGTTTCTCACTTTGAACACACTTATAGCTTGTATTTTGGGTCTTAATAAATTTAGAAATTGTCTTATAATGATTTGTTACTTGTGGATATGTTATGGATGAGTTTGAGCATGATTGTAAGTGTTTCTGGCCTAATTTTTAATTTAGGGGTCTAGGGTTCAGTACCTCTACCATAGGTATCGGGTCGGAGCAAGTCTGTAGACAAAATGCTACAGTTCCAAGATTAGGTATCAATACCTATGCCCAAGGTACTGATATGTTGTTGCCTAGATAGGCCCCTTGTACTGTTTGGTTGTTTTGAGCACCCCGAAGCTTGTATTTGACCTTAGACATCTCCAATCACTCGCAAAAAATTTCTAAATGATTTTTAAGTTAATTTTAAAGCCTTAAAAAAGTTTTTAAATTATTTCTATGATTTTATTTAAAGTTTTTAAAGTTTTAAATTATAGTAAAACTACTACTTTTCCCAACCCAAATGACCTTGATTTAAGCTAAATAACTTCAGCTACTTGTGTTATGATTTGGACAGGTCCCTATTATTACTTAATAACTTATAATTTTTTAAATCATATTGAATCTTTCTAAACTTGGTAAATTGGATTCATAAAACATTAAAATGTTTCGAAATGAATACTTCTATAAAAAAAAATTGGTTTAAGTTTGAAAGTGCTCTGGTAGCACCTTCCATTCGTATCATAAATCAAGATGGGTGATGGGTGTTTCAACAACCCGCTACATAAGCCTGGGTGCAAAAGGGAATAGGGGATCCTTCTTCTTCTTATTCTCTTTCTCTTCTGAAGAACGTCACCTTTCCTCCCTCTTCTCCCTTTAGCTCATCATACCCATTGCCGACTCTCTATTTAACGTAGGTGAACCAATGGTCCCCTCCTCCGTCATTCTCTTCCTATTGGTACTTGGTATCAAGAAATATAGTTAAATTTTTAATATTCACTTGTACATTGATGGCATATATACTTTTTGTTGACCATTGACAGACTTGTTACTCAAGACTGATCTGATTTCTTAAGGCTAAAGTATTGGGATTTTATTTATTCTATTTATTGTGAAGATTGTATTTCCTTAAGTAGTTCAACATAGTTGTGTACATATATCCATGTAAATACATAAGTTAATTGACAAGGAAAAATAATTCTTATTTTCAACATGGCATCAAGAGCTTGAGAACTTAGATTTAGGAGCCTTTTTTTTTTGAAATTCCCAAACCTTAGAAAAATCAAATTTTGTACTTTTCTTATTCTGGCCAATTTTTTTCACCGCCCTCTTCAACAAAGTTGTAGTCTAATCTCTAATGAAACCTTAAAATACGGTGCCCAAACTTCCTGCACGTGGTCCTCACGCACCACCCATACCTTTGGCATACTTGCCCACGTGTCGGCGCGTACATCCCACCTCTGTCGACTTTGATTCTCTGGCCACCACTGTTGGATTTGTATGTGTTTCTTCGATATCCCTTGATGTTATTGGCTCTAGTGGTGTTTTTTTAAGAGAAAAAAATGGCCGACACAAAAAAATCTATTTATGGTAATCCTCATTACAAATCAGTTCAGTAAACTTGATAGGCACAATTACCTCACATGGTCACGATCGTGCTTACTGTTTACCAAAGCTAGAGGACTATAAAGGTATAGTACTGGTGATTTTTAAAAACCTGATGTCAATGGTTCCAATTACTACCAGTGAGACTTTGATAACTCTCTTGTTATGTCCTGGCTTATCAATTCTATGCAACCCTAGATTTTTAGAACATACCTCTTACTTGACCTTGTAGAAAAAAATATGGCATGCAACTGGTCTCGTCTAATCACAAGTTGGGAATGATGCTAAGATTTTTGAAATCCACAATAAAGTTCACAACACTAAGCAAGGTGATGTGCCAAATTTTCATTATTTTTCTAAATCGAGTGATTTATGGCAGGAGCTAGATTATTACCAATACTTCTAAGCCAACTGTACTAGAGATGCAGTAAAGTTTTAAAAGCTTGTGGAAAAAGAGAGGGTTTACGACTTTTTGGCTGGTTTAAACACTGAGTATGATCAAATTCAGGTTCAAGTTCTAAAAAAAATCATTTTCCTTCTTTTAAAGAAGCATACTCTAATGTCCAGAAAGAAGGAAGAAGAAGAGGTGTTATGCTTTATACAACACCAACTAAGAAGGGTGGGTTGATCGCTAGTGGCTCTCAAGAGCCAAAGAAAGATGGTAACATTGATAAAGATAACATGGTCGATCCACCAGAGGCCGTGGAGGAAAACAAAATAAGTCAAATCAGGATCGAGCAAACTTGTATGAGGCTACAGAGGCATCTACAGAAACTACATCCACTGGACCATTTTCTTCGGATGAAATTCAACATCTCAAACATCTCTTGTCCCAACTTGACAGGTTCCTTTAAAAGTTTTTTAGAGACATGAAAGGTTCCTCTAAAAGTTTTTTTAAACTACTCCCCAAGTCAAACAAAAAGATAGTGTTAGGATAGCTAATGGGTCTTTTACTCTTGTAACCGGATCAGGTTCTATCAACTGTACACCCAATATTAAACTATCCTCTGTACTACATGTTCCTCTTTTTTTGATTAATATTTTATCTGTTAGTGTCATCACAAATACCTTAAATTGCAAAATTAAATTTTTTCCATGATTATTGTGTATTCCAGGATATTCAAACAAGGATGAAGATTAGCAGTGGTAGATTGCACGATGGCTTATATATGTTGGAGGTTAGTAGTGGTTCTGTTCAATCTTTTTTTAGGTAATAAGGTTACCAATCAAGAAATAATGCAGTGGCATAAGCGGTAAGGACACTTGACCGGCTGAGCGCGTGTGCTTTAAAACAACGAATTTATATAACAATTTTGAAAGCTCGGTTTTGCTGCAAGTGATAAATCGTAATATATACATATTTTAATCCCACATTTAGCATACTTTTGGATGATTTATTCCCTGAATTGTGGAATTTGGTGCTCCTAATCCTTTAATTTCATGTTTTATACTTAGGAGAGCATCGGAAGATGAAAAGAACGAGGAATGAGCCAAAAAAGGAGAAAATGGGCCAAAGTACGAAATGCACACGGCCTGGGCCCATGCCACACGGCTGTGCCTCTTTAGCAGACCTGACCACAGCCTGAATTCAATTCACACGGTCGTGCCACACGGGCGTGTCCCTGACGTGACCTATTTTAATTCTATTCAGAATAGCGTACTTAGAGGCAAAGAAAGACATTCCAAAAGCCTATATAAACACCCTAGAGGCCAACCTTCAAGGGGGGTTCAGGTAGGCCGAGGAGCCAAGCTAGAGAGATCAGAATTGTGGTATTTACTCGAAGAAAGCCAGTTGATTCATTTCAAGAAGCCAAAGTCATACTCGAGACGGAAGGTCTTCCCTTCAATTTCCTTCAGGGGGTTTTAGGGTTTTTCTTATGTTTTGTTTTATATTTTCTTCTGAGATGTATTCTTTTATGATTATGAACTAAACCCCTCAAATACCTGAGGGGGATGAAACCTAAGACAGATCTTGTTATTGTTTTCTGAACTATACGATAAATACTTGATTTGTTCTTAACTATGTGTTCTTAATTCTTGTTTTAATATTTTAGGATATTGATTCAAGTATTAATGCCCTTAGGTAGTGGAGGAATATTCCCTGTTTAAGAGTAGATCTAGCATAGTTAAGCGGAGTTGATCGCAACCCTAGAGATAGGATGACGAAAATCTGCCGGATTAGGGTCAAACCTAATATGGGAGTCCATAGATCGAGTTAATGTAGTTCTAGGGGTTTTAATTAGAAAGAAATTTTAATTAATAAACCTAGGGTTAGACGTTAGTAGCCTCGAGAGAGGTATTAATATAAATTAGGGAATCCTACGGAACAAGTCAAGTGAATAAATCGTCTGGTTCAGAGTTAGATAACAAATGAAATCTAGGTGGATTCTTCCTCGGGTATTGTTTTAATCAATTGGTTTTTCCCAAAAGTATTTCCCCAATTCCTTCTCTGTGTCTTAGCATCTTCAGCTTAGTAGTTAGTTGACTTTAGGTTAAACAATAATTCCCTTAATTCTTAGGCTAAAAAATAAAAAGAAAGTCAGTATTAGTATTTTGGGTTCCCTTGGGTTCGACAATCCGGTCTTGCCAGTAAACTATACTACTGTTCGATAGGTGCGCTTGCCTCAATCGTGGTGATAGTTAGTTTCTAGGCTTGATCATTCATTATATAAATTTTAAGACTTTCCCACTACCATCAAGTTTTTAGCGCCGTTGCCGGGGAACTGAAATATTAAGAGCGCTCAATTTTTATTACTTTAGCCATATTTTATTTTTGCAATTAAATTTTATTTTTACTTTTCTAAATTTTCTTCTTTGCTTCTGGCAGGTATTCTAGTTTATGACTAAAAGAAACCCGTCAGGACCGCTACTTTACGATAGTGAAATTGAAAGCACAGTTCACAGAAACCGAAGAGAAATAAGGAGAAGCCTACAATACATACAAGAAGAGCAAGAAAACGAAATTAATACTATCGAAGAGATGGCTGAGAATAATCTGCTACCTCCAGAGGTGGTCGAAAATCATGCTCCTCGAACTATGTATGATTATGCTAAACCTAATTTAACAGGAACCAAAGAAATCCTACTATTGCTGTAAATAATTTTGAACTGAAACCTAACACAATTCAAATGATACAGCAATTTGTTCAGTTTGATGGTTTGCAGGATGAAGATCCAAATAATAACTTGGCGAATTTCCTAGAATTTTGCGACACTTTCAAAATAAATGGCGTTTCTGATGATGCCATTCGTATTCGATTGTTTCCCTTTTCATTAAGGAATAAAGCTAAACAGTGGTTGAACTCGTTACCACGAGGATCAATCACTACATGGGAACAAATGACCGAAAAATTTTTATTGAAATATTTTTCGCCGGCGAAAATGACTAAGTTGAGGATTGATATCTCTTCTTTTGTGTAGATGGATTTAGAAACACTTTATGATGCATGGGAGAGATACAAAGATCTATTGAGAAGGTTCCCACACCATGGATTACCCTTGTGGCTACAGGTCCAAACCTTTTATAATGGTGTGAACCCTTCAACCAGGCAGTTGATTGATTCAGCCGCCACCGGAACCTTGAATAACAAAACACTTGAGGCTTCCTACGAATTCATTGAAGAGATGTCATTGAATAACTATCAGTTGCAAGTTACGAGGACAAGGCCAACAAAAGCTGCCAGTATTTTCAACCTCGACGCAATAACCATGCTATCAAACCAGGTAGAACTTTTAACTAAAAAGATTGATGGTTTGTGTGGTTCTTCGCAGGTACATCCAATTATGCAGTGCGATATGAATGGAGGAGGGATGAGCAATACAGAATATCCACCTTACAACTCGAGCGCTGAAAATGAACAAGTTCACTATATGGGTAATAATTCTAGACCTCAAAATAACCCTTATAGTAATACTTATAATCCAGGTTGGAGGAACCACCCAAATTTCTCATGCGGTGGTCAAGGAAATCAGAGACAACAACCCCCTCCAAACTTCCAACAACAGCCTTACCCCTAGGAAAAAAAGCCGAATCTTGAGGAGATGCTGACAAAATTCATAGCGATGTCAGAAACACGTTTCCAAAACACCGAAACAACACTTAAAAATCAACAAGCATCGATTCAAGGGATCGAGAACCAGTTAGGTCAACTTGCTAAGATCATATCAGAGTGACCACAAGGCAGCTTGCCAAGTAACATTGAAACTAACCCAAAGGAGCAACTTCAAGCCATAACAGCTCATGATAGTGAAGGGTTAGATAAGTCCAAATTAAGGAAAGAGAATGTGGTAGAGGAAGGTAAGGTTGAGGTAAACCATGACAAACAAAAACCGGTAATTAAAGAGTACCAACCTCGTATACCATACCCCAATGCGATGAAGAAAGACAACACCGATGAAAAAGTCAGTAAATTTCTTAAACTTTTAAAGAAATTACATATTAACTTACCGTTTCTTGAAGCTCTTTCGCAGATGCCAAATTCAAGAAAATTTATAAAAGAGCTTTTGACAAACAAGCGAAAATTAGACGAGGAGTCACATGTGGAACTAAACGCAGTGCGCTCAGCAATGTTGCAAAATAGACTACCACGAAACTTAAAAGATCCAGGGAGTTTTACAATTCCATGCTTAATTGGTAGTTTATTTGTTGATAATGCTTTAGCTAATTTAGGGGCAAGTATAAGTGTTATGCTTTATAAAATTTTTAAATAGCTAGGTCTAGGGAAACCCAAACAAACTAGGATGAGCATTCAACTAGCTGATAAAACTATTAGAATTCCTAGGGGTATAATTGAAGATGTACTGGTGAAAATTGATAAATTCGTATTCCCAGTAGACTTTGTAGTTTTAGACATGGATGAGGACAATAATTTTCCTTTAATTTTAGGAAGACCCTTTTTAGCAACTGCCAGAACAAAAATTGATGGTACAGGTGAACTCATACTTCATGTAGGTGACGGAATGATCACTCTGCAGGCTCTTGACTCAGCTAGGACATCGAGTAATCAAGGTGAGAAAATAAATTCTATTATTGACCATTCAGTTAAACCTTCTTTTCAGGAAGCACCACAGAACCACACAACTGAGCCAGATCCTAGACCTCATGACAACAAAGAAATAACTCACGAGGAACGGCGGCTTCAGATCGATGAACTAGACGAGTGGAAGACACATTTCAAGGAGAAACTAGGAATACACAAAGCAGAACCAACGCCATTCCGTGGGACAAATGAATTTAAGATAGGAGATCAGGTATTGTTAGATAAGACAGACCCTCGAATCTTCCCTTCCAACCTTAATACAAATGAAGAAATCCCTTTTAAGGTACTCAATGTTTTCCTATATGGAACAGTCGAGGTAAGTAATCCTATATTCGGCACTTTTAAAGTAAACGTTACTTGACTCGAGCTATTTATTGATAATAGAACTGATAGCATGAGAAAGGATTTTCAACTCCTCAAACCACCATGATTATGCGAATGAGAGGTAAGTCTAGCTTAAAACTTTAAACGAGCGCTTCTCGGGAGGCAACCCAAGCACTAACCCCATTAATTTTTACATTTTTATTTTTCCTTTTTAGCACCTAACTATAAACTAACCAAAGTGTAGATTTCCATACCACACGGCCGTGGCTGTGGCCGTGTGGACACCACATATTTCCGTACCGATGTGGTAGAGATAGTATGAAATAGGACGGAAAATATCTTCAAGCCACGGGCTCTGACTAAACACCACAATCGTGCGATACAGCTGTGGTCGACACTGTTTTATTAACACGGGCGTGGCGACCTGCACACAGGCGTGGGAGAAACGAACGAAGCACAACACGACCGTGCGATACGGCCGTGTGACTCAACACGCCCATGGTACATGGGCGTGGGGATGTACCAGATCTGAGATTTCTATTTAAAACACCCCTCTTCCCTTCTCAGCTACTCCCCATTTCCCTTTTTCCATACCGTTTAGACTCCCCTCTCTTTTCATTTTCACCCTTCTTCATTCTCCAAACTCTTGGTCTACACCTTATCCATGTCGAAGAAACGGAAGGATCCTAGCACAGTCTTCCTCTACAAGAGTGATCTACATAAGTTCATGCCGGCCACTTCATTAACTCGACAGGACAAGGACCTTTGAGTCCATTTCATTCTTCTTTTTCTTTTCTCTTTTCTTTTATTTTCCTTTTCTTTATTTCTCTTTTACTTAATTCAATCTATTTTATTGTGTTTTCTTTGATTTAGGTTCTAAAGGCAGCTTGGGAATCACCACACCACTGCCTTAGAAATCACACCCACTTTGTAAATCATCTAATAATAAGGACTTTTCAGTCCATTAATCTTTTCTTTTAATTTTATTTTACTTTTTACATTCTTTCTTTTTATTTTTCTTTTCTTTAAATATATAATTAGTATATTTTGAATTATTCTTATTATTTCCTGGCTAATTCTTCACGAGCTTCTCAATTTCTTCATCTAGCGCAGAGATTGTTGGCGGCCACCACACCACGACCACTGCCAACTCAAGGAAATATCCAAAATTCAGGAAGTTTCACCTCTCCCTATCTCTTATGATTTCTTATATATCTTTGTACATTGAGGGCAGTGTACGTCTTAAGTGTGGGGGTGAATGTTATTTCTAAAAGTTCCTAACTTTTTGCATTATTCTCAAATCCCTGAATTATGTCTTGTTCTTAAGTAATTTTCTCATATTACTAATTAGAATGAAACTCCTATTGATTTATGATTTTCTTTGATATGTTTTGGAGTAAGTCATAGTTAATTGTGCAGTGATGATTTAAACTTTAAGAGACTAGAAAATCAAGCATGATGAGTCTATTTTCAAAAAAAAATAAAAATAAAAATAAATAAAATAAAATAAAATTTTGTTAGGTTGTCTACCTGAATCTAATTATTACCTTGAAGTTTGAAATTTACAAAGTTGATATAAAAAAACCCATAATTTTTGTGAGATTTTGAGCCTTTTAGAGCATACATTCTTTTCTTGCTCACTTTATTGATTATGAGTGTGTCAACATTGATTTGTTATTCTAGAACTTGCTTCAATTATACATGTCAAGACCACATCATTGAATTGATATACAGAAATGATAAAGGCACTTAGGATTTAACCCATTCACTCCACTAAAAAGCCTACCCTCACAATTAACCCTTAGTAAACCCCTTTGATCCTAACAACCCTTTTATTGACTCACCCACTAATATGAACCCAAAACCCATCTTGTATTTGTTATCACCGTTTTTCTTGACTACCCTTTTTGTCGAGATTTGATTTTGAGCAGTTTCCTAACTATGTTCTATATTTCAGTTGTTAAAGTTCTTTCCTATTATTGTAGATTCTTAAAAAAAAGCAAAGTATATTCATTATTAGTTCTATAATTAATTGAGCTTATAAGTTTAAATTCCACATCTTGAAAAAGAAGCTTGTATTATTAGTATTACAAGTTTCCAATTGATGTAATTATTCAGGATTAGTTCATTTTTCTAGTTAGGTAAATTGTCAATTCAATCTCGATTCTAACCCTTTAATTTAGCCTTTAACCACACCTTCAACCATAGCCCCGTTACAACCCTTTTAAATACCTTTTGATCTTTGTATCATTTCATTTTATGGTGGTGGAGATTTGATTTTCATACAATCCTATGGGATTAACTTTTCATGTTCAACTTTTGAGAGCTTAATTTTGAACCTTAAACACTTTGAGTGATTTGAGTGAATCTTTCGTGAGGATGTCAACTCTTGTCGATTTTGAATTAAAGGTGATTATTTAGGTAAGGGGAAACACCTATATTTTCATGCTACAAAAACTATGACTTTGATTGTTTGAATCTTTAGGACCCTTCTACTTAAATTATCAATGTATAAATTATCTATGAATTATGATGAAACACTATTGATGAATATTATGAATTGAGGAAGTTCATTTTAATTGTGAGTTGAGAATTTTGCTTGAGGACAAGCAAATGCTTAAGTGTGGGGGTATTTGATAAACCGTAATATATACATATTTTAATCCCACATTTAGCATACTTTTGGATGATTTATTCCCTGAATTATGGAATTTGGTGCTCCTAATCGTTTAATTTCATGTTTTATACTTAGGAGAGCACCAGAGGATGAAAAGAACGAGAAACGGGCCAAAAAAAGAGAAAATGGGCCAAAGTACGAAATGCATACGGCCTGGGCCCGTGCTACACGAGCGTGTCCCTGACGTGACCTGTTTTAATTCTATTTGGAATAGGGTACTTAGAGGCAAAGAAAGACATTCCAAAAGCCTATATAAACACCCTAAAGGCCAACCTTCAAGGGTGGTTTAGGAAGGCCGATGAGCCAAGCCAGAGAGATCAGAATTGTGGGATTTACTCGAAGAAAACCAATTGATTCATCTCAAGAAGCCGAAGTCGTACTCAAGACGGAAGATCTTCCCTTCAATTTCCTTCAGGGGGTTTTAGGGTTTTTCTTATGTTTTGTTTTATATTTTCTTCTGAGATGTATTCTTTTATGATTATGAACTAAACCCATCAAATACTTGAGGGGGATGAAACCTAAGACGGATCTTGTTATTGTTTTCTGAACTATATGATAAATACTTAATTTGTTCTTAACTATGTGTTCTTAATTATTGTTTTAATATTTCAGGATATTGATTCAAGTATTGATGCCTTTAGGCAGTGGAGGAATATTCTTTGTTTAGGAGTAGATCTAGCATAGTTAAGTGGAGTTGATCGCAACCCTAGAGATAGGATGACGAAAATCTGCCGGGTTAGGGTCAAACCTAATATGAGAGTCCATAGATCAAGTTAATGCAATTCTAGGGGTTTTAATTAGAAAGAGATTTCAATTAATCAACCTAGGGTTAGACGTTAGTAGCCTCGAGAGAGGTATTAATATAAATTAGGGAATCCTACGAAACAAGTCAAGTGAATAAATCGTCTGGTTCAGAGTTAGATAACAAGTGAAGTCTAGGTGGATTCTTCCTCGGGTATTGTCTTAATCAATTGGTTTTTCCCAAAAGTATTTCCCCAATTCCTTCTTTATGTCTTAGTATCTTCAATTTAGTAGTTAGTTAATTTTAGGTTAAACAATAATTCCCTTAATTCTTAGGCTAAATAATAAAAAGAAAGTCAGTATTAATACTTTTGGTTCCCTTGGGTTCGACAATCCGGTCTTGCCACTAAACTATACTACTGTTTGATAGGTGCGCTTGCCTCAATCGTGGTGATAGTTAGTTTCTAGGCTCGATCATTCATTATATAAATTTTAAGACTTTCCACCACCATCAGCAAGCATACAATGTTAGTTGTAAAATTTATAGTTCCGATAGAACACAAAGTATTCCAATGGGTCGAACCCAAAGGAAAAGGCGATTGATCGATAACTAACATACACAATAGAGTCTAAACGACTACTAATACGATTTTATAGTACGGCAATTCATAAAAAGATGAGTTTGCAAGAAAATTAAATATTCTACTCTAAGGACCAAATTGCAAGAAATGTAAAACTAGAGGGATTATCCAACAAATAACTAGTGAGGGTTGGTTGACTTTGATGTGGTTCACCAAATCTTGTACTAGAAATATAAATCGTGTAAATTACCAAGTGGCTCGATTTTAACTTCCGATCTCAATTTTACCGACTTAGACGAATTAAGTCTGGTTTATCTTCCGATCTCGCCGGGTAATCTGGGACTAACAAACGGGTACGTGACTAAATTACTTTTTGGTCTCACTTTATCTTAATATTCCCTTAGGGGCGTCACTACCTAAGATCTTAGTTCTAATCAAATTAGTCCAATTTATTACGATTTATACATTTGTCTATGAGTTTTAGTTTACCCACATCTCCATCAACCAACCTCTTTAAAGGTGTAGTTACACATGCTCAAAGCAAATAAAATACACATAAACATGGGAAAAAAAGCAACCATGAAAGTAAAGCTTGAGAAAAATGTAAAAGTTAAAATTTTTAGGCAAGAAAACTTAAATCGCATGAAACCAAAAGCATCTAATAGAGAAATCTAAAGGCAAAAATCATAAAAGGAACAAGCTTTAACAGATTAAAAGTAAAATAAACTGAAATACATTAAACTAAAGCTTAAATAGTTTTGAAAGTAAGGTATAAGCACTGTAAATGTAAATAAACCTTAGCTACAATGTTAACTAACTTAACTAACACTAAGAACAACAAGAATGAGAAGTAAATGCAAAAAAAAAAAAAAACAAACTCTAATTTAAGATAGAATAAGAGAAAAATTAAAGCCTTGGAAAAGTGCAAAGAAAAACTAAAAAGAACTTAGAAAAATAAACCTAAAATTAAGCTAATGTGTGTCTGTCTCCTCCTCATCAATTTTTGGCTGTTTTGAAGTGTATTCTGATGACTTTACGATACCAAAAATGCCCCTACACGAGGCTTGTGTGATTGGTGGGCCGAGTAGGCAAATGTTGCCCTTTTTGTCCAAGTTTGTGCTTCTAAAATAGGTGATATCGCGATACCCAGAAGAGGGTATTACGATATCTCAAGCAGTGTTAAAACTTGGGGTTTTCCTTGGGAGGTGGATACCGCTATACCCAAGGGGATATTGCAGTTCCACGAAAGGGAATCCTTGATCCTTTACACTGTCAGAGGTATCACGATCTCAAGGGTTGGATATCGTGATACCCTTGCCTTAGGTACCGTTCTCGATCGTTTTCGACTTTCAACATGTCCCTATAGCACTCAAACACACGTTAGGCCTCCAAATGGCACTATGGCCAATTTCGGTAAAAAAAAAGAGACAAAAATAAGACATTTTCACTTATTACCCAAAAATATGAAAATAACAAAAATCTATGCTAAAAATTCTATTTTGCTTGAGAAAAAGCTCCTAAAGTGCGTCGGAAAAGCCTAATTTGCCACATCAATTTGTGGCAAATCAACTCCCCCACACTCAAGTCTTGGCTTGTCCTCAAGCAACACACAAAACTTGCAAAAAGACAACCCTTGGACTAAATTAGGTAATTAAGTTATATAGTTGTACAACATCAAATTTTTATAAGAATTACTTCACATGTAACTTAAGGATGATATCTAGCTAATTTACCTACTCCTAATGTAAATATTATTAGTTAAAGAAGTTAAAGTGCCGCTAGAGGTAGAGGCAATGTAATGAACATATGTACAAATGTTATCCATCAAAATAAATTATACGGATCACTTATATATATATTTAAAAAGAATTGTTCATGTTCGTTACAACAAATACAAGCTATGTACAAATTAATGCATCGATGACTTATTCGGGTCCAAAAAGCCTTTTAGGCTTGTAACGTTTTGAGGTTGAGGTTGGTAAGGATTTAAAGAAAGTTCATCTCAAAACGGTTCAAGCACTATGAATAGTAAAGCCCACTAAATTTTTCCTAATTCCCCTTAGATATGATCATTACATCTCACTACCTTATTTCTCCTTCTCTTATCTTCCTTATTTCTCCAACAATGTGGAAAAGGATGATTGATATTAGGTCGTTTTTGTGCACTATGATTTCAAGACTATTTTATGCTCCTTTCTTTTTCTTTTTTGTTTTGAGCATCTATATACTTTGTTTATTCTTTTCTCTCACAATGCTTTTGATTATCACTTTTATCTCTTTCAAATTTTCCTTTTCTTTTTAAGCATTATTTCTAGGAGGAATAAATTACGAGCTAATTCAATCCCTTTTCACTAATCACTCGAGTACACTTTTGAGAGAAACCTCCATAATGTTCCTACCTAACCCTCGATGTCCATGGCCTGACGTCCATTGAATAGTGCGTTACAAAGTTTAAGGACTGTGAAGGGTTGAATTTCGAACTCAATTTCGGCTCAAGGTTTCAAACACAGAGGCGTATTAAGAAGGGCAATGTAAGGCTCAAATTTGGGAACTAGGGATAATGTAATGTTTAAAGTTGGTCCTTTAGGCTCAAGGCTATAAAAACAATGCTTAAGGTCTTTCCCAAATTATCACCTGGCAACAATCTATTAAGCATGCATCTATTTAAATGAACAATTAGCAATTTGATTTATTTATCTACAAGGATCCATATATTTTATTCATCCTACGATACATTTAGTACATTTTCATTTCGGTTATTGCCTCTAATATATTATACCTATTAACTAAGTGAACTAATTAATCTACAATTAATAGCAAGAAATTATCTAGTATCATTAAAAAGTTACAAGTTTGGCAACTCTATATACGCATTTGATATGTACAACTACTAACTTATTACTTAATTACAGTCCAAGCACCATGCAATAGCAAAAATTAAAAATTAAAGTAGGAAATATTTTTGGATTTTTGAAAATAAAAAAAAAAGAAAAATATTTTTGGAGTTTTTGAATTTTTTTTGAAAAATGCATAAAAATTAAAATAAACATAAAAACAAAAATAAATGCACATAAAAACTTATGTGCACCCCTACACTCACACTACACATTGTCCCCAATGTGTTTAAAAGAAAGGATATGAGGTTACCGAACTTCCTTAAAATTGAGCATCAGACTATCTCAAACGTCCACCTCCTTGTTGAAACTCTATCTGTTATGTAGTCTTTCAGGGTAATTTGCTGCACATAAGAAAAATAAAGAAAGAAAAACAAAAAACACGCCGAACACAAAAATAAAAAATAAAAAATGAGTCAAAAGTGTTTAATAGTTTACATGCCGAATAAAATTAAATAAAATTAAAATGCGAAAGCATGTAACTAAGCATTGGACGTATCGCCCCCTAACTCAGTCTCAGCGACTCTCGATATGTTTTTTTCCTTTAGGAGCGGTCCTCTTCACTTTCGTTCGTCGGAGAGGCGTGCTCTATTCTCTTGGCTCTACACCATTGGACATAGGACCTGTAGATATAGCATCGTCTTCCATAGTCTCATCTCGAGGCGTTGTTTCACGACCCTCAGATGCCTCGTCTTCCGCTGCCTCAACTTTTTTTTTCCTTTTGTAGGCTCTATTTCCCCTTCGTTATCTTCAACCTCGGATGAGTCACTCGATCTAGTGGGCCATTGTATGGCTCCTACCCCCTGACTTACCATGAATGAACTCATAAATGACTTCATCGCGTTAAGCATCCGATTGTTGTAGCGTATATCACGTCCTAATCTGCATTGCCACCATGTAGGCTCACCTTTAGTTTCCTTCTCGACACTCATCCTTTTTGTAGATCGAGGTACTTCCCTTCTTTCACTACCTCGTTGATTCCACCCTTGGATTTTCTTTCTATGAAGCTCTTGGAATTGTTGGAGCAAGGAATCTCTGGTGATGCTACATGTTGGATGCTGAGTTTACTCGGTGGATGCTATGTCAACACCAACCCTGCAACAGAGGTTAGTAACTAAATGTGGGAAATAAATACTGACCTTACCACCTGTGATGCAACGTTTTATTTGTCGATTCACCAAAGTACCTACACAAGTTCTTTTTGGCTGTACAATGAAATACAATAGGGCTGCTCTAAGCACATTTACATTGTTAGTATCTAATGCAGGGCAAAGACGCGTGTGTATGGATTGCATCCATATTTTCGCAATGGGGAGCATGATTGATTAATTAAATGAGAGAGGTTGCCTCGAGGAAGCTTCACTCTTTCATTTGCCTCTACCTTTCGTAAGGTAGTTTAGAATGGCGTCCGTGTCTAAATTAGTAAAATGGTTCAAATCGAGGGACGACAGATCATCCTTCTCGTAACATGGCATGCCATAGTATTCGCAGATGGCGGTGGGGGAAATATCAATATGTTAACATCTGATGTATACCCTATTATGCGTAGTAATTTTTAAATTGGAGTAGAATTCCAGCACTACGGGTATAACGACAGGTTGCTTAGAAAGCAAGCAAAAGTTATCCCATCAGTGAAAACGAACATCATATCAGATTTCATTGCTAAAAGATAAAGCTGAACCTAAACAATGTTCAAGGATAAACGTACGTCCCTGAATGGTTTGATAGAATTCTACAGGCTCCTTTTGGGCAATTTTAACACCACCGAATTTCGACATCGGAACCGAAGCAATTTGGGAACGAGATTGTTTTTGCATTCTCGGGGGCATTCTTATAGTTTTCTCAATTAAAAGTAATAAAAATCAATTAATTACCCAATCACAAGCATACTTATTCAACTCGTAACTCTGAGCATATCAATACCTTCTCTTAACCATACTTATTATAGAACTAAAAGACTTATTCATATCTTACCATAAATACAAACATTCAAATCTTACCAAACTTTCTTGATAGGCCACGTCATACAAGTTTCATACAAAAATCTTGTTGTACTGCCCCTACGGATTTCACGAAAGATGCCATGTGTCTCTCTCTTATGGACTTATACAGAGTTTCATGTATTGTGATATGCCATTTCGATTTACACATTATCAAAGGCTACACCATGAACACATATACAGACATATCATATCATGCCATGGGTCTTAACCACATGGTCTTACACACATTCATGTATCGTGTTCTATCTTTCCAGTCTCATCTTACTGGAGGATACGCCATGAATGGTTCCAAGTCATACCAATCTGCCATAGGCATCTACCTCATGGTCTTGCACTCGTTTTCAATCAGTGACAAGCCAGTCTCGTTAGCATTATTATTGCCCTACCAGATGCTTCATAATAGAACATTTCTCATTACTTACTTACCCAGATTTGAACATATTTATGACTGTCATTCTTTTCATATCACCACTATACCTGCATTGACATTCTTTTCATATCACCACTATACCTGCATTCTTACCAATCAGTATTCTTCTCATTAGAATCGTACATAGATCATCTTAACACCTACCTCATCTTTATTATGATCATACATTCACTGTTTTCTATAGATTTCATCATCCTTTATATATAAATACTTCTACTTTAAGAGTTTACACAAGAGAGAGTCAGTGTAAAGACTCACCTAGTTCTCACTTACTGTAGTTCTAAGCTCCAGACTTAACATTCTTCTCAGACCAGTAGCAACCATTGCTTAGAAACATAATTTCACTATCACATCTCCAATACATACAATTTACTTATCATCTCAATTGCTAACAATCTCATGCAAAACCTTCCACTTACAATTTATTGTTCAAATTCCACATGTAGACTTATTCATTCATAACTTAACATGTAGAGCTAAAATCCTTACCCTGAGATGAAATAACCACTGATTGACCTTATAATCTTAGATTTTAGTTTATTGAAGAAAAGATACATTCAAACTTAAGGAAGAAATCAGTGAATTTGATTTAAGGAAGAAAAGGAAAAGAAAAACCCCTTTCAGAACTCATCTCACGCATATAAATATGACTCAACTTACTTAGTGGAGTTAAGCAAGTGTCTACGTTTCATAATTTGCCTTCTTAATGGCCTATAGTCTTCGAGAGAATATAAACAAGTTCATTGCATTCACAATTATCAAATTAGATTGTACAGTTGTGTTCTAACCAGATTAGTTATAATTTGGATAGCACAATATTCCAAACAAACCAGACGTACTATACTTTTTAGCGAATACTCATTCCATACTTACTCTTTATCAATTATCACAAACTTTTCCTTAATATAATAGATTATCATGAAATCAAGTCCTTTCTTTCTTATGTGGCCGATATTGAACGCCAACACGTATACGCCAACATAATCACTTGGGCAGATAACACTTCACCAGACAAACAGTTTATTACGATTCGCCAAAACTTTAGACTCGCCATACCTAGGGTGTTACAACTTTCCTCCTCGAAATTTTAAAGTTGAAAGACTTTGAATACCTAATTGAAATCATTTGTTTGCTCCAAGTACGTGACAATGTTTAGGCGAATTTTTCTACTTACCCATCAAAATTTTTTCGTCTATTGACCCACTAGTCTACTTCTTTAGACAAAATTAGAATTTTGGCGGTTAATCACCTAGATTCGAACGTTACACTTTTGACAGATGTCAAATTCGCATAAGAGAACCAGGACAATTTTCACGGAATAAACTTCTTACACACATTTGTTTCTATAAAACAGAGACTCAAACATTTCCTTAACACTTTCGCTGAACCATTCAAAATCCATAACCTCTTTTCTGCTCAATC
The DNA here is from genome assembly GCA_005393395.2 of Gossypium australe. NCBI lineage: Eukaryota > Viridiplantae > Streptophyta > Magnoliopsida > Malvales > Malvaceae > Gossypium > Gossypium australe. Next base: position 86,200,594 of record CM016620.1, on the reverse strand, counting down.
CTTCAGTTTCTATGGTCTTTAATCTCATATTTCTTGAAGGTAATCTTTTCTTCTTTTCGCTTCCTTTTTTTTTCCCAATTACATTTAGTGATGTCTAAAACAAATACTTGAAATAGAGGTTGAAGCCAAAGTAGTCGAACCATCACTCCCAAGATTCCCTTCTCTTTCGATCCCTAAGGTTCTGATGATACTCCCCCACGCGTATCAACTCCCTCATATGAATATAGTACCACATATGAGGAAATTCATAAGTATTTAGGGTCTCGAGGCATTAGACACCCAAAATTTTCTTGTGATTTTAGACGACAATACCCAAGGTCTTATCCTTCCTTTGATCTTACTAGAGGCTGGCTTCTACTTACCACTACACCCATTCTTTTGCTTGATATTAACTGAGTATGGCATTGCACCTGGACAACTATTAGCCTTGTCCTAGTGGACTTTGGTAGCCTATTTTATTGATTGTTGCATGGGTAATGAACCACCACTCCTGAGAGTTTTTAAAAATTTTATCAATTAAAAGTCATAAGACAAGGGCTTGGTGTTGGAAATGCTCATTTTAGTGTACGCCAAGGTTATGAGCCACTTATCAAAACATTATTTCCAACCTGCACTTAAAGAATGACAAGTTCATAAGAGTTATCTACAAACTTGTAAGTGGTTTTGTTTTTCCTACATGTTGGCCTTTTCCTCGAGAATACATTTGTGCTTACTGTCAACCTGTTGTTCTAAAGTTGCTAAGAAACAATTTAAACATCCGATGAGAGGGCTTACCCTTGAATTTGTAGAGTTAGGAATGTTTTCCAAAATTGTTTACTAAGTCAAAGCCTAAATGAATGTCGGGATATTAACCCCATCAGTTGGTTAGATAACTATAATGTGGCTTAAGCATTGGAGGCCTAGCTATTTAATGGCACCAGTAATCTAGCACAAGTCTTGACCAGACGTGCAGGAGAACCTCATTTTTATTGCTATGAAGTTTGTGGGATTTGATCTCGCAACTGGGTTATCACTCCTGGTATTCCTCATTTTTTCTTCGTCTTCAAGTGAGGCTAATCCTTACATTGATGGTGTAGGATCATTTTCAAAATCTCATACCACGCCCAACCAAGCATCTGGTATGGACATTACTGCTTTATAAAATGAAGCTCGCACTAGGGAGAGTATTGGCAATCATCCATACTTTGGAAAGTCAAAGATATGGGTATCAAAATGTTGGCACTAGAAATCTGAGATTTAAGGCACCAAAAGTGGAATTGAGATTTGGCATGAGGTAATTGCAATTTTTTCGTCCCTAATTGTATAGTAACTTTGCAAGTTGATCCTTGAACCTCAACTATAAATAGGCCTAACTATTTCTCATTTTCATCAACCCACATTTGCCATTCTCTACTTAAGCCATTGTTCTCTCTCTCTGTAAATCTTCACTTGTATTTTGGACTGAAATATATTTGGTAGTGCCCGAGGACGTAGGCAAAATTTGCTGAACCTCATTAAAATTCTAGTGTTCTTTATTGTATTATTTTGCATATTTTGTGAGTGTGATTGTAGTGATTTATTGTGATATTAAATTACGATAGAGGGATATTCTGGCTAGGAAAGACCTAGTACTTAAGCGATCCTTGTGATCCACCTCTCTTTCCTGAGAATTGAACTTAGTGTGATTTTTCAGTACAATAATATTACTCTTTTACATGCTTCCGCACAACAATTGGTATCAAAGCTAGATTCGTACTTGGGGAATACGATCTTTTACGATACTATTTTTGTATATAGTATTGTTCATCCACGACACTATTCACGTGCACAGTAGTTGGGATTGAGGAGAAAAATGGTAAAGGCATCGTCATCAACAAAGACTACTGTGACCAATGCAAAATTTGAAGCAGAGAAATTTGATGGTACCAATAATTTTGGTATGTGGCAATGTAAGATCCTGGATGTCTTATGTCAGCAAGAGCTGGATATAGCCTTTGAAGAAAAACCTAACAAGATGGATGACAAGGAGTGGGTCAAGATCAATAGACATGCGTGTGGTACAATCCGCCTATGTTTGGCCAAATAGCAGAAGTACTCTGTCATGAGGGAGACATCAGTGAAAAAGTTGTGGGATACACTGGAAGAAAAGTGTCTAAGGAAAAGTCTTGAAAATAGGCTTTATATGAAAAAGAAACTTTATCGATTCAAGTATGCACCCAGTGTAACAGCCTGAATTTGACCCTAATCGGAAACAATGGTTTCGGGACCACAAATCCGAGTCGATAGAATATTTAAATATTATATTTGGTGTCTATGATTTATGATTGAGCATGTGCTAAAATTTCGTGAATTTATTTGACTGTTTGTGTGTTTAATTTAAAGAAAAGGACTAAATCGCATAAGTGGTAAAAGTAGCCATTTATTTAATTGCGTGGCTAAATTGATTTGTCTTCTTTTATATAAAGATTTAGGTTGTAAATTAACCCTTATAGCATGCTAGTGGATGGCACTAAGCTTTTATAAAGCATTTTATAATTGTTTTCTTTATAAATTAAGCTTATATTAATATATGTATTATATTATAACATTAAAATAATAAAACATAAAAGAACATTTGCATGTTCATCTTTTTGGTGCTTTTGACCGAAACTAAAAAAGGGAAAAGAAGAGAAAAAGCTTTAAGGGTTTCGGCATTCATTAAGCTTGATTCAAGGTAAGTTTTAGCTCGGTTTTTGAAAATTTTTACGTTTTTAAGATCGTTGCTTTGAATACTACTCAACCCATGTTGGAATTTTTGAATTTGATGCATGTTTAATATTCGACCATTGATGAATGCTTATGTTTTGTGATGGTTGATGATTTTAAATAAAATATTGATAAACCATAAAAGTAACATATTTTAAGCCCACATTTAGCATGCTTTTGGATTATTTAAGCCCTGAATTGTGTAATTTGGTGCTCTTACTCCTTTGTTTTCATGTTTTATACTTAGGAGAGCACCCAATGACGAAAAGAATAGAAAACGGGCTCAAAACAGAGTAAATGAGCCATATCACGAAATCTACACGGCCTGGACCCAAGACCACACGGTCGTGCCTCACTCAACAGTCTCGAACACGGCCTGGCCATGATTTACACGGGTGTGTGCCATGGACGTGTCCCTGCCGCGGCCAAAAGGAGTTTTACTCGGAATAGGATACTTGAAGGGAAAGAAACACATTCCAAAGCCTATTCAAATACCCTAGTAGGAATTCTACTTGAATTAGGATACTTAGGGGGCCAAGTAAGGCATCTCAAAGTCTATATAAACACCCAAGGGGGCAACTTGAAGAGGAGTTCGGCAGAAGCCAAGACCCGAGGCTTTAGTCAGGGGCGGTTAGCTAGGCCAAGGAGCTGAGCCAGAAAGGTCAGATTTGTGGAGAATCACTCGAAGATAGCCAGTTGATCCATCTCAAGAAGACGGAATTATACTAAAGACGGAGGATCTCTCTTTCAATTCCTTCAGGGGGTTTTAGGGATTTCTTATGTTTTGTTTTATCTTTTCTTTTGAGATGTTTTCTTTTATTGTTATGAACTAAACCCTCAGATACCTGAGGGGGATGAAACCTAAGATGAATCTTGTTATCGTTTGCTGAACTATATGATAAATATTTGACCTATTCTTGATTATGTGTTCTTAATTCTTGTGTTGATATTTCTGGGATATTAATTCAAGTATGATGTGCTTAGGTGGAGGAGCAAAAGTCCCTGCCTAAGAGTAGATCTAGCATAATTAAGCGGAGTTGATCGCGCGCCTAGAGATAGGGTGACGAGATTTTGCCGGATTAGGGTGAAACCTAATATGGGAGTCCATAGATCGAGTTAATGCGATTCTAGGGGTTTTAATTAGAAAGATATTTCAATTAATCAACCTAGGGTTAGATATTATTCGCTTCGAGAGAGGGTTTAATATACATTAGGGAATCTTACGGATCAAGTCAAATGAACAAATCGTCTGGTTCAGAGTTAGATAACAAGTGAAGTCTAGGTGGATTCTTCCTTGGGTGTCGTTTTAATTAATTGGTTTCTCTCAAGTTATTTTCCCAAACTCTTTCTCTTTGTCTTTGCATCTTTAGTTTAGTAGTTAATTAATTTAGATTAGATAAATAAATCCCTTTATTCTTAGGCTAAATAATAAAAAGAGAGTTAGTACTAGTACTTTTGGTTTCTTTGGGTTCGACATTCCGGTCTTGCCTTAACTATACTACTGTTCGATAGGTGCGCTTTCCTCAAAAATCGTTGTCATAGTTAGTTTCTAGGTTCGATCATTCTTTTTATAAATTTTAAGACTCTGACACGCGATCAAATATATGTGTTAGATTATTAAATTTTGTGTTGGAAATTTTGATTAAATTGAGTATCTAGGACTAAATTTCAAAAATAGTAAATTGAGGGGCTAGATTATAGCATTTATGAAATATGGGGACTTGTATAAGCTTAGTGAACATTCGGCCCTAGCTTAAAATATGTAAATTTAGCATATTTTGTGTTTTGTAAAAATTGGATTAAATTGTAAAAGTGCAAAATGTTAGGGATAAATTGGTAAATTGTTCAACTATGTGTTTTGGGCTAAAATGAATGAAATTCTATTTGAATGAGCTCATTTTGAAATTATTTAGATCAAGAAAGAAAAGAATTGGGATCAGATCGGGGAAAAGTAAAGTTAAACAAATAGCCGAGAAGCTTAATACGATAATTTTTGAGGTAAGTTTTTAAGCAATTGGAGAGAATTAAATTTTAGTCTATATAAATGTGCATATGTAAAAAGGTAATAAGTATGTTTATTTCCAATTTTCCGAATGTGATTTTGAATTTAATATGTATTGGCCGATTGTAAAGTTGGTATTATTTATATATAAATATAAGTCTTGATCATATGAGTTGGATGATTATATATGTGCTAAGAGAAATTTAAGTGTGAAAATGATAGGAAAGGTGATTATATTCGAATAGGTGAATATGTATATAGATGTATATTGAAGATAGCCGAATGTGATGGTAGTGAGAAGGATGAATAAGATGTTTTAACATGTGCATATATTTGTAGATAGATATGAATGAAAATGAAGTCTCATGTGTTTACATGAATGAAGAAAAGGTTCAGTTAAGGGGCACTATGTGTGCGAAAAAATAAGTAATGGCACTAAGTGTGCGATACATTACTAGTATATGGCACTATGTGTGCTCTTCCTCAAGTAAAGGCACTAAGTGTGCGATACGTTACATGAATTGCACTATGTGTGCGGTTTTACGGATCTTACAAAGACAAAAGCCAATGAATGGAGATATCCGAGAAGTGGTATATAGGTAAATGATGCATGATAATTGAGTAACTTAGTACTAAGAGGTAAGTTGTTCTTGTATATGAAATTATAGTATTAAGATGTGATTATTAATCTTTGAGCTTGTTCGAATGGATAAATGGTATGTTAGTATTCGGTTTTGAGACCTATTGAATTTGGTAATTTTTGATTGGTAACATGCTATATGTAATGCGTTTACGAGTTCGTTGATGTTCAAGCTTGATTGATTTAATTTGTATAATGATTAATCGTATATTTTACCAATACTTAAAACTTGCTAAGCTATGATGGCTTACTGTATATGTTTATTTGACTATTTTATAGATTTTGAAAGCTAGTTTGCGCTCGGGGATCATCGTCGAAGTCAATCACACTATCAACTATTTTGGTACCTGATGGAATATATTTATGTAATGAACATTGCCGAATGTGACAAGAAATTATGAGATAAATGAGTAGATTTGAAATTTATATATATGGTATAATCGAATGAGGGATAAGTATATAGGTCAACGTTATAATTGTATATGGTATAGAAATGAGGAATGAACATGTTCGAAATTGATGCATGAGTTCAGCATTGATATATGTTTAAATGTGTCGTTGATTGGTATCAGAGCTACAGTTTAGCCAATTCTTGGACTAACGTAGCGCGTGTGAGTCTAGCTATACATGCCATATTTTATAAAGTGATAGTGTGATGACTTCTGATAGTGAAATTGTGTTTCCTTCTTTCGTATAGTTAATGGATCCTGATCCCGAGCGAGCTATAGCTGACGATATCGAGAGCGTGGCGCCTGCTCCTGCGCAAGGGACCGCGCCGGATGAATCTCGACCAGCTGCGAGTAATCTTGATGAGGGGCCTAAACAAGCCTTCTATAGCATGATGAATGATTGGTTCAACCAATATATCCAGACCAATCCGGCTGTTCAACAACCCCTGAATCCGAACACTCCCCTTGTAGTACCGGTGATACCCCCGATCGTTAATCCTGAAAGAGTAAGCAAGCCTCCAGTTGACCGAATTAAAAAACACGGGGCTCAAGAGTTTAGAGCCGAAGATGATGATGATGCTGAGCGAGCTGAATTTTGGCTCAATAATACCATGCGTGTCTTTGATGAGCTATCGTGCACACCTGATAAGTGCCTGAAGTGTGCCATATCTTTATTACGGGATTCTGCTTATTATTGGTGGAATACTCTCGTATCGGTTGTTCCAAAGGAACGAGTTACCTGGGACTTCTTTCAGACGGAGTTCCATAAGAAATACATCAGTCAGCGATTTATAGACTCCAAACGCAAGGAATTTCTTGAGCCTAAACAGGGTCGTATGACCGTATCTGAGTACGAGCGCAAGTTTGTGAGACTTAGTCACTATGCTCGCGAGTGTGTTTCGTCCGGGGCTGCTATGTGCCGAAGATTTGAAGAAGGGCTAAACAAAGATATAAAACTACTGGTTGGCATACTTGAAATAAATAAGTTCGTAGTACTTGTTGAGCGAGCTTGTAAAGCCGAAGAGCTGGGAAAAGAAAAACGGAAAGCCAAGTTTGAAGCTACAGACTTCCGAAAGAGATCTGCGAGTAAATTTCCTCAAACGTCAACAAAGAAATTCAAGAATGATAGTAGCCGATCTAAAGCTAACACAGGGATCTCTATACGAGAACGACCATTAGTGAGTTCACGGGCTACCTCGATTGCTAGTTTTGGCAATACCCGACCGAATAAGCCCGAGTGTCAACAGTGCGGTAGACGGCATTTTGGTGAATGTTGGGGTAAATCTAACAATCGCACTTCCTACAAGTGTGGTTCGCAGGATCATTTTATTCAGGATTGCCCGGAGACAGCTGAAAAGGGTATTGCTCAGAGTGCGAGACTGAGCAGCACTGTAGCTAGAGGTAGACCATCTCGTAATGTGGGAGGTAGGAGTGGCGCTCGGAGGGGGACTTCAGATGCGGCTATTCGATCAGAGGCCCGTGCGCCAGCTAGAGCTTATGCCATTCATGCCAGAGAGGAGGCTTCATTTCCAGATGTCATCATCGGTATATTCACTCTCTTTGATACTAGTGTAATTGCTCTGATTGATCCTAGTTCAACTCATTCTTATGTGTGTGAAACATTAGTATCCAGTACGACTCTACCTGTTGAGTCTACTGAGTTTGTGATTCGGGTTTCGAACCCTCTAGGTCGGTGTGTGCTAGTTGATAGAGTGTACAAGAATTGCCCTTTAATGATTCGAGACTCATCTTTCCCGGCTGATCTGATGTTGCTACCATTTGATGAGTTCGATATTATCCTCGGTATGGATTGGTTAACCATACACCATGCAGTAGTGAATTACAGACGAAAGACTATTGATTTGAGGTGTCAGAATAACGAGATAATTCAAATTGAATCTGTGGATTTAAATGGGCTACCAGCTGTGATATCTTTGATGTTGGCTCGATAGTATTTGAGAAAGGGTTGCGAAGCTTATCTTGCGTATGTGATTGACAACAAAGTAACCGAAAAGAAGATTGAATCTACACCGGTTATTTGTGAGTATCCGGATGTGTTCCCGGAGGAATTGCTGGGATTGCCACCTGTTTGGGAGGTAGAGTTTGGTATTGAGTTAGTGCCAGGGATGACTCCAATCTTGATAGCTCCATATAGAATGGCACCGACCGAATTAAAAGAGTTGGAAGCTCAGTTGCAAGAATTGACAGATAGAGGTTTTGCCCGGCCGAGTTTCTCTCCCTAGGGTGCGCCAGTCCTGTTTGTGAAAAAGAAGGACAGAACTTTGAGAATGTGCATCGATTATCGACAACTCAATAAAGTGACCGTAAAGAATAAATATTTGTTGCCACGTATCGATGATTTATTTGATCAGCTTAAGGGAGCTTCAGTATTCTCGAAAATTGATCTGAGGTTAGGTTATTATCAGTTGTGAGTTAGAGACTCGAATGTACCAAAGATTGCTTTTCGGACGAGATACGGCCATTACAAGTTTTTAGTGATGCCATTTGGACTCACTAATGCCCCTGCTGTTTTCATGGATCTGATGAATCGGGTATTCAGACCGTATCTAGATCGATTTGTGGTTGTATTCATAGATGACATTCTGATCTATTTGCGTGACAAAACCGAGCATGCCGAGCATTTGAGACTTGTGTTACAGATTTTGCGTGATAAGCTGTTGTATGCAAAATTCAGCAAATGTGAGTTTTGGTTGAATGAAGTTAGCTTCCTGGGGCATGTTGTTTTAGCATCGGGCATTTGGGTTGACCCGAGTAAAGTTTCGACTATACTTGATTGGAAACCTCTGCGGAATGTTTCTAAAGTTTGGAGTTTTCCGGGACTTGCCGAATACTATAGACGCTTCGTGAAAGGGTTTTCTATGATTGCAGCCCCGATGACAAAGCTATTACAGAAAGACGTTAAATTCGAGTAGTCAAAAAGATGTCAAAAGAGTTTTGATCAGCTAAAAACCTTGCTAACGGAAGCTCCAGTGCTTGTTCAGCCAAAGTCGAGTAAAGAGTTCGTTATCTTTAGCGATGCATCTTTAAATGGTTTGGGCTGTGTTTTGATGCAGGAAGGTAAAGTTTTAGCCTACGCCTCGAGACAGTTAAAGCTGCACGAAAAGAATTATCTGACTTACGATCTTGAATTGGCTGCCATAGTTTTTGCTTTGAAAATATGGCGTCACTATCTATTCAATGAGAAATGTCATGTTTACTCTGATCACAAGAGTCTAAAGTATTTAATGACTTAAAAGGATCTGAATTTGAGACAGGAACGATGGTTGGAACTGTTAAAGGACTATGAGCTTGTGATTTATTATCACCCGGGGAAGGCTAATGTGGTCGCTGATGCACTTAGCCGAAAGTCACTATTTGCTCTACGTGCAATGAATGCGGATATAGCTATGACTGATGATGGTGTGATTATTACAGAATTGAAAGTGAGACCACTGTTCGTACAACAGATCCACGAAGCTCAAGAGGTTGATAATGACTTAATAGCAAAAAGGAGTCCATGTGGCTCGAATACTGATTCAGATTTTCAGTTAGATGCTGAGAGATGTCTACGTTTTAAGAATCAGATATGTGTGCCTAAGAACCATGGGTTGATTCGAATGATTTGTGATGAAGCTCATAATAGTACATTGTCGATTTATCCGGGTAGTACGAAGATGTATAACAACCTGAGACAGCATTATTGGTGGCAAGGTATGAAACGAGATATTTCAGACTATGTGTCGAAGTGTTTAATATGTCAACAAGTGAAAATCGAGCATCAGGTACCATCGGGACTACTTCGATACCTAGGTGGAAATGGGATCGAGTCACGATGGATTTCGTATCTGGGTTGCCGTTGACACCGCGCAAGAAAGACTCAATCTGGGTTATTGTTGATAGACTGACGAAATCGGCCCATTTTATTTAGGTACGTACGGATTTCTCACTTGATAAGTTAGCTGAGTTGTACATATCGCAGATCGTACGATTGCACGGAGTACCTATTTCTATTGTTTCAGATAGAGATCCGAGGTTTACATCGCGATTTTGGAAGAAACTGCAAGATGCTCTAGGTACTAAATTGCACTTCAGTACTGCTTTTCACCCTCAGTCGGATGGATAATCTAAACGTGTTATTCAAATACTCGAGGACGTGTTGAGATGTTGCGTTCTTGAGTTTGAGGGTACGTGGGAATGATACTTCCCTTTGATTGAATTTGCGTACAATAACATCTTTCAATCGAGTATCAAAATGGCACCTTACGAAGCTTTGTACGGTCGTAAATGTCGTACACCTCTATATTGGACCGAGCTAAGTGAAAGCAAGATACACGGGGTTGATATAATCAGAGAGACTGAGCAGAAAGTAAAAGTAATCCGAGAAAGTCTAAAAGCCGCGTCAGATCGTCAGAAGTCATATGCGGACTTGAAACGTAAAGATATAGAGTTTCAGGTGGGTGACCGAGTATTTTTAAAAGTCTCACCGTGGAAAAAGATACTTAGATTTGGTCGTAAAGGAAAGTTGAGTCCGAGATTTATTGGGCCGTACGAGGTTACTGAATGTATCGGGCCAGTTGCGTACAGGCTTATGTTGCCATCTGAGCTAGACAAGATTCACAATGTTTTTCATGTATCGATGCTTCGACGATATAGATCCGACCCTTCTCATGTGATTAGCCCGTCAGAGGTTGAAATTCAGCCTGATTTGATTTATGAGGAAGAACCAATTTGCATCTTAGCTCGTGAAGTGAAAGAGTTACGAAATAAGAAAATCTCGTTGGTTAAAGTTTTGTGGCATAAACAGGGGGTTGAGGAAGCAACCTAGGAACTCGAAGATTCAATGAAAGAATGCTACCCATATTTATTCATCGGTAAGATTTTCGGGGACAACAATCCCTTAAGGGGGGAGAGTTGTAACAGCCTGATTTTGACGCTAATCGGAAACAGTGGTTTCGGGACTACAAATCTGAGTATATTATAATTGGTGTCTATGATTTATAAGTGAGCATGTGCAAAAATTTCGTGAATTAATTTGTTCATTTATGTGTTTAATTTAAGAAAAATGATTAAATTGCATAAGTGGTGAAAGTAGCCATTTGCTTGATTGAAAGGTTAAATCAATGTGTCTTTATAATAAGGGGGTTTTATGTTGCAATTTCCGTTATTATAATAATAGTGGACGGCAAAGTGCTTATATGATGCCTTATTATGTTTGTTTTATATGTTAAATTTATATTAATGATAAAATAGATATTAAAAACATATTATAATAAAAACATAAAAGAGAAAGTGCATGTTCATCTTTTATTTTCTTATTATCACCGAAACTAAAGAGAAAAGAAAAGAGAAAAACCTTCAAGAGTTTCGGCCCTTTGCAAGCTTAATTAGGTATGTGATTGAGTTCGGTTTTTGTTAATTTTACGGTTTTGAGATCGTTGCTTCGAATACTACCCGACCCATGTTAAAATTTTTGTTATTAATGCATGAGTGATGTTTGGCCATTGATGAAGGCTTGTGATTATTGATGTTTGATGATTTTATTTTAAAGATATGTTTTAGATTACATGTTTTATATTGGAAATTTTGATAATTTTGAGTAATTAGGACTAAATTGAGAAATTTGTAAATTGAAGGGTCAAAATGTGAAATAAATGAATTGTATGGTCTTGAATGGGCATAGGTAGTATTCGGCCCTAAAGGAGTAAATTCATATTATGTGTATTTTGTGTTTTGTGCAATAGGGACTAAATTGTAAAAGTTGTAAATGTTAGGGGTAAAATGGTAATTTGCATAATTATATGTTTTTGGATTAAATTGAATGAAAATATATTTGAATGAGCTTAATTTGGAATTATTTAGATCAAGAACAAAAAGAAATGGGATTGGATCGGGGAAAGGCGAAGTTGAACGAATAGCCGGGAAACCTTAATCCGTCGATTTCTGAGGTAAGTTTTTAAGCAATAGGATTAAATTGAATTATTTCTATACTAAAACATACATGTTCAAGTGAAGTAATAGAATTAATTTAAAATGCCGAATGGGGCATGGGAGATTATTATGTCTGTTAGCCGATTGTGGTTAGTTTATATATGTATATATGTATATGCATTGATTAATTGGGTTGGCCGAATATATGTACTTGTAATAATGGATACATAAATTTATGGAAATGGAACGAGAGTAGTGTTAGTAATTGAATGTGTGGATATGTATGTATATGTATATTAGATGATGCCGAATGTGATGACATGAGATAAGAGAAATGAGATGTTAGTGAGCCTTCAAATATATGTGTACATATGAATGAATCTAAAATCATATGTGTATTTGGAAATGAGGAGAAAATGGGTTAATGGGCACTATGTATGCGAGCTAACATACCGAGCACTGTGTGTGCGAAATCGGTTGAATGGCACTATGTGTGCGAGAAATGAGTAATGGCACTAAGTGTGTGATACATTATCGGATGATGGCACTATGTGTGCGTTTTATCAAGTAACGGCACTAAGTGTGTGATACGTTACATGAATTTACACTAAGTGTGCGGGTTTACGAATGTATTAAAGATATCAACTAGTGAATTGTATTAAATGTGATGGAATGAACAAGTATGTGATTCATGAAAACTAGGAAGGTTAGTATTAATATGGTAAGTGAAGTTAGCTTATGAAATTTGAGATATGTTATGTGGATTGAGATTTCGAGTATGTTTAGAATGTAATGATGATGCATAGTTCTATATGATATTTAATAAAGAATGCATGAATGTTTGGTTATGAAATTTACCAAACATGGTAGTTATCGAAGGGTGATTCGATATTTACGTATATATGAACCTACGGCTATGAGGTTGATGATAATCATGTTAATTTGATTTTTACTTATATGATGTTTAATTTCATTCTTATCATTGCTTATAACTTACTAAGCTAAGATAGCTTACCGTTGGTGTTCATTTGACTATTTTATAGATTTTGAAGGCTAGCTCGTGCTCGAGGATCTTCGTCAAAGTCAATCGCACTATAACCTAACTTTGGTATTCTATAAGTTGTATCTCTTTTGAAACTTATGACATGTATAGACTATGTCTTTTGGGTTGTGTTTGAATGACATGTATGTATATATGTATATATATATATATATATGCCATGCGAAAATGGCTATGCTTCTTTGTTTGAGTTTGGTTTGAACATGTTTAATTATGGAATTACTATTTGAGTATATTAGTATATATATATTTAATGCCTACCTTGGAAGTTATTTCATAATATGTATATGTGAATTTTGAATTTTTGAAATTGGTTGAATATGGTATATAAGACATTGGGTTGATAAAAATATTTTTGCATAATTATTTGAATGTACCAACGTGATTAGACATGAATGAAATAGGTCACATTTTGTGTATGTGTTTATCAAAGGTGATACATTAATGAGCAAATTGATGTGTACTCATTTGTAGATATTCGGCCATGACTTTGTTTTAGTTTGGAGCTTAAATTTTCCATTGAGTGCTATAGTATGTTCGGCCATGAGAAATAAATGGCTAAATCATTGATGTAATATTTAGCTAAGGTGTGCTTATGATGGAATATATTTATGAAATGAACATTGCCAAATGTGACATGAAATTATGAGATAAATGAGTAGATTTGAAATTTATATATATGATATAATCGAATGAGGGATAAGTATATAGGTCAATGTTATATTTGTATGTGGTATAGAAATGAGGAATGAACATGTTCGAAATTGATGCATGAGTTCAGCATTGATATATGTTTAACTGTGTCGTTGATAATAAAAATGAAATAAATGAACAAGTACTATTTGCCTATTCGGCCTTTTCTTTAAAATGACCAAATGAATAGTGTTTTGTTATTTGAATGGAATTACTTATTTTAAATAATACAAATGATATTATTTCTGAGATGACTTGCTTATTTGTGATGTTATTATTTAAGTATTAAGATTCATGTGAATGGATGGACATTGTGGTTAGTTGAGTAATACCTCGTAACCCTAATCTGGCGACGGATACGGGTTAGGGGTGTTACAATTTCAATCAAGTTCAAGAGTTTAAAATTGTTTTTGAACTTTGTCCTAAATATTCTAAGTGTTTAAAAAAATTTCTAAGATGTTTGGAAGTCTTGAAATAATTTTTATGCTTTGAACTTTATTTATTCTTTGTTCTAAATACAATTTTTTATTTAAAAACATTTTAGCTATATCAAACTAATTTATCAAAAAAAAAGCTAATTTAACATATAAGTTTACCGAGAAAATCATAATTTATCTTGGTCAAGAAAGTGAGGCTGAGAGGTAAGCGCGTATTGGTCGATTAGTAATTAGTTAGAGGGCGAGAGGTATTAACTGGTTAATTAATAAATAACTTGATAAAACTCGAGTTCTGAAGTTAATTAGGAGTACTGAAGTGAGTGAATCCCTTGCTTGATTTATTAGATTCAATTTTGATTGTTAATTGGACATTTTAGTTTTAGATAATTTTATGTTAGTTTAATTAATTGATTTTAATTTGATTTTTTGTAATATAATTTTAATTTACTACTATTTAGCCACGTTAGTGTATGAAAGTTAATTTAAGTTTAATTCAACCTCCCTTGGGTACAATCTTCGGAAATTTTCCTGGAGTGTTAAACACTTTACTATATTACAATTTGACACGTATATTTTTGGACACTACTGCTTAATTAGATATTTATTTGTTGCAGTATTTTTGGTCCAAACGTTCTTACGTCTGGTGGCGGTCGAGATTCAGTAGATCATTTCTATGATGCCACTCCGTAGAGCCAGTAGATCATTTTCATGATGTCGCTTTGTAGAGCCAGTAGATCATTTCCAACGAAACCTCCTTAAATCCTCCTGGTTAATTCAAACACCTACATGTTCACCTACAAGGTTGGGCCATTATCATATTTCGCAACTCCATTTCATATTTACCTCATATGTTCTTTCATCGTGCCAATTTTCCTATCTTCAACTAACCTTCCAAAATAATTCCCTCTTTACTCCTCATTTTATAATCAGGCATGTCACGCACATTATTACAACCAATACTAGTTATTCAGACTATATCATAGTACTTCACATACCAATTCATCGATACACAACCCTATCGTGCAATCAAAGAACATACTTTCAAATAATCATGTGATTGCACAAGTTTATGCATGCATATCTGTAACCACCCAAACCTGGCCTAAACATTATGGTTAGATTGAGAAGGCTATATTAGCCACCGAAATGGCTAAGCTAACTTACATTACTTTTGAAGACTTTGAATAAACTTATTTTAAAGAAAACTGTAGTTGTACATTGAGTTAGCTTAAAAGAATTCATTCATTAGGTCGTGTATGCTTAGGATTCATTTTATTGTTGACAGTATTGTTTTAGAAAAACCATTTGCTTGTCGCTCTTCTTTAGGAAAAAGCTCAAAGTTAAACTTCTAACACCCCAAGTAATTTATTTTTGCTTCTGTAAAATTTGACACAACTGTGTATCTGCTTCAGTGATTAAATGTTCTGTGTGTGTGTGTGTGAGGTCCTAAGTTCAAGCCTTAGCTTTGGCAAATTTTGTTATTTTTGGATTTAAGCCCTATCTCTGTTCGGTGGGCTTATATTTAATTGTCTATAATTCTATATCAGAATGAGCCTGCTGGTTCAAGTGGTAAGGGTGTTGGTGTGTTGGAGGTCCTGTGTTCGAATCTCTGCGTAAGTGTAGCTGTTTATCTTTTTGTCTGGCGTGTCTGCTGGAGTTTCTGTTGAATAGGTTTCTGAATGGGTTAGTGGGGGGAGAAAATTTAGGGATATGGGAGCATAATCTTGATTTTGGTTGTTATCTTTTCTTTTTCCTCCTAAATTCCCAAAAAAAATTGACGTCAAAATTTCTTCTCTTCTTCCTTTCGATTTTTCCTTTTCTTTTTCGAAAAACTTTCTTTCAATTCTTTAATTCGGATTGTGAATCCTGCATTCAATCATTGTTCTGTGGTTTCCTGTTCTTTAATCAACCGGTAAGTGGAGTTATATTCCCTTTAACTATAGTTTGGGTTTGACAGTGTTAGTTCGTGAGACTCAAATGTTAAAATCTATGTTTTTATTTTCGAACCTTTTCGTGGGGATTAAAATTCTATTTTGCTCAACAGCGAATAGTGAAGGAGGGGATCTATCTCTCGTAGAATTTTAGTTGGAGGCATTCAAGAAATCGGGTAAGCTTTGAGTATTTGAATTGTGACTTGATTAGTTTGAGGGAATTCAGTTTAATTTATCATTTTAGGCGATTAATTCGGGATAATTGGTGAATTATAGGTTCTGGTGATCTCGAGTGTGTTATTGTGTCAAAACCGAAGTAGGTATGTACCCAAAATGTAGAAAAACGAGATTCAGTGAAAACATAAAGACCCCACTGTCGACACTACACGGTCGTGTGGTAGGCCGTGTGATCGACGAAGGCCAGGCCGTGCACAAGACACGGCCGTGTGAGCCACACAGGCAAGGAGAAATTAGGCCTGTAGGCCACACGGGCGTGTGGTAACTGGGTCAGGCCGTGTGATCCACATGGGCAAGGCCAATCTGAGCGTGCAGGCCCATTTATTTGAATTTCTCCCTAGGGTTGCACAGGTCGTCCCAAACAACTGATTGCTTGATGATCTGATTGCTTGATATATTGATCTGATTAGGATACTGATGCATGTCTACTTGCACTATTATCTGCATATCTGTTATCTATGTACGCTTATATCTAAGAATGTGAGCATGTTAGACTACTTAGCTGTATTTGATTATTTCTGTATCTGATGTTGGGGACGGGATGATGTATATTGGAGGAAGTTTTCTGAAAGGCAATTTACGCCTACTATTTGGCAACATGGTTGTATTATATCTATTATGTGCCGCATCGGTACAACCTGATGTGTAGGGCTGGGTGGATGTTTTAAACCCCAAATAGTGTGTAAGAATGGTCGAGAGATGGTGTGTAGAGGATGGGGGTAGGTTATCTAGTTTCTAATTCTGATTTGCACATCTGTACATATATCTGAGATGGGCTTAGGCCCTAATCTGCATCTGTAACTATAGAGGGCTTAAGCCCGAATCTGTATTGACTGATGCTAATTTTCTGGTTGTGTGCATGCTTAATTCTGTGGGGTTACACACTGAGTTTACATAAACTCACCCGTTTCTTTTTATACTGTACAGGTAATCCATAGAGTTAGGCAGATCGGTGCAGCGGAGCCCCTCGATGACCACATGTTCGAACCGATTACGGTTACGAGTTAAATTTTTTTATTCTGGTTTGTTTTGTTTTTTATTTAATTCAGACTTTACGGGCTGTTTTCATTTTAAATATTGGGTTTGACTTCTATTTTTATGATTTTATAGTTGCAAAATGCGATATAACTTGGATTTTACCAAAAACAAAGGCTTTCTAAAAATATTGAACGAGTTTTCCTAAACTCAACGATTTTATAAGCTTCCGCTAAAAAAAAGGTACATCTTACGAGATTTCGACTAATTAAATAAACGTTTTAGAATGAATATAAAAAGATAGGAGTTAAATAATCAAAATTGGTTTCTACCGAGATAACCCCATTTTCAAACGAGATAACTCCATTTTCAAAATCCATTCCATGTGACATCGCCAGATTTGGCCATAACGTCTAGGCCGGGTTTGGGGTGCTACAAAACTAATGCAGTAGAAAAACCATTTTTCAAGTCATTTGGTGAAATTAGATGCCTTATCGATTTGTTTTTTCAAAAACAGTTCCTTTGCAATGCAACGAAAACTAGGGAACAATATCAAATTTTACTTAAGCCCGATATCATGCATTATTCAGTTATTATGCTTGAGTAATTCATGCATTCAAGAATCCCCAAAAGAAAAGTTACCAAGCCACAGACCAGAAATAATTAAAAATTACAAACCAAAACCAATAAAGACTTAATAATATTTATTAAGAAAAAATAATCCAAGGTCCAAGTTGATTCTCCGAATGCTGAGTCTGGTCCTAATTTCAAGGTTTACCTGAAAAGTTAAACACTATTAGAGGGTGAGCTTATGAAAAGCTCAGTGTGAGTTAAACAATTATTTAAACAAACATAAATATCTAATACAGTGAAACATATTAGCTTTAACAGAAGAAAACAAAACCATCATAGGAATTTCATATCGGTACATAGCCATTATCAAATTGATGTCAAACGGTGTATGAGCATAGGTCATCATTCATTCGAGTGACAATCATTAATTCTGATACCATTCAACACAACAAAATACAATACGTAGCATAAATCAATAGCATTCGAATATGTCGTGCACATGATGCAATGCAAAAAGGTTCCTACCCATACCATCCGCTATACACCACGAGTTCCCCAGAACTCGTCACCCGAACTCCAAAACATTATGGGCTTAAGCCCATTATGGTTAAAACCACTGATAACAATATGCAGAAAATTCTACCAGTAAGAATGCAAACAAGTTGCCAGTAAAAAAGCGATAAATCATCATTCCCTTCGGTACTCTAGGTGCAGTGCACTGACTACGAATAATGCAGACTTAATATGCCACTGGTGCTCCACGGAACTCCTCCGTCAACCACAAAATCCCAACCCAATGCATATGCAATATGTCACACAATCTCATACATACTCATATCTCAATACTTTTCACATTCATTTGACATGCTCATCATGTCCTCAATAATCACATACTTTCATTAAATGGAAACAGTGTTCCAATCTTTCAAATTACCATTGTGTTGGTATCAATCACTATCGTTCAATTTCACATACTTTACGGATTTTCATTGTGCATAAGTAGCACCATTTTCAGTACACAATATAACAAATATCTCATGCATTTAAATAATACATAACCTTAATATCTTAACACATTATATCATTTAGTCAAACATTCTTATATCTTAACAGCTCAAATATGCAATTACAAACTCAATCAAACATTCATACTATCAAACTTGCAATTTTGCTAACATGTTAATCTTTTAAGGCTCGAAACATACCTGGTTCGGCCACTCACAAAATCAATAATTTGGCTATTAAGCCAATCCAATAAACAAGCTAATTTATCAAATATAACATGATATTTAATATTTTCAAACAATTTTATGAGTTTAGGACCCACACCTTATTTTTCGCTTCCTCACAGCACACTAGCAAATCTTCCATAATTCTTTAAACGAACCTAAACCAAAATTTATTATAAATTCAATCAATTTACCATTAAACCAAACCCCAAACACCCACTTATGATTTCAAACCAATCGTTGAGATTATAACTATTTTATGAATCCAAACTAATTAGATCCCTTACACTGTATCGATGTGAACTGTACGTACAATCGTTCTTTTCTTTTACAGATGATTTGGGGCATTTGTGTCAGCACCTAATTCAATTATATACTAGAAAATCGGTAGCTAATTAATGATTAAATTCATTCATTTTAATCAATTCATAACCTTTACCCAACAACTACGTCGAAATAACAAACTAGTTATCCTTAATTGTACTTACGCTTCACGATTTGCGAGTTTCAAATGACCAAATCGATCAAGAGCCTTTTTCCCTAATTGACATGGGTTTAAAAGCTAATTAGGAGTGTTCAAGAACTCAAATTAAGGCTGGAATTAATTGGTAAAGATTCAAGAAACAAAACAACCCCCTTTCTTGCACATAGGCGCACGCACCACCACCCATGGTGGCCAAAATTGGGGTTAAATTTTAAAATAGTTTGAGATCTCATTAAAATCTGGAAAAATACCTTTGAAATCATTTAAAATTCTCCAAATTCCAGATCTGGAATTTTTTTTTTCTAATTGACAAGATTAATTAAGAAATTGAAGAGAAAAGAGATCTTACCCAAGCTAGTTGAGAGAAACAGTAATGACACTTTCTTGGCAATGTTCGAGATTTATCTTGGGGTTCAAAATTTCATATTTTGGGCTGATTTAGATGAGGATAAATGGAATAAATATAATAAATAATATGGTGCACAATCTTGACGCAAAAAGAAAAAGAAAGAGATTGTAAAATGGAAGGTGTAGGCGACGACATTAATGGAGGAAAGGAAAAAAAATCAAAGAGAGGAAGAGGAGGAGATGAATGACTAGGGAAATGAGAAGGGGGATTAAAGACTGATTATTTGTGAAAAATTAACATTTATACCTAGGGTTTCAAGGCTTGGATGGCACACACATTAAAAACAAGAGATTTTTGTCAAAAATCAAATTATTTCGCAAGGGAAAGAATTCGAACTTGGGATTTCATTTAATTTCCATGCTTTCTCATATTTCTTTTAACCATTAGGATTTTTTCTCATTCTTGAAATAATTTTGCAATATTTATTTTAAAAGCAAGGCATGTCACATATACTAGGGTTCAAGGCAAAATTTGCAAAATAATAAAAATGGTGAGAGTGAAGGGATTTGAACTTCGATTTCAAGGAACGTTTCACTAACACTTAACCAACAAACCAATACCTCATTTATTTCCTAAAAATGCATAGATAATCTCAAAATTTAAGGTATGACCACTCTCTATCGATTCTTAAACCCTATTCTACTAACCCCCTATTTTTGGGATGTTACAATATCTTTCTTAGTTAACAACAATCATATACAGTCATAGGACTCAAACTGAACTTGGAGCAGAACATACAAGCAGTACAATAACCAGAATAGCACCCAAAATATTGGAGTACAAAAACTCACATGTTGTCCTTCCTCCCTGCCAACTTAGCTTTTCCAACCAACAAAGCCTTATTCATCCAGACAACTAAGCATGACCACCAACATACTAATTAAATCGAAAGCATTTTCAAAGATTTCAGAAATCCTTACTTTTTTTTCTAAAATCCACGAATAGGGAAAGATTAAGAAGCTTACCAGGTTACTGGATTTTCTACTTTCCAAACTCAAATCTCATGATCACTGCCCCATGTAAAGCTTTCCTCAACTTTCGCTTATTGGGAGCAACTAAAGAAAATGATACAAAAGAGATGAAAATGATATAGGAATGAGAAAATTATGCCTGCAGAATAATCATTCTCACAAATATATATAACCTTTCACGCACGGTCACCAAAGCCCCAAATAAACCATCCATTGATAATCATTTTGTTTCCCACTAAGGAACCAGTCTGTTCCAACTTAACTGAACTAGAGTTGAGACCTAATTATTTACCATTCAACCACTAAAATTTCTAGATTTTCCAGTAGAGTCCATCGAACCTACTATCTCTTTCAATTAACTCCCAAATCTTTCTTAATTTCTGGACCTTAATGAAAACCGGTTGTGACATACACATCATCACTATCCTTGCCCAACTTAGGATGTACTATCGTTCCTTCAATAACTCTTTTCGACCTCTAGTTGATCACCTTAACTTGGTCCTTCCCATCTCTCCTCAAATTGTTCTCGGTATTGCTTGGAATACTAGTGAGAGGTTTAGGTTGAAGCATTTGGCACAATTTTGAGATTTGATATTTTTAAAGATACCTTAAAGAAATGACTATCTTTTTCTAATTTGCTTATTCACATCACCATAGGTGGTTCAACCTATACAATTTGGTTTCTATAACATTTTTATAGTTTTTTCTATAACTTTTTAATAATTTTTATAATTTTGAAAAATCTCTTAAATGATTGTTGTCGTAACCATTTTTTTGTAAACGGGAATCGACTAGGGTTGAAAACAAAAATAAAATGGGAGTCACCACCGATCTTTATTAGGTGTGTTGGATCACTTTTGTTTTAATAAAACGTTTTGGTTTACTAAAACAATGTTTTTGGTCTACGAAATTTGAGAAAACGGGTTCGGGAATCTGTTACATGCGAGGAAGGATTAGCACCCTCGTCACACCCAAAATTGGTACGAAATTGATTAATTAGTGTCTCAATGTCAAAAGTTGAAAATTTGAAAAAGATTTTAAAAATACGATCTCTTTTAAAAATATTTGAATTTTCTCGAATTGGATATTAAGGTTCTCTCGTTCCGAAGGAATAAAATATCACATCCAGCACGTTAGGACATGATAATTTAAATCCTCGAACCCGAGATCATCTCATGATTCCGAGACTCATGCATTTGAAGATATCAAAAGAATATTCGATTATTTGGCCAAGCGAAAAATTGAAACCCAGCACGTTAGGGCACGATTTCTCGAATTTCCAAACACAGAATATTGCCTTATTTTGAAAGCTTTTGTTTTTGGATAAGATTAATAAAATATTTTAAAAATGATATACGATTGGTAGATTATGTTTTAAAGAATCATTATTTAAAGCATGAATAGGGTTGTACTCAATGAATAATGGTAATGTGACACAAATTTGGCGTAATGACAACGTAATACACATCATACATAAAATTGGTATCGTTGACCTAAAATATTAATCTGCATGAATAATAATAATGATAATGGAACAATAATATAAACAACGATGATGATAATAACGATGATATGGAAATACAAATAAGCAAATTATAATACATACAAGAATGATAATCACATAGCTTATACTATTTAAATACCAATATTAATAATCATAGACAAATGAATCAAATGATAATATATTGTTTAGAAATAAATAATAAAAAGCAAACTAAAATAAAATAATTTTAAGATAAATGCTAAAGAAAAATAAAATAGATACTATATAAGTTTAAAAATAAGTAGTATATGAGAAACTTGAAATAAATAAATAAAATAACGATTTAAGAATAAACGAATTTTAAAATTACACATAACATGATTTAAATTGAACAATATGTGAAATTTAAAATAGATAATATAACTTAAAATAATTCATAAGCTGAAATGAATAATAAGTGAAATTTTTTTTAAAAAAAAAGTAATATACAAAATGTTTTTAAAAAAGATGATATACATTTATACAAAAATAATAATATCTATATATACATATGAGATAAATATCATATTAGGGAAACTTTAAAATAGACAAAAATAAATATTTAACAAGCAAAAGAGTTAAAACAACAGTATATATATATATATATATATATATATATATATATAATGATTTAACACAAGTGGTAAAAACAATTTCTAAGTACGTATGAAAACAAGGTTTTAAAAAAAGGAACATGTAAAGCATTTTAAAGTATCTAAAGCATGAAATAATTTAAAATAAATAATGCAAAACAGCTTATTATACATAAGCTATGTAATTTAACAAATAATGTTTCTAAAATAATTCATGTGTACCAAGAATTTTAAAACAAATAGTATGTACATATATATATATATAAACGATTTAATACGAATAATATGTATGACTTCAAACAAATAATAATAATAAAATGAATTTGAAAAATAAATGAGTAAATTACACAAAACTAGGGACGAAATTAAAAAATTGAGCCGAAATGAATAATCAAAAGCTAATTTAGGAGCGAATTGAATGGTGCGAAATTAATGGGGACCAGATGGGAAAATATTCCCAAAGTTCCGTGGGCACATCCAGTTTGACAGCTCCAGGGACAAATTCGAAAGCAAAATGAAACTTGAGTGCCAAATTTAAAAGAACAAAGAAGACAGAAATCAGGGCCTAATCGAACGGAGCCGCGAAAGAGAGGGACCGTTCGCGCAAATCTCTCTTTTAAGGGAACATGCGCTGCTACTCTTGCACCAAACGGCGCCATTTTGCTAAGTGTATATAAGGCCCAAATTTTTCTGAAAAAATCACATTTTAACCCTAAAATTTTAAAAAAAAAAAAAATCAGCAGCCACCCCAACCCTTTTCCTTCTCATCTCTTCCCTTACTCCAGCGAGTGGGTTCCCTCCGATGGTGCGCTTGCTGCCCGTCGCACCACCACTGCATACGGTGGCCGACGGCGTGCAAAGCAGGCCTTTAGCCCCGTGTCGAGTCAGATTGAAGGCCTAGCCTTCTTGGCTAAAAACCCGAAAGAAAAAGGTCCACTTTCACCCCCTTTTCGTACCTGATTCCAACCGCGGAGAGAAACCTCCGTCGATGGACCACGGGGTGACGACGCGGCTGCGGGGTAACTCCGGTGAGCCCTTTCCTCTTTTCTTTTTATTATTTTTTTTGTAAAAATAACAAAAAAAATGAAAACTTTAAAGCAATATTTGAAATAAAAAAGAAAAAGTCACCTTAAAATTTTAGTCTTTTGATTGATTTTCGTATTTCTCTCCTTGAATCCGGAGATAAAGAGAAAAAATACAATATGGCTGTTGAGCCTTTTATAAACGAACTAAAACTGTTGATTTTCTATCATTTTGTCACTTTGCCATTGTTTCTTCTATTTTTGCTTGTTTCTTGTTGTTGCAGGCGGTCAAAGGCGGTGGCAGAGAACAGGTGCACAGAGGCGTAGGTATGCGGTGGCTGAGACGCTTAGGGGCTAGGGTTTTGAAAATTTTTAAAGTTTTGGGCCGATATAGATTGGGTTGAATTGTTTGGCTTTTAACGGGCCCGGGTTTGATTTTATATTTGGATTTGGGCCAAAATTGGCCATTACAGCTACCCCACTTTGCTCGTTGTCGTGTAACGAGAATAGAGCAAAGACTTTAAAAGGGCCAATTTTGCCTATTCTCACTAAATCTTGATTTCTTTGGTGCTTCTATTCTTCGAATAGCCTCATTCCATTCCTCTGCATCTTCAGGGGTATAGGAATTAGTGTTTCAATCTACTCGATTGTAACTTCAAAGAGATAAAGTTAATAGCTTTATTCGCTCCAATGTAATTTCAGGGAGAAGAGATTTGTAGCTTTGATCTATTCTGCTGGAACTTCAAAGAAGCAAGAATTATGGTTTCAATGTAATCTCAGGGGGAAGGGATTTGTAGCTTCGACCTACTCCGCTGAAACTTCAAGGAGATGAGAAATGTGGCTTCGAGCCGCTCCAATGTAGTTTCAAGGGGAAGAGATTTGTAGTTTTGATCAACTCTAAGGGAACTTCAAGGAAATGTGAATTGTTCCTCAATGTAATTTCAGGGAAAAGGGATTTGTAGCTTCAACCTAATCCACTGAAGTTTTAACGAGGCAAGAATTCAGGGAGAAGAGATTTGTAGTTTTGATCTTCTCTACTGGAACTTCAAGGATATGAAAACTGGTAATTTCAACCTGCTCTGCTGTATCTTCAAGGAGATGAGGTTGGTGGCTTAAATCTACTCCGCTGCTTCATGGATATGAGGTTCACCGTCTTCGATCTGCTCCACTACTGCTTAGGGAGACAAGATCTGTAATCTCCAGTCTACTCCCCTGCCGCTTCAGGGAGATAAGGCTGATGGCTTAAATCTACTCCGCTACTTCATTGAGATGAAATTCATCGTTTTCGATCTGCTCCACTACTGCTTAGGGAGACAAGATCTGTAATCTTCAGTCTACTCTACTGCCGCTTCAGGGAGATAATGCTGATGGCTTAAATCTACTCCGCAGCTTCATGGAGATGAGATTCGTCGTCTTTGATCTGCTCCACTACTGCTTAGGGAGAGAAGACCTATAATCTTCAATCTACTCCACTGCCACTTTAGGGAGATAAGGCTGATGACTTAAATCTACTCCGCTGCTTCATGGAGATGAGATTCGTCGTCTTTGATCTACTCCACTACTACTTAGGGAGACAAGACCTGTAATCTTCAGTCTACTCCACTACCGCTTCAGGGAGATAAGGCTGATGGCTTAAATCTACTCCGCTGCTTCATGGAGTTGAGATTCGCCGTTTTCGATCTGCTCCACTACTGCTTAGGGAGACAAGATCTGTAATCTTTAGTCTACTCCACTACCACTTCAGGGAGATAAGGCTGATGGCTTAAATCTACTCCGAGATTCGCCGTCTTTGATCTGCTCCACTACTGCTTCAGGAGACAAGACCTATAATCTTCAGTCTACTTCACTGCTGCTTCAGAGAGATAAGGCTGATGACTTAAATCTACTCCGCTGCTTCATGGAGATGAGATTCGCTGTTTTCGATTTGTTCCACTACTGCTCAGGGAGACAAGATCTGTAATCTTTAGTCTACTCCACTGCCGCTTCAGGGAGATAAGGCTGATGGCTTAAATCCACTCCGCTGCTTCATGGAGATGAGATTCACTGTCTTCGATCTGCTCCACTACTGCTTAGGGAGACAAGATCTGTAATCTTCAGTCTACTCCACTACCGCTTCAAGGAGATAAGGCTGATGGCTTAAATCTACTCCGCTGCTTCATGGAGATGAGATTCGCCGTCTTCGATCTGCTTCACTACTGCTTAGGGAGACAAGATCAGTAATATTCAATCTGCTCCACTGCAAGGTCAGGGATGCCAGACTGGTATCTTCGATTCGCTTCGCTCAGGAAGGCAAGATCTGATATAATGCTGAATGATTAGGATGCCATGATTGAAATGCTCCTAATTTGACGTGCTTTGAATGATGATGTATGAATGCAGAATGAAATGGTCCCTTTAATGACTAGGATGCAATGATTGGAATAAATCAAATGCTCCTAACTAAATGATATTATGAATGCAGAATGTCATGAGAATGATCTTTTTTTTTTTAAAGATAGGATGCAATGCTCAGAATGAATCAAATGCTCCTAACTAAACATGTTTTGCATGAATGTAGAATTTCATTAGAATGATCCATTGTATAATGATTAAGATGCAATGATCAGAATGAACGAAATGCTCCTAACTAAATGATATTATGGACGACATTTGCATGAATGCAGAATGTCATGAGAATGATCCCCTTTTAAATGCTTAGGGTTGTCATTGCTCGTCGTTCTTCCAGGTTGTATCACTTGACGTAATATCCTGTCTTCTTGCTTGGGTGGTATTCTGACAGAAAACCCGAAGAAACAATCGTATTTTTCTAAATCGGTTTTCCCCACTGTAACTTCAGTGTCTCTTCCACTGTACCTTGGGGACATAAAATTTGCGCCATCTTTAAACCATCCTACTACGACTTATGGCTATAGAATTTGTATCAACTTTAATCAACCCACTACAACCCAAGGGTAAAGGATCTGTAACTTGTTCAATCAGCTGATCACTCCCTGGGTGACCTAACCAAATGTGTATGCATGATATTTGCATGGATGCAGAATATCATTTTTCCAAGAATGATTCCCCTTTTACACTTGGGTTAATCATGGCCCATTTTTCATCAAGATTGTATTACTGATGCAATATCTTGTCATTTTGTTCAGCTGATACTTTTTGACAAAAAATCTTAACAGGTAGTCTCAAATTAGACTCCTTTCTAACCCTTAGTTTTGGTGAGTTCTAAACAATAATCTTGTTTCAAGTTCTCATACTATTTAGAAGCTTCCAGAGTAATATGCAGAACTTCTTTTGTGAAAGTATTATTAGTCCATTAATTGTTATTTCAATGCAAAATGCTTGAAAAATAATGGACAATAAGGAAATTAATTGAGAGCAAAGCTCGAAATGAATAAATTAATCAAGATATTAAATTTGAAAAAAAAAACACAAAATGAGAATGAATTAATCAAGATAACAAATGAAATTTATTGGGGAGCGTATCTTGAAAAGAATAAAGTAATCAAAGATAGCAAATTCAATATGGGTAAGATGAAAACTAGGTGCCCCAGATATCGCAGCCTGAGCTTCTTTGTATGAACCTCTTGAGGACCATTTTGAGCTAAATATGTGTTTAGGGGATCTAGAGTACTTTGTTGATGCCTCAAGACGTAACATCTCATTCTTGTTGGTTCGGAGAAAGCGAGACTACTGTATGCCCCATTTTCGATCAAAATTTAAGCTGCCCCTTTCGGGTTTTCAGCTCAAATCCCCTTTGGTCTCAAAGCGCCCTTTGTGGGTTTTCACCATCTACTTTTTCTTTTTTTTCTTTCCTTTTTTTCTTTTTTTTTTTTGGAAAATTTTTTATTGAATCTGAATTCACCGGATTAGGCAGGTCATTGTCATCCATTTCGGTCAATATCCATGCTTCCCCAGAATAGGCCTTCTGTGCTGCATAAAGTCCTTCCTAGTTTGGCATCCACTTTTTTCTGAAGCCCCTTTTGCATGTGAAAAAATCTTCTTCAAAGCCCTATCACGAAATTTTCTAGGGCGAACCTTTTTGTTGTAAGCTCGCATTATCTGACCGTGACAGATAGCTTTTAACATTTTTTCTTCAAATTCAACTGACCATATCGGGATTAAATCCATTCTACTTCTTCCAACTTCAGTTCTGACAAGACTCGAAAAAAGAATGTCGACTTCAATAGACAAAATGCTTTTATTCCACAAATTAAGGTATTGCCCCGGTGAAGTTCTTGGCCAATGTTTGATAACCATAGAGGGTAAATGTAGCTTCTTTATGCCAATCTTTACAAGTCTGGGTCATCTTCCTAATGATCCCTTTTTTTTAATTGCCTTTGCTGCACTATGATGTGGCACCTGATCTTTGAACAGATCGCAAACTTTTAGCGTTGTGCGGTTAAATGTGATCTTTTGACTTTTTTTTTGTCGGTATTCTTTCTTTCTTCTTCTCTTTTTTGTTCTGATGACTATCAACTTTGTATTATTGGCCTACGAAGCTATTTCCACCCTCTTAGCGAAATAATTAATGCCTGCTAGAAGCTTCCGACGAGATCGTCCCAATAAACTCCATGCCCCACATAGCTGAGGTCTACGAAGAAATGAAGGAGGTACATGAATCTTGTCTTCATAAATTTGGCATTTACGGCATAACTAATGCAATCCCTTTCTATGATGGACCAGCAGAATCTGAATCTCATGATTAGCTTGGCTATCGTGAAATCATTAGCATGTGATTTTCAAATACCCTTATGAACCTCTTCTAGGATTTCCTTAGCCTTAACAGCATACCCACGTCTCAGTAGTTCAGGCGTGTCTTGATATGATCGTGCGAAAACATCTTTGAAATGATGTCTCACCTTATTTTTGTGGTGAGCTAGGCTCTCTTTCCTAGGCTCGCAATGTGCATTGACCCTTTGTAAGGTAGGATCTATTTTTCATCTTGCCCTACCATTCTTAACGAATCAGGTAGATAAGGTATAATCTCTATCATCTTCAAAGTCCTGAAATCCCTCTAGACACATATCTTGCTCAAAGTAGACTCTGAGTCAGTAGCAGTATGGCTCATGTCGTTGATATCTAGGGACCTGTTGTAGGTAAAAAGAGCATTCAAAGGACAAAATAAATCTAAGAATAATTATTTATGTGGTATGAACATGAATGAAATAAATGAATAAAAGAATATTTGCTCAAAGTGAGACACAAAAATGCGTTTTCATTGAAAATATAGATTTTGAACATAAGCCTATTTCACAAAAAGGTTCTTATTACTCTTAGGCTTAGAGCAATAAGTGTGTTTTGGACATTACTCTGAATTAGCTCTAAAAATACGGGGATCTCTTCCACAGTCCCATTGTTCAAAACACTCCCCAGTATGTAAGGGTAGACACTTGGAAAATTCTATTCCCCGGTTCCATCTTTAGATACATTGTTAATATTCAGATTTCCCAATATCTAGTCTTACACTAGAGCCCTGAACTCGACGTACTCTTGGATCTCATGCCGCTATCCATCGTGGCCCTCACAATATTTACCCCTTTAACAGAAAGGTTGGGTAACAGATCTTCTGCACCAGAGGGATTATAGAATTTTACAATATCTATTTTGATGAGCCTTTCGATTATCTTTTCGAAAGCAGCGCAGTTCTTGATCGAATGCCCTGTGATTCCTGCATGGTATTCGCATTGGACATTCACATCGTACCATTTAGGGTATGGAGGCTGTATTGGTTCCACGTAAAAAAGGGATAGAACATGTGCTTCAAACAAAATTTGGTACAACTCCCTATACGATATTGGAATGGGCGCGAACTGGCGTTTTTCCAAGTTTGATTTTGGATTGGGCTCTTGTCTTAGGGAGACCTGATAGCTGGTAGCTGCTGTCTTTGGCTGGCATACCGTAATCGGCTTCTAATTACCCTTGTTATACTTACTCGTATTATTCACTTCTTTTTCTTTTTTCTTCAGGGCCTCTAAGGTCCATTCTCCCTTTCCCTTTATTTCGGCTAGGCCATGTACCACAGGATTGACTCGATCATTCCCTGAATTAAAACCTAAACCCATTGGCAACTTCAACAATGATGAGGTATTAGTCTGATATCGGGGTTTGATAATGACGGGTCCCCCTTGCGAATGCGTGTCTGGTTGGGCTGGGACAGTTATTGGAGTAAAATCTGAGGAATAGATAAGGTCCTCATTATTGCTCCCATTGTTGACCACCGGGCTTTTCCTTTCTTCAAGCCTTCCGGCTAGTAACTGGATTAATTGGCTTATCACACTCATTTGATCTCGCATATCCTGTTGGATTTCGGCCAATCGCTCCTACATCTGTAT
Organism: Gossypium australe; assembly: GCA_005393395.2. Classification (NCBI taxonomy): domain Eukaryota; kingdom Viridiplantae; phylum Streptophyta; class Magnoliopsida; order Malvales; family Malvaceae; genus Gossypium; species Gossypium australe. The sequence goes on along the minus strand of CM016620.1, from coordinate 86,170,386 downwards.
TTGCCTTTGCTCTAATCTCTCCAACCTTCATTCCATGTTTTCCAGGTTAACTGAGATAATTTCACCTAATTAGGGTCCTTTTGTGAAAATTTAATGCAAATGATGCAATGCAATGCAGATGCATGGAATGAATGTAATAGAAAAAAAAGCGTTGATTCTGAATTCAATTCCATTAGAACAACTTTTCTAGAAAACAAATTTCTATACATAAAACGGATTACATATGCAGCCTTACCCTCGTACTCCCGGTGAAGACATCGATCTTCTCCTTTATATTCGAACGCTATGGTCAAATCTTGCTAATTTTTCCAAAAGATGTCTCTATTCTGATCCATGTTGCGACCCACTGCTCACTTATCCCTGCAATGCTTATTAACTCCTTTTAAAAAAGTTGAGACGTGACGGCTCTCAAATGATCCTTGTTGGCTTGAATCCTCGGGGAATGAAGCAAAGTCATGTTTTCCTCCGCGGACTATCAGTCTTCTTTCGTTGTGTTTACTTGGACCCTATTCGGATAGTCGTACTATATTCCACTATACCAAGAAGTTCGTGTTCATATGACAAGCTCTTCTATTTAACAATCGAATATGAATCAACACCTCCTTTTTAAGATGATGCGATGCAATGCAATGCAATCATGAACAAAACAAAACACGTTAGCACAAGAAAAATAAACAACAAAATAGATTACCTAAATGGGTGACCACTAGGGTTTGCGCGGCTCTACTTAAGGTGGGCTCTTAAGGTTCACTATATGTGGTTTGGTTCTAAGGTAAGGGTACCTGAACCAACGGATTCCTCGATCTTCACCCATTATAGGTTCATATAGACCGAATTCAGTTCAGGGCGATACATTTCCCTATGGCCGTGCGGAGATGAAAATCTCACGAGGACATAGGTACGGATGTATCCTGGAAGCAGTCCACTAGCCCATGCGGAGGTGAAAACCTCACGAAGGCATAGCTTCTCACTCCCACTTAAAAGGGTGTGACAGAGCGGTCATGCAATGCAATGTGGGGAGATATATAAGCTCCAAGCAAACAAATAAAATATGAATAAAATGATGAAGATCGTAACACAAAATGGATGAAATGTAATGAAAGGAACGTATACTAAAATCAAATTTTCAACTTTTGATAAAAGGACAAAAGTTAATCAATTTGTAGCTTGACTCTCTTTTTGGTGTGGAGTCGCCAAGCTGTCAAAACCATTTTTTTGTAAACGGGAATCGACTAGGGTTTTGAAAACAAAAATAAAATGGGAGTCGCCACAGATCTTTATTAGGTGTGATCGGATCACCTTTGTTTTAATAAAACATTTTGGTTTACTAAAACAATGCTTTTGGTCTACGAAATTTGAGAAAACGGGTTCGGGAGTCTGTTACATGCGAGGAAGGATTAGCACCCTCGTCACGCCCAAAATTGGTACCAAATTGATTAATTAGTGTCTCAATGTCAAAAGTTGAAAATTTGAAAAAGATTTTAAAAATACGATCTCTTTTAAAAATATTTGAATTTTCTCGAATTGGATATTAAGGTTCTCTCATTTCGAAGGAATAAAATATCACATCTAGCACATTAGGACACGATAATTTAAATCCTCGAACTCGAGATCATCTCATGATTCCGAGACTCATGCATTTGAAGATATCAAAAGAATATTCAATTATTTGGCCAAGCGAAAAACCGAAACCCAGCACGTTAGGGCACGCTTTCTTGAATTTCCAAACACAGAATATTGCCTTATTTTGAAAGCTTTTGTTTTTGGATAAGATTAATAAAATATTTTAAAAATGATATACGATTGGTAGATTACGTTTTAAAGAATCATTATTTAAAACATGAATGGGGTTGTACTCAATGAATAATGGTAATGTGACACAAATTTGGCATAATGATAACGTAATACACATAATACATAACATTGGTATCGTTGACCTAAAATATTAATCTGCATGAATAATAATAATGATAATGGAACAATAATATAAACAATAATAATGATGATGATAATAACGATGATATGGAAATACAAATAAGCAAATTATAATACATACAAGAATGATAATCACATAGCTTATACTATTTAAATACCAATATTAATAATCATAGACAAATGAATCAAATGATAATATATTGTTTAGAAATAAATAATAAAAAGCAAACTAAAATAAAACAATTTTAAGATAAATGTTAAAGAAAAATAAAATAGATACTGTATAAGTTTAAAAATAAGTAGTATATGAGAAACTTGAAATAAATAAATAAAATAACGATTTAAAAATAAACGAATTTTAAAATTACACATAACATGATTTAGATAGAACAATATGTGAAATTTAAAATAGATAATATAACTTAAAATAATTCATAAGTTGAAATGAATAATAAGTGAAAAAAAAGTTTAAAAAAACGTAATATACAAAATGTTTTTGGAAAAGATGATATACATTTATACAAAAAAAAATATCTATATATACATATGAGATAAATATCATATTAGGGAAACTTTAAAATAGACAAAAATAAAAATTTAACAAGCAAAAGAGTTAAAAGAACAGTATATATATATATATATATATATATAATGATTTAGCACAAGTGGTAAAAACAATTTCTAAGTACGTATGAAAACAAGTTTTTTAAAAAAGGAACATGTAAAGCATTTTAAAGTATCTAAAGCATGAAATAGTTTAAAATAAATAATGCAAAACAGCTTATTATACATAAGCTATGTAATTAAACAAATAATGTTTCTAAAATAATTAATGTGTACCAAGAATTTTAAAACAAATAGTATGTGTATATATATATATATATATACACGATTTAATACGAATAATATGCATGACTTCAAACAAATAACAATAATAAAATGAATTTGAAAAATAAATGAGTAAATTACACAAAACCAAGGACGAAATTAAAAAAAATGAGCCGAAATGAATAATCAAAAGCTGATTTAGGAGCGAATTGAATGGTACGAAATTAATGGGGACCAGATGGGAAAATATTCCCAAAGTTCCGTGGGCACATCCAATTTGACAGCTCCAGGGACCAATTCGAAAGGAAAATGAAACTTGAGGGCCAAATTTAAAAGAACAAAGAAGACAGAAATCAGGGCCTAATAGAACGGAGCCGCGAAAGAGAGGGACCCTCCGCGAAATCTCCCTTTTGAGGGAACATGCGCTGCTACTCTTGCACCAAACGGCGCCGTTTAACTAAATGTATATAAGGCCCAAATTTTTTCTGAAAAATCACATTTTAACCCTAAATTTTTTTTAAAAAAATCAGCAGCCACCCCAACTGAAACACCCCACACCCGGCCCACGAGCCTTGACCGGATCTTGTATGTTCCCCGGTGTAAACCGTTTCAAATTCTTTTGTGACTTAGGAAAAACTTGTGTGTTTTGAAAGAAAATTTGTTTTGGGTTGGGCTTGGGTTGAAAACGAGTTTATTTGATTCAAAATCCTTTAGCTTTAGGTGACAAAACATTTAGGGTTGGTTTTGATAATAAATTTACTCAATCTTTCAATTAATAAATATTTGTAACATAATAAATCAAAGTGAAGTAAAGAAATTCAACTATGGCCTTATTACATCAAATAATCCCAAAATTAAAATTTAAAATACTTGAAATAAAATAAAAGTCCAAATCGTAAATTTCTTGCTGTGCATGGCCATCCCTAAGCTTCTGCCGAACCCGGTCCATTACTGATCGTCACCTGAAAATAATCCCACAGCGGGGTGAGTCAACAGACTCAATGTGTAACCAACACTAAGAATCAACATTTCAGGCATGCATTATCATATCACATACATATTCATATAACAAGTAAAAACAATGATGCAAACCCAAAACCTAAGCCTAGTTAGCCATCCGCTACACTTCCCCGTACCAACCTGTACACCGTGGGGACTACTAAGTCGACCCTCCTTCCGCTACACTCCATCGAAGGCAGTCGCTGCAGTCGACGTGCTCATCGCCCTTATAAAAGTCGTGGTCTTAGGTCACCACATTCAGATTTCGTGGTCTTAGGTCACCATATTCAAATATCGCGATCTTAGGTCACCGCATTCAGATTTCGTGGTCTTAGGTCACCACATTCACTTCCCCTTTTCAATAACCCATATGCCCAAATCATATTATGCATTAACATGCCAAAGTTCACATTCTTATCATTATTCTCATGTTACTTATAACATATTTCATAATCCTATTGGGAGTAGGAAACGTACCTGAGTACTTGGTACCATATCATGGTACTTAGCCATATTTTCACATTCTTAATAATACATTTAATATAAACATAGCCATGATCATATCAAAACTTAGGGTAGGGTACACACCTGATTTGCTTAGCGGTTCACTTAAATCTCGAAAAGCTTGATCTAATGCCTTAGATCTCAATTCCTACATTCGGCCAACCTTAATATATTAGCATAAAGCCTATTCAGTTATAAAACCAAATCCTAGTAGGATTTGTACACTTAATACCTACCTTGTTGCCGATTGGGACACCAACAAATCCCGAAATCTTTGCTTTATTCCTCCTTGTATTCGGCCAGGCATTAAATCAATTAACTTGGTTAGTTTTCGGCTCTTGAACATTTAAAGAACAGATCTAAATACTAATCTAGGCCTTAGCCGAACATACATAGATGCTTACCTTCCAAATCTTAATCCCAAAATTGATCTTTGCTTCCTTAATGCTATCGAAAACCCTATAGACAAATGTTAGAGTTTAATCTAACATTAAAACACTATAGAATGGCCTATGGCCGCATCTTATATTCGCTTACCTTGAATGTTGAAATCCCGAAGAACTCCTTCTCTAATCGACACCACCTAAATCCCGAAATTCCCTTCCATAGTTTCGGCCAAAACACAATATGAGGGATTAGTCCCTGAATTTCGATAGGCTTAAAAAGGAAAGAAAGGAAACCAAATCTAGATCTTACCCTTATTTGGAGAAATCGATTGCACCTTCACTTCATCCTTCAGAGATTCGGCTATGGCTAAATGATGCTCTCACAACTTTCGGCTTTTGGAGGGATTAGAAAGAAAAGAGAAGGAAGAATAAAGATGGAGGATTCGGCTAGAACACAAGGTATTTCGGCTTGGCAAAAATAAAAGAAGAAGAAGATTTGGTGAAGAGAATTCGGCAGAGGCTTCCAAAGAACAGAAAATAATGCAGAATGGCCTCTCTTTTCCTTTTATAGCCGAATTTACTAACTTAGAATCCCTTACTTGGCCACCACTCTTCTATTTTGATAGCTTTATCCCTTGAATTACCACTTAATAAAAGAATTTAATCCAACAATTATCTCTTGAAAATAATCTAAAATAAATCTATTATTTATCCATCCTTTAGCCGAATTTTAAAGAGAATAAAACTCCCAAAATATAGCCTTGTGTCGTCCACCCCTCTACTCCTTGTAGCAAAATAAAATTTCTTTTATTTGCTCCCCAAGTGACTCGAACCCAGGCCCAATTGCACCTGCTTGTGGCGTCACTTACTGGGCTTTAAGTGGTGCCTCCTTGCCACTTTTCCAAGCCCGTTCTTGTGTCAAATTTCTTCTATTAATTTTCTTAAGGCCACCTTGCCTTAAAACTTATCATTTCTAAGACATTTCCTTACATTTCCAAGTTTCCAAAAAGTTCGTTTGCCTCCTTTAAACTTAACATTTCCTTTCATTTCCAAGATAAGACTGTAATATCCCGAAATTGGGCCTAGTAGGATTGGGCCTTGGGCTTTAGGAAAAAAAAATTTTGAGTATTATTTTATTATTTGTGTTAGCTCGGGTATGAATTTTGTGTGTTTAGCTTAGTCTTGTGAATGCTTGATTTTATTAGTAAGGCTAGAATAATTTTTAGTATTAAAAAAATTAGTGAAGTGGATTAGGTGAACTTGACACTTAAGTTAATTTAAGTGTTAAATTTAGCACATGTGGAGTTATTGGCAAGATGGTTATGGTGTTTGAAGAGTTGCTTGAGGGAAGTGGTTCGAGTAGCATGATGAGCATTTTGAAGACTTTATTTTTATGCACCTTACATTAAGTGTCGGTCAAACTCTAATTATGATAGGTTGGACTTTAAGTTTTATGGTAAGTTGAATAATAGTTTAGGAAAGCTTTTATTTTGGGATAAGAATCTTAAGAATTAAGGAAGGATGGGGGGACAAAAGGCTTGAATGTTGGAGAGTGTTTTGGAAACTCTTTTATGGTCTTTAGTTCATGTATGTGGACGGCATTTTGGTCTAGGGGAGGGCTTGACCGATTTTTGATGGAAGCTTTGGTAGGTTAGTAGCTAGTTGGCCATTTTTCCTAAGCATTTGAACATCAATTTCTTTTCTCTCCACAAACACTCCCTATGGCCGAATGTGTCTTGGACATAAGGTGAGTTTTTGGTGTTAGTTTTGGCCTTCAATATTTGTTTTGGTGTCATAGCCGAAAATCCTTTTTAGTTTTTGCAAATTTCTCTCTAGTGCATCAAAGTGAAACAAAAATCGAAATCATCATAGTGCTTGGCCGAATCTCTTTTATTCACAACTTCTTTTCCATTCTTTTCATATTTGTTCAAAACCCACATTTCTTTTACTTTCTCTTGGCCGAAACTTCCTTCTCCACATTTCTCTTTTTCTTTCTTCCACTTTTGCTCAAAACCGAAAAACATCCCTCTCCCATTGCAATTTCTTTCTTTCTCTTCCTTTTTTTTTCTCTTTCTCCACTCTAGCCGAATCCTTTTTGTTTTTACAAATCAACCATATTGCCGAAACTTCCCATACTCTTTTTGTTTTGTCTTGGCCGAATATCAATAAGGGTAGGTCTTCATTTGGTTTTCTTCAATCAGTTTTGGAAGATAGGCTCTTCGGATTTTGGAAGCAATCAAATTTCAGGCAAGGAAATCTAGTGTGGTAGATCGGGTCTTCGGGATTTAGCTGACTGTGCCAAAAAGGTGAGTAGTTATCGCACTGTCTCTTGATTGTGTGTATGTGTTATATTTATGTATATGTGATATGATGTTAATGGTAGCCGAATTAAGGGCTAACATTGTGAATACCCGTGGTGGGTGATCGAATACTTAGGTCAGTGATTTACGATATTAAATGATCATTGATGAATATATGAAATGTGATGACATGTGATGCATTATTGTTCAAGTGATATGTTGTCATGATACACATATTTGCATGGGACTTGGGATGTGACTATTGAAGGAAAGGGTGTACATTATGTACGTGGTCTGATGTTAGCCTTGTGCTACATTGGCGCTTGATGGTGGCTATGTGCTCCATCAAGGGAGGTGTTGGCTAGGTGCCCATCTCGGCGGATGATAGCTGTGTGCATCACCGTAGATTGAGGATGACCTCGAGTCACCTCATGGATACAGATATGTGGATCACTATGTGATCGGTGGCTTAGCCACGGCCTTGGGCAGCAAGTCTGCCAAGGTAAGATATGTGGATCACTATGTGATCGGTGGCTTAGCCACGGCTTTGGGCAGGGAGTCTGCTAAGGTAGGAGTAATGGATGGACTCTAGGTTGGGTTGGGCTTCATGTTGCATATTTATGCATTTTGCATGACTAATTATGTGGATCAATGTGGATATGGGCCAAGCCCAACATGTGAAATTATGTGTATATATTGCCTTATCATCTGATATGTGATTGATGTGTGGATGTGGGCTAAGCCCATGTGTGGAGGCATGTGAAATAACTATGCACTGAGTCTGTTTGACTCACCCTATTTTTCTCAAACCTTTCAGGTGATGCATAAAGCTTGGACCGGGTTGGGAATGGATACGAGGTGGCCCATGCAGAAGATAAATTTATTTGTTTTACACATTTTTCTTATGAAAGGTTATTTATTGTAATAAGGGCCATTTAAAGTATTTAAGGACTTTTATTATGTTTTGAGTTGGATTGTCGATTATATTATTATTTGAAAATGTTTTATTTTAAACAACTTAATTTTACTTGAAATTTTAATTACAATGTTTTAGTAAAGACAACAAAATTTTATGTTTTTAACTCTAAGTCAAAAGTTTTTCAAACGTTTTCCGCAGTGGCATTTCAAATTCGGTCATAGCGAATGGGCCGGGTTTGGGGTGTTACAAAGACATTTCCTCACATTTCCAAGACAAGACATTTCCTCACATTTCCTTACATTTCCTCACATTTCCTCACATTTCCTTACATTTCTTTACATTTCCTTACATTTCCATACATTTCCATACATTTCCTTACATTTCCATACATTTCCTTATATTTCCATACATTTCCTTACATTTCCTCATATCTTAGGGTTCCCAAAACTCCTCAGAACACATCCAACACACCCACTGAGCCCACTATCTCATAAATTACGCACGAACGCATAACCCCTAATCTAGGATGTTACACCAACCCTTTTCCTTCTCATCTCTTCCCTTACTCCGGCGAGTGGGTTCCGTCCGATGGTTCACTTGCTGCCCGTCGCACCACCATTGCATACGATGGCCGACGGCGTGCAAAACAGGCCTTTAGCCCCGTGTCGAGTCAGATTGAAGGCCTAGCCTTCTTGGCTAAAAACCCTAAAGAAAAATGTCCACTTTCACCCCCTTTTTCGTACCTGATTCCGACCGCGGAGAGAAACCTCTGTCGATGGACAACGGGGTGACGACGCGGCTGCAGGGTAACTCCGGTGAGCCCTTTCCTCTTTTCTTTTTATTTTTATTTTTTGTAAAAATAACAGAAAAAAATGAAAACTTTAATGCAATATTTGAAATAAAAAAGAAAAAGTCACCTTAAAATTTTAGTCTTTTGATTGATTTTCGTATTTCTCTCCTTGAATCTGGAGAAGAAGAGAAAAAATACAATATGGCTGTTGAGCCTTTTATAAACGAACTACAACTGTTGATTTCCTATTATTTTATCGTCTTGCCATTGTTTCTTCTGTTGTTGCATGTTTCTTGTTGTTGCAGGCGGTCAGAGGCGATGGCAGAGAGCAGGTGCGCAGAGGCGTAGGCATGCGGCGACTGAGACGCTTAGGGGCTAGGGTTTTGAAAATTTTTAAAGTTTTGGGCCGATATAGGTTGGGCTGAATTGTTTGGCTTCTGACGGGCCCATGTTTAATTTTATTTTTGGATTTGGGCCAAAATTGGCCATTACAATTGTAAAATAATTTAAGTAAGCCATCCACGTTAGTATTTTTCTACGTTAAATGTCATGTCATCACTTAACAATCCATTAAGGTTTCAATGAAAAACTATACTTTAATGGCTTAAGCAATTGTTAACTTTTAATTAAAGGCTCAATTGGTTGTAGTTTACAATTAGAGATTTGATTGGTTTTTTAATTATTTTACAAAGGCTTTTTTAGCATTTAAACTTTTGTTTTATTCGTGCATATAAATATATATATATATTTTATCTTTTGTAACAATTTCAAAATTATCAAGTATACTTTTTAAATAACATTTTAAGGCATAGTATTAATAAGGGTAAACAACATTATTGGTCACTCAAGTATTAGAGAGCTTTTGTTTTGATTATCTTGTTAAAAAAAATTTAAATTTTATCACCAATTTTATCGATTTTAAATTTTTTTTGTTACTCTTCCATTAAATCATTAATAAAGTTCTGAACTGGTCTTTTTTTTATTGGTATAAAATAACAATTTTACCCCTTAAAATTTACACATTCTATCACTTCATATTAATCCTAAAAAATCAATAAATTTAACCTCCATCAATCACGCATTATATCAATTTATTCATGATTATAAAAAATTTAAAATAAAATACATAATTTTTTAAATTATTTAACATTTTTCAAAAATTATAAAAAAAATAAAAAAAGATCCATAAAATATTATAAAACCTTTCCTTTTCTAAATGCTTAGTCCGAAAAGGAAAATTAAAAAAAAAAAAAACACTTCATGAACAAAACTTAGAAAATAAAAAGCTTTTAAAATTATCAAAAAGAATGGTTGAATATGTAAAAAACTTCAATTTTTTATTTATCATATCTTTTCTTTAAAATTCCTTAGATGTCAATTCATCATCCTTTGGTTTCAATTTAGAGTCTGAGAATCCTTTTCTTCTTTTGTTTCCTTTTTCCTTTGCTTTCTCTCGTACTCTTTCTTTTACCTCCCACAAGGGTAAAGTAAAAAGTGGCCATTTGAAAAGCATTATTATTTGATGTCCAACAGACACATACAGTTGAGTCCACAACACACATTCAAACAAAACCCAATCTTCGAAGACACTATCATCCTTTTTTGTTCAACAAGACACTATCACCGGTCACCACTTTGGTTCAAGTCCCTATACATACTTTCATAGATGTATATTATTCTTGTTTACCCGCCTCACCTACTTAATTAGAGTTTAGCATTGTTTTTTAAAACTATTTTTGAGTAATTTTTTTGGGTAAATATTGAAATTTTTATTTTTAGTTTTGGTTTAAAGCAGTGGTTTTATAAAGTATTTTTTATCTTAAAAATATTTTTGAACAATTTAAAAACATTTTATTTAACGATACTTTTATTTCAAAAGTATTTCTTAAAAGTAATGTTAAATCGTCCATTAATCACGTTAATGATATTTTTTTATTTTATTCTTTTATAAGAAACTGGTCAGTTAGAAATAAATATTGCCTTGTATGAACTTTTGGGTATTAAATCGCTTCCTTAATATACTTTATTTTTATTTAAGTTTGTTTTTAACATTAATTTGATATTGGAGTTTAGTTTTAATGTTTTATTATTTAGGACAAATATTTCTAATAAATATTTGACACTTATATTTTGATAAGAAAATATACGAATTTAATTGAGACAAAAAAAATTCAAATATCAAATTAAATATTGAAGCTAAACTTAACTACTTAAATAGGATAAAAAGATACACGAAGGACAAATTTTAAAAACTCAAATACTAAAATGAATCTTAAATCTAAACCCACATACCAAATTGAAATAAAAAATACTCAAAATTTAAATCAAATCTTGAAACACACTCAAATACTAAATAATATCACTAAAATTTTTGAAGTAGAGAGCATCCAAACAAAATATGCACGTTGATTGAAAATTTAGCGTTTAAATGCTGATTTTGAAAAAGTTGAAGATTTCATTCTAAAAACATTCCATCGCATGAAATGAAAAGGACAAATATATATTTACAACATAACTGATGCAAAGCAACTTCCATATATATTTTCACCCCCAAAATCAGTGAAATTCTACTTTACACTCCAAAAAGATGTATATCATAACTAAAGAGTTAGAAATTTTGGTATTAATATAATATTAAAAAATTTAATATAATATTAAAATTTTAGTGTATCTTTTTTTGGACATATAGTAGAACCTCTCCTAAAATCGTTATATTTGTTAAGTATTCAATGATATTATCTGACAATGGTTTCGAATCATTGCATTTTTTATCAAAAAAAAAAAAATTATAGAACCAAAAAATAGAAAACCATTATATATGGTTAATTATAGTGAATATTAAATATTTAAAATATGATTAAAACTTAGTTTCTCTAAAAATTATATTTATTGTATATTATTTATATTGAGGGATCCACTTACATCGGTATAAAATTTAATTAATTTTACATCTTTTTATAATTTTTATATGATTAATATTTTAATAATTTAATTGTTAAATTTATCAATATTTACATGCATATAAATTTTTGAATTGATAAATATATTTATCATATTGATTTAAAAGATTGTTTATATTAATATATACTTAATGGTTGAAATTTTTTTATACATAAAACCAATAGTTAAAAATTTTTTATTTATGCCAAACTTGACATAAATAATCTACACAAATAAAGAATGAAATATGAACATTAAATTATTAAATTTTAATCATATAAAAGATTATAAAAGAATGAAATTTTACATTAATATAAGTATATCCCTATTCATTTATATTTTATATTTAAAATAATGTAAAAAATTCAAAAAGTAAACTTAGTAGTTTCAATGTATATATCATAATCTTCTTGTTTTGATTCTAATAGGTACGGTTTGTTTTACAATTTTGTTTTAGTAATACAAAGAAGTACAACTAATTTGAAATAATATGAACAATATATAAATAAGCACACAGTGATAATTTTTCCATAAACAATCACGATGGCGATTAGATTGCTATACAAAATTGAATTAAAGAAACCTACCATTGTAAAAAATTATTATATTCTAATAAGTAAATAAAACTTATCGAATTCTTTATTTATTATTTTTGGAAAAAAAATATTTATTCTAATGTAAAATTTAAGTGATTTTATATTATTTTGTAATTTTTTATACGATTAGTAATTTAATAATCTAACAGTCATATTTCATACTTCATTCATGTGGATTATGCATATTAAGTTTGACATAAATTAAAAAAATTTAATGTAAAAAACTTTCGACTATTAAATATATATTAATGGAGACAATATTTTAGATAGATATGATGAAGATATGATGGATTAAAAAATTTACACACATAGCAAATACAAATATATTGATAAATTCAATGGCTGAATTATTAAAATATTAATTATACAAAAAGTTACAAGTTTTATATTTGGTGTAAGTACATCCCTCTTCAGTATTTTTTTTTTTATCTATATACATTATTATAAAACACTAATCGAATTGATGTTGCTAATTAACTTAACAACAATTAAATTAATAAAATATTTAATACTAATTTTTTAAGAAATAACAAGTATTATTATAAAAGTGTTATTATCTTTTAATAATTTTATATAAAATATTTAAAACAAAATAATTTAATGGATTATTTAAATAAACCACCTTGTAAAAGATAAATATATAATCGAGTCTAGACTATACGTTAATTCCTAAATCAGTACTTAATGTTCTTTCGTAGAATTAATTCTTAAGTTAGCAATTTTATCTTAACCCCAACAAATAATATTATCCAATAGGAATATGACATGCTATACAATTTGAAGAAATGGGACAAATTTAATAATTTTAAGATCACTTCTAATAGAAAACTTCAAAAATAATAGAAATAGGAACCAATTTAGTAATAAAATTATATACTTTTCACATAAATATCATCTTCTTTTTAGAGTTTTAAATTACAAGTACAGTAAAATCATAACAAAATTCCTCTGCCCCGTTATACGCCCCTATACATGCCCAACCACTATTTTTTGACAAATGGAATATAATTTTTTTGGTAAATTAATAGAATTAACTTTGCCGTTAATCTTAATTCGGTTGTTATGAGCATTGTTACTATTCAAGACGTGTGTAACGCCCCAAAATTTGTGTTTTTGAATGGTTCAAATCTGACAAGTAAATTAATCTGGTTCAATGGTGAAGTATTGAGAGTAGAGTGTGTGAGCTTCTAGATTCGAATCATTTTCCTTCAAATTTTGTTAATTTTTTTCCCAACCTCTAACTTTGGATATTAGAGTCATATATTATTTTCGCTCAATTGATAATAGAATGAGCTTATTGATTTAGTGGTAAGATGTTAACTTACCATTTGGTCCTGTGTTTGAATCCTTGTGCATGCAAATAGGAATAATTTTGCTTTTCTTTTAGTGTGTCGCCCATGTGGCTATTGTTTAGGTCAAATTCAAACTTTGGTCAATTGATAAGTAGCAAAAAAATCTGATAAGTTAGGATTTCTTCTTCTTCTTCTTCTTTTTTAAACTTTATTTTATTTTACTTTTATTTTTTTAGAAAATCCCACTTCACACAACCGTCCACCTCTCCACTTTTCCTCATTCTTATTTTGTTTCACGTCAACTGCTATCAGAAAAAAAAAAAACATTTTTTTTGCTATCTACGAATTAACAACTGTGCCGATTTTATTTGTTACTCCCAAAGCTTTCTTTTGCCATCTTGTGTCGTTGTTTTGCTGTGGTTCTATTGTTGGGATTGGTTGTACATATTGTAAGGTTCGGTAAGGCTCTAAATATTTTGATGTTAGTATTCCATTGTTTCGCCGCAAAGAAGTAGGTTTGTTGGACTAATTGTTTTGATGCGCTGTTAGGAGAAGATTGTGAGGCGTTCGATGTTCCTCCAGCGAATTAGGTGCCTTAGACAGTTGTTTCTGTCAAGGGTAAGTAATTAATGTTTGCATTTAGAGGCTAACTCATTTTGTTAAGGTTTTTGGATAGTGGTTGTGGTTGAATTGGAGGCTTAAATTTAATGTATCGATGTTTAATGGTTGGTTTTAATTGATAGTTTAGGTATTTGTCGTGGTGTTTGCATTAAAAAAATAATCAAGTGTGTAATGAAAAACTTGAAAAACAACGAACGACACGATGCTGAAAAGTGGATTGTCGATGCCACACGGTTGTGTTCCGGATTGTGTGGGCCAAACGGGTTGGGTCAGTTGGGTCTTGTGGGCCACACGGGCATGTGTTAGGCAGTGTGGCCCACATGGGCTGAGCCAGTTGGGTCGTGTGAGCCACACGGGCATGTGGGTCCATTTTCTGAAAAGTTCACCTAGGACTAGGGATGAGCAAAACTCGATTCGACTCAAAAAAATCGAAAAAAAATTCAAATTTCGAGTTAAACGAATCGGGTTATTTGAGTTAATCGAGTTATTCGAGTCAACTTGATTTTTTTTTTGAATTTCGAGTTCAAATTGAGTTGAGTTTTCGAATTCGAATAACTCGAATAATTCGAATATCAAACTATAATATTTTACATTTTTACCCCAAACTCCCAAACCTTTTTACTTTTCCCTCAAAACTTTTACTCCTTCCCACTTTCCCCCCAAAACTTTTACTCCCCTCCCCTCCCAACCCCCCAATCTACCCAAAATCCATTTCCCACCAAAATTTTACTCTCCCATTTACTTTTTCTCAAAATTTTACTCCCAAAAACCCTCAAAACTTTTTATTTTCCCCCAGAATTTTTACTCCCTCCCACTTTTCCCCTAAAATTTTTACTCCCTTCTCATCTCACCTCCCATTTACCCCAAACCCATCCCCCCTCCAATTTTTTTAATATTTTCCCTTCAAAATTTTACTCCCCCTATTTATTTTGCCTCAAACTTTTATTCTCCAAAACTATTTTTCCCCCCTAAACTTTTACTTCTCACCCTTTACTCTCAAATAAAAAATCAAAAATATCCAAAAAAAAATCACTAAACATAAATAGTAATAATTTTATTTATATCTACTATTTATATTATTAAATTAAATTTCATATTTTATATTATTTATATTATTGAAATGTTTAGTCATATTGAATATTTATATTAAAATTGAATTATTAATTATGCCATAAAATATTCGTTTTAAAATTTTATATTGGTATCAATTTCACATTTTATCTTTAAAATAACTTTTATTAAAAAATCACAGTTTTACGTTTAATATATTTTTTAATTCCAAAATACATAGTGACAAGAATTTGAAGATAATTGAAAGAACTAAACAAGCAAAGAAGCTAACCCATATATAAAAGATTAATAAATAAATTATTTGGAGTGAAAGTTAATAAAAAATTTTGGTTAAGGTGGACAAATTTTATTACGATAGGTGACAATGGTTACAAGGACCCAAAATTATTTTTTAAAATTTAACTCAAACAAATATATTCGATTCGATTCGATTCGAATTCCATCTCACTCGACTCGATTCGAGAAATTTTCAAATCAAATTAGGATGATAAAATATGATTCGTCAACTAGATTAACTCGAAATTTTTTCATTCGATTCGATCGAACGCTCACCCTTACCTAGGACTGTATTTATCTGTGATTCATATTTAACCACTCCGTAAGGTCCGTACTGTTTAAAAATGACTCTAAAACATGAAATTTGATAAATTTTTATTGTATGTGTTTTAATTAATAGCATGTTTAAAATGTGAAATTCGTATGTGATCTGTAATATGATAATTTTGATTACATGTTTTGAGGTGAAAAGAATGCATGACATATGTACATTTATTATATGTTAGTACTTGCATGAGCATTGGGGTAGGAATATTGATATGACGGAGGAAATGTTGGCAGTTTAATTATCTGCCTTATTTGGTGTTTTGAACCACATATATTTGTTTTGGTGGCTTGACTACATATATCTAAATTTGGCGGTTTACCTCGTATTATTATCTGACAGTTTGACTGCACTATTTCTGAAAAGTGACATACACTCACTTATTGGTGTATGAGGTTGGATGGATATTTGATACCGTAACTGGTGTGTAGGGATAGGTGGAGATGGTGTGTAGCGGTTGGGGTAGGATTTGATTTTGAATGTGATATTGCATATGATTCTGTATCTGAGATTATATTTCAATCTGTATCTGAATTGCATTTGAAAATGTATATGTTAATGTATGTGTAACTGATCTGTTGCTTGGGATGTGTTACGCATTAAGCTCGTAAGCTCGCTCTTTGTTTGTTTTCCTCTCAGGTAAACAACAAATTTAGGACGGTTTGGCATAGCAGGAGCTTAGGTTAAATTTCTGTTTTATAATTTGATCAAGTTAAAATGTTATTTCTAATTCGACTATTTTGGACTCTTTGGGGACTATTAGTTGTTTTGGATTTTATTTGTCATTTTAAAACTACTTTATCGTATTTAAACTATTTTATTTCAAAATGCAATTTGTTCAATTTCAAATTAAACCATGGTTTTCAAAAATCTGTATAGCTTAAAAATTTCGCTACAAAACTAAGTGATATTATAAGTTCTTTTTTGCAATTAAAATGTATTAACTTAAAAAGGTGGTTTTCGCAAAAAAACTGGAAAATATCATTATCAAGTTTTGTTCTATGTTACATTTCTAATTTTAATTTATAGTTTTAAAACGACTATGTAATTCCTTAAGATTCGGCCATAACGTCTAGGTTGCATTTTGCGTATTACATTTGGTGGTATCAAAGCCAGGTTTAAAACTTAGGTTGTGATTATTGGGTTCAAAATTTCTTATGAAAAAGTCTTTTAAACAATTTGTATTTTTTATTAATTTTGATAAATGAGTTTATGAAAATTCTCGAGTCTCTGTCACCGATCCTATAAGCACTTTTGCTTTAGCTTTACTTGATAATCTAGTAAACATTGTAGTGCTACAATCACTCTACTTTAGCTAAAGATTGCGATAACTCTGTAAAAAATTCTTATAAAACTGTAGACTTAGGGTTTTCAATAATAAACCTAAGCTAATGCATAAAATTCTGAATTGTAGATAATGTAGCATAATGAGTTTGTGAGGAACCCATGGATGTGGTACCCGTGAGTGTGGTGGACGCCAAAGAAGGACTTGAACTGAGCCATATTGTATGGGTGGCATGCCCAATTTAGATACAAGTAAGACTATTGGGACACCTACTGCTAAAGTTGAGTCTCAGGCTCAAACTGTTGGGGACGGGGCACCGTCCCAAGCTATGTTGAGGGTGGTTGAGAGGGTCGTTGGGACCCAAACTAGATTTATTAGTCGAGGGTCGATAACTAAATGACTCCAGTCGAATGGGGCTAAGTTATTCATGGGTGTCGCTATGACTACCCTAACGGTGGCTTAGTATTGGTTGGAGGCCACCGAGAGAATTATGAATGATTTAGACTACACCCCCGAGTATAAACTAAAGGGTGTGGTATCCTTGCTTCGCGATGAAGCATATCAATGGTGCCAATTGGTTGAGCAAGGCATCGAGCTTTAGCGATTGTTAGAGGAGGTTGGGAGCTTGTCTTCGATGCGGGGCTATGGAACACCACATTAAGGACTATCTTCACCGGGTGATCAGGTGCAAGCTTTAGTTACGAGTTTGATTCAGCCACAAAGAGCAGTTTAATAACCACCTAGAGGCCATGGTCAAGCTAGGGGTGGTAAAGGTATAGGTCGTGGGCAGAGAGCACCGGACAGCACCGGACAGAAGTGCTAATTAGATTGAGGTGAATGAGCCTGCATTGGTGTATGCGACATGGCGTTGTGAAGACAGAGATGCGAATGACATGATAGTCGGTACGAATACTATCTATTTTCTTTCTTATTTTGCATTGATTAATATTGGCTCGACACATTCATACATACCTGGCACTATTTTCTGGTAATTTGGAGATTTTTGTCGCGGATACTTCTAGTGGGATTTTTGTGATTAGTCCATTCGATCAGTCTGTACAAGTTAGTAAGGTGTATAGGAGGTGACTGTTAGAGATCTAAGGTATTCTTTTTCTAGTTAATCTGATGGAGTTACCTCTCGAGGAGTTTGATTTTTTTCTGGGAATGGACTAGCTTGTGGAGCATCGAGTCAATTTGGATTGTGCGACTAAGAGGATAACTTTGAAAATCGAGGAAGGTGAAGGGATTGTTATGGTTGGTGAGTGTCGAGATTACCTCTCTAATGTAATCTCTGCTATTGTGGCCAAAAAAGGTGTTAAGTGTTTCTGGCTTATGTGCATGATACGAGTATTGTGGGGTCTTCTATTGAGAGTATCTAGACAGTTAAAGAATATCTAGACATCTTTCCTGAGGAATTGTCGGGGATACTATTGGATAAGGAGGCCGAGTTCAGTATTGAGTTACTACCTGGGATAGTTCTAGTGTCCATCACTCCTTACCGTATGGCACTAAAGGAGTTTAAATAGTTGAAAGAATTGAAAGTACAATTTTAAAAACTTCTCGATATGGGGTTTATTTGACCTAGTGTGTCTCCGTGGGGAGCACCGGTTCTTTTTGTTAAAAAGAAAGATGGTACTATGAGGATGTGTGTGGATTACCGGTAGTTGAATAAGTTGGTAATGAATAAGTACCCATTCTTGAGGATTGATGATTTGTTTGATCAGTTTTGTGGGGCATCTGTGTTTTAAAAGATTGATCTCCGTTCTGGGTATAATCAATTAAAGGTTAAAGAAGCTGATGTGTATAAGACCGCATTTAGGACTCATTATGGTCATTATGAGTTCCTTATCATGCCATTCGGTTTAACGAATGCTCCAGCGGCATTCATGGATCTCATGAATAAGGTTTTTCAACTGTATTTGGTTCAGTTCATCGTGTTTTTTTTTTACAACATTCTGGTATACTTTAAGTCTAATATTGAGCATGATGAAAATCTTAGAGTGGTTCTGCAGATTCTCTGCAGGAAAAAGCTCTACGCTATGTTGAGCAAGTGTGAATTCTAGTTAAGAGAAGTTACTTTTCTAGGACACGTGGTTTTTGTCGAGGGTATCCGTGGACCCTAAAAAGATTGAGGCTGTTATTGAGTGGAAACAACCTAGGAATGTGTCTGAGATATAGATTTTTATCAGTTTAGATTACTATAATAGATTTGTGGAGGGGTTTTTGCTTATTACAGCTCTCTTGACCAAACTGTTGTGTAAGAATGCGCCCTTCGTGTGGACCGATGAGTAGCAATTGAGCTTTGAGAAGCTCAAATTTGTTTTAACTTAGGCACCCGTTCTGATACAGCCTGAATTAGGAAAGGATTTTGTTGTGTATACTGATGTATCTCACACCGGTTTGGGTTGTGTTTTAATACAATAGGGTAAAGTGGTGGCTTACGCATCCAGACAACTTAAGCCGCATAAGGGAAACTATCTGACACACGATCTTTAGTTAACCGCGATTATCTTCACATTGAAAATTTAGAGGCGTTACCTTTATGGTGAGAGGTGTATAATCTATACTGATCACAAAAGCCTCAAGTACCTCCTCACTTAGGTGGAGTTGAATATTAGGCAACATAGATGGATTGAGTTGCTTAAAGACTACAATTGCGTTATAAAGTATCATCATAGTAAGGCCAATGTTGTGGCCAATGATCTTAGTTGGAGATAGATGTCTAAATTGAGGGTGATGTTTGCTCGCCTAAGTTTGTTTGAGGACAGTGGTTTGCTAGCCGAGTTGCAAGTTAAGTCGTCATGGATTGATCAGATTTTGGATAAGTAGTTATTGGATGATTCTCTTGTTCTTCAATTTGAACAGGTGGAAAAAAGTAAGACTTCTAATTTTTGATTGAATAGTGAGGGTGTTTTGTGCTTCAGAGGTCGGGTTTTGGTGTCGAATGATACTAAGTTGAGGTAGTCTATCTTGTGGGAAGCAAATAGTAGCCCTTATGTTATGCATCCTAATGGTAATAAAATGCATCGAGATCTTTGAGAGTTATATTGATGACCCAATTTGAAGCGTGAGGTGACTAATTTTGTGTTTCGTTGCCTGACGTACTAGTAGGTTAAGGCTGAGCACTAACTTCCTTCATGTTTGCTTCAACCTGTTAATATTCCATTGTGGAAATGAGAACTGGTAATTATGGACTTCGTTAGTGGGTTGCCCTTGACACCCACTATGAAAGATTCTGTTTGGGCCATCATGGATTAGTTGACCAAGTCTGCTCATTTTCTTCCGATTAGGACCTATTATTCTCTACAGAAGCTAGTGAAGTTGTACATTTCTGAGATTGTTAGACTTCATGGGGTTCGCTATTGATTATCTTTGGTAAAAACCCTTGATTTACGTCTCGATTTTAAAATAAAAATTACATGAGGATTTAGGTACTTGGTTAGACTTCAATACTGCATTCCATCCACAAACTGTTGGACAGTCTGAGAGGGTTATTCAGGTATTGGAGAATATGCGACGGAGTTGTGTTATCGACTTCCGTGGTAGTTGGGAGGAGTTTTTACGACTAAGTTTGTTTATAATAACAACTTTTAGTCCAGTATTTAGATGGCACCTTACAAGGCTCTATATGGTCATAAGTGTCGCCCCCATTTATATTGGACCAAGTTGGGTGAGAGGAGGATTATGGGTTTGGATTTGGTTTCTAAAACTGAGGATAAGGTTATACTGATTCGGGATCATCTTAAGCCAGCTTCTAACAAATAAGAGCCTTACACGAATCTGAAGAGGAAAGACATAGACTTTGTTGTGGGACATCAAGTTTTTCTTAAGGTATCTATGTGGAAGAAGGTTTTCCAATTTGGTCGTAAGGGCAAGTTGAACCCTAGGTTCATCAGGCTTTATCAAATTTTGTCGCGAGTTGGGCCAGTTGCCTATCAGCTAGAGTTGCCTCCAGAGTTGGATCATATACATGATGTGTTCCACGTCTCGATGTTGAGACAGTATCGGTCTGATCCATCTCACATTGTACCTGTTGAGGAGATTGAGGTGAGGTCGGATATGACATTCGAGGAAGAGCCGGTACATATTATGGATTGAGAGGTAAAGGTCTTAAGGAGGAAGACCATTCCGTTAAATAAGGTTCTATGGAGGAATCATGGTAAAGAGGAAGCTACATCGGAGCCTGAGGACTCGATTTGTCAGTAATATCCACATCTGTTTGAATCAGGTAAATTTCAAGGCAGAAATTTATTTTAAGGGGGAGAGTTGTAATGCCTTAAAATTTGTGTTTTTGAATGATTAAAATCTGACAAGTGAATTAATCTGGTTCAGTGGTTAAGTGTTGTGAGTAGAGTGTGTGAGCTTTTGGGTTCGAAACTTCTTCCTTCAAATTTTATTATTTTTTGCCCAACCCCTGGCTTTGGATATCAAAGTCATATATTATTTTTGCTCAACTGATGATAGAATAAGCTTGTTGGTTAAGTGGTAAGGTGTTAACTTACCCGTTGGTCCTGTGTTCAAATCCCTATGTAACACCCATTACCCGTATTCAACGCCGAAACAGGGCTCGAGGCATTACCGAACTTTCATCACAAGCAATCATACAAATCGAGTCATAAATTTGCGTCCAAGTTAAAATCCATTCATATTCAATCATAAAGTCTCTGATACGAGCTTATGAGGCCCAAAACATGTTTTAGTAGTGGTTCGAGACTAAACCGACAACTCACAGAATTTTATAAAACTTAAAATTTTTTTGCTAGAAATAGGGGTCACAAGCCAGTGTGGTTTTGGGACACGCTCGTGTGGGCAGGCCGTGTGGTCACACACACCTGTGTCCCTAACTTGTGTAACTCTCTGACTTGCAATGCATGAACAAATTAAAGTCACACGGCCAAGTCACACGCCCGTGTGCTAGGCCGTGTAGGTAATTTAATTTTCATAAAATAGGTGCAGACTTCACACGCCCGGGACACACGCCCATGCTTGAGGCTGTGTCCTTCACACGACTGAGACACACGCAGGTGTCTCTGCCGTGTGCTCAATTCTGAGCATTCTGTTTCTCAAAATTAAGGTGCAGGGGACACACGGCTGAAACACATACCCGTGGGACAGGCTGTGTGTCACACACGGCCTAGACACACGCCCGTGTGTCTACCCGTGTGGACAAAATAAGGCTATTTACCAAGCCATTTGCCACCCTCATTTGCACACACTTGTACACAACTTCAATGGCATAATTCATAGCACAAACAACAACCAATACCATTGTAACTAAGGCCAAAACATGTCATTTAAAAGCCAACATATATCATGCTTAAAACATCATACTTTGCCAGACTCGAACATACCGTAAGCATATCCACAAGTATTCAATATGATTACTTTCAATATGTATAGTTTAGCCCAATTTCACTAACTTACCATCAAGCCAATTCTCCCCATTTAACACCTAAGTTATTAAGCCACAATCATTCATCAACCAAGCAAATAAAAGGCATATCACAAATAACATTAGCCCATGCATAACTCACATCCAATTTAACTGAGACAGGCTATCTTTCAAGGCCTTATACAAAATAAAACATTTATCAATTACAAGCCAATACTTTTGGCCAAATCATAATGACACATATACCCAAAATGACCAAGTCCTTATACATGCCATATACTCAAAATGCTAAATTCCATCAATTCCCAAAATGATAGTTTTGATAGTGTGAGGCGCATCTCCGACGATCCCCAATCCGAGCTAGCTTGGCGACACTATAAAAACATGGAAAATAAACCGAGTAAGCTAGATAGCTTAGTAAGCTCGTATGAAAGAAATAAGCAAACCCTACCATACATTAACATGCAAGTAATGTAACATAAGATAATGTAATTTACCATAATCTCATGATCATATTTCACTTTCATCATAAAATAGCCTTGAAATCATCATTTCACGAGTTAATAATCATAAGCTTTGAGTGCATACATGTACCATCTCGAAATGAATTTATACATAATCGCGTCTTTGACATACCCATGAACCATCCGAAATAATAATGCCAGATACTCGGGAATCTTGCACACTAAGTGCCACATATATAGCTAATGCTACCTAAATCTCATGTCACATAGTTTCTCTCTCTCGAGCTAACAATGGGCATGCTCACACAAGCTGTCGGTCAAGACGTAACTACACGGTGCTACTAATACAAGCTGTCAAGTAACCACAACATATGTCGGTATACTCAGCCACCGGTAGGACGTACAATACCAGCACCCGGATCACATTATCACATAACACATGGTAACCCTAGTGACATGTCACTTGCATCCTAACCTATTCCTAAGGTTCAAACGGGATTTCTTATTTGTCGAACCGTCGTTAGACTGGTCCATAGAAATAGACTCGTCCACATAATCAATCATACAGTTCATGCAATATTAAAGCATTTAAATACAATTATATTAAAGCTTATTTAACATACGAACTGAACTCGGTTACAAAAACGGCCAAACGGGTCTATTCGTCAATTACTTTAGTTTTCTCCTGATCTAGACCCGAACTTCATTTTTCTTGATCTATAATACCAAATTCATCTCATTTAATTATCACATTATTCAATTTAGCCCAAAAACAACTTATGGCAGAAATTATATTTTTGCCCCTAAACTTTTGACATTTTACATTTTAGCCCCTAGGCTCGTAAAATGAATTTCATTCAATTTATTAAAAACCCAAGCCTAGCCAAAACTTATTCATACTCATAACAGCCCACATTTTTCATTTATTCACATTTTAACATACATTTTACAACCTTTTACAAATAGGTTCCTTTTTGACATTTTCATAAAAAAATCACTTTGTAAATGTTGTTTAACTAACAACAAACATGCATTTTCTATCATTAAATATCAAAATACATACATATTCTACATGGGTAAAATTTTAGACTTTGACATCTTTTCAAATTAGTCCTTGAAATAGCTAGATTAAGTTAAGACAACTTCAAAAACATAAAAATCATCAAAAACGAGACAAGAACGGACTTACAATCGAGCTTGAAAGTGGCCAAAACCCTAGCTATGGGCTCCCTTGAACTATCGGCATAGGAGGATGCAGATGAATAAAAATTTTGGCTTATTTTTAGCTTATTAAATCATTTAATTACTAGTTTACCAATAATGCCAAACTTTGGAAATTCACCTAACCATGTCCATTTTTGTCCATCTTAAGGTATAATGGTCTAATTACCATTTAAGGAACTCTAATTTAAGAATTCTTTACAATTAAACACCCTTAGCTTCTAGAACACACATTTTGCACCTATTGCAATTCAGTCCTATTAGTCAAATTGGACACTCTATAGATAAAATTTTTTAACAAAATTTTCAGACAATCATTTAATCATACTATAGACCTTAAAGAAATAAAAATAAATAAATTTTTCTACTTCAGACTCATGGTCTCGAAATCACTGTTCCGGTTTGACCCAAAAAATGGGCTGTTACACCCTACGCGTGCAAATGGGAATATTTTCTTTTCTTTTCTCTTAGTGTGCCACCCATGTGGCTAGTATTTGGGTCAAATTCAAACTTTGTTCAATTGATAAGTAGTAAAAAATCTGATAAGTTAGGATTTTTTTAAATTTTAATTTATTTTACTTTTATTTTTTAGAAAATCCCACTTCAAAATAGCCCCCCACTCAACCGTCCACCTCTCCACTTTTCCTCATTCTTCTCATTTTGTTTCACGTCAACTGCTATAAAAAAAACATTCTTTGATTTTTCTTCCTTCCTTTCTTTCTTATTAATGTGTGAATTAACAACTATAACGATTTTATTTGTTACTCTCAGAGATTTCTTTTTCCATTTGTGTCATTATTTTGCTATGGTTCTATCGTTGGGATTGGTTGTGCATATTGTAAGGTTCGGTAAGGTTTTGAATATTCTGATGTTAGTATGTCATTGTTTTATAAAAAAGAAATAGGTTTGTTTGACTAATTATGTAACACCCCAAACCCGGCCCATTCACTACGACCGAATTTGAAATGCCACTGCGGAACACATTCGAAAATATTCTTACTTAACAGTAAAAACCGTTAAAAATTTGTTGCCTTCGGTAAAAACATTTTCGTGATTTGAAATATTCTAAGTAAAAATTAAGTTATTATAAAAATACCGGATTCAAAACTTTAATATGACTTTTGAGATTTAAATAGCTTTTAAAATTAAACTTACAAAATAATATCCCACTTATAAATCCAACTTAAACATGACAAAATTCAAATACTTTAAGGCCCTTATTACAACAAATAACTATTCAAAAATATTTAAAATACTGAAATTACTAAATTCTATTATATAATGAAAACAACTTCTTCTGCATGGGCCACCTCGTATCCACTCTAAACCCGGTCCAAGCATCACCTGCGATGTTGATAAAAATTGGGTGAGTCATACAGACTCAGTGTGCAATTATTCTACTGAATTCCACCCACATGTCAAACCATGTATCAACCCATATAACAGATATTAATGCAACTTATTCACATGCTTTCACTTATTGGGCTTGGCCCACATTCATATTAATAGAGTTCACATATTGGGCTTGGCCCATAACCATATCACATTCTTATAACAGTGTATTAACCACATGTTTCCACATACTGGGCTTGGCCTATTACCACATTAATCCACATATCATACTGGGCTTGGCCCATTTTCACATTAATCCCCATCAACATTCTGGGCTTGGCCCATTTCCACATATATTCACATACAAAATTATGCAATTATGAAACCCAACCCAGCCTAGGGTCCATCCTCTACACACCCCCGTATCCAGCCTACCACACACCAGGGGATTATTAAATCACCCTCTCCTTTTTACTCCAATAAGGCAACAAATGCCGTCCACGCGAACCTAATCGCAATTAATCCACAACGCGACCTCAGTCAGCGTCAATCCACGATGTAGCCGAGGCTATCATCAAAACCACGATGAGCACAAAGCCATCAATAACCACGATATGGCACATAGCCTATATCAATCACGATGAGGCACAGAGCCATTCATCAAACTACGTACTCGAAGTACACCCTGTCCTTCTTTCATATCATATCCCACCCATGCACATGCAACATAAAATAATGCCATGATAATGCATGTACATGTTATTTAGCATATTATCACATATTCACATAAATAATCACATTTCATCAGATTCGATACTTACCGGATTATCGACATACCCCATGAGGGTATCCATATCACAATTTTCCACTGCACTAGTTAGCACATTCATAACACATATACAGATATCATATACAATGTATATCCCGGAAAACGGTAGGCTAACTACACACCTTATAACTTGGAGAACTATGCTTTCGATACTGATGCTATCACTAATCGATACTACGGCTATCTGCCTACTCTGCTGCTCTGACGCTGGTCCACACCCCGGTGGCCAATCCCGAACTACAGAAACTGATCTCTTCTTGAACTTAGGAATAGGGACTATTTCTTGTCCTCCTTGACTAGCATCCACGTCCATCGCAAATCACTTAATCAGAATCCTTTGGTTAAAAGTCATAATACAAGATCTTAGGCAAATAAACTACAATTTAACTTACTTACCGAAACGATCTAGAATCCCGAAGGCTCCTATGTACTTCTGTCGTTTTGCCCCTAAGAATCATAGTACATAATCGGTCAATACTTAATAACCAAAATGGCCTATGGCCGAATATTAGCACTTACTTACCTAGCTTACTTAAATCCCGAAACCTGCACTTGTCTTATAGAATTATCGAGATCCCTACATATATCACATGTTAGAATCGGCCTAAACACAAATCTATGGACAATGGCCCCTTGGACAAATATTACTAATTGCTTACCTTAATCTCTGCAAATCCCGAAAGACTCCTTTTAATGCTCCCAACGTTTGTTTAGAGAGACTACAAGAAAGTAGTCGACGGCACCTTCCTTGATGATTCGACTTTTGAGACCACAAGAGAAGAAAAGAAAAAGAGATGTTGATGAGGTTCACTAGAGATTCGGCTTATGCTCTAAATGATGACTACACATTCGGCTATGGCTCTCAAAAGAAGATGGGGTATTCGGCTATTCAAGAAATAAAAAGAAAGGATTTGGGGTTGAAAGAAAATAAAAAGAAAAGAAGAGGAAAGGAGTAAAGGAATTTCGGCAAAGCAATACTAAAGAAAAACTAACAATTTTCGGCACTTAACCCCCCTCCTTATGACTGAATTTACCAACACCAAGAGCCCCTCAATCGGCCACTACCTCTCCCCCTTATCACATCCCAAAATTCTCTCCAATATTATCTCTTTTTCACCCACTTAAAAAAAATAAAATTAACAACAATATCCCTTACTAATATCCCATTTAATCTCTTATCATATCTCCTAAAATAAATAAAATCTCATTTAATCTAAATAAAACCATAATTATCTATAATAAAATAAATAAATAAAAACACAATTATCCTACTCTTAGCCGAATATTAATAAGAGAATTAAGCCAAATTCTTATCCAATTGAAATTCCATGTGCCGTCCAATTTCTTCTCACCCTTCTTCCTTGACGCCAAAGCAAAAATAAAAACACTCTTATGTGCTTCCCACGTTACTCGAACCTAAGACCTGCTGGCCCTTCGACGCAAGTTGCATGTAACGTCCCCAGCCACTTTGCCAAGGCGCTGTTTGTGATATAAACTCCCCAGAATTTCTTTTAAACCCTCTTTCGCCAGGCGCCTTCTTAACGCAAAAATAAAAGCTCCTTCCTGCTTCCTTCGCAACTCGAACCTGGGCCCTCTACCCATTGCTTGAGGCGTCACTTGCCCAAGCCTTAAGTAGCGCCTTGCTGCCACTTTACCAGGCCAACCCTTGTGTCATAAATCCCTCACGAATTTCCCTTAAAGCCTCCTTAGCCCAGTTTCCCTTGTCTTAGCGCCAAAAGAAAAAAATAAAAAATACAC
The DNA here is from genome assembly GCA_005393395.2 of Gossypium australe. Classification (NCBI taxonomy): domain Eukaryota; kingdom Viridiplantae; phylum Streptophyta; class Magnoliopsida; order Malvales; family Malvaceae; genus Gossypium; species Gossypium australe. Next base: position 86,142,323 of record CM016620.1, on the reverse strand, counting down.
TACTTGCTGCCAAGGTGATTCGAACCAAGGCCCTTCCTCACTGCTCCTGACGTCATTCTCCAAGGCCCTAAGTGGCGCATTCCAGCCACTTTACCAAGGTGATTTCTATGCCCAAAAATGCCTACAAATTTCCTTTAAGACCTCCCTGGCCTTGCTCCCCTTACTAACTCAAAATCCAAAAATTTTCCAATGCATTCCCTTTTAATCCTAGGGTTTTAAGAACCCCTAAAACACATCCAAACCACTCACTGAGCCTACTAACTCATGAATTATGCACCAAATGCATAGCCCCTAATTTAGGATATTACAAATTATTTTGATGCATTGTTAGGAGAAGATCGTGAGGCATTTGACCTTCCTCCAATGAATTAGGTGCCTTAGACAACCATTTCTATCAAGGGTAAGTGATTAATGTTTACGTTTAGAGGCTGACTTGCTTTGTTAAGGTTTTTGTTGGATAATGGTTGTGGTTGAATTAGAGGCTTAAATTTAATGTATTGATGCTTAATGGTTGGTTTTAATTGACGATTTAGGTACTAGAATTCTCGTCATGGTGCTTGCATCGAAAACTAATCAGGTGTGTAACGAAAAACCTGAAAAAGAAAAAAGCAAATGGCGCGATCCCAAAAAGTGGACAGTCGACGTAACACGATCGTGTGTCATACTTTATGGGCCACACAGGCGTGTGTTAGGTCGTGTAGGCCACACGGGTTGAGCCAGTTGGGTCATGTGAGCCACACAAGCGCGTGTGCTCATTTTCTGAAAATTTCACTTTGGGCCGTATTGATTTGTGACTCATATTTAGCCACTTTGTAGGGTCCATATTATTTAGAAATGACTTTGAAACATGAAATTTGATCAACTTCTATTGTTTGTGTTTTAATTACTAGCATGTCTTAAATGCAAAATTCGTATGTGATCTGTAATTTCATAGTTTTGATTGCATGTTTTGAAGTGAAAAACATGCATGACATATGTTCATTTATTATCTGTTAGTACTTGCATTAGCATTGGGGTGAGAATATTAATACAATGGAGGAAGTGTTGGTAGTTTAATTATCTGCCTTATCTGGTTGTTTAAACTACATATATCTGTTCTAGTGGCTTGACCACATATATCTGAATCTGGTGGTTTACCGCGTATTATTATCTGGCAGCTTGACTGGACTATTTTTGAAAAATGACATATGCTCACTTATTGGTGTGTGGGGTTGGATTGGTATTTGATACCCTAACTGGTGTGTGGGGTTGGACAGAAATAGTGTGTAGCAGTTGGGGGTAGGATTTGATTCTATATGTGATATTGCATATGATTTTGTATTGGAGATTATATTTGAATTGCATTTGAAAATGTATCTATTAATGTATGTGCAACTAATATGTTGCTTGGGATATGTTACACACTAAGCTCGTAAGCTCAATCTTTATTTATTTTCCTTTCAGGTAACCAACAAACTTAGGACGGGTTGGTGTAGCGGGGGTTCGGGTTAAATTTTTGTTTTTTTAATTTGGTCAAGTTAAAGTGTTATTTCTAATTGGACTGTTTTGGGCTCTTTGGGGATTGTTAATTGTTTCGAATTTTATTTGTTGTTTTGAACTGCTTTATAGTATTTAAACTATTTTATTTCAAAATACAAATTCGTTGAATTTCAAATCAAACCACAATTTTCAAAATTCTATATAATTTAAAGAATTCTGTTGCAAAACTAAGTGATCTTATAAGTGCTTTTCTACAATTAAAATGCATTAACTTAAAAAAGTTTTTTTCCCTAAAAATTGAAAAATATCATTATCAAGTTTTGTTCAATGTTACGTTTCTAATTTTAATTTATGGTTTCAAAATGATCGTATGTAATTTCTCAAGATTTGGCCATAACGTCTAGACTGAGTTTGGGGTGTTGCAACATGAGTTTGAGTGCGTTGAAACGCATTATCCTTCTATTTATGAGTTGGAGAGGAGTCATGGGGTAATTTTAGGTATTGTGTCAGAAAGAACAGATATCAAAACTTATAATAAGATTGTTAAAAAAATATATAAAACTATTTATTTCTTGCTTACTTGTTATAATGAATCTCTTGTTTCTAAAAAACAAAAATAAACACTGATTAATTCTTATTAGAAAACCAATAGAGTGAAAAAAAAAATAGGAGACCTGGGATCGACATAAATCATTCTTGGAATCATAAGATCTTCTCTAATTGCAAGTTCTTCATACTTGGAAACTTGAAGCAACCTTTTGTTGATTCTAACATTTCCAAGTTTTAAATCTTTCACTGAATAAACATAGAATATTTGTTGTAATTCTTTTGTAAATGGCATAAGCTCACCTTGGGTGAAAGAACACTGGGATGCAACCAACTAAAATGGAATGAAAAAGTATATGTTCTTGTTAATGAATCCCCGGAGGTTGTGCATAAAAGATTGAGATTCGAAACAAGTTCAAAGGACATTGCATTCATGTCCCGAAGATTTACGGCCGAGTAATTTGCAGAGCTTTTTGGAAGCTTGACAAAGGCGAATGATCTCATTCCTTGTTGAATCCTTATGTCAGGTTCTTAAAGCAGTTGCAAAAGAAAACAAGTATGGCCAAGACCTAATTTAGGTTCTCCTCAAATCCTGCCATTGAAGAACTAGACTATCATCATTCGATGATGGAAGCTGTCGGGTATGGAATAGTGATGTTTTTGCAGGTTACTTATTCGATTTTAACATCCATATGTTCTTAGAGTGATAAAAATCTAAACTTTCTCTTTCAATTAGATTTTCTATTGAATTTCTCTTGAAATTCTGATAAATCCTATTGGAGATCAAGAAATCATGGTTACTCAACATTGTTTTCCATTTGAGTGTTCATTTAAGCCAATTAACCAAACCAGGATAATATTGTGATGAAAATGGCGAAAGCAACATTTGAATCATTAGCTAAAAATCTTGTATTTTTTTTCATCCTATTATGGAAAATTACATTTGAACTTGAATTAATAAATTGTTCTTCCATAAATTCAAAGCCCCAGAGTTTTCAATCCAAGGACACGCATAGTGAAAAAGAAGTAAACAAGAAATAAAAGGTGTAAAATTAACGGCAAAATTAATTTTGTTAATTTACTAACAATTTATAACAGTGTCAAAAGAATAATGGTGGGGCGGCAGAAGAATTTTATTCGTAAAATCACAAGTTCAATACAATTATTAACACATGCCCAAACAATTCACTTTTTTATGTGGATAATACAAAATTAATATTTAAATACCTAAATGATATATTAATATATTTATTTATCAAAATGGTATGTTTTCAACAGTGTACATGGGTGGAGGGCATGAAGGACGAGGCACCACGATTTTTTGTGATTTAATCATAGAACCATCATTACCAAATGATATGTGTTAAATATATATATATATATATATATATATTTAAAGGGTGGAGGGAGTAAGTGAGGCAGCACATGTATTTTGTGCCTATACACGGGTGAAATCAGGTAAAAATACGGGTTAAAGGGGTGGAGGGTGATTGAGATACAGCACCCAGTGGAGGGTTCCTGACAGGCAGCACACAGTAGAAGGTACCTGGCAGGCGGCACCCAGTGTTGTACCCCTATTTAAGCAGTGTTTTGAAGATAAGAAGAGAAGAGGAAAAAAATTGATTGTAGAAGAAGAGAAATGTAACACCCCTTACCCGTATCCAACTCCGGAACCGGGTACGAGGCATTACTGGACTTAACTTGCTTGTACATACAACTTTGGGCTTTAAAAATTCATTCCCAACTTAAAACTTCTCATTCATATGCATAACATCCTTATCATGGGCCTACGAGGCCTTAAACGTACATTCGGAAGGTTTCGGAATTAAACCAGAAACTTTTACGCCCTTAGAAAATTCTTACCTAAACAGGGGCCACACACCTGTGTGAAATGGAACACACCCGTGTGGGCAGGCCGTGTGGTCACACACGCCCATGTTCCTAGCCCGTGTGGTATTTATTTTCTAATACGAACCTACAGGGGTTTTCATAAGGTCAGACACACACCCGTGTCCCTGGCCCATGCCCCTCACACGGCCTCGACACGCCCATGTCTTAGCTCATGTGCCAAAAACCATGGCATTCTGTTTATGACGTCATCACCTCATTATGGTCACATGGCCAAGGCACACGCCCGTGTCCATGGCCGTGCCTCTCACACGGCTGAGACACACAGCCGTGTCTCTGCCCGTGTGTTTACTACTGAGCACACTGACTTGTAAACCTAGCATGCAAATGGGCACACGGCCGATCAACGCGCCCATGGGGCTGGCCGTGTGTCATAACGACCTAGACACACGCCCGTGTGTCTATCCGTGTGGACATTAAAAAGGCTATATTCCAAGCCAAATGCCACCCTACATAGCAAACATACTTATACCAACTTATTTCAACATAACTCATGACCCTAAGGCACATCCAAGAACTCAAATCAAAGCATCCACACAAGCATAAACTTCATGATTTCATCATCATTGAATATATATAACTTGTCAAGTATTGGCCCAATTTCAATGACCATTTACAAAATGAATTTGAAAACATAAGTAGCCAATACTTTGGCTAACAAATAGGACATAACAAAGTACCTAAGTCCTATACATGCCATACTCAAAATAATCTAACTTTGTTATACCAAAGAGATGTCAATAGTGTGATTTTCGAACTCCGACGTCCCACGATCCTAGAGTTACCTTGGCAATACTACAAGGAAAATGGGAAATGAGGGGGGTAAGCATAAAGCTTAGTAAGTTTGCATGAAAATAAATAGCAACAAGAAGCCCATAATGACATCCATCCATGGCATTAGATAACCACTCAAAGTCTTAAGCACTTTGCCATAACTTACTCATACTAGTTCTTATCTAGCACATACTATGCCACATACATGTATTCACTCAACCACATAGCTTTAGTGCTAATCACATTTCTATTTCCAAGCTTATCTATTTATCCCATTAAATCACTAGGGATACTCAAAGACGCATATTCATTGTTATTAACATAAACACGAAGCCAATGCCACATCCCAGATGTGGTCTTACATGGGATTACCTCTGAATATGGTCTTGTACGGAATCTCACATCAAGTATTGATGCCATATCCCGGATATGGTCTTATACGATTCTCATAATCAATACCAAAGCCATATCCCAGGTATGGTCTTATACGAAATCTCAATTTGATGCCGAGGCCATGTCCCCGACATGGTCTTACATAGAACCTTATCATTATCCATCTCATGTCTCGATGATAGTAATCTTACATATATTATAGTCCCATCGGGACTTCAACATCTCATCTTTTATCATCTATCTCATTCCACACCATTACTCAATTTCATATAATATCATGTATCGTTACAATATCAAACATACTAGCATAAATGTTGAATTTATCACATACAAACTTACCTCGATTTCAAAATAGGCTAGATTGTCGATCTAGTCCGATACTTTGTTCTTTCCCCGGTCGAGGTTAATTTTTTGTTCTTCTTAATCTATAATAGCAAATTAGCTCATTTAATTTTCACATTAATAAATGCATTTCAATAATCATGCTTTGGCAAAAATTACTATTTTGCCCTTAGACTTTTGCAAAATGACCATTTTACCCCTAGGCTCGAAAATCAATTCTAATCACATTTCTCTCTTTAACGAGCCTAGGTGAACATTTATTTCTCTTATGAATACCATCAAAACTCAACATTTCACACATTTACTACATATTTTACAACATTTACAAAAAGGTCCTTTTAGGTGTTTTCATGGTAACACCTTTCACAAAAGTTGTTCATTTAACAACTAAGACTCATTTTCTTCCATAAAAATGCAGCAAAAAACTTAAAAACTCTCATGGCAAAACTCTAAACTGTTTACCATTTTACAAAATGGTCCCCTCTTTAGAAAGCTTAAGTTTAGGGGTTCCAAAAGTACAACTATCATCAACTATCATCCAAAAGTACCTCTTTAGAAACCACTGTTCCGACTAGCCCCTAAATCGGGCTATTACAAGAAATCTGAGAAGAATTCGTAAGGTTAGTATATATGAATTTTATTTTTTACAGTATATTTTATTTCAAAATAAAATATTGAGAAATTAAATTATTTTCACAAATTTAGTATTGAAGATGGATAATCAATTTTTCGTATGCGTTTATTTCAATGGAGTATTTTTGACAACAACAATTGGATGTATATTTGAATGTCACCAACAAATAGCAATAAGATTTAATAAAAGTGTTTTCGTTGATGATATGAAAGAAAGGATTAGTGCAAAAATTTTAGACGTTGTGGGAGGAAGATATCGAGACTATTCTACAAATTTCTAGTTTCGACAGATCCCATCAAATTCACCGAGCTGGAACTTGTATTCGATGAAGATGTGGACACAATAGTTGCACTTTATTGCCAGAATTAGAGTCTCCAAAGTTGTTTGTTGAGTTAGCTGATGTGGAGTCACACTACAGGAAAATAGGGTTTTAGCGGCATTTTTAGTGGCATTTTGACAAAAAAATGCCGCAAATATTATACATTAGTGGCGTTTTCATGAAAACGCCGCAAAAAACTGAGAAATAGAGGCTTTTTTGTCCAAACGCCGCTAAAAATTGAGAAATAGCGGCGTTACGCCACTAAAGGTTGAGCAATAGTTCCATTTTCGTCTAGGGTAATCGACACTCATTTCGATTTGATTCGATTTGATTTTCATTTTTTTTCTTATTTTTGTTTTGAATGTGATTTTATTTTGATATTTAAAACTGACTTAGCTATGAGAAAGTTTCATTTTAGTTACTTAATTATAAAAATTTACAAATTGATAACTAAACTATTTGGAAGTTTTCATTTAAGTTACGAAGCTGTTAAAATCGACGCCATATGGCTTTCTCTAAACCCTTAAACCTTAAAAACATAATCCTTAAACCCTAAACCCCCCTAAAAATTTCATATGGATATAGATGTACATGTATATACATAGATACATATTAATGTAAAAGCTTATATATGTTTATAAAAAATTGTGCAAGTAGTACTTAATATTGATTAAAATTTTTTTGGGTTTAGGGTTTAAAAGGTTTAAGGGATATAGTTTAAGGGTTTTATAGTTTAAGGTTTAATATTTAGTATTTTAAGTTTTTGGTTAATTTAGGGTTTGTTATATTGGGTTTGGGATTTAGTGTTTTAAAGTTTGTTGTTTGGGGTTTAGTTTTTATATGCCGAGTCTTAGTGTTTAATTATGGTTTTAAGGGTTAGGTACGTATTAGGGTTTGAGGGTTAGGGATTTTGATAAAAATGACAAAAAATAAAGTTATTTTAGGGTTTAAGCAAGCAATAAAATTCTTTTTTAAATACTTTAAATTGTACCTTGTAATATATATTTCTTGTTTAGCGTTTAGGGTTTAGGGTGTTAGGGTATATCATATTAGAGTTTAGGGTTTAATCTTTAGTATTTTAAGTTTAGTGGTTAAGGTTTGTTATTTTAGGGTTTGGGGTTTAGTTTTTTATAGTTAGTATCTTACTGTTTATGGCTCTAAGGGTTTAAGGGTTAGGGATTTTGATAAAAATGACAAAAAATAAATTTATTTTAGTGTTTATGCATTAGTGGAGTTTTAGTAAAAAAATGTCACAAATATGTCAAAGTATGCAAAACGTTGACGTTTTATTCTATGTTTTTAGTGGCGTTTATGAAAAAACACTGCAAAAGGATAAGCTTTAGTGGCGTTTTAGTAGAAACGCTGCAAAGTTGTCTTAGAAATGGCAAAACGTTGCATTTTGATCTGTGTTCTTAGTGGTGTTTTTAACAAAATGTCGCAAAAGGATAGAATTTAGTGGCGTTTATGCAAAAAGCGACTCAAATATGTGCTTGATACTGCAAATGACTTTAGTGGCGTTTTTGAGAAAACGCCGCAAATGACTTTGCTTTAGTGGCGCTTGAGCAGAAAACGCCAGAAATATGTTTTAATAGTTCCCCAGACGGTGCCATTTTGCCTATGCTTTTAGTGGCGCTTATTTAAAAACTCCGCAATTTTTTTTTTGTTTTCGAGACGGTGCCTTTTTTGTCTGTACATTAGTGGCACTTTTTATAAACACCGCAAAATTTAATAAAACTAACCTAAATGACGTCGTTTTATTAACCCCGAATTTCCTTTAGTTTTGCCCAAGTCAGATTTCCCCAATTTCCCAATTTCGTTTCCCCTAAATTTCCCTAAGTTCTTCCCCAAAATTATTTTCCCCAATTTCCAAACTTCCAATCCCTAAGTCAGGAGCATTCAACCCGTTGTTATCCATCGATTACTTTCAGATTTTTGGGTTGTAAGTGTTCTTTCTTTTTTTCTCGTTAGTTTAGAATTTTAATTTACTTTTTTTGGGGGGTTGCTTTTATTCTGTTTCTGCAACATATTTCGTTTCTACTTACTTCTCCAGTGTGTATTCTTTTTTCGTTTAAGTTCACTGAAGTTATTATTTGATGAAATGTTTTCTTGGAAATTTTGCTGCAGAGGGATTTTATGCTTGTTTACACTTGTTTTAGTGTTGAAGTTTTCTTAATGAATATACATCTTCCAATATGTGTTTTTCTAATTAGTTTTTATATTAAAATGCTATGCTATGATATATTCATAGAGCCTCTAATTAGTTCACAAATCCTACAATGGCAGGCTGCGAAGAAGCATTTGAATCAACATATTCAGAACCTGGATGGTAAAATCGAAACACAGAAATAAATCTTGAAGTATGTTGAAGTTTTCTATTCTTCGTATATTGTTAGGGGTTGCGTTGGGTTTTGGAGATTTAGGGGTTCGTATATGGGTTGTTGAGAATTATTTATGGTGCGTGTGAAAAAATTAGTTGAAAATGATAGGAATTGATTTGAAAATTGAGGGCAAAGATAGTAATACTTTTATGGTTTTGGTCACTGTTGGTTAATATATTATTATTAGTAATAATGTTATAATTAATGCAATAATTTATATAACTTTTAATATTTTATAATAGGTAGGATTTAGTGTTTTGGGGATTTCAATAATATGATGGTTGGTAGTGATAGAGCTTGCAGATAGAATGCTCAATGTAGTGAGCACTTTCATCATTTATCTATGTATTATTATAGTAATAATAACTTGATTGTAGTTGTATTGTTCCTAAAAAGGTTCTCTTAACTTGGCTAATCCATAGGCTTCTTTTTTCATAGATGTACACAATTCCCTCGTGATTTTCCCCTTTGTGAATTACAAGTCATTGATATTCGCTATGTTGCATTTGCATCAACTCTAGATTTTGTATTCTCTTGAAATGCAACTTAAGCTAGGCATGTTTCAGTAATCCTTCTGATTGCATATTGGTTTTTGCTTCAGATATTGTGCACATCTTTTCTTACTTGCCTAGGGATCTGAACTTCATCGAGCAACAAGTAACATTCGTTGGAAAGAGTGAGTATAGTTGATTTCATGGGTAATGCTTTTTATATTTTCATTTTTCATTGATTTATCCACTTCTAAATTATTTCAGATTTAGTTGCTGTCCAATTAGTTAAAAAATTTCCTGTTGCTCAAGCAAAGTAGATTTGGATGCTGTTGCTGCTCCTTTTTTTTTATTGTTGAAGCCCTGTTCAGGTACTGTAATTTGAATTGTTTATTTGCTGTAATTGAGGTGTACAAATGTTGTTAATTGAGGTGTTTAAATTGCTGCAAATTGATCAATTTAAATGCTGTAAATTGAAGTTTTAAAGTGTTGCAATTGAAGTATTTAAATGCTGTGAATTGAAGTGTTAAAGTGCTGCAAATTGAAGTGTTTAAATGTTGTAAATTGGGATGTTAAAGTGTTGTAAGTTGAGGTGTTTAAATGATGTAAATTGAAGTGTTTAATTGCTGTAAATTGAGGTGCTTAAATGATTGAAATTGACGTGTTTAAGTGCTGCAAATTGTGGTGTACAAATGAGTCTAAATTAGTTATTTCATTGCATTTTTGGTGATTAAATGCAGACGGAAATAAGTTAGAAAACAAGATTGCAGTTGATGTTATTTTAAAACATATTATGTTGTCATTGTAAGCTGTTCGAATATTCGTTTACACTGTCCAAATGCTCACGAACATAAGTATTGTTATATTGATATAAAATAAGTCATTGTAATGATGCAATTTAAGTTGCATGAATGTTATAAATGTAGGTTGCCTAACTATGCAATTGATATATTTGTAAATTTTGATTAATTTTATTATATGTTTCAGGTGAAATTTCTTTCGTTATTGAATAATTGACTTTCTCTCCAAACATTATCTCTTACCAATAACAAGTTAACAGGTATAATTTCATCTTTCTCGTATTTTATTTCTTCTATTAAATGTATGCATTCCGTAATTAGAATAAAAGTTATCTTACATTTATGTTGAAAGATAATTTGTAACACCCCAAACCCGGCCCACAAGCCTTGACCGGATCTGGTATGTCACGGAGTAAAAACTTTTTGAAAGATTCGGGTTAACATTGGAAATCTGAAAATATTGCTGAATTTGTACAACAACGTTTGCTAAAACTAAGATAGTTTGGTTTGATAAACACGATGGGGTTGAAAACTTTTTCTTTTCCTTTGAAACCATTTGATCATTTGATTTTTTTTTTTTGAAGTATCGGGGTTATTGATAACTTGGTAAAATTTTGCTACCCGATGGTAACGTCTTTGAAAACACGTACGAGTATTAATTTTGAAAGCGTTGCTTTTACCGATTCGCTTAACAGTTCATAAGTTCGTTAGAAATAAGGTAAAAACTACTTAATCATACGAATAGTAATAAAATAATAAGCGGCCATATTACAACCCAATCGAATTTAGCAAATAGTAAGCTTTAATGGTACGAAATAAGACTTCTAAACCGAGGAACAAGCATGGCCACCTCGAGTCCTTTCCGGCTCCGTCTCCGCGATCGACTCACCTGAAAAGATAGGGAAAGGGGGGTGAGTCACCAAGACTCGGTACGTAATTAATACACATATCCCCACATACGGGCTTAGCCCATATCCACAGAACAAACATATACATGAATATGCAATTATGAAGCCCAACCTAGCCATCCATACTCCTTTTTCTACCCCGTGTGGTACCAAACCACTGGTGGTGCCAAACCACTGGTGACTTAAAGTCACGATATCCGTCAATACGTGTGGTGCCAAACCACTGGTGACTTAAAGTCACAATATCCGTCAATACGTGTGGTGCCAAACCACTGGTGACTTAAAGTCACAATATCCGTCAATACGTGTGGTGCCAAACCACTGGTGGTGCCAAACCACTGGTGACCCGAAGTCACAATCAAATGATGGGGCCAACCCATCGTGTGATACCAAATCACTGGCGTCGATCCCGTATCTCAAATGTGGGGCCAACCCACGGTGGTACTAAGCCACAGGGACGAGACGCTATGAGGTGCCAAAGCTCTGGAGGTACCAAACCTCTGGTGACCGTAGTCACAATGTGTTACCAAAACACTGGTGTCCGTCGACACGAATATCACTGCCCCCTCCACTCATTTATCCCACATCATCATGCTCACATAACAAGTATCATGATCCCATATATCATGCATTTGTATATAGCATAACATTTAACAGCATATGATGGCATACGCAACATATATCATAGATCGAGTATTAGGGGACTTACCCGAAATCCAAGCTTATGCCCACAAGGCAAAGATACTACATGATAGGTGATAAAATATCATTATAATAACAATTTATACTAGTAAAGTGTGTAGGAGCTTACACACCTGATTAAACGATCACCCACCTTGGGTATCCCACATTTTAGCCCTTATTTCGGCTAACATGCACAACATGTACATATACAATAACATACATAAACCAGCAAGAGAACAGTGTGATAACTACGCACCTGACTATAGCGATATTCTGATTTATCGATTCTAACATCAGCTAAAGTCCTGAAGCTTCTGTTATTTCTTGATTTGCCCCTAGAACACATAACCGAAATCGGTTACACTTAATACCAATAACATGGTCTTAGGCCGAATATCAAGGGTCATATACCTAGCTTATTTCGATCCCGAGACATCACTGGTTTCTGTCGATTAGCTCCCAAAGATATCGAAATTCCTATTAAAATTTTGTTAAAATCAACTATTACATAAATCTATGAACAGAGTTCTTGGCCGAAATTTACACTTACCATTTTCTTGAATAGTCAAATCTTGAAAACTCCTTTTTAGAACCTTAATACTCCATGATGCTTGTGAAGTCCCAAAAGAGTGTAAGTTTCAGCTTCTAGCTTGGCTTTAAAAGCTTGTGGAATAGAAAACAACACTTAATATTTGGCTAATACGAGAGTAAAGACTGGTCTTTTGGGGAGATGATGATTTGACCAAGCTAACAAGTAGGAAGATAAAAGATAAAAATTCAAATGGTCTTTAAGCTCTTTAAGGTTTCGGTCCTAGACAAAAGAGAGTGTGAGCTGAAACTATGTAGCTTTTCTCAAAATTCGGTACCCATGCTAGCATACTTCAAAGCCGAAATGCATAAAGCAAGGAAATGATAAACCATTTCAACAAATTCGGCCATGCACACTATGGAAAGGAAGAAGAGCAGCCTCAGGAGTTCTACATTCGGCTAGGCTTCAAGAGCAAAGAAAGAAACAACAATTTGCATGTTTTCCGCCATACACCAAAAGCAAAGCAAACAAAAATGTTGGTCATCCTTTCTCAAACACAAGGCCGGCCAACCTTCACGCATGCTGTCTTTCTCTTCTTTGTTAATTTCCAACAATTAAAATAATACCCCTGCCGCACATGCCTTTTTTCCCCCAAGCAAAGAAAACCCATCATCATAAAAATATTACTTGTTTATTCCTTATTCCTCCACCTTATCCATCCTTTCATAAAATAATAATAATAACTATTATTAAAAACCACCCATTACCATTAAAATAAAACTAAGAAATGATAATAATAATACATATCATCCCGTTATTCTAAGCAAACAAAACAAAAAAAAATATAATAGTAATATTAATAAACCATCCCAAGATATAACCCATACTACACATTTTCTATACTTTAAAATATTAATAATAATAATAATAATAATAATAATAATATAAATATAATATATATATATATATATATCTACCCACCCCAAGGCACAATCGGCCAAGCTATCCATGTGATGGCTCCCATCACCAAAAAGAATAATGATAAAAAATAATAATAATATAAACTTTCCCATGCCTTAAAATTTATTAAAACACAATAAAAATAACCAACCCATCCTCTAACTCTTCCTTCAACAAATAAAATAAAATAAGTAATAGAAAAAAAAATAAAAGAGCAATGCTCCATACTTCCAAAATATTAAAAAAAAGAATAAAAGAAGAAGCAACCCCTTTGTTCTTCATGCGTGGGTGTTGCATGCGTGCATGCTTGCTGCAGGCATTTAATGCCCATGCAGCTCACCAGCTCCCACGTCGGTCCAAAATAAAATCCCGCAGGTGTGCCTCCAACGTCTCGAACCTGAGACCTAAAGCAACTTGCCCAAACGTCCAGCCACTTCCGCTAATAAGACTTCCGTGCCATAATTCGTCGCGCGTTTCTTTTAAACTATTCTTGGGGGGTTTCCTATGCCTTAGCGCTGGAAGCAAAAACAACGTCTCGTCTGCGACTCCCAGGACTCGAACGCGAGTCCTCCCAGTCGCAGCTTCTCAGCAAGGTCCTTAACCGCTCGTCCACTTGAATTTCATGCTAGCAACACGTTGAATAATTCTTGTAAACCCTTCTTTCTTTGGCTCCCTTAGCCTAAATCGCCAAAACCCAAAATAAATTACCAGCGCGCCTCCACTAGGACTCGAACCCTCGACCTCGAGAGCCCTCCTGCTGCTAACGTCCTCGCCAACTCGCCCAGGCGCCGTTTTGTGACATGGAACACCCCGATTTTCTTTTAAAGCCTCCTTAGCCGCGCCTCATAATGCAAAAACAAAATTTTCTCCCTTTGCTTCCCTTGCAACTCAAACCTCCTCCCTTCTTGCACAGGCTTCCCAGACCCTTAAAGCAGCGCCCCAAGCCACTTTACCAGGGCATTTTATATGCCACAATTTTACAAAAATTTTACTTAAGGCCTCCCTTAACTAATTTTCCATTTTTAACCCCCTAATTTTCAAAATTTCCAAAATTCTCCCATTTTATCCCCGAGCTTTAATAACCCCTAAAACTCATCAAAACAAACCTTAAGGCCTATCGACTCGTGAATTTTTGCTCCAACGCACAGCCCCTAATTTAGGATATTACAAATCTACCCCCTTAAAACAATTTCGTCCTCGAAATTGCTTACTAACGAACGTCCGTACATTTCAATTCACCGCACCATGCTTAAGCTGCGCACTCTGATTCTACAAAACTAACACAATCCTTATATACTATTTCGAGATTCGTATTCAAGGTTCCATACTCCACTAGCAAACACGAACTATCTTACCTTCCAAGCACAGTTTCTAAGTTTACATACAATGTTCAAGCACTTCGCCAATAGTACCAGTATGAACCGATCTTATAAAACCCATATAGCAAAGGATATTCCATAACAAGAAACTCACCCGCTATCACGTCCTCAGTTGCCTCGCTTCCAAACCTTTAGCATCTCAGCTTGAAGTTCCACGTCCTTGACTTCGCGCCCTATCCATCACTTGAGGACAATCTTTAATCAAGTGAGACTTAAATTTTCACCTAAAACATCTTTGATTCCGGTTCCAACACTTGCCGTCATGATACCTTCCACACTGAGCATCAATGTAGTGAGTACCGACATACTTTTTCTGGTATGCCGTCTTGACATACTCTCAAGTGAGGTCTTCAGCTGTGACACTCTCTCGAACCGTGAGCCACCATTGATACGCCTCGTCGCGAAATAGCGCCACCATTCCTTTCACTTTTTCCTCAGGGCTCAGATCGAGTTCATCCATAACTCACTTGGTTATTTCCAACCATTATTCAACCGTACTGGGTGCCACGCTGGATACACCACGGAGCAACTTCGCTCCATTGGTTCAAAGTCGTGCGGAAACAAATTTTTGAGCTCTCATATTTCTCCTTCTCCAACCACCATCTCTAAAACTCGCAGCGCAATACAACATTATCCCTCGTCTGATCTTGCTGCTCATTACCAAGGGTTGGTGGTGGAGGTGATACCTTATTATCAACCCTTGACCCGATCTAACGAGTTTCGGTACGGCCATTTGCCTCGACCACGTCCTCTAGGACTCATCTCTTATCGCACAATCTGACTTAAAAAGTTTTATGCATTATACACTTGTTCCACTGATTAATCGCGAACAATTTTATGAAATAAAGTATTTAGGAGTGGTTCTTTCGATCACACATAGGTTTCAGTTCAAGTTCGCTATTCTGATTCAGAAAGTCACATTCATGCTTATAAACAGAGACAAATTCATATCACCTCAATAGCCAGAGGTACTTACCCGAGCGGATCGGTGCCAGAGACTCGGTGCCATGCTGTTTAACACAAACCATTTTCATAATATCCCGCAAAAGACTATCAGGAAAACATCTTTGGGCCTTGGGCCCCACAGCCAAGTTTTGAACCTGGCTCTGATACCAACTTGTAACACCCCAAACCTGGCCCACAAGCCTTGACCGGATCTGGTATGTCACGGAGTAAAAACTTTTTGAAAGATTCGGGTTAACATTGGAAATCTGAAAATATTGCTGAATTTGTACAACAACGTTTGCTAAAACTAAGATAGTTTGGTTTGATAAACACGATGGGTTGAAAACTTTTTCTTTTCCTTTGAAACCATTTGATCATTTAGATTTTTTTTTTGAAGTATCGGGGTTATTGATAACTTGGTAAAATTTTGCTACCCGATGGTAACGTCTTTGAAAACACGTACGAGTATTAATTTTGAAAGCGTTGCTTTTACCGATTCGCTTAACAGTTCATAAGTTCGTTAGAAATAAGGTAAAAACTACTTAATCATACGAATAGTAATAAAATAATAAGCGGCCATATTACAACCCAATCGAATTTAGCAAATAGTAAGCTTTAATGGTACGAAATAAGACTTCTAAACCGAGGAACAAGCATGGCCACCTCGAGTCCTTTCCGTCTCCGTCTCCGCGATCGACTCACCTGAAAAGATAGGGAAAGGGGGGTGAGTCACCAAGACTCAGTACGTAATTAATACACATATCCCCACATACGGGCTTAGCCCATATCCACAGAACAAACATATACATGAATATGCAATTATGAAGCCCAACCTAGCCATCCATACTCCTTTTTCTACCCCGTGTGGTACCAAACCACTGGTGGTGCCAAACCACTGGTGACTTAAAGTCACGATATCCGTCAATACGTGTGGTGCCAAACCACTGGTGACTTAAAGTCACAATATCCGTCAATACGTGTGGTGCCAAACCACTGGTGGTGCCAAACCACTGGTGACCCGAAGTCACAATCAAATGATGGGGCCAACCCATCGTGTGATACCAAATCACTGGCGTCGATCCCGTATCTCAAATGTGGGGCCAACCCACGGTGGTACTAAGCCACAGGGACGAGACGCTATGAGGTGACAAACCTCTGGAGGTACCAAACCTCTGGTGACCGTAGTCACAATGTGTTACCAAAACACTGGTGTCCGTCGACACGAATATCACTGCCCCCTCCACTCATTTATCCCACATCATCATGCTCACATAACAAGTATCATGATCCCATATATCATGCATTTGTATATAGCATAACATTTAACAGCATATGATGGCATACACAACATATATCATAGATCGAGTATTAGGGGACTTACCCGAAAACCAAGCTTATGCCCACAAGGCAAAGATACTACATGATAGGTGATAAAATATCATTATAATAACAATTTATACTAGTAAAGTGTGTAGGAGCTTACACACCTGATTAAACGATCACCCACCTTGGGTATCCCACATCTTAGCCCTTATTTCGGCTAACATGCACAACATGTACATATAGAATAACATACATAAACCAGCAAGAGAACAGTGCGATAACTACGCACCTGACTATAGCGATATTCTGATTTATCGATTCTAACATCAACTAAAGTCCTGAAGCTTCTGTTATTTCTCGATTTGCCCCTAGAACACATAACCGAAATCGGTTACACTTAATACCAATAACATGGTCTTAGGCCGAATATCAAGGGTCATATACCTAGCTTATTTCGATCCCGAGACATCACTGGTTTCTGTCGATTAGCTCCCAAAGATATCGAAATTCCTATTAAAATTTTGTTAAAATCAACTATTACATAAATCTATGAACAGAGTTCTTGGCCGAAATTTACACTTACCATTTTCTTGAATAGTCAAATCTTGAAAACTCCTTTTTAGAACCTTAATACTCCATGATGCTTGTGAAGTCCCAAAAGAGTGTAAGTTTCAGCTTCTAGCTTGGCTTTAAAAGCTTGTGGAATAGAAAACAACACTTAATATTTGGCTAATACGAGAGTAAAGACTGGTCTTTTGGGGAGATGATGATTTGACCAAGCTAACAAGTAGGAAGATAAAGGATAAAAATTCAAATGGTCTTTAAGCTCTTTAAGGTTTCGGTCCTAGACAAAAGAGAGTGTGAGCTGAAACTATGTAGCTTTTCTCAAAATTCGGTACCCATGCTAGCATACTTCAAAGCCGAAATGCATAAAGCAAGGAAATGATAAACCATTTCAACAAATTCGGCCATGCACACTATGGAAAGGAAGAAGAGCAGCCTCAGGAGTTCTACATTCGGCTAGGCTTCAAGAGCAAAGAAAGAAACAACAATTTGCATGTTTTTCGCCATACACCAAAAGCAAAGCAAACAAAAATGTTGGTCATCCTTTCTCAAACACAAGGCCGGCCAACCTTCACGCATGCTGTCTTTCTCTTCTTTGTTAATTTCCAACAATTAAAATAATACCCCTGCCGCACATGCCTTCTTTCCCCCAAGCAAAGAAAACCCATCATCATAAAAATATTACTTGTTTATTCCTTATTCCTCCACCTTATCCATCCTTTCATAAAATAATAATAATAACTATTATTAAAAACCACCCATTACCATTAAAATAAAACTAAGAAATGATAATAATAATACATATCATCCCGTTATTCTAAGCAAACAAAACAAAAAAAAATATAATAGTAATATTAATAAACCATCCCAAGATATAACCCATACTACACATTTTCTATACTTTAAAATAATAATAATAATAATAATAATATAAATATATATATATATATATATATCTACCCACCCCAAGGCACAATCGGCCAAGCTATCCATGTGATGGCTCCCATCACCAAAAAGAATAATGATAAAAAATAATAATAATATAAACTTTCCCATGCCTTAAAATTTATTAAGACACAATAAAAATAACCAACCCATCCTCTAATTCTTTCTTCAACAAATAAAATAAAATAAGTAATAGAAAAAAAAATAAAAGAGCAATGCTCCATACTTCCAAAATATTAAAAAAAAAGAATAAAAGAAGAAGCAACCCCTTTGTTCTTCATGCGTGGGTGTTGCATGCGTGCATGCTTGCTGCAGGCATTTAATGCCCATGCAGCTCACCAGCTCCCACGTCGGTCCAAAATAAAATCCCGCAGGTGTGCCTCCAACGTCTCGAACCTGAGACCTAAAGCAACTTGCCCAAACGTCCAGCCACTTCCGCTAATAAGACTTCCGTGCCATAATTCGTCGCGCGTTTCTTTTAAACTATTCTTGGGGGGTTTCCTATGCCTTAGCGCTGGAAGCAAAAACAACGTCTCGTCTGCGACTCCCAGGACTCGAACGCGAGTCCTCCCAGTCGTAGCTTCTCAGCAAGGTCCTTAACCGCTCGTCCACTTGAATTTCATGCTAGCAACACGTTGAAAAATTCTTGTAAACCCTTCTTTCTTTGGCTCCCTTAGCCTAAATCGCCAAAACCCAAAATAAATTACCAGCGCGCCTCCACTAGGACTCGAACCCTCGACCTCGAGAGCCCTCCTGCTGCTAGCATCCTCGCCAACTCGCCCAGGCGCCGTTTTGTGACATGGAACACCCCGATTTTCTTTTAAAGCCTCCTTAGCCGCGCCTCATAATGCAAAAACAAAATTTTCTCCCTTTGCTTCCCTTGCAACTCGAACCTCCTCCCTTCTTGCACAAGCTTCCCAGACCCTTAAAGCAGCGCCCCAAGCCACTTTACCAGGGCATTTTATATGCCACAATTTTACAAAAATTTTACTTAAGGCCTCCCTTAACTAATTTTCCATTTTTAACCCCCTAATTTTCAAAATTTCCAAAATTCTCCCATTTTATCCCCGAGCTTTAATAACCCCTAAAACTCATCAAAACAAACCTTAAGGCCTATCGACTCGTGAATTTTTGCTCCAACGCACAGCCCCTAATTTAGGATATTACATAATTGTAGTAGTTTCAAAACATAAAGATACTTATGTAAATAAACTTAGTATTAAATAGCAAGTTGAAATATTTATATTTTTATCTCTAATTTTGTTTCCTATTTCAACTTGGACTATAAATTAATTAAGATTTATTACTATAAATATAATGCAACAAATAAGATTCTTCTTTTTTTTCCTTAATTTATTTTTTAATAGGAAAATGACTTTGGAAAATGTTGCTTGTTTGCCCTTCATCCTTTCCAACTTATTAAAACAAATTATTTTAGGGCTTTATGCTATATATATGTCTTCAGATTATAACTTTACTTTTATATGGGTATTTAAATTTAAAAAAAATTTAATTACATCTTTTAACTATTATATTTATATCAATAATATCCTTTAATTACTAAAATTATTAATTTAAATGTTAAATAAAACATAAGATCTTATCTCACATCGTTTAAAAATAAAAAATTAAAGAAACAATATTGTAAAATATTAATTATAAGATTTTCAAAACATTTACAACAGTTTTATCGCATAATATTATGGAGGTGTGGATTGATTGGTTCAAAAGAGAGACATGGACGGCATTTCTATCTTCGCAAGTGGTGTGCTTATGGCTTTAAATAGCGGGTAATTTTTAGTATTTTACAACCAAAAGAAGTAATGTTTTAGATCAGGATTTGTGCTATGTTTGGGTTTATTTGTAGTTTTCGTTGCTACTTCTAATTAAATGCAAAATCTCCCCTTTTTCTTTTATTAAGACTCTACCTTTCTTTTTTTTTTAAAAGGTAATTAACTTCTAAGTTTTAACCGGATTTATTAAGCAAAGGTGTTTAAACGGGTTATAACTAAGTTTTCATGTATGTATATATTTAAAAATTATGTCAAGAGATGAGATTTGTTAAATAAAAAATTTAAATTTTTGGACAAATAATTTTTAAGAGAAGATGCCATGTGCTTAAGATTATTTTTTAAGAGGATTTTAAAATACATTGATCTAATATAATTCTAATGGTTAAAAAAATTAAATTTATTAATGGATTGGATATTATTAATAGTTAGGAAATTTTAAAGAATAAGTTTTCTTGGTGACCACTTACCATGTAATGCCTCTAAAACTAGAAAGTACAACTTAGGCTTTAAAATTAAAAAGTTGAGACGAGAAGGAGATTTAATACCTTTATGAGAATACTTTTGTAATTTTATTCGTGTAAGTTCAATGTAAAATAATCTTTTGGGTCGAAACACATTAAATATTAGGTGCAGTGAGTATAGTTAATTTACTCTTGTGTTGAATATGTTTTTGCTAATAAATTCTCAACACATAATTGTATAGTTTCTACTTAATAAACGTGATATTTGTATATGTATTTTTATAAAATCTTCAATATAGTATTTGTATTTTAGAAATGTTCAATGTAGTACTTAAATTATTCTTATTTTAAATATTAATTATAATACAGTTCTTAACACATAATTCCCAACACATGTAACTTACGTAACTTACATAATACATAAATATATATCATATCATAACTTACATAACTTAAATAACTTACATAAATATATATCATATTTATGGACTTACATAATTTACATAACGTACATAAATATATATCATATCATAACTTATATAATACATAAATATATATCATATCACAACTTACGTAACTTACGTAACTTACATAACTTACATAGATATATATCATATCATAACTTACATAATTTACTTAACTTACGTAATACATAAATATATACTTCAAAATCTCGTAACTTACTTGAATTATATATACTTCAAAATCCGGCAACTTACTTGAATTAGTTTACACCCATTAGATACTTGAAACTTGGTATGTATTATCTATTTTAGTACAATGACCCGATTTAAATCAATAGCTAACAATTAAGTAACCGTAATTTATTGCCAACTTTAGACTTCAACAACTACGAAATGGATAGGACTTGGATGAATTTGTCAAGGGTAAGCAACGGCTATCGAAATGGAGTAGAAACTTTTCTAAATTGTGCATTTCAAAATGCAAGCCAAGAGAATATGATTCTTTGCCCGTGTAAGAAGTGTGGCAATATCAATTGGCATTATCGTGAAGTTGTCTACGAACATCTAATTGTTGATGGCTTTATTCGGGGGTACAAAAAATGGATTTTCCATGGAGAGTGTACATCTAGTGGAGCCTTTTCAACAATTAATCTGGGTTATCCTCATAGTGCTTACAATCAGAATGTTAGAGAAGATGACATGGAAGGTATGTTGTGAGATGCATTTAATATACGCAGTGATGGTTTGCAATCATTTTCACCTGATTATAATTTTGGTGGAAATACTTTCACTGAAACAGGAAGAAGGATACCTGATGAACAACCAAATGAAGAAGCGGAGAAGTTCTACACGTTACTTGGTGAAATGAATGAAGAACTTTTGAGGGATCAAAATTTTCAAAAATGTCTTTCTGTATTCGTCTTTTTCACTTAAAATGTTTGGGAGGGTGGACCGAAACTCTTTGACAATGCTGTTAGAGTTTTTAAGAGAAATGTTCCCGTTTGCGAAAATCCCTCAATCATGCAAAGACATGAAGAAACTGATAAAAGATTTGGACCTTGGGTACAACAAAATTCACAGTTGCCCAAATGACTGCATGTTATATTGGAGCGACTGTCATGTATGCGATCAATCCTGTTGGATGAATAGAAATGCAGAAGATGGTAACGAGGATGAAAACGATGCACAATCAAGAAGAATCGAATTAAGATTTTGTGGTATTTTCTGCTAATACCAAGGCTTCAAAGGCTTTTCATGTCGTCGAAGACAACCAAATCTATGACGTGACACCATGATGGACGAACCGATGATGGATTGTTAAGGTATCCTGCGGATTCTTTAGCTTGGAAATCATTTGACAATAAATTTACAAGCTTTGCAAGTGTCCTAGGAGTGTGAGGCTTGGGCTAGCATCTGATGGATTTAATCCTTACAAAATCATACGCAGTATCCTTACAAAATCATGAGCACTGCGTATAGTACTTGGCCCGTAGTGCTTGTTCCTTACAATTTACCTCCATGTATTTGCATGAAACAATTATCCTTTATCTTATCTATGATTATCCATGGAGAGAAAGGTCCCAGAAATGATATTGACATTTATTTGCAGCCACTTATTGAAGAGTTAAAACAATTATGGCCTGGTGTTGAGATATATGATGTACTGAGAAAAGAGAACTTTAATTTACGTGCAGCTTTGATGCGGACTATTAATGACTTCCTGGCTTATACCAATTTATCTGGTTGGAGTACCAAGGGACGTTATGCTTGTCCTTGTTGTGCTGCGCAAACATGTTCGTAATGGTTATATAATGGGAAGAAGTTCTCTTACATTGGGCATTGTTGGTGGTTATCGGGAAATCATAGATTTTGATTTCAAAGTACTCTGTTTGACAGTACTGAAGAGTTCAGAGAATCTCCTTCGCAGACCGGTGGATCTGAAATCTTGTTCATGTTAAAAGATATGAATTTCATTTATGGGAAGATGAATCAACCGCCCAACACGCAAAGAAATAGAAGATCAAGGGATGAATATGAGGATGAATCTGATGAAGAGGATGATCCTAATGAGGCGGACTTGTGGAAAAAAAGAACTATTTTTTTTAGTTGCCTTATTGGGAGCATCACATTTTACGACATAATCTTGATGTCATGCACATTGAGAAAAATGTCTGCGAGAACATCATTGGGACTATTTTGAATGTCGATGGAAAATTGAAAGACAATCTTCGAAGTCGACTTGATTTAGTCCACATGGGAATTCGGCGTGAGCTTCATCCCCAAGCACTTTCGAATAGGAAATATCCGTTGCCGCCTTCTATTTTTTCAACGTCGAAGACGAAGAAAGAAATGTTCTGCATGGTGTTGAAGGATATAAAGGTCCCGGATGCGTATGCATCAAATATATTTCGATGTGTGAGTCTTAAAGATCAAAGACTATATGCTTTAAAATCACATGACTATCACATCTTGATGCAAGGTTTACTGCCAGTTGCTATGCAGTGTTGTATGTCGAAAAAGGTGACGTCTTGTATAATTGAACTATCCAATATAATGAAAGGCATTTGTAAAAAGTTTTGGATGTTCAAGAACTTGAGACACTACAAGATCGAGCCGCATTGACTTTATGCAATCTGAAGAAGATCTTCCCGCCTTCCTTCTTCACTATTACGGTGCACTTGATAATTCATCTCCCTCGTGAAGCAATACTTGGTGGGCCCGTTTTCTATCGACGGATGTATCCCATAGAAAGGTGTTAATTTATTTGTAAATTATTCCTTCATTCACCTCAATGCCTTTAGTTGCAACTTTTGATAATGTTGTATATCGTGTTTAGGTTCTTATCCAAATTGAAGTCTTACTGTCGCAATAAGCATTATCCAGAAGGATCAATTGCTGAAGGCTACTTGGCAGAGGAATGTATGACTTTCTGTTCAAGATATTTGAAAGATGTTGAAACAAGAATGAACAGACCAAGTAGAAATGTTGGGCTCACGGATCATAACTTGGCCGAAACTTATTTATTTCAAAGTTATGGAGAACTAATCGGCAAAGTTGAAATTGCAGAATTAGATGATAGATCGTGAGTACAAGCACATCGATATGTTCTTTTTCATCACGACTCAATGGAACCATTACGCAAGTAAGTTCTAGAATTTGATAAATATTCATCAATTATAATTTGTTTATCTTCTAACAAAGTAAACCTTTTTTTAACATAGTGAGTACAAACAAATATTGAGAGCTCGTTCACGGTCCCGAAGATTATAACAACGAAAAATTAATAAGTTGTTCACAGAATCATTTCATGAATGGTTAAGCCAAACGGTATGCAATTGAAGCTTTCATTGGCCAATATAATGTTTTCTCATAACATTTATAATTACTCAATTTACTTTCGGTTCAATAGGTTTGGAGTCGGAATAAAGTAAATGACGAAGTTAAATGGCTTCCCCAAGGTCTAAGTAGAATAGTGAAAAGATATAGTGCCTTCCTCATCAATGGTTTTAGATTTCATACAAAATATCGTGAGAGATTGAGGAAAACCCAAAATTGTGGAATTGTTGTTAATTCTTCAATTACAAGTTATGCTAGTGCTAGGGACAGTAATCCAGTTGAGGGAAATGTGGAGTATTACGGACTTCTTACTGACATAATTGAGTTGGATTATTATGGCAAATGGAAAGTTGTCTTATTTTGAGGTGGTTGGGCTGATGTTAATACGGCTCACGGAATTAAATAAGATCAATTTGGTTTTACAATGGTCAACTTCTCTCGATTGATTCACACTGGACAACAATTGATAGATGAGCCATATGTATTTTCTTCTCAAGTGAAGCAAGTTTTTTACTTGAAAGATCCAATTGATGAGGGTTGGTACATTGTACTCCGAAACACCCCTAGAGACTTATTTGACATTGGCAATGGAAGTAGAGATGACATCATCGAAAGATCAGAAACTTTCCCTTTTCCAGAACAAAACTTAAATGAAAATATCCCTAGTACTAGTACACAATTTCAATGGGTTCGTCAGGACGTGGACGAAGATATTTATGAATTATGATGTAGTAAGATTTTACGATTTTTTTTAAATATATGTAATATTATAATTTTAATACTGGTCATGTTATATAATTTAATTATTTTATATGTACTATTATTGTTGTTATTTGTTACTAAAATTTTATCTATTTTATGTGTATTGCAGGAAAAATGCGTAGAAGAAAATTACGAAATTTAAGTATTGTCCAGAATACTCCAAATTCAGAAGAAGGAAATAGTGAACAGCAGACAGCTATTGGATATTCGAATGTGCCGGAGACAGTTGACGAGCCTGTAGAATTTCAAAGTAATGTTAAGTTTATTTTACATGCGTATAGACTTTTATTATTGCTCGTATTTCTCAATTTCAATATAATAATATATTATTTTCCAGTTGAAAGTGGTGGAACGCGTAGAGGTCGAGGACGTACGCTACTTAAAGATTTATACGACTTAAATCCTGTCGAGCGTGTCAAAGTAAGTAGAAAGAGTCATGGTCAGCCTGTTGGATCAGAAGCTTGACTTTTAGCAGGCTATTTGGGCATTATAGCACGAAATGCCAATATGTTTCCCATCAACTAAGAATCATGGCATCACATTCTTGATAGCAACAAAAATCAAGCTCTCGATAATATTAAGGTAACAAAACGTGAATATAATTTATAATACTTTGGTTTAAGTTTCATTTATATTTACTCTAAACTTGTGTTTTTTAGGAGAGATTTGCTTTACAGGTCTCAGATGCCTATATCAAGAAGGCATTGGGTAAAAAATGGAGAGACCATAAAAGCACTTTGAAAAAAGATTATTTTAAGAAAGACATAAGCCTCAAAGAAAAGTTACGAAATGTCCCGCCGGGAATGCTGAGGTACCAATGGGTAGATGCAGTTAGATTCTAGAATTCAAAGAAAAGAGAGGTATTACGTACTTCCAAACTCTTATAAATTTTTCAATTTATAGTATTTACTATATACATAATAATAATTTCATTATGTAGGACCGTGAGCGAGTTGGAACAAGCAGTAGGCAAAAACAAAAATTCACGCACACAGCAGGGTCGAGAAGTTTTGCTTATGTAGCTGAGGCCCAGGTATTATGAATTTATTAATTCTGTCAAATATTAATGACTTTATAATATTAAATAATATTTTCACTACTATATTGTAGGAAGCAACATCTGGTCAAAAAGTTGGACGCCTTCATCTTTTTGACATTACGCATAGGAAGAAAGATGGATCTCCGATGACATCCGAAGCTGCAGAAATTATGGTATATTTACTTAATAAAATTTGATTTATTATAAATATTTATAATGGTTTAATTCGTCTTTAGTAGTTTTAAATAATGTCAAGTTATGTTGCATTCCTTTTTTATTATATATTTCGTTTTTAACTCTTTAATTGATTTATTAGGAGAAACTAAAAGATAAGAAGGCGGAGTATGAAGCGATTGCTTCGACTGATAGTTCTGTTAATTTTGAGGACATTGATAAAAAAATTATTAATGAAGTTTTGGGTCCTGAAAGGTATGGTCGGGTTCGATTTCAAGGATCTGGTGTTAACTCGAACCAATATTTTGGATCCAGCTCGCAGCAATACATTGCCTTCTGGGAGTCAAGCTCAAGCTGAAATTCAGAGGTTAAGAGACCAGATAGCTCAGATGAAAGCTAGCACAGTTGAGCAAATTTCTCAACTTAGAGCGGAGGCAGCAGTGAGGGAAGCAGAGCAGAATAGAAAGTATGTTGAACTCCAGCTACAGCTTCAGATTATGATGAAGATGTTCCAGCAGTCACAAATGCCGCCATCTTAGACATTTTTTTTCTCGTAACTTTTAACATTATTGTAAGAATTTTGAATTATACTTCATTTATAATTTATATCATATATTTTTCGTATAATTTTGTATCATTTAGATTTGCTGTTTTTGGTTGGATTTCATGCTATATTTGCTGTTTTTGGTTGGATTTTATGCAGGAAGGTGGGATATTGGTGAAAATGTATATTGCAAATCCACCCAAATTAGCGGCATTTTATAAAAAAGCGTCGCTAAAGACCAGGACTTTTAGCAGCGTTTTCTATAAAAGCGCCGCTAAAGACCTAGACTTTTAGCAGCACTTTTATAGAAAACACCGCTAAAAGTTCTGGTCTTTAGTGGCGCTTTTTCAAATAAAAGCCGCAAATTTTAGAGGCGTTGTCTATAGCAGCGTGCTAAAGACCAAAAAAAATGCCGCAAAAAGTCTGTTTTCCTGTAGTGTCAGCTGAAGATTTCACTCCATTAGGTGAAGAACATAGAGTTCAAGATCTGTGTAGGGTGGTTTTGAACGCGTACGTTGATAAGCGATTGACTGTACGTGGTATGACATCGATCTTAATGATCCACTTAAGTCTAAGAACCTTAACCCGGGCCCCCGTTTACAAATACATCTGGTGGTGATTGAGACCAATACGAATGGTGATGATGAATATAATAATAATGGTCCTTCCAATCACAAGGTTCAAAAATATAGTGATCCTGATCTAGACGAGGTCCCGTATAACACCCCAAACCTAGCCTAGACGTAAGTACCAAATCCTGAGGAATTACATTAACTTGTTCAAAAAAAGCTTTTGATTTAATCAAACTCAGTGTGCGTTTCGAAAACATAAATTTTGGTTAACTCTCACAAATATTTTTTTTAAAAAAAAACTTATGTTTGGAAACAACTATTTTTAACCCAGAATTTGATTCAGGAATCTCATATTTTGAAAGTATTAGTTTCAAAAAATAGTTTTCAGTTCAAAAGCAAACGTTCATTTTAAACTATTTGTTATTTACAAAAAAATACTTAAACGATTACTTAATTTTGCGACAGAAAACTTCTAGAGTTTTATTTGAAAACCAAGTTTTAATTTATTATGCTTGAATGATTTTGCAATTTAACGTTAAAATGCTAAAAGCCGACGAACAAAAGACAAATAAAAACTTAGCCAAAAATAGAATTATAGTCCCAAAATAGTTAATTACGAAATCCACCTTATTTTAATTAACCGAAAAACAATTTGAGCTCTCGCCGTCCGATTCTAAACTTATTGATTACCTGAAAAGTCAGAAATAAAACAAATGAGTGAGCTATAGAGCCTAGCGTATAACGGAACTCAAACATAGAACACACATATCACAATATACAAATCAGAGTATCACAGAGAATTTTATCACGAACAATTGAGTAGAATTGAGAATGCATGATTATGTCAATGTGATATTTTTCAGAAATCATAAGGCAGATTTTTTAGAAAACTTCTACCTAACTCTGCTACACACCAAACTAAAATTCCTCAGAACTCGTCTAACCAAATCATACCAACAAATAATTGTGGACATTGCCACTAGAGTTGCAGTTAAAACTGCTAGATCAGATATATGTGATCGAGCCACTATATTGCAACCAAGCTGCCATAATAGAAGTATGTGGTTAAACCACCAGATAGAGTAGATCATTAAACTGCCAGAACTTCCCCCATATTATATTATTCTAGCCCCATGCAATGTGACATGACACGAAAATATAGAAACAAAATGATAAGCATGTTAAACATGCATTCATATCTTTAACAGAAACCAATAAACATGCGATTACATGCTTTGCAGATAGATATATCACAAACCCAATAGAACCAAATTAGTTTCTCCATAACATCACATACATGGTCATATAGTAGATTCAGAGAAATACAAAATAACATATTCAGACATCATTTGCTCATAAACAAACATAGTAGCATGGATACATGCCATCAGAATTAACAGTAGTCAGATCATGCGTACTTTATTCACATACCTTAATTATATCACCTACGATAGCATATTAACAAATTTCATGTTTTCACACCTTAATTATGTTGTATGGACCCTACGGAGAGTCTAAATATGTATTATGGGTCAAAGCAGGCCTAGATGGAAATTTTTAGAAAATAGGCCCACATGACCCAACTAGCCAATTCGTATGGTCCACACGGCCACACACATGCCCGTGTGGCCTACACGACCAAATTAACCTAGCATGTGTGACACAAACGGTCGTGTGACGTCGACCGAATGCTTTTTAGCTTTTCACCGTTCGCTATTTTTCTAATCCATTACACACATGATTAATTTTTTATACCGAATCAACACTCGCAATTCCAAATCCTAAAATCATCTTTCAAAATAGACTAATTAGCACGATTTTTCCAAATCTGACTCACTAATATGATAATTATTGCCAAACGAACTTAATTATTGAAAAATCAGCCCCTATCACAGCGAATAATTACTTACCCTCGCACCAACAGTAGCTCCAAATCGCAATTAAACCGCTAGAGAATTGTCGCACACTCCACGTTCTTCTTCTATCAACAACCAAAATAATAATTACTCACATACCTTTCTTGAAATAGAAAAGAGCAACAATGACACTATTAACAAAAGAATACGAAATCACTTACCTAAATAAGAATACCCCAACCTCATGCTCAAATTCACGCAAATACAATTGTACCCAAAAGAAGCTATTATCTTGGCAAAAAATCTGAATGACGGCAATAAAACATGAAAAACAAATAGTAAAAACTAAAGTTATCACTGACGACAGAAAAAGGAATGACAAAGAAACAAAAAAAAAGTGAAATGAGAACTTGAAAGGGAAAAACAGTAGAGAAAAGATGACCAAAAGCATTCTCGGTAACTCTAAGAAATTAACGTAAAAAGAAGCAAAACTCAAATATGGAGAAAAAAATGGAAACATGAAACGACAGAATAAAGGGAGTGAGCGTAATAACCTGATTTTCAGTGGTGTCAGAAATAATGGTTTTGAGACCATAATTCTGACATAATAATCTATAAATGTTGTTTATTAATATTTACGAGGTCATTAATGTGGTATTAATTTTTTATTAGGAAATTTGAACATTTAGGTGGTTAATTAAGTAAAAAGGGTTAAATCGTAAAGGTTGTAAAAGTTTGATTATATTAGAGGAATGTATTAAAATGGCATAGGAAAGGCAAGGGAAGGATTCAAATGGCAACTATACCATTTGAATGATGGTGGATGGTTAGCCTAGTGAATTATAAGGATCTTTTATTAAATTAAAAAGGGTTTTAATGGAAAAATTATGAATAAATGGAAATGTAAGTAAAATTAAAAGAAAAATATGAAAACATCTTCCCTAACTTCATCTTCCACCAAAATTAGAATAGGAAAATACAATTGAAGAACCTTGGGTTCGGCTAAAGAAAGGTTAAGGCTTTTAGGTAATTTTCCTACACATTTTTAGTAATTTTTATGTTTTTGAGCTCATATTAGCTTGATTTAACTAACATGAGGACTAATTTGTGAAACTGTTAAATGTTATAAATGTTGCCATTGATGAGCTGAGTTATTTCTTGAAGTTAATGTTGAAATATGAGGCTTTGTTGCTTGGGTAGACTAATTTGTAAAGTGATTTTTAGTGATTTTGGGGTTTAAGGACTAAATTGTTAAAATGATAAAATTAATTGTACTTAATGTGAAATAATTGCAAACAGGGATTTTTAGAAAGCCATAGATCATTCGGCTGAACTTGAATTTAGAAAGAAATAGTTAATTTTCTTGTTTAAGGCTTAGAGACTAAATTGAATTAAAGTGTAAAGTTGAGGATAATTTTGTAAAAATGACAAAAAGGGACCAGATTGCATGAAATGGATTAATTATGCTGTTATTTTAATTAATTTAATGAAACTCTTATTTTATATCAGGAACGTATCGACAATTATAGAAAAGGAAAAATTGCGGAGTAGTCCCTATATCTTGGCAATTCTGCAAATCAGTCCTGTAAGTTTGTACGTTATTTATACTTCTAATTAGTTTTATATTCTTTGTTAATATAATTTTCATAATTGTTATATTGAAAAATAGTATGATCTTGGAAAAGAAAAAAAAAATGGAATACTGGTTTTACTAAATGCGTTCTAACAAGCAATATCTACTGATTCTATTGTACGTGTTCAAACAAGCAATATATACTAATTCTACTAAATGTGCTAAAACGAGAAAAATCTGTTGATTCTACTGAATGTTCACTTGAATGAGCATTACCCACTGGATTTATTGAATATGACCTATTGTACCGATATTTGGAAATGAAGATTGAAATAATGCTTCGAATAGTATTCATACGATGGAAGTTGTGATTGTTTGGAATTTCCATTTATGGATTATACGAACGAACTTACTAAGCTTTATGTAAGTTTACCTGTGTTTGGTTTTTCTTTCTTTTTTTTGTAGATTACGTTTTTGTGGGCTCGGAAGGTCGAATCAACACTAGAAATCACACTATCCAGGAATCTTGGTAGACTTTGATTTTGGTTTGGGTAATATGGCATGTAATATGACCCTTTTTGGATATGTAGTATTAGTATTTGGTTTGTGTAAGTTTACACTTATAACTTGTGTTGTTAAGTTTGAATAACTTATGGAAAATGCATGTTTACTTTAGATGAATTAGTTGGTCAAGAATCAGCTACAATGATACTAGTTGAGTTATGGTATGAAATGAAGTGAATGTAGACTTTGATATGTAAATTGTGCCTTGAAAATGCAATTATGGAAGTGATTTGTTATGATATGTTAAGGTGTCAATGATTAGACACTTAGGTTGATTATATTTTCATTAATTGATTGTTGGTGTTTAATGACCTATGAGATTGTATGTTTGAATATGTTTTAGGTACCTAAGAAAATGGGTGAAAAATGAGCATGATTTGGGTCAATTCTGGGTATGCATGGTCTGGGACACGGGCTGTCACATGGCCGTGTGTCACACATGGGCAACCCATACGGATGTGTGTCCTAAGCGTGTACAGATGTAGTTTTCACACGGCCTACGATAAGACCGTGTAATCCAACATCAAATGTTACACGGGCTAGCATACAGCCAAGGACATGACCATATGATGTTATTTTGAATGTTACATGGGCTAACACATGGCCAGTGACATAGTCGTGTGACATCATTTTGAAAGGTACACGGCCTAGCACACGGGTAACAACACAGCCGTGCCTTGAACCACACGGTCTGGATCGTGTCACATGGCCATGTGACCCTTGTTTTGAAAATTTTCAAATTTTTCTTGAATGCCCGTCACTTATTTTTAGGGCTTAGAGAGCTCGATTTAAGGCCGCAATTGAATGCTCTATTTAATTATGTATAATATTGAATTTATAGAACTTTAATTGATAATTGAATGCTATTTGTTATGAAATGTTCTGACTTATTTGGTAATACTTCGTAACCTTATTCTGACGGTGAAAATGGGTTATAGGTGTTACAATGAGAGAGAGAATGGGAGAGCGGGAGCAAAATTAGGAGATAATCCCTCCATTTATTATTATTTAAAACTAACCACTAACTACTATCAACCTCCACTAAATCTAATAACTAACCACTTACTAGATTCCCTCAAAGTTTAAAACAAAAACAATTTTCACTTTGCATACACAATGATTCGAACACAAGACCTCTAGGTAAGCTGAAATCTTACCACTAAATTTGCAGGCTCATTACTATCAACAATTGAGTGAAAAAAATTTATAATCAAATATTCAGAGATAGAGGTTTAGGCAAAAATAGCAAAAAATTAATGAAAAGGATTCGCACCCAGAACCTCTCATACACAAACACAACATTTATCCATTGAACCAAATTAATTCCCTTGACATAATTTTCACAATCTTAACTCAAAAGTCGAACGTAACCACTAGTGATTTCACCAAATCAATTTCTTCCAACCCCGATATTTGGTAATGACATCCCAGATGATATCGATAACGAAGGCGCGAATGACGATGGACATGTTAACATGTATTCAATTGAGAACCTAAGTCGAGGCATTATGATACACAATGATCTTGGGGCACACATGTCGATCATAGATCTCGATGCGACGCATGCGTTCGAGTTCCCAGAGTACCTTGATATATTACCTGCTCACTGATTGGCCGCAGATCCTGAACGCGAGGAGTTGTTCATGGGCCAAAAATTTGCAACCAAGGAAGACTGCATATTTGCCATTAAGTGGTATAACATGAATGTGTTGGTTGACTACAAAGTCGCCTTGTCTAAACTGACATTGTATATTGATGAGTGTTGGAGGTCAGCAGAAGACTTCAATTGGCATGTACGAGCCGTATTTATTCAGAGGTTGCAAATATTGGATATCCAAAAATTTGTTGGGCCTCACACATGCACTTCAACACGTATGATGCAAGATTGTTGTAAACATGATGCCAAAATTATCTGGAATTGCATCATGCCAATGGTGAAAGACATTTCCACCATTCCTGTTTCGACACTGGTTGTCGAAATGCAAGAACGATTCCAATACCGAGTGTCATACCGGAAAGCATGGATAACTAAATAGATGACCATGTAGCAAGTGTACGGAGATTGGGATGCATCGTACAATAAGCTAAAGAGGTGGATAGTTGTTATGCAAGAGTATATGCTAAGGACTGTCATTGACTTGCAAACACGACCTTATTACAACTTGGACTGCCAACTACAACTGAGAAGAAGAATTTTCCACCGGATGTTCTGGACGTTCGATCTATGCATGGGGGCCTTTCCCCACAACAAGCCGCTTATACAGGTTGATGGGACTTGATTATACATAAAATATATGCAAATTCTACTTATTACATTTGTGCAAGACGGGAACTGGAACTTGTTCCCGATAGTGTTTGCCATTGTGGAGTCGGAGATCATGAAATCATAAGAATTCTTCTTGACGAACTTGCGAAAGTATGTTGTGGGGACAAGAATATTTACATCATATCTGATAGATCGAAGGGACTGATTGTTGTGATTAGGCATTTCAGTGTTCTGTGGAGATCCATTTACTGCATTTGGCACATCGCAGCTAACTTTCTTCAAGACTACAAGAATGTAGACTAGCAGAAACAAGTTGTGAAAATGGGTAAAATTTAATTTCAACATATGTTTTAAATGTTCTTAATAATTCTACAAATTAATTCAATAGTGTAACTTATCTTTTCTCAATACATACATAGCATATGAGTTAAAGTCATACCTTTTCAGGCAAATGATGACCAGACTTAAGGGTGGCATGCAAGGTGAAACAGATACTCTTTTCCGAGAGTAGTTGGGTACTATAGAGCCGTGGCAATGGATTAAAAGTTTTGATGACGAGGCTCGATATGGTCATATGACCACCAACTTGGCAGAGGCAATTAACTCCGCATTGAGGCGAACACGACATCTTCTAATTTCATATATTTTCTCTACTACGTTCTACAAGCTGGAAACTTTAATGCCAAGAATAAGGCTGAAACAAGTAAACCAGATAGAGGCTGTAATATCCCAATTTAGGGGCTAGTCAGAATAGTGATATCGGGATCACTAATCCGAGATTAGAGAAATTTATTTTCATGTCATTTTATGAGTCAGAGCATGATGGTATATGTACATGAGAATTTTGGTACTTTAATTTTAGCGATTTCTTGCTTAATCGCGAAAAAAGGACTAAATCGCATAAAGTGCAAAAGTTTCATTTTATAAGCTAAAGGTACTAAATAGCCATAGATTGTTAATTTGAGGTTTTTAAAAGGTAATTTAGCCCATTGTAAAAGCTTGGCTGGCCATAGACTAGCATAGGAGACAAATTTGTCAATGTTGGTCAAAGTTGGTGATAGTAGGTGGACTAAATTGATAGTTTAATATTAAAATAAAGAAAAGATTATGTCCATCTTTCTTGCTCATCTCTTCCACCGAAAATTGACAGCCAAATAGGGGTTAAAAGCTTCAAAAATTTCAGCACACTCTCCTCTTCACAAGTAAGTGTTCTAGTGATCTTTTCTTGAAAATAGTTGTACTTTTGAGACCCCCAAAGCTTAAGCTTTCAAATAAGGGGACTATTGTGCAATATGGTGAAAATTTTAGAGTTTTTCCATGAGAGCTATCATTGTTATTTGCTGCATTTTTATGGAAAAAAATTAAGTCTTAGTTGTTAGATGAACAACTTTTGTGAAATGTGTTGTCTTGAAAACACCTAATTGGACCTTGATAAAAAGGTTGTAAATTTGTAGTAATTATGTGAAATGTTGAGTTTTGATGATAGCTATAAGAGTATTAAATGTTCACCTAGGCTTGTTGAAGATAGAAATGTGATTAGAATTAATTTCCGAGCTTATGGGTAAAATAGTCATTTTGCCAAAGTCTAGGGGCAAAATAGTAATTTTTCCAAAGTATGAGTTATGAGTCAGTTTAGTCAATATGAGTATTATAGATCAAGAAATACAAAGCCCGGATCGAAATTGAAGCAAGAACAAAGTCGAGGAATAATTAACATCTCTACATACATTTTGAATACTGAGGTAAGTTTGTATAAATTAAAGTTTTACATGTATTCTTATGCAATTACTTATTATGTTGTATAATGTACATTATTTATATAAAGTTAAATTATTGATATTATGATGAGAAAAGTAAATGAGAATATGTATGAGAAAGTTTCGGTTGAAGACTCAGAATAATGAGGATACTAAAATCACAACATGAGACAAGGAAAGTGCGTGTAAGACCATGTCAAGACATGGCATCGACATAAGGCAAGGATATCATATAAGTCCATGACAAGTCATGGCATTGAAAATGTTATTATGAGGCAAAGGTCCCATGTAAGTCCAAGCCAAGGCTTGGCATTGGTGAATTCATAAGGCAAAAATGTCATGTAAGTCCATGTCAAGACATGGCATTGATAAGATTTATAAGGCAAGGATACCATGTAAGACCATGTCAAGACATGGCAATGGTAGGTTTCCAAAAGAAACATATAAGACAAGTCTCGTGTAAGACCATGTCTGGGACATGGCATCGACACCAAGTTAAGGGATCCCATGTAAGACCATATCTGGGATATGGCATTGGCATCATGAGGCGATCCCATGTAAGACCATGTCTGGGACATGGCATTGGCATCGAGATAAATGTTGATGAGATTAAGTAACCTCAATTATTCCGGGTAATTCATCGGGTAAAAGAACCAAGCAAGAAAGAGGTAACAAGAAAGCTAAGCAAGTTAAGATAATAATAAGTTAAATTATACAAGGTTGATATTAAACATCATTCATGTTAAGAAAGATGAAAG
This sequence comes from Gossypium australe, assembly GCA_005393395.2. Classification (NCBI taxonomy): domain Eukaryota; kingdom Viridiplantae; phylum Streptophyta; class Magnoliopsida; order Malvales; family Malvaceae; genus Gossypium; species Gossypium australe. The sequence continues at coordinate 86,106,106 of CM016620.1, read as the reverse complement.
TTAAGTTTACTTTTGCATCAGCAAAATGTACTAATCTATGTGATCAAGTGACACAGGTACCATGATTATAATGCAAGTATGAAATTATTATGTGACATGTGATGAGTAAGTAAGCCAAGCACTTGAGATGTACGTTGTTCTTATCTCGGGATGGATGAGTTATAATGAGTTAATATATTGCTATATGAATTTCATGCAAGCTTACTATGTAACAGCCCGATTTAGGGCCTAGCCAGAATAGTGGTGCGAGACCACAAATCCGAGTTAGTAAAATGAGTTTTTAAGGTATTTGAGATGTTTGCATGATGATATGAAAGTTTCATGTAGAAATTTTATGGAAATTCTCATTAAAGGGTCCATTAGGACTAAATTGCAAAAGTTGCAAAATATGAGTTTCTAGAAGCTTTTTGTATTAAATAGCTTTAGAATATTAATTAGAAGTCCTTAAATAGCTATTTGCCCAAATTATAATTTTTGGACAAAATTGGACATGAGTTAGAAATTTGTAAAAGTTTATTGAGAAGGGCATTTTGGTCATTTATCTATTAAATGATTAAAATAGGGAAAAGATGACAAAAATCATTATCATCTTCTTCCTCAAGTGCCGAAAATTGAAGGAAGCCATAGCTAGGGTTCTTCAATTTTTCAAGCTTGCTAGTAAGTTCATCTTAGCCCCGTTTTTAATATTCTTCGTATTTTTGGAGTCCTCGTATTATAAATTAGCTATTTTTAGCTATAAAATGAGCTAAGATGCATGTTCAAAAATCTACCCATGTATGACATGTTTTTAGAATGATATTTTATGGAAGATTATGAGAGTTTGATGTTAGATAAACATCTTTTCCTTAGTGAATTTCATGAAAAATGATAGTATGGACTAATTTATAATAGTTATGAAATTGGCCACACATACTAGAAATAGTGAGAATTTATGATTGTTGTAGTGGAGAAAATGAGTCAGCTAAGCACGACGTTTAAGAAAGTTGAATGAAAATCATTTTACGAGCCTAGGGGCAAAAATATAATTATGAGAAAGTTTAGGGGCAAAATAGTAATTTAACCAAAGTATGAGTTAAGAGTCAATTTAGTCAATGTGAGTATTAAATGATCTAAATTATTATTATAGATCAAGAAAAATGAAGCCCGGATTGAAACCGAGGCAAGAACAAAGTTGAGGACTAAATTGCACATCTACATACGTTTTGTATATTGAGGTAAGTTTGTATGATTTCTAAGCTTTATGATTACTATCATTGAATTTCTTAGTATAATGTACATTATTACCATGGAAATGCTTAATTCTATGTTAAATAAAGAAATCAATGAGATTAAGAATGAGAAAGTCCCGATTGAAGTTGAATTACTTAGGATACTCAATCTATCACATGAAATGAGAAAGTTCGTATAAGACCAAGTCAAGGCATGGCATCGGCAATCAAGCAAGATATCAAGTAAGCCCAAGACAAGTCTTGGCATTGAAGAGTTACTATGAGATGAAGACCCATATAAGCCCAAGCCAAGGCGTGGCATTGGTGAGTCTCCAAGTAAAGATGTCATGTAAGTCCAAGACAAGTCTTGGCATTGAAAAGTTATCATGAGATAGAGATCCCATGTAAGTCCAAGCCAAGGCATGGCATTGGTGAGTAACAAGAAAGATTTCATGTAAGTCCAAGCCAAGGCTCGGCATTGATCAGTTCATGAGTAAAGATACCAAATAAGACCATGTCAAGACATGGCAATGGTAAGTTCCCAAAGGAACCTACAAGGAAGGCTATGTGTAAGTCCATGTCAAGATATGGCATCAATACTAAGATAAGAGATCCCCTGTAAGACCATATCTAGGATGTGGCTTTGGCATCGAGTTATATGTGAGATGAGATTCAGTATCCTCGGTTATTCACAGTAATTCATCGGGCAAACGAGTAAAGTTTAAATGTGATAACAAGAAAGATGAGTAAGCAAAGCTATTATCAAGTCGATTATGAGTATTATTCATGTTATGAATGATGAATTAGAGATTATGATTATCATAGTAAAGTATGCTGATCTATGTGATCAAGTGATACAGGCACCTTGTTTACCTCACAAACATGAGACTAGTAAGTATCATGAGATAAGTAAGAATCAGTAAGAGCAAGTAAGCTTCAGTATTCGAGATTTATGATGTCACTGTTTATGATGAATGGTTTATTTTAAGCAAAAATATTGCTAACGCATTATATGCAAACTTACTAAGCTAAATGCTTACGTCTTTTATTCTTCTTTCCATGTAGTCCTGCCAAGCTAACTTGTGAACCATTAAAGTCGGAGCTTGGAGCACACTATCAATCACTATTTTGGTATAGCCAAGTTGTTTATATTAAGTATGGCATGTATAGAAAATACTTCATTTTGAGTATATGTTTTAAGAAGAGCCAAAGTATAGGCTATCAAGTTCTTTATTCTTTTTGTATATGGCTAGAGTAATTGGCCAAGTATAACTAAGTATGTATGCTTATCAATGTCAATGCAAAATACATCATTGTTCATGTTAGATGAAGTATTTGAGTTGATGAATGTAGCTTGAGATTGATCTTAAATTTCAAGGTGGCAATTGACTTGGTAAATAGCCTTTAAGTGCCCACACGGATGGACACACAGGCGTGTGTCTAGGCCGTGTGTTCCCTGTATGTTAGTGTCTTAAGTTAGTATAGACCACGGGCTAATCCCACGGCGTTTGTATAGGCCGTGTGAGACACACGGTTAGAACATGGGCGTGTGCCCCAGGCCGTATGGATAAGTCAGTATATCAAGGTATAACACACGGTCTAAGTCCACGGGTGTGTCAAGGCCGTGTGTAATTAGTCAATGTCGACCACGGGTGGAAGACACGGGCATGTCTTAGGGGTACACGGGCATGTCCCAAGCTACATGAGGGTGTGACCCCTATTTTAAGGAAAAGTTTTCGATTGAATTCTGAAAGTTTCCAGTACTGTGTTTAAGGCCTTGTAGGCCTATGAGATGTATGAGTTGTTCAAGAAAGAGAAGTTTTTAATTCAGAACGAAATTTTATAGCCCTTAAATACAAGTTTAAGTATGTTCAAGCATAGTAATGTCTCGTATCCAGTCTTAGCCTCGGACTCGAGTATGGGGTGTTACATACTAAGCTATATGCTTACTTCTCTCTCTTCTTCTTTCCTTGTAGTCTCGCCAAGCTAACTCGTGGATCATTGATGTCGGAGCTCGGAGCACACTATCAATCACTATTTTTGGTATAGCCCAGTTGTATTTATTAAGTATGGCATGTATAGGAATTATTTCATCTTGATGTAAGTCCTAAAAGGAGCCAAAGTGTTGGCCATTAAGGTTATCATTCTTTTTGTATATGGCTAAAGAGATTGGCCAAGATTTACTAAGTTTATACATCAATTGATGATGAGTTATGCATTAAAGTTCATGTTTTTGATGAAATATTTGAGTAGTTGGATTGGGTATATGAATGATCTTGATTTCAGGGTGGCAATTGGCTTGGAAAATAGCCTTTAAGTGTCCACACGGGTAGACACGCGGGCGTGTGTCTAGGCCCTGTATGACACACGGTCAACCCATATGGGTGTGTTAATAGGCTGTGTGTCCCCTGCATGTTAGTGTTTTAAGTCAGTGTCGACCACGGGCTAGCCACACGGGCGTGTGCCTAGGCCGTGTGCTCCTTAAGAGGTTGCTGAAGTCACAAACAGAATACCCATACTTTTTCACACGGGTGAGGACACAGACGTGTCTAGGCCGTGTGAAGGACACGGGCCTTCAACATGGGCGTGTGTCAAGCCGTGTGAAAACCTTTGTAGGTTTGTAATAAAAATAAATTGTATACGGGTTAGGGACATGGGCATGTGAGACCACACGGCCTGCCCACACAGGCTTGTCCTGTAACAACCCGAATTTGGGCCTAGTAGAATTGGGCTTATTAGGTCTTGACCAGGGGAGCGTTTAAATTTTTTGAGAACAAGAGAACAGTTTTAAGACAACAAGGAGCTAGTTAGTAAGTAGGCTTCAAGAATAAAATGTAGAGAAAAATGACACAAAAGGAGTTGTGGTCTAGTGGCAGATGACTCCACATAAGAGAAAAGGGAATGACGCCACAAGGAAGCAATGGGTCCAAGGTTCAAGTCTTTGCGCTTGCATTTTATTTTGATTTGTTTTTTAAGTGAACTTGGGCTTTGGCCCATAGATTTATATTTAGTTGCGCATGATGTTAAAACACAAGAGGAGCTGGTGGCTTAGTGGCTAGTGGCGTGAATTGGCTGATGGGAGAGCCTAGGTTCGAATCTCATGACAAGCAAGGGAGTATTTATTTTGCGGATTGGACTACCAGAGTTTGTGTTGGATTTAAACTCTACTGAAAAAGGGATCTCACATCGGAAAGCTAGCAAGAGGGAAGGTGAGAAGCTGGCTATATATAGAGTTGTCTATGAGGAGAGGAAGCATACCCTGGTTGGCATTGGGCATAGGAGTGGTCAGAGCGCGGATCAACTCCAGATTCCTATCAGGTGTGTATTTCGCCCTACTCTAGCTGTAGAGCGGCAAATGCCGAAATGCAGGTCACACGACGATGGTAGCCACACGAGTGTGCGAGCGCATGTGTGGGGGCTTCAACGCGATAGTTGAGACCACCATGAGTATTCTGGTGGGTTGATGCTGTTGGGCCACGATGGGCCGAAAGGGGGCCAAGTGGGCCCAATGGGCCCGTGAGCCCATATGAATAAGTTGTATGATTGTGTAGTAGATATTGAACTGGTCTATGTGAATCTCATATATGTGGCTAGATTTGGGCTAAATGGACCACACGAGCGTGTAGGCCCATTTGGGCCGAGAATGGCCCATAGGCCCATTCGCATCGTTATCTCTGCTTAAAATACCCCCGATTTACAAAATTACCAAAATACCATTGGGTTGCAAAATTACCAAAATACCCCTGGGTTGCGAAATTACCAAAATACCCTTGGGTTGCAAAATTACTAAAATACCCCTAGGTTGCGAAATTACCAAAATACCCCTGGGTTGCGAAATTACCAAAATACCCCTGGGTTGCAAAATTACCAAAATACCCTTGTGTTGTGAAATTACCAAAATACCCTTAGAGGGTAAATTATCGAAATACCCCCAAAGGGGCGAAAACGACCGTTATACCCTTGATTGTGATTAAATATCCTGTGTATGATTTTATTTACACTTTTATATGTTGATGCATTGCATGTTATCATGTTGCATGGGGCGAGGTTAATGATTGAAGAGTAGTGTAGCGTGGTGGCATAGCCACAATATATATATTTACATAATTATGACTCTGGTGGCTCAGCCACAAATATTGTGATTAGCAGCTTGTCTGCAATATTGGTGTGATTGGCGGGGTGGGTTGACTTGATCCCCACAGGTGACGATTGGTTGGTACGTGGGTGTGATTGGTTGGATTGGGTTGGGTTGCACTACATTATCTGCACTATCATGATTATGGGGCTTAGGTCCAGTTTGATGTCATATGGGCTCGGGCCCAGTGTGTGATCGCATAGGGATTACACACTGAGTTCTTATAACTCACCCCTTTTCCCTTAACCTCGTAGGCAATTCCCAGTGGTAGAGGATTTGGAGCCGTGGATGACTCGGTGGAGGCCATACATCGGAGACATTGCTCGCAAACTTTAGTAAATTTCCATGTTGCTTAATTTTTAAGATTATTTTTTTATTTGGGTTTAATATTTTGTAATAAGGCCTCTGGGATTTATATTTCTTTAAACTTTCATTTCAGTATTTCCAAACTATAAACGATTAAACCTATAAACATGAGGTTTTCTTAAAACATTAATAATCGTTTTCTAAAATATCACGTTTCCGCAACTATTCAAGTTTGATTTTCACAACAAAAACTGTTTTTCAAAATAATAACAACTTTATAAAAATGGACATTAAGAAAATCGTGTTTTTACAAACAAACAACGAAACTTGGAGTTAAGAGATGCAACATTTTATCAATCGCTTAGATCTTCTAGATCCGATTATAATGTCTAGGTTGGGTTTGGGGTGTTACATGTCCCAGGTCACACGGGCGTGTGACCCCTGTTTGGACAAAAATTTTCAAAGAGAGTAAAAGTTTCTAGTTGATCCTCGAAATCTTCCGGATGTATGTTTATGGCCTTGTAGGCCCATGAGATGAATGTTATGACTAAGAAAAGAAAGTTTTTAAATCGGAACGAAATTTTTTAGCCCGTAAATACATGTTTAAGTAAGGTCAAGGATAGTAATGCCTCATATCCGGTCCCAGCATCGGACATGGGTAAGGGGTGTTACAGAGGCAGGACACGTGTTTGTTGAATAGGTCAGAAAGGAAATGAATGGGAACCGTCGGTGATCGAGGTTGATGAATTTAGAAATATATTCTCAACAGTTAGAAACTTTTTGAGTTATAGAGTCCAATGGCCGTCGATCCAGTATCTCACCTAGGTCTTACGAGTTGATCTTTAAAATAGACAGTGCGATTGCGGGAAGTTCCAGTCACTTCGTTACCCCTGTGTGCATATCGTTGTAGTTTGTGCTCGTGCCTCGTTCAATGCTGAATAATATATCGATAAAATGTACACACTTAAGTACACATTGTGCATTTGGGAATCGAGTTCCCCGCCTTTCGTGATTTGTCTACATGGGAAGTGCCTTTGTTGACTTTCAAGCTTGTCTCCGACAAGGGATTATGTAGGAAGTCGAAAGGTTGCCCTCAAGTCACCAAGATCCGTAATAAAATGGACATGAGGGAGAAAATCGATGACAAACTTTGTGGCATGTGCAAAATATCTGGTCATAACCGGACTAAATGCCCGTATCGAACCTACCATATTAGATAATCATCGCAATCAGGTAGAATATGAATTAACGTTCTCCATGTTCAAGCTTGTATTAAAAATTTTATGATTATTGTCATATTTTCATATTTATATTTTGGTATGTATATTGTTTTAAAAAACAAATCAAAAGTTTGTTGAAAGGAAATTAACCCAAAAGTTGTGTTCTAAAATAAAATCTTTGTGGTAAATACAAAAATGAAATTAAGTACAAAAAATCAAGTCAATCATTTGCTATTATTTAATTAATACAAACTTGAAAATTTAAATTACAAACTACATGTAGTAAATATAATGTTACACGTTCTAAAACTGGTACTTTGATGGTGTTGTTCTAAAACTACATGCCATGTACCAGTATTGGTATTTCTCTGAAGGTCGCAAATCAAATGCATAATTCATTCTAGGTCTCCGCCCCATCCAGTTGTTCCACAATAGAAGATATTCTTCATGCTATAATGCCCAATTTTTATCGTGTTTCCACATTTTGTTAATTCCGTGTATAACCCCCAAACTCCGTGGAACATCCAGAATATGTTGGATGCACTCGAACTGTCGCAGTACTTGGTCCCCATTATACCACTCGACTATCGAGAAATTCAACAAGGGTATGTTAATGCACCACAAGTGTGACTAGATGTGTACATGACTTCCCGATACTCGGAGAAGTACACCATCTACAAAAAATTTAAACTTGTTAAAACAAAATTTAAACTCCATCTACAAAAAAGTAATTACAACATTCTTGTTGTAATGGTTAAAGTTTATCACCTATTCACGAGTGGGAAGACATGTTTGGTGAGTAACTAATGCCAAGAATAACATCTTGTAAAGCGCCTAGGGCTGCAGCAATACTAGGCACCCGCCTATGTCCACGACACGATGCTTTGTCATTTGACAAAGCTCGCAATAAAATGTAGCTAGTACTGCTAAGCTCCAACTGTACAAACATGTTGCGTATAAATTAGATAACAAAGGTAAGTAGATCAAGTTGACCTTGTTGTTATTTGCATCTAGCATGAGTAAAGCCCCTATCATATGCATTATATATGCTTGAGCGACGCACATCACCTCCCACTCAGTGGCAATACTCAGTAAAAACTCGATATTCGCCCCCAACCATGAAAATCTCAAAGTCGTTAATTTATTAGCACCATCATCGGGCGAGTGTCCTAGTAAGTTATAACAAAAGGTCGCCTAATCAAACAATGTACTAACACCCGTGACCGCAATGCCTTCGATTGGGAGCTTGAGTTGCAATGCAACATCTTCTAAAGTGATGTGTATTCCCCACATTGCAAATGAAATGTATGGGTCTCCGGGCGCCATCGCTCGACCAATGCGGAGATCAAGTCGTACTTCAAATCAGTACTTCAAATCAAACATGTGGATCAATGCCGCTGATCCGAATCTGGATGCCTCTAAGTATAGCATAAGATATTCATCCAGTAGATAGACCACACCATTGACATGACCCCTCAGTACACGGTATGAACCCTAACCATATTAAATTATCGCAATAGTTAATACATCCCAATAAATTACCACATTAGTTAATATATCACAATTAAATAAAAAAGTCAATATATACAAATTTTAATACCATCACATTAATCGTATTTGTTGTGTGATCATCTTCTGTAATTAGAAGTCATTTGGATATCTGCAGTTTCAAAAAAATAAATTGAAATTTAAACATTTTCAATCATTACCAAAACACATAAATATAATACAAAAGCATGCAAATCAAATTAATGGAAAAATAGTATTACAATAATATCATTACAAAAATACTAAACAATTTGGTTCACAAAAAATAATTACCATTACAAAAATAAATTTTTTATTTTATTATACATACGAAAAATCCAACATGCGATCTTTAAATCTAATTCATTCAAACAACATTAAATAATAATTTTTCAATACAAAATATATAAAACATGTAAAAGAATATCATTTTGATAAATAATCTTATGAACATATCATTTGAAGTATTAATTATATTTTTGTATTATTGGGGTAAAAAAACCACATAACATTTCGGCCATACCATTTCAATATATAATAATCTTCTTTATACAAATTAAATAAATAACAAAAAAAAACTCTCAAAAATTTCAACATAATGGGATCATCTATTAAGTACATAAAAAAAATACTCATTCTACAAAACACACTATATAAAAAAAAACCTCAATGAAAACATATGTTATTTGCATCTACTAAAAAATAAAAAAAAAATATTAAAACATACCTGCTGAGTTTCTTTCAAACACCCTTTTTTCTTTTTTCTCGTTTGTAAAATAAATCAAAATAAAATAAAAATAAAAATCAACACAAAGGATCATTTGTAAAATTAATAATAATAAAAAAAAACATTCATAACCTATAAAACAGAAAATACCTGCTTCTCCTTTGTTTCTTCCCTTTCTACAAAAGGAAATTTTCTTTCAAAGCACAAACCCCACATAGACATATATGCTTAAAGGAAACAAAAATTTGAGCTGAAAGCCAATTCTCACCGTGATCGATTGGTCTTGTCCACCGCAGGCGGTTAGTGAACAATAGTGGTGCCGCCACCCGACAATCCTCCACCCCCACTTGCCGCATTATAAGACCCCATAAAATACCCCTTAAATTTATTATTTTTTAAGTGACGTATATGACTTGTTTTTTTATCGGTTCTTTCATAACCTAGATATTAGTGTCGTCTTTCTTACTCTCTCCACCTTTTAAATATATATATATATATATATTTAACACATATCATTTGGTAATGATAGTTTCATGATTAAATCAGAAAAAATTGTAATGTCGCCTCCTTCATACCCTCCACTTGTGTACACAGTTGAAAATATACCCTTTTGATAAATAATAATATTGACGTACTATTTTCGTATTTAAATATTAATTTTGTATTATCACATAAATACACCCAAACAATTACATAATAAAAATAGAATAATGAAATGGACGAAAATCTGAAATATAACCAAAATATTACACTTTCCTTTTAAATCTGTCATTCATATAAAAAACAATATATATAAAATAACATTTTCTATAAATATATTTTTACACCATTTTTATTTCCTTTTACATTTAGTGGAATAATATTTTCTTTTTATATTATTTTTTTATTTCATTTGATTTATTTGCATTTAGAATTTTGATTAAAAAAGTAACGAATTATAAAATTAAAAAACACGAATCGAGTTACGCCATACATATGAAAAAATATAAAATAATGATGTATTTGGCGAATCAAATACCATGGTCTAATAAGGAATCTTTTGAATTTGTTGATAATTTTTTGAAAGATTTCTTTAAAAAGGTTTCATTAACTTCTCATTTATATCGTGTAAATTTGATTGTTGTGAGAATTCTTAATTCATGAATTGTAGGTGTATATGTTGTATTTGCTTCTCCTAATGGTTGGTTGAGTAATAAAAAAAATTGTATTTTTTGATACATCTTTATGGATTGGATTAGTTTTTCTAGTGTGTATCATTAATTCTCTTATTTCTTGAATCTGTCCATTTTGGATATGAAAATTATCCCGCTATGAATTTTTCAAATTTTGAAACACATTCAATGATAGAAGTATAAGTAGTCAAAATGAAAATAATAATAACCATAATAACAAATTAGAGATGGGGATCAGTCAAACTTCTGTAATCTATGATGTAATTTGAATGAAATAAATAGAATTTGAAATATGAATGAAAGGAAAATAATAAAATTGAAATCATAATAAAAAATGAAATTCTAAATTATTAAATTAATAATTTATTTTAATTATACTTAAATTCAATTATCAAATTTTATATTAATGAAATTAAATAATAATAAATTCTAAATATACTAAATCTAAATAATAACTAAATAAAAATGATAATTTAAATAATATTTAAATCAAATAGTAATAATATATATAATAATATTATAAGAATAGTATAATAATAGATAGAATATAATTTAGAAATATAGAGTTCTAAATTGAAATATATTAATATAAATATTATTAATTACTTAATATTAATAACAAATAACAATAATTGATAATAACTTGTAATTTAATTAATTAATATGCATTTAAATTGTTAAATAATTTCGATTCTTAATTGGTTTAAAAGTATCCTCAGGAGAAAGTATTTATCCTAGCTTTCATATGAATATTAAAATGAAACCACACTAACAATAATAATTTCATCTTTCAAGAAAAACATTCAAAATTCGTATACAAATGTCCACTACCCGTCCTTATTAAATTAGTTGCATATAATTTCATACAACACACTGATCAACGATGGAATCTTTCTTTCCTTTACCTTCTTTTCTCTGATATGTTAGTCTGTCCCCAACTCCCTCATTATTTTAACAAGGCGGCTATCGTTTACCAGATTTTTAGCCAACATAAAATCCTCAGGAACAAGCATCTGATCGACGATGTTGAAGATGGGTCTTCTTTCTCTCTTTTTTCACTTTCTTTTCCTCTCCATTTCCAGTAAGAGCTCTCTCTAAACGCCCAAAATGGAACACTCATTTTTTACATTTTTTTTGGGGGACTCTAATGTATCTTCCTTCATCTGGTTTTTTGGTTGTTTTGATCTTTGGTTTTCAGGCGGTGAGATCTCAAGCCAAGTGGGAATAAACTACGGTCAGCTTGGGGACAATCTACCATCTCCGGAAAAGTCAGTTAAGCTAATCCAATCCATTGGAGCTAAACGCGTCAAAATCTACGATGCAAATCCCGACATCCTTAATGCTCTCAGAGGCACAGATCTTCAAGTCTCGATCATGGTCCCAAACCAACTCTTAACCAACATCTCCACAAACCAAAAACTAGCTGATTCTTGGATTCAATCCAACGTTCTCCCTTTTTACCCCCAAGTCAAAATCCGATACCTCCTCGTCGGCAACGAAGTCATCAGCAGTTCCCCCAAAGAAATCTGGTACAGCATCGTACCAGCCATGCGTAAAATAAAATATGCCTTAAACACCCACAGGCTCAACAAAATCAAAGTCGGCACCTCAATGGCAATGGATGTCCTGGAATCATCATTTCCACCATCCAACGGCACGTTCCGGTCTGACATCGCCGATCCGATAGTTAAACCAATGTTGCAGTTTTTAAGCCGGACCAAGTCTTTCTATTTCCTCGATGTTTACCCTTATTTCCCTTGGTCCACCGACTCCAATAACATTAACCTCGATTACGCGCTTTTCGAATCCCGAACGATAAAATACACCGACCCGGTTTCCAATCTAACCTACAGTAATTTGTTTGACCAGATGGTTGACTCCGTTATTTTCGCAATGGAAAAACTCGGGTATCCGGATGTTCGGATCTGGATAGCGGAAACAGGTTGGCCCAATGCCGGTGATATCGATCAAATAGGAGCCAACATTTACAATGCCGCTACTTACAACAGAAATGTTATCAAGAAACTAACTGCCAAGCCTCCAGTTGGAACTCCGGCCCGACCGGGACGGGTTCTACCGTCTTTCATATTCGCTCTTTATAATGAGAACCAGAAGCCAGGTCCGGGAACAGAGCGGCATTTCGGGTTATTATATCCAAATGGGTCCAACGTGTATGGGATCGATTTGAGTGGGAAGACTCCGGATTCCGCGTACGAGCCGTTGCCGAAGCCAACAAACAACGAGCCGTATAAGGGGAAGATTTGGTGCGTGGCGGCTAGAGGAGTCAATGCGAGCGAGTTGGGTTCAGCATTATCGTACGCATGTTCGCAAGGGAATAAGACTTGTGACCCGATTCGACCCGGAAAAGAATGCTTCAAACCCGATTCGTTGGTTTGGCATGCTAGCTATGCCTTTAGTTCTTATTGGTCGCAGTTCAAGAAGACCGGTGCGACCTGTTATTTTAACGGCCTGGCTACTCCAACGGCCAAAGATCCAAGTAAGTTTTAAATTCTCCATTTAACAAATAAAATATCTTTTACACACTAAATTATCGTCTAAAATGTGGTTAAGAGTACCCTTTAATCTTCGCACTATACAATAGGCCTATTAAATTAGCCCTTTTCAAACAAACCTTTCTTTTTTCGGTTTTAATGGTGTATTTATATATTTTTCAGGTTTTGGGCGCTGTAAGTTTCCAAGTGTGACCCTTTGAAGTTTTCTAGTAAGTCGTCAGGGGAGTGATTTGGGTCCCCCTTTCATTCATTTTTATGTAGAGGGTCGGCACACAAACAAACCTCTCTTCTATGGTTCAATCTTCATCAAGTAAAATGGGCACCCAAATCACTTTGTATTGCGCTGTAGTTTTATTTATTATATCAATCACTCATTTGTTTGGTCAGTGACAGTAGAGTACTTTATTGAAATTTAATTGTTTGCTCTACCCTCTATTAATCTGATTGATAAATTTTCATTTCAACAACGGCTAATTGTCCTTTTTGTTGCCTTGTTTCCCTTTCTGATTGTGGCTCAACAAAACCCATCCCCTGAGCTTTTTCTTTTTAATGATAGAAAATTTGAAACAGGATAAGAAATGAGAAAAAAAGGCTAAATTTTTTACACGAGTTTTCAAATTTTGGTACCAATTTTCGTAACTCGTTGCTTCGGCTAAAGATTAAAAAACCCACAAAGCATATATGATATAAAAGTGGCCTAAAAGCAGCTTTTACTATATGAAAATGACAAGTCCATTTGGGAGGAATCTTGCCTGGGTTGGGTGGTGTTGTTTCACCTAAAAACTTAGAAAAGTGACATGACGTGCACATGGATGCAATGTGGTCTGTTGTCAGCGTATGCAACGAGTTGTACCAAAATACAAAGTATTCTTCCTTTTTTAAGACCTTTTTTTTTATCGGCACCTTCTTCGTTTTGGTCCCGAGAGTGAGATCTGATGTTTAAATTAAATGACACGAAGCAAAGTTTCATGGCCCGACAGACTTCCGGTTGTGTCAAAAGATTCATCGATCCCATTATACTAGTTCTTTTGGGAAAAAATCTGTATAAATTTGGATGACTTATGTCGGGTTAAATAATAATTTTACAAAAAATCAGATCAAACTCAAATATTTTTTATACATATTTTAAATCGAGCCAAATACAAAATAAAAAAAAGGGTTAACTCGTTTTTTAACCATTCTCAATTTTTTTCTCAAACAATTTTCTAGAACGTATATTTTATTTAATTTCTGTTAAATATAGAACTGATAAGGCAACTGAAAAGCAAATGCAATGGTAGACAAAGTCCTAGTGTCACAAGGCTAAAACTTTAGTCTCGCAATTTGTGCGACATTAGGCTATTTTCTTTGCTTCAAATGCGTCTAAGTTAGCTTAACTCTCGCAAAGTGAGAATTCTCGATAGAAATTCTCTTAATGCACCAAAAATAAAGCAGAAGCAACTCAAAGACAAAAGAAAGATCGAAAGAACAGAATAGTCGTAGAAAAGCAACATCCTAAAGTTGTTTGAGTAAATACTCTCAATTAGTATTCACTATTAAAGAATGTAATACAATGGTTGATTACAAATGAGGGGGAGACCCTTTATTTATAGTTTAGTTCCCTTAAATCCAACGGTACTAGTTTTACATCGACAGATGAGATCAAAGCATATCTACAATTAAAAGATTTACATAATCCTCAAGCTTACAAAATCAAATCTTATCGTATTATGAATATAACAAGATTTCTTTTCTTATTTACCAAGGTAGCCCTAATTTACCAAAAGTGCTTCGTTGGGCCACCAAGGCTTCAAGTATATGGGCTTTGTCACTTGTTCCTCGAATCGAGTCAATTCAAGAGGGTCAAATGAGCCCCATTTAATAGATTGATCTCAATGGGATGTCCTTTGTGCAATCGTCACGAGCTTTGAACTGTAGCCCATGACATTCTCCCCCACCTATTCTCGCAACACCCTCGTTGCATCCTCGGAATGACATTGATTTGACTCGCCTTTGAACTTTCTCAATGCCTTGGCCACTTCCTGACTAGTCTATCTATTGGGTAGTCCCACACGTCGGAACGTTTGTCTCGACTTTCATTGTTGCCTAGATTGAATCGTTTCGTGCTGGATCTGGTGTCCCAAGTGTAGTATTTTCATCAATATACACTTGTAATTTTTTGAATAGATTGGTTAATAAAATTATTCATAAATTGCATTAATACTTTGTATAATGTCCTCATATGGTTTTTGAACGCAAAGTAAAATGGAAGAAAATGTTTCTCATTGGTTGTTTAATGTTCAACTGATACTAAACAGTATTACGTGGTCAGATCATAATATGAAAAGACAACTTATATTAGTAGACAAACCTAAACATGTAGCACCCCTAACCCGTATCCGTAACTGGAATAGGGTTACGGAGCATTATCAGAGTTTATAGATCAAATATAGTTAATTGATGTTGTTTACTATTCTTTTCCGAAAATCAATCACAATCAACCATAATGTCCCGTATATAGGTCCTTGAGGCCCAAAATACATGTTAGAATCGAGTCGGGATTAAACTGGGATCATAGAAAATTTTTCGCGAAATTTTTAAATTTTTTTTAAGGTGCAGGGGATACAAGCCCGTGTGGCAAGGCTGTGTGGCTCACACGGCTAATGACACACCCGTGTCCCAGGCCATGTGGGCATTCGTTGTGAGGCACACGGCCGTGTTCCAGCCATGTCCTTACCCGTGTAACTTTCTGACTTGGGTCACACGGTCAGCCACACACTCGTGTGCTAGACCGCGTGGACAATTTAATTTTCGAAAATTAGGTGCAAGGGTTACACGGCCAGGACACACGCCTATGTGCTGCGCCATGTGTCTCACAAAGCTGAGACACACACTCGTGTTTCTACCCGTGTGCTCAATTCTGAGCATTTTGTTTCTCAAATTTTAATATGCAGGGGACACACGGCCAAACCACACGCCTGTGCGCATGGTCGTGTGTCACACACGGTTGAGACACACGCCCTTCACAACAACTCGATAAATTCCTAACTAGTGCACATACTTACCTATTAGAACCTATTAATCTCTTGACAATATCTTTATGTCAATTCAACCGATTAATCAATTTTTAATAAACAAATAAAAGATTACGTAAGGTAACAATATATCTCTATATTGAAACTGTAACACCCATGCCCGGGTCCGACGCCGGGACTGGATACGAGGCATTACCATGCTTGACCTTGCTTGAACATGCAATAACGGGCTATAAAATTTCATTCCAAATTAAAACTTTTCTTTCTTAGACATAACATGCATATCATGGGCATACGAGGCCTTAAACATATATCTGGAAGGCTTCGAAGCTCAACCAGAAACTTTTACACTCCTTGAAAAATTTTGCCTAAACAGGGGTCACACTCCCGTGTGACTTGGGACACGTCCGTGTGGGCAGGTCGTGTGGTCACACACGCCCATGTTCCCTAGCCCGTGTAAAATTTTTTTTTTATTTTGAACCTACAGGGGTTTTCACACGGCCGGACACACCCTCGTGTCAATAGCCTGTGCCCTTCACATGGTTTAGACACGCTCGTGTCTTCACCCGTGTGTAGAAACGAGGGGTATTCTATTTATGACGTCAGCAACACCTTAAGGAGCACACGGCCTAAGCTCACTGATCGTTGTTTTATGCGATGTCAAAATCTTAAAATTTATATAAAGAATGATCGAACCTGGAAACTAACTATGACAACAATTTGAGGCAAGCGCACCTATTGAACAATAGTATAGTTAAGGCAAGACCGGATTGTCGAACCCAAAGGAACCAAAAGTACTAATACTAACTCTCTTTTTATTTTCTAGCCCAAGAATTGAATGAATTTTTATCTAATCTAAAATTAACTAACTACTAAACTAAAGACTCTAAGACAAAGAAGAATGAAATTAGGAAAATAAATTTGAGGAAAAACCAATTGATTAAGATGATACCCAAGGAAGAATCCACCTAGACTTCACTTGTTATCTAACTCTGAACCAGATGATTTATTCATTTGACTTGATCCGTAAGATTCCCTAAGTTATATTAATCCCTCTTTCGAGGCGACTAACGTCTAATCCTAGGTTGATTAATTGAAATCTCTTTCTAATTAAAACCACTAGAATTGCATTAACTCGATCTATGGACTCTCATATTAGGTTTCACCCTAATCCGGCAAAATCTCGTCACCCTATCTCTAGGCGTGCGATCAACTCCGCTTAATTATGCTAGATCTACTCTTAGGCGGGGACTTTTGCTCCTCCACCTAAGCACATCACACTTGAATTAATATTCCGAAAATATCAACACAAGAATTAAGAACACATAATTAAGAACAAGTTAAATATTTATCATATAGTTCAGCAAATGACAACAAGATTCATCTTAGGTTTCATCCTCCCTCAGGTATCTGAGGGTTTAGTTCATAACAATAAAAGAAAACATCTCAGAAGAAAAGATAAAACAAAACATAAGAAATCCCTAAAACCCCCTGAAGGAATTGAAGGAGAGATCCTCCGTCTTGAGTATGATTTCGGCTTCTTGAGATAGATTAACTAGCTTTTTTCGAGTAAATCCCCACAAATTTGCCCTCTTTGGCCTAGCTGGACGCCCCCTAACTAAAGCCCTGGGTTCCCCCTTTTAGGTCATACTTAGGGTGTTTATATAAGCTTCTGAATGTGTTTCTTTGCCCCAAAGTATCCTAATCGGAGTGAAACTTCTCTTAGTTACGGAAGGGACACGCCCATGGCACACGCCCGTGTAAATCGTGGCCAGGTCGTGTTCGAGATTGGTGAATGAGACACGGCCGTGTGGTCGTGGGCCCAGGCTGTTTGGATTTCGTGATATGGCCCATTTACTCCGTTTTGGGCCCGTTTTCCGTTTTTTTCATCATCTGGTGCTCTTCTGAGTATAAAACATGAAAACAAAGGATTAAAAGCACTAAATTACACAATTTAGGGCTTAAATCATCCAAAAGCATGCTAAATGTGGGATTAAAATATGTTACTTTTACGGTTTATCAAATACCACCACACTTAAGCTTTTGCTTGTCCTCAAGCAAATTCTCAACTTACAATTAAAATGAACTTCCTTGATTCATAATATTCATCAATAGTGTTTCATCATAATTCAAAGATAATTCATACATGGATAATTAAACTCAAAGAGTCCTAAAGATTCAAACAATCTAAGTCATACATTTGTAGCATAAAATATAGGTGTTTCCCCTCATCTAAATAATTACCTCTGATTCGAAATTGACAAGAGTTGACATCCTCACTAAAGATTCACTCAAATCACTCAAAGTGTTTAAGGTTCAAAATTAAGCACTCAAAAGTCGAACATGAAAAGTTAATCCCATAGGCTTGCCTGAAAATCAAATATCCACCACTGTAAAATGAGATGATACACAGATCAAAGGGTCTTTAAAAAGGGTTGTAATGGGGCTTGGCTTAAAGGTGTGGATAAAGGCTGAATTAGAAGGTGAAAATCGAGATTTGAATTGATAATATACCTAACTAGAAAAATGAACTAATCCTAAATAATTACATCAATTGAAAATTTGTAATACTAATAATACGAGCTTTTTCTTCAAGATGTGAAGTTTAAACGTATAAGCTTACTTAAATATAGAGCTAATACTGAATATACTTCGTTTTTTTAGAACAAGTCAAATTACATACTAAAAGATGAATTCAACTAATAAAATAATTAGGCAACCGATCAAATCAGATCCCGACAAAAAGGGTAGTCAAGGAATGGTGATAACAAATACAAAAGGTTTTGGGTTAATATTAGTGGGTGAGTCAATAAAAAGGGTTGTTAGGATTAAACGGGGTTCACTAGGGGTTAATTGTGAAGGTGGCTTTTAGTGGAGTAAATGAGTTAAATCCTAGGTGCCTTTATCACCTCTGTATATCAAACCAAAGGTGTGGTCTCGACATGTATAATCGAAGCAAGTTCTAGAATAACAAATCAATGTTGACACACATAATCAAAAAGTGAGCAAGGAAAAGAATATATGCTCTAAAAGGCTCAAAAGCTCACAGAAATTATGGGTATTTGATA
Source organism: Gossypium australe (assembly GCA_005393395.2). Lineage (NCBI taxonomy): Eukaryota > Viridiplantae > Streptophyta > Magnoliopsida > Malvales > Malvaceae > Gossypium > Gossypium australe. Next base: position 86,087,216 of record CM016620.1, on the reverse strand, counting down.
TCAACCTCGTAAATTTCAAATTTCAGCGTAACATTCAGATTTAGGTAGACAACCTATAATTTTTTTTTATTTCTGAAAAATAGACTTATCATGCTTGATTCTCTAGTATCCTTCAAAGTTAATCATCAATGCACAATTATCAATGACTTAATCCAAAACATATAAATAAAAATCATAAATCAAAGGAATTTTTGTTCTAATCATAATATGAGAAACTTACTTTAGAACAAGGCATAATTCAGGGATTTTCAAATAATACTATAGTTAACCCCCCACACTTAAGATGTACATTATCCTCAATGTACAAAGATAAATAATATCAATATAATAATAAAAAGATAGGGAGAGAAGTGAAACTTCCTGAATTGTGGATAAAATCCTTGGAGGGTGTTCCATGATGAATGTGATGACTAGATATACGTGATGTTTTCGTTCCTTGAGTGGTATTGAGAGGGATCTGTCCCACGTCGAAGTTGAATCATCCTCATGTGTAACATTGTCTGGATGCCCTGTGGGGACATCTGGCCTATTAGTGTGAGCGAGGATGTCTGGGCAACGGTGTTCAGGAGCCCGAAATGCCGAAATAAGCGTGTGATGTATGGACCCATAGATATGACCCCTCTCCTATGTTGCTCCGTCTGATATTGAATGGCGCGAGCTATGAAATAGGCTAAGTCGAAAACGTGCCCGTTTGCCATGCACCATAGGAAATAGGCATTGTAAGTGTTGACGACACCAGTGATCTCTCACCGACCTGTCAGTGTATGAGCTAAAATAGCATGTTTGTACCTCAGGGATGGAGCAAGGGCCGTCGCCTTTGATCGGCTGGGGTCATAATTATTGTTGTTGGGGGCTATATTGTACCAACATCTCGTGGGGGTGTTGTGGATATGGCGATAAAGCTCCGAGAGATCATTTTCCTCCATGAATTCGTCGGTATAAAGTCCCAATGCGGTCCCGAATTGTGGTACGTTTAGTTCTTGTACAATGCCTCCGAGACGGAATTGGATCGTACCGGGGTCATCGTGTTGCGACATCACTGTCTGAAGGTGGAATGTTGAACAGAGCTCCAAAGTGAGCTCTAGATATGTTGGCTCAATGATGTTGAAGAACTGGTTCCAAGGGTCGGTAGTTAGGAGAGCCCGTATGTCGTCGGCTAGCTGAACTTGCTCTAGAGCGGTCCAATCGATACATTGTCCTACGTCGAGAGGTCTTGCGCGTAGTATTTGATAATGATCCTCCTAAATACCTGGAGGAAAAACGTAAGAATCGGTGGCGCACTTCGGTGGTTGTGCTGGCTGATGATGAACCGGGTCCCATTCGTTTTTTGGAACTAGGGACTGCGGTTTTCTTACCTCGGGACGATGACATTATGTGCCTGAAAATATCAAATAATCAATGATTCACGTAATATCTCCTGTGAAAATATATCAATGCTTAGACCAATATCCACAATAGACAAAAGCTAAACTCTTAATAAGATAGTTCAACCATATTTATCAAGAGCAAGAATTTGAAAAAGAGTTATTCTATCTAAGCATTATTATTTACGCAAAGATTCAATGACCAAATCAATCTAATAATAATAAACTAAAAAGGCTAATCTAATATTAAAGTTAATTAAATAGATAAAATTCTATGTCTAAAACAGTTAAACGGTGGTAAATGTAACAATGAGATGTGACCAGTAGTAGTTTTGGGAGTGACGGCGTAGGTGGGCAGAGCACGGGCGTGTAGGGCTGATACACGGGCGTGTTCTGCAAATAGTCGAGGTGACACGGCGGTGGAACACCTTTGGGGAGGGCGTGTTCTTTGTTGGCACGGGCGTGTACTGTTTTTTAATGGGAATGTGAAAGAAGGAGGAAGATAAAGGGTGGGGGAGGTCAATGGTGGGGGTTCCTTTGATGGTGGCCGGAGTGGGGGAAAGGGATTTTGAGGGAAACGGCTAGGGTTGGGAGATTTAGGGAAAACTTTAGGGGAAGACGATAGGCGATGTTCTTTAAATAGGGAGGGGGACACGGGCAGGTGCCACGCCCGTGTTTCTTTTATTGAGCCCGTGTTTTTCGTGATTTTTAAATTTGGGCGCGTTTTTAGATGTTGCCCATGCCCATGCTCCTTAGTCGTGTTCTAATATGTTTGCTTCTCCCACGCCCGTGCTAAGGTTGCCACGCCCGTGTCAATGTAGTCAGTGTCTCACACGGTTGGTAGGCATGGGCATGGCTTATGCCCATGTTGGTTTACTCAGGATAGACCACGGTTGCATCGCACTACCGTGGTCTTGTTATCGCAGCCTGTGTTGGGAAAAAAAATTTTCTTCTTTATCTCGCCCCGTTTTTGTCCCACGGCGTCCACACGGCCACGTGCACGCCTGTGTGCAAGGCCGTGTGGTAGGGAAACCTGCGGTGCACTGAATTGGTTAGTCTGGGGTTAGATGCTAAAAATCACAAATATAATGTTAGTGAAGTCAGTGCTCGGGTTGCCTCCCGAGAAGCGCTCGTTTAAAGTCTTAAACTAGAGTCACCTTATTTTCATTTCTAAATGAAGGTTCACGGAGCTGAAGCTTCTCTCTCAATTCCTTGAAATCTTCACCATTATAAAGTTTCAGTCGATGGCCATTTACCTTGCATGTTCCCTGAGTTGGATGGGTTACCTCAACTGTGCCGTAAGGAAAAATAGTTTTGATCACAAATGGGCCTAACCACCTTGATTTCAGCTTTCCAGGAAATAGTTTGATCCTTGAATTATATAGCAGGACTAAGTCTCCTACCTCGAATTGCTTTGATTATTTTAAACGAACATCATGGCGTCGTTTTGTTGCCTTCTTATATAGTCGTGAATTCTCATAGGCCTCAGCTCGCCATTCATCTAGTTCATTTAACTACATCATCCTCTTCTCACCTGCGGTTTTAAGATCGTAATTCAAGAATTTTATAACCCAGTAAGCTTTGTGCTCTAACTCAAATGGTAGATGACAAATTTTTTCGTAAACAAATTTGTACGGGTATGTTCCTAAAGGGGTTTTGAATGCTGTTCTATAGGCCCATAAAGCATCATCTACTTTTACTGCCCAATCTTTCCTGTTTGATTCAACTGTTTTCTCTAGGATCCGCTTAAGCTCTCGATTTTCCACTTCCACTTGCCCACTGGTTTGAGGATGATAAGGGGTAGCTGTTCTGTGGAGTACTCCATATTTTTTTAAGACTTTATCAAATTGAGTATTGCAAAAGTGAGTACCCCTATCACTAATAATCGCTCTGGGTGTTCCAAAACAAGAGAAGAGTTTCTTAAGAATCCTTACTACAGTTCTAGCATCGTTAGTAGGTAAAGGTTGGGCTTCCACCCATTTTGACATGTAATCTACTGCTACTAAGATGTATTTATTTCCGAATGAACTAGGAAACGAACCCATAAAGTCAATACCCCATACGTCGAATATTTCACATAATAACATATATGTTTGAGGCATTTCATCACGTTTAGAAATATTACCTGTTCTTTGGCATCTATCATACGAAGCGACATACTTGTTGGCATCTTTAAACAGAGTTGGCCAATAAAATCTTGATTCGAGCATTTTGTGTGCTGTTTTAATCCCGCTGTAATGTCCTCCTGAAGGTCCTGAATGGCAATGTTTTAGGATTTTACTTGCTTTCGCCTTTGTAACGCATCTCCAAATTACTTGATCTGCACATATGCGGAAAAGAAAGGGATCCTCCCAAACATAGCTTTTCGCATCAGCAAATAATCGCTTCTTTTGATGATGTGTTAACCTTTTTGGTAGGATGTTAGCAGTTAAATAATTCGCAATATTTGCAAACCACGGTACCTCAAAGTTGGTTATAGAAAAGAGTTTTTCCTCGGGGAATGAGTCGTTTATCTCACTCTCGTCGAGCTCTTTGATATGTGGGTTCTCAAGCCTGGAGAGGTGATCTGCTGCAAGATTTTCAGCTCCCTTCTTATCCTGTATTTCCAAATCAAATTCCTGTAAGAGTAAGATCTATCGTATGAGTCGAGGTTTTGCATCAGATTTAGTTAAGAGATAACGAAGAGCTGGATGGTCAATGTAAACGACAACTTTAGATAATATCAAATACTGTCTAAATTTGTCAAATGCAAAAACTACAGCTAGCAATTCTTTCTCTGTGGTGGTGTAGTTTTCTTGTGCGAGCGTCAATGTTCTACTAGCATAATAAATTGACTAAAAATTCTTGTCTCTTCGCTGTCCCAAAACTGTACCTACTGCAAAATCACTCGCATCACACATTAGTTCAAAGGGTAAATTCCAATCAGGTGCAATTATAATCGGAGCATTTATTAGTTTATCTTTGAGGATATTAAATGCATCTAAACACTCCTGATCAAAATTGAAAGGAATATCTTTTTCTAGTAATCTTGTTAAAGGCTTAGCTATTTTAGAGAAATCTTTAATGAATCTTCTATAAAATCCAGCATGTCCTAAAAAACTTCTAATAGCCTTAACTGAACTAGGAGGAGGTAATTTTTCTATGGTTTCAATATTTGCTTTATCTACCTCAATCCCTTTACTAGAAATCTTATGTCCTAACACAATCCCTTCTCTAACCATAAAGTGACATTTTTCCCAATTTAAAACAAGATTCGTTTCCTCACATCTCATTATAACTCGTTCTAAATTTTTAAGGCAAAGATGGAAAGAATTACCGAATACCGAGAAGTCGTCCATAAATACCTCCATAATGTCTTCCACAAGTTCGTCAAAGATGGCCAGCATGCAGCGTTGAAAAGTAGTAGGAGCATTACATAATCCAAAAGGCATTTTATGATAAGAAAACGTACCGTATGGACATGTAAATGTTGTTTTTTCTTGATCCTCAGGAGCTATTGGGATTTGGAAGTAGCCGGAGAGTCCGTCCAAGAAGTAGTAATACATATGCCCAAATAATCTTTCTAACATCTGATCAATAAAGGGCAAAAGGAAGTGATCTTTTCTGGTGGCGTCGTTCAGCTTTCTATAGTCAATACAGACTCTCCAACCTGTGACTGTTCTTGTAGGAATCAATTCATTTTTTTCGTTGGCTACAACAGTCATGCCCCCTTTCTTTGGAGCTACCTGCACAGGACTTACCCAAGTACTGTCAAAAATAGGATAAATTATCCCTGCATCTAGAAGTTTTGTAACGACCCAAATTTGGGCCTAGTAGAATTGGGCCCATTGGGCCTTAGGCGTGGGAGCGTTTAAAATTTTTGAGAACATGAGAATGGCATTTATGCAAGTTGGACCTGTTAGGTGAGTGATTTTGGAAGGTTAGGGGGCTTCTATGAAGTCTCAGGATCAAACTTGGGCGTTAGGAAAATTTTGGTTTTAGGTGAATAAAACCCTGGAGTTAGTAGGTATGCTTTAAGAATAAAATGTGGAGAAAAATGACAAAAAGGAGTTGTGGTTTAGTAGAAAATGGCGCCACATAAGAGACAAGGGAATGACACCACAAGGACGCAAGGGGTCCAGGGTTTAAGTCTTGGTGCTTGCATTTTGATTTTCTTTTTAAATGGACTTTAGACTTTGGCCATAGACTTATATTTAGTTGCGCATGTTTTAAGACAACAAGGAGCTAGTTGGTAAAGTGGCTAGCAGTGTGGATTATGCTACAGGGGAGCTTGGGTTCGAATCTCATGACAAGCAATGGGGTATTTATTTTGCGGATTGGACGGCCAGAGTTTGTGTTGGATTTAAACTCTACTGAAGAAGGGATCCCACATCGAAAAGCTAGCAAGAGGGAAGGTGAAAAGCTGGCTTTAAATAGAGCTACCTATGAGGAAAGGAAGCATACCTTGGTAGGCGTTTGGGCATAGGAGAATTCGGAGCGCGGATTAGCTTCAGACTCCTATCAGGTGTGTATTTAGCACTACTCTAGCTGTAGAGCGGCAAATGCCGAAAAGCCGGTCATACGATGATGGTAACCACACGAGCGTGCGAGCGCATGTGTGGGAGCTTCGACGCGATAGTCGAGGCCACCATGAGTATTCTTGTGGGTTGATGCTATTTGGGCCACGATTGGCCGAACGAGGCCAAGTGGGCCCAATGGGCCCGTAGGCCCATATGAATAAATTGTATGATTGTGTAGTAGATGATGGATTAGACTATGTGAATCTCATATCTATAGCTAGATTTGGGCTAAATGGGCCACACGAGCGTGTGGGCTCAATTGGGCCGAGAATGGGCCTTAGGCCCATTCTCATCATTATCTCTGTTTAGAATGCTTGAGTCGCTCGAGGCGATTGTAGACCTTCTGAGGGGTTGACAAAATTACTAAAATACCCTTGGTTTACAAAATTACTGAAATACCCTTGGTTTACAAAATTACTAAAATACCCTTGGTTTACAAAATTATTGAAATACCCCTGGTTTGCAAAATTACCAAAATACCCCCAGTTTGCGAAATTACCAAAATACCCCCGATTTGTAAAATTATCAAAATACCCCTGATTTGCAAAATTATCGAAATACCCCCAGTTTGCGAAATTATCGAAATACCTCCAGTTTACGAAATTACCGAAATACCCCTGATTTGTGAAATTACCAAAATACCCTTGGATTGTAAAATTACTGAAATACCCTCGATGGGTAAAATCACCGAATTAACCCTATAGGGTAGAATTACTGAAATACCCCTGAGGGGTAGGATTACCGAAGTACCTTTATAGGGTAAATGACTGTTTTGCCCTTGTAGGTAAATGACTGATTTAGACTGTGAATTTGACTGAGTTGACTATGATTGTATGACTGTGTTTTAACTGACTTGACTGTGGGCGTGTATTTGATTTGCTGTTAATATGTGTTGAAATGACTGTTACTAAGCATGACCATTTTGCATACACGTGTAATGATTGAGCATGACATACACGGCATATTACATTGGGTTGGGTTTGATGATCGGAGGAAGTATATTCTGGCGGCCCTGCCACATTCTGTTATAGTGGCTATGCCACATATTATTTTGGTGGCTCAGCCACATATACCGTTATTAGCAGTTTGGCTGCATTATTGGAGAGCTTGGCTTTGTGCCATCTTGAATATGGCTTTGTGCCAATCGTATTTACCCGTGGCTTTGTGCCTAACAGATATCGATGACTCTGTGTCGATCCTATTTACCCAAGGCTGTGTGCCGATTATATTACCATCGCTGATGGCTATATGCCGATTATGATTCTGGTGGCTCTACCCTATTCTGTTCTGGTGGCTATGCCACGTATATTCTATTATTATGGTGGCTTCGCCACAAATTCTGTGATGAGCAGCTTGTCTGCCATCCAGGTATGTAGCTGATGGATGGGTCGATTTAGAAATCCCCACAGGTGTGTCGAGCTGGTACGGGTGGTGTGTAGCGGATGGATTATTAGGTTGGGCTGTATGCATTATCTGCTTTATCATGTTAATAGGGCTAAGGCCCAGATTGTACTGAATAGGGCTTCGACCCAGTCTGCTTCTGTATGGGCTTCAGCCCAGTCTGCTACTATATGGGCTCGGGCCCAGTTAATGACCGACTAGGGCATTACACACTGAGTTCTCGTAACTCACCCCTCTGCTTTAACCTTGCAGGTGATCCCCAGCATTAGAGGATTTGGCGTAGCGGAGGACTCTGTGGTGGCCATACATCAGAGTGCTTCTTCCAAACTTTAGTAAAAATTTCTGTTTTACTTCATTCTGAGATTGATTTTAATTTGGGTTTAATTTAATGTAAAAAGTCCAATGGGTTTTATTTTTCTTTTATACTTTCATTTCCTATTTATTCAAACTATAAATGATTTAACTTGGGATTTTCTTAAAACAACAACAACGGTTTCAAAATATCACACTTTCGTAATTCACTGAATTTGATTTCTGTTATAAACAAAGTTTATGGAAGTAATAATAATAACAATGCCTTTAAAAGAAAACCATAAAAGACAAATCTGAGTTTCACCAACAACAAAGCTCGAATTTCAAAAAGAATACAAACTTTCCAACGAACGTGTAGTTTTTAAACAACCCTTCTATGTGACATGCCAGATCCGGTCATAATGTCTAGGCCGGGTTTGGGGTGTTACAAGTTTAATTACCTCAGCTTTGATAACTTCTTTCATATTGGGGTTCAAACGTCTCTGAGGTTGCACACACGATTTATACTCATCTTCCATTAAAATTTTGTGGGTGTAGAATGATGGGCTTATTCCTTTAATGTCAGACATTTTCCACGCTATGGCTCTTTTATGTTTCCTTAGTACCCTTAGCAAATCTTCTTTCTCTTTGGTTCCTAGTTCTGAAGAGATGATTACTGGTAGCATAGAATTATCTCTGAGGAATACATATTCTAAGTGTTTTGGTAATTGTTTTAGTTCGTCATTGATTTCAATACCCTCTATTTTCTTCTGTCTAGAGGATGATGTATTGGGATTCACTTCATCGGTATCGTCATCTATCCCCTCACCTTGTGTAAGACACAGTTCCATCGTGTCATTGTGCATGATTTCCTGCAAAGATTCTTGAATAATGCTATCAGTAGCATCAACAAAGTAGTAAGAATCATCTTGTTCTCTAGAATATCGCATGGCATCATAAATTCGAAAAATAATTTCCTCATCGCCTACCCTTAGTGCAAGTTTACCATCACTAACATCAATGACAGCCCTAGCAGTAGCTAGAAAGGGTCGTCCCAAAATTAAAGGTACCTCTACGTCCTCATTCATGTCAAGCACAACAAAATCAACAGGGAATATAAATTTATCTGCTTTTACCAGAACATCTTCGATAATTCCCCTAGGATATTTAACAGATCTATCAGCTAACTGAACACTCATCCTAGTGGGTTTTGGTTCCCCGAGACCAAGCTGCTTGAACATTCTATAAGGCATTAAATTAATACTAGCACCTAAATCAGCAAGTGCTTTCTCTATGTTCAAACTACCAATTAAACAAGGAATAGTAAAACTTCCTAGATCTTTCAATTTGGTTTGTAGATTGTTTTGGATGATATCTGAGCATTCTTCATTAAGTTCCACTGTTGAAATTTCCTAGAACTTCCTCTTATTTGTTAGAAGCTCCTTTAAAAATTTTGCATATGTTGGCATCTGCGAAATAGCTTCAACAAAAGGTAAGTTAATATGTACCTATTTGAAAAGTTCAAGACATTTACCATATTGCGCGTCTGAGCGGTCTTTCTTCAATTTTGCTGAATATGGGATCGTTGGTTTAGTTTCCTTATGGGTCGGGGTTACCTTTGCCTTATCGGTTTCATGTGGTATCTCTTTCATCATTTCGACTAACTCCCTTCCACTTCTTAGCATTACTGCCTTTACATGCTCTTTTTCCCAAGGTAAGCTTTCTGATTGTTTTTTAGAAACTTAGTAAGTTGCCTGATTTGATCCTGGAGCTCCTGTGTCGATGCCTCAAGTTTCATTTCTATATTTTGGAAACGTGTTTCTGTGGTTGTTATGAATTTTTCCAGCATCTCTTTAAGGTTCGGCTTTTTTTCCTGTGGGTAGGGCTGTTGTTGAAAGTTTTGGGGTGGTTGTTGTTTTTTATTTCCTTTACCACCCCATGAGAAATTGGGGTGGTTCTTCCAACCTGGATTATAGGTATTACTATAAGGGTTATTGTTAGGTCAGAAATTGTTACCCATATAGTTCATTTGTTCGCTCTCCAAGCCCTGTCCGTAGGGTGGGTACTCAGGATTCGCCACGCCTCCACTTGCATCACACTGCATAACTGGATGTGCCTGCGAAGAACCATACAAACCATCAAATTTTTTATGTAACATCTCTATCTGATTTGGTAGCACGGTTACTGCGTCGAGGTTGAAGACTCCGGCTACTTTTGTTGGCCTGTCCTTGTGACTTGCCACTGATAGTTATTCAGTGTCAGCTCTTCTATAAACTCGTAGGCCTCTTCAGGAGTTTTGTTATTCAGAGTTCCACCGATTGCTGAATTGATTAATTGCCTTGTTGAAGGGTTCACACCGTTGTAGAAAGTTTGGACCTGTAGCCACAAAGGTAATCCGTGGCAATTAATCAATCTTTGTATCTCTTTTTTGTACAAAGGTTATTCCCCTTTTCTCATCTTTGTATCTCTCCCATGCATCGTAAAGTGTCTCTAAATCCATCTACACAAAAGAGGAGATATTATTCCTTAACTTGGCCGTTTTGGTGTGGAAAATATTTTAATAAAAATTTTTCGGTCATTTACTCCCATGTAGTGATTGACCCTTGTGGAAGGGAATACAACCACTGTTTGTCTTTATTTCTCAAAGAAAAGGGGAATAACCGAAGACGGATGGCATCATCAGAAACGCCATTTATCTTGAAGGTATCACAGAATTCTAGAAAATTCGCTAGGTGTGTGTTAAGATTCTCATCCTACAAACCATCAAACTGAACAAACTGTTGTATCATCTGTATAGTGTTAGGTTTCGGTTCAAAATTATTTGCAGCAATAGTAGGCCTAACAATACTTGACTTAGTTCCTGTTAAACTAGGTTTAGCATAATCATACATAGTTCGAGAGCATGATTTTTGGCCATCTCTAGAGGTGGCGGATGATTTTCAACCATCTCTTCGATGGTATTGATTTCGGCTTCTTGCTCTTCTTCTATGTAGTTTAAGCTTCGCCTTATTTCTCCGCGATTTCTACGAACGGTACCTTCAATATCACTGTCGTAAAGTAAGGGTCCTGTCGGGTTCCTTCTAGTCATAAACTAGAGGTGCCTGAAAGGAACAAAATAAAGAAAATTAGCAAGGTTAAAAATAAAAAATAAATTGCAAAAAATAAAAATGGCTAAAGTAATAAAAATTGAGCTTTCTTAATATTTCAGTTCCCCGGCAACAGCGCCAAAAACTTGATCGTTGTTTTACACGATGTTAAAGTCTTAAAATTTATATAAAGAATGATCGAACCTGGAAACTAACTATGACAACGATTTGAGGCAAGCGCACCTATCGAACAATAGTATAGTTAAGGTAAGACCGGATTGTCAAACCCAAAGGAACCAAAAGTACTAATACTAACTCTCTTTTTATTATCTAGCCCAAGAATTGAATGAATTTTTACCTAATCTAAAATTAACTAACTACTAAACTAAAGACTCTAAGATAAAGAAGAATGAAATTGGGAAAATAACTTTGAGGAAAAACCAATTGATTAAGACGATACCCAAGGAAAAATCCACCTAGACTTCACTTGTTATCTAACTCTGAACCAGACGATTTATTAATTTGACTTGATCCGTAAGATTCCCTAAGTTATACTAATCCCTCTCTCGAGGAGACTAATGTCTAACCCTAGGTTGATTAATTGAAATCTCTTTCTAATTAAAACCTCTAGAATTGCATTAACTCGATCTATGGACTCCCATATTAGGTTTCACCCTAATCCGGCAAAATCTCGTCACCTTATCTCTAGGAGTGCGATCAACTCTGCTTAATTATGCTAGATCTACTCTTAGGCAGGGACTTTTGCTCCTCCACCTAAGCACATCACACTTGAATTAATATTCTAGAAATATCAACACAAGAATTAAGCACACATAATTAAGAACAAGTTAAATATTTATCATATAGTCTAGCAAACGATAACAAGATTCATCTTAGGTTTCATCCCCCCTCAGGTATCTGAGGGTTTAGTTCATAACAATAAAAGAAATCATCTCAGAAGAAAATATAAAATAAAACATAAGAAATCCCTAAAACCCCCTGAAGGAATTGAAGGAGAGATCCTCCGTCTTGAGTATGATTCCGGCTTCTTGAGATGGATCAACTGGCTTTCTTCCAGTAAATCCCCACAAATCTGCCTTCTTTGGCCTAGCTGGACGCCCCTTGACTAAAGCCCTGGGTTTCCCCTTTTAGGTCATACATAGGGTGTTTATATAGGCTTCTGAATGTGTTTCTTTGCCCCAAAGTATCTTAATCTGAGTGAAACTTCTCTTAGTCATGGCAGGGACACGCCCATGGCACACGCTCGTGTAAATCGTGGCCAGGCCGTGTTCGAGACTGTTGAATGAGGCACGGCCGTGTGGTCTTAGGCCCAGGCCGTGTGGATTTCGTGATATGGCCATTTACTCCATTTTGGGCCTGTTTTTCGTTCTTTTCATCATCCGGTGCTCTTCTGAGTATAAAACATGAAAATAAAGGATTAAGAGCACCAAATTACACAATTTAGGGCTTAAATCCAAAAGCATGCTAAATGTGGGATTAAAATATGTTACTTTTACGGTTTATCACACACGCCCGTGTGCTGGCCCGTGTGACGAATCAAATTCTCGCAATTTAATGCAGGGGACACACGACCTATCAACACACCCAAGGGGGTTGACCGTGTGTCACACACGGTATAGACATACGCCCATGAGTTTACCTGTGTGGACACTTAGAGGCTATTTTCCAAGCCAATTGCCACCTTGAAACATAAACACACTTATGCTAGCACAAGCAATTCATGTACTATGAATAATTCCTAAAACATCCCTTATATAGTTCATAAAACTCATTATCATTAATATATATAACTTAACAAATATTGGCCTATCACTTGGGCCATATACAAAAAGAATAGTAACTTTAATAGCCAATTCTTTGGCTCCCAATATGATATAACTCAAAATGGTATAATCTCTATACGTGCTATACTTAACATCGGTTATGTATGGAAAGATAGAAATAAAATGACTACAATTTTGGGTATTCACTTAATTTTGCTAGGTATAGGTGCTTTTCTTCTAGTATTCAAGGCTCTTTATTTTGGGGGCGTATACGATACCTGGGCTCCAGGAGGGGGAGATGTAAGAAAAATTACCAACTTGACTCTTAGCCCAAGTGTGATCCGAGCTCCAACTTCTATGATTCCCGAACTAGCTTGGCGAAACTACAAGGAAAAAGGAAAAAGGAAAGAGTAAGCATATAGCTTAGTAAGTTTGCATGAAATTTATATAATAACAAAAATACTTAAAATAACTCATTCATCTAATGATACATGAACAATATAAGCATCAAGTACTCAAACATACTTACTCATACTTACTCTTACCCATCTTAAATCACAATATGATTTCATACTTGTATTTTATTCATGGTACCTGTATCACTTAGTCACATAATTTAGCACTTTAGCTAAACTAATCATAAACTCGTTAACTTCCTTAACTTAAACAAAACTCTTTATCATCCTTGAGTAGCTTAACTTGTTACTATCTTTATTCACTTAACTCCTTTGTTACCTCTTTCACACCTGGCTCTTTTGCCCATTGAATTTTCTCGGAATAACAGAGGATATTCAATCTCATCAAACATGTATCTTTATCCCAATGCCATATCCCAGATATGGTCTTATATGGAATCACCTCACGATGCCGATGCCATATCCCAGATATGGTCTTACACAGGAATCCTTAGCTTGATGTCGACGCCATGTCCCAGACATGGTCTTACACGGGACCTTCCTTGTATGGTGTCTGTCGTGATCGTTTTTTTTAAAACGGCAAAAAAAGGATCGTAACTTTCAAATCAAATTTTTAAATGTGTGCAAGAAAATAGCAATCATATACAATGGCAAAAAAATGTAACAAAAGGATCGTAATTTTCAAATCAAATTTTTAAATCGAATTTTCAAATTATTGACAAAAGACAGAAAATAATCAATTTACGGCTTAACTCTCTTTACACTCCCCAGTGGAGTCGCCAAGCTGTCGTGACTGTTTTTTTTAAAAACAGAGGTCGACTTGGGTTTTGAAAAAGAAAATTAAACAGGGAGTCGCCACCGATCTTTATTTGGTGTGATCGGATCACCTTTGTTTTAATAAAACGTTTTGGTTTACTAAAATAGTGCTTTTGGTTTACGAAATTTGAGAAAACGGGTTCGGGAGTCGGTTACGCACGAGGAAGGGTTAGCACCCTCGATACGCCCAAAATTGGTACCTAATTGATTATCTAATGTCTTAATGTCGAAAATTCAAAAAGATTTAAAAATACGATCCTCTTTTTAAAATATTTGAATTTACTCGAATTGGATATTAAGATTCTCTCGCTCCGAAGGAATGAAATGTCACATCCAGCACGATAGGACACGACAATTTAAATCCTCGAATCCAAGATCATCTCATGATTCTCGAGACTCATGCATTGAAAATATCAAAAGGATATTCGATTATTTGTCAAGTGAGAAACTGGAACCCAAAAAGTTAGGGCTCGATTTCTCGAAATTCCAAACACAAAATATTGCCTTGTTTTCTTTAGAAAACATGGACAGAATTTTAAAAGGATATTTAGTTATTTGGTCAAACGGAAAATCAAAACCCAGCACGATAGTGCACGATTTATCGAATTTCCAAATACGAAATATTGACTTATTTTTGAAAAACTTATCTCAGGATATCTAGATGTCATGTCCAGTAAATTAGGGCACAACACTTCGAATTTCCAAAAACGAGTATTTTATTCAAAACACGTATTGCGATTTTAAAAAGGATATTCCGTTATTTAGATTAAATGAGAAAAAACGGAACCCAGTAAGTTAGGGCTCGATTCCCTCGAATCTTTAATACGAAATATCGATTATTTGAAAACTTGATGAATCGGGTAAAGGTTAATGTAATACGATTTGATAAAAAGATAAATTACGAAGCTAGGTTGCGTAAAAAAAATAAGAATGATTTACGTAATAATACTAAGTTAACTAATTTAATAATAAAATGATTGATAATAACAATAATAATGCAATGATAATAGTAAAATAAAGAATAATGATAATAATACATTTATAATAATAATAGAAGTACAGGAAATAATAAAAATAGATAATAGTAATAATAATAGTACTAATAGTAATAATAATAAATAGTAGTAAAAATAAAATGATGAAGATAAGAAATAGCGATAATAAAATAATAGTAATGATATTTAAAAAGGAAAAAAAATAAAAATAAAATAATACTAGTAATGGTAAGGGTATTTAATAAACGAATAATAAAATATATTTATAAAATGATATAATAACAGTAAATAAATAATAAAAAATATATAACATAATAATAATAATAATAATAATAATAATAATAATAATAATAATAATAATAATAATAATAATAATAATAATAATAATAATAGTGGTAAAAATAAAAATGATAAAAATAAGAAGTAATGATAATGCTATTTGAAAAGAAAGAATAAAACAATAATAGTAGTGGTAATGGTAATTAATAAGTAAAAAATATATAAAGAGAACAAATAAAAATATATACAAAAAATATAATATGATAATAGTAATAACAATAATAATATAGTGATAAGAACACTAAATAACAATCATAATAATAATAATGAAAACAATGATAATGATAATAGGATTTTTTAAAAAGAGAATAAATAAATAAACTATTTAAACAGAATAAGGACTAAATTAAAAGCATATTGACATTTAAGGTGCAAATTCTAAATAAGGAAAAGCCAATTAAGGGCCAAAGTGAAACGCGTAGAAACTAGCGGGGACTGGGTGGGAAAATATTCCCTTGATGTCCAGCGCATGCTCAGCGTGACAACCCAATGGGTCGAAATAAAAAACACACGAAATTTGAGGGCCAAATTTAAAAGAACAAAGGAAACCGAAACAGGGCCCAATCGAACGGGGCCGTGAAAGAGAGGGACCATTTGCGCAAATATCCCTTTGAAGGGACATGCGCAGTAACTCCTACACCAAACGGCGTCGTTTTGCAAAATATATAAAATGCCCAATATTTCCTAAAAAATCATATTTTAACCCTAAGTTTTTCTTAAGAAGACCAGCAGCCTTCAGCCCTCTCTCCCTCTCATCCTTTCATGCCTGACGATTGGGCTCCTGCCACCGATCTTCACATCGCCACCATCTCCGGTGGCCACGACGTGTGGGGGCGGACTTTCAATCCCTGTTCGAGGCCCTTATTTCAGAGGCCAAGCCTTGGTGCCCCGAAAGCCTGAGAGAAGAACCACCACTTTTTTGGGGTTTCAGTTTGGCTACGACGTTGGAGGTGAAGCTCCGACGACACGCCCTGGCATTCAGGTAAGGTTTCTTTCTCTCCTCTTTCGTTTTAGTTTGTAAGGTTTTGAAATAAATAAAAAAAATAAAATAAAAGACAACAGTAAATAACAATAGAAAATAAAAATAAAAATCCTTGAAAGTTTCTGTTCTTGCTTTTAATTTCTCAATGTTCGTTTTTTTTTGAGTTCTGAAAATCCCCCTTTACAATTGGTTTAGCATGGCTTTTTATAGCCTTTTACAATTGTTTCTTTTATTATTTCTGTCATTTCCTTTGCAAGCAAGTGGGCGGTGCAAGTGGTGCTAACAGTGGTGGTTGGCCGGTGGTGTCAGACTGCGGTGCAGGGGCAAGTGGCGGTAAGAAGACCTAGGTGCGACGCACCTAGGTTTTGTCGTTTCTATTGTAACATCCTTAAATCGGGGTCTCTACTTTTTGCATGTGTTTGCATGTGACGGTGTGTCTGCTATGTTTGGTTAACATGTTTTGGGGTCTAGTTATAACCTAGGGTAGGCCTGAGATAGGGCTAAGAATTTTGTTCTAGTGCTTAAGAAGAGGGAGCTAGGGGAAACGAGGGTTAAAAGAAATTATTGGGAGTTTTAGACACAAGAATTACCTTGGTTAAGTGGCAAGGAGGAGCCACTAAGGTGTCTAAGGAATGACGCCACAAGCAGGGTGGGAGTGCTTGTGTTCGAGCAGCAGGAATTGCTCTTCCTGCTATTTCTTTTTGACGCCACAAGCTGGAGGAGGAGTGCTCAGGTGGGACTCTCTTGAATGGATGGAGAGGAGAAATTTGTGGAATTTGACTCGTTCAAACAAATTTGAACTGATGGAAGGGAGGAAATTTAGGAGTTTGAATTATTTCAAACTCATTTGAAGTGTTGGCTGAATTTGGGACTTTGGGGAGGAGGAGTAATCGGTTTTGGGGTTATTGGGGGGAGTGGCCGAATGTGCTTTGGGTTAGTAGCAAAATCGGCAAGCTTGGGTTATGCTTTGGAACCCTCCCTCTCATTTCTCTTTTTCTTGTGCAAGTTCTAGCCGACACTCCTCTCACAAATCTGTACCAAACCGAAATCACCTTTAGGTAACATCTCCCATTCGGTTTTGTCACTTGTTAGCCGAACCTGCTCCCTTGCCGAATCCATCTCTTGGTTACTTCTTCTTCTTCTTGTTCTGTTTGCTCAAGCCGAAACCAAGAACCTCACCCCCCATTCGGCACCTTTTCCCTTTTGTGCCGAAATCCCTTTCATGTACCTTTGCCGAATCCTTCTTCCTCCATTCTCATCTTCTTCTTCATCTTGATTATTCTCTAAAGCCGAAACCTTGTTGAGTGTTCTTCTTGGCCGAATACTCTGCTCCTAAATCCCTCTCCCTTGCGTTTTCTCTCTTCATCCTTAAAGTGCCGAAACTTGGTTGGGATTCTTTTTCTTCTCTTCTTTCAGTGATTGGCCGAATACCTTGTTCTTTAGCCCTCCTCTTGCATTTTCTGTTTGGTCATTCGAGTTAGCCGAATCTATTGGTAAGTAATATCTTTTTCTCTTCTTGATCAATTCGGGTGATGACCGAAACCCCACCTCTTTTCTGTCTTCTTTTCTATTATAGATCTATATGTTGAGTGCTATTCTTATTCTTAAAAGGGTAGCCGAGACCCTTAACAGCAATAAGGGGTGCCGATCTGTGGTGGTTAGGAGCCGAATCAATCTTCGAGGTAAGGTTAACATTTCAAGATCCGTTTCTTAATTGTTCAAAAGCCGAAGGCTAACCATTTATGTGTTTTAGTGTGTGGCCGATTGCAAGGGGGACTCATTGTGTGGCTTCGGGATTTGGTTGGAAACCAAATCGGCTTAAGGTAAGTGCTATATTTGGGCGACACATCCTTCGGGATTTTGTGGTTAAGCCGAAAGACTTTAGATCTAAAAATATGATGTTGGCCGATTGTAGGAAAGGGGAACAACACTTCGGGATTTCGCTAGATTCGAGTAGCTTCGGGATTTTTGCTTAGACCTATGTTTAGTCAGGTGTGTAAACGCTTACACACTTTATTAGTATCATATGCTTATTATGTTACTGTTATAGCCATTGTACTCAGTGATTATGCCTTGTGGGCATGAGCTTGGAATTCCGGGTAAGTCCCCTGTTATGTGGTATTTGATATACATCATCATGTTTTGTTAAATGCTATGCTATGCGTTATTACATGATTACATGATATTATGACACGTATGATATGTACATGATGATGGGATTGATGAGAGGAGGGGGGATGATTTATTTGGACTGTCACCAGTGGTTTTGACCACAAGATGGGTTGGCCCCATCATTTGATTTGTGACTACGGTCACCAGTGGTTTTGACCACATTATTATTATTTGTGACTAAGTCCCAGTGGTTTTGACCACCAGTGGTTTTGACCACACTATTATTATTTGTGACTACGGTCACCAGTGGTTTTGACCACATATAGATATTGTGACTCGTCCCAGTGGTTTGGTACTACAGTGGGTTGGCTCCACATGATTATTGCGGGATTGTCATCAGTGGTTTTGACCACACGATGGGTTGGCCCCATCACTTGATTTGTGACTACGGTCACCAGTGGTTTTGAACACACAGATATTATTTGTGACTTCAGTCACCAGTGGTTTTGACCACCAGTGGTTTTGACCACACGGGGTAGATAGAGGAGATCGGATGGTTAGGTTATGGGTTGCATAATCTGCATGTTTTACTAATGATCTGTGTAAGTGCTTGAACTATCGAGTTGGGGATTTATACACTGAGTCTCGGTGACTCACCCCTTCCCTTACATTTTGCAGATGAGGCATAGATCGCGGATATAGAGCCGATGAGGACTCGAGGTGGCCATGCATCCCAGTTTGGTTTTGGACTTTAAACTGCTATTTCATTTTTATTAGCTTTCTTTTAATTTGGTTTTGGGTTTGTAATAAGGCCGCTAGTATTACTTTGGGTTTTAATTACGTGCTTTTACCTAGATTATATTAGTCATATATTGGATTTATGGACTTGTTAAATTAACCGGTAAAAGCAATGTTTTCAAAACTATAACACTTTCGGGTTTTAAAAACATTACCGTCGGGTAACAAAGTTCACAAAATGATAAGGTAACTTGGATGTTTTTATAACCTAAATTTTCAAATGACTTCAAAAGAAAACGGTTTTTAACTTGATTATACTCGACACACTTAGTTTTTAATAAATACTAACCATTTTCTAAAATTTGTAGTATCAAGTGAATTTTTCTAGCATAGGTTTAAAACAACCTTTACATCACTTTAACAACTTTTAAATGATTAAAGAGTTTCTTGGAAAATTTCCCGACACATTTGTGTTTTCAAACTGTTTTCACTCTGTAACATGCCAGATTCAGTCGTGGCGTGTTGACCGGGTTTGGGGTGTTACATCTATCTTGTTTCTGAAATGGCTTGTAGTAGGCTAGGGTTTGTTGTTTTTTTTTCTGAAATTGGGTTGATGCTGTAGTGGGTCTGTAATTGGGCTTCGGTTTGGGATATTTTGGGTTTTTGGTTTGGGTTATGGTTTTAATAGGGCCTGGGCTAAAATTAGGTTATACAGCTGCCCCTCTTTGCTCATTGTCATGTAACGGGAATGGAGTAAAGACTTTTAAGAAATACCAATTTTGCCCGGCCTTGCCGTGTCCTGACTTCTTCTGGTGCTCCTCTTTGTCAGGTAGCTTCATTCCAATCCATTGCACATTGTTGCTTTGATCTACTCCATCGTCACTTCAGAGAGACCAGATTTGTAGCTTCAATCTGCTTCACTGTTCGGCTGTATCTTCAGGGAGACAATATTTGCAATCTTCGGCCTATTCCACTGCTGGTCAAGAAGATAGGACGATCATGTTCCACTACTATTTAGGGCAACATGATCTACAATCTTCAACCTATTCCACTGCTGGTCAGGGATCTAAGACGGTGGCTTAAATCATGTTCCCTACTGTTTAGGGAGACAAAATTTGCCTTTGATCTTATCCCACTGTTGTTTAGGACGACAAGATCTACAATCTTCAACCTATTCCACTACTGGTCAGGGCAATAGGTCAGTGGCTTAAATCATGTTTCCCTACTGTTTAGAGAGACAAGATTTTCCTTCGATCTTGTCCCACTACTGTTTAGGGCGACAAGATCTACAGTCTTCAACCTATTCCATTGCTGGTCAGGGCAATAGGACGATAGCTTAAATCATGTTTCCCCACTTTTTAGAGAGACAAGATTTGCCTTCGATCTTGTCCCACTACTGTTTAGGGCGACAAGATCTACAATCTTCAACTTATTCCACTGTTGGTCAGGGTAATAGGACGGTGGCTTAAATCATGTTTCCCTACTGTTTAGAGAGACAAGATTTGCCTTCGATCTTGTCCCACTACTGTTTAGGGCGACAAGATCTACAATCTTCAACCTATTTCACTGCTGGTGAGGGCAATAGGACGGTGGCTTAAATCATGTTTCCCTACTGTTTAGAGAGACAAGATCTGCCTTCGATCTCATCCCACTACTGTTTAGGGCAACAAGATCTACAATCGTCAACCTATTCCACTATCGGTCAGGGCAATAGGACGGTGGCTTAAATCATGTTTCCCTACTATTTAGAGAGATAAGATTTGCCTTCGATCTTGTCCAACTACTGTTTAGGGCGACAAGATCTACAATCTTCAACCTATTCCATTGCTGGTCAAGACAATAGGACGGTGGCTTAAATCATGTTTCCCTACTGTTTAGAGAGACAAGATTTGCCTAGTGTTTAGGGCGACAAGATCTACAATCTTCAACCTATTCCACTACTGGCCAGGGCAATAGGACGGTGGCTTAAATCATGTTTCCCTACTGTTTAGAGAGACAAGATTTGCCTTCGATCTTGTCCCACTACTGTTTAGGGCGACAAGATCTACAATCTTCAACCTATTCCACTGCTGGTGAGGGCAATAGGACGGTGGCTTAAATCATGTTTGCCTACAGTTTAGAGAGACAAGATTTGCCTTCGATCTCATCCCACTACTGTTTAGGGCAACAAGATCTACAATCTTCAACCTATTCCACTGCTGGTCAGTGGCAATAGGACGGTGGCTTAAATCATGTTTCCCTACTGTTTAGAGAGACAAGATTTGCCTTCGATCTTGTCCCACTACTGTTTAGGGCGACAAGATCTACAATCTTCAACCTATTCCACTGCTTGTTAGGGCAATAGGATGGTGGCTTAAATCATGTTTCCCTACTATTTAGAGAGACAAGATTTGCCTTTGATCTCATCCCACTACTATTTAGGGCGACAAGATCTACAATCTTCAACCTATTCCACTGCTGGCCAGTGGCAATAGAATGGTCTTCAACCTATTCCACTGCTGGTCAGCGGCAGTAAGACAATCTTCAACCTATTCCACTGCTGGTCAGTGGAATAGGATGGTCTTCAACCTATTCCACTGCTGGTCAGTGGCAATAGGATGGTCTTCAACCTATTCCACTGCTGGTCAGTGGCAATAGGATGATCTTCAACCTATTCCACTGCTGGTCAGTGGCAATAGGATAATCTTCAACCTATTCCACTGCTGGTCAGTGGCAATACGATGATCTTCAACCTATTCCAATGCTGGTCAGTGGCAATAGGGCAATCTTCAGCCTATTCCATTGCTGGTCAGTGGCAATAGGATAATCTTCAACCTATCCCACTGCTGGTCAGTGGCAATAGGATGGTCTTCAACCTATTCCACTACTGGTCAGTGGTAATAGGATGGTCTTCAACCTATTCTACTGCTGGTCAGTGGCAATATGACAATCCTGTAGACTCGGTTTTATATGCTTATGTTTATGCCAAATGGTTAGGATGCTATGACCGGAATGAATCTAATGCTCCTAACTAAATGTATTATGGACTACATTTGCATGAATGCAGAATGTCATGAGGGTGGTCTTTTTATAATGATCAGGATGCAATGATCAGAATGAGTCAGATGCTTCTAACTAAACGTACTTTGAATGATGATGTATGAAATGATCCATTTTTTAATGCTTAGGGTTGTCACTGCTCGTTGTCCATCAGAGTTTTATTGTTGACATATTACGCTGCTATCTCGTTCGGCTGGTACCTTTTCCAAAAACTCAAAGAAACAATCATATTTTGCTCAGATGACTTGCCCCAATGTAATTTTAGAGTCCCTTCCACTGTACCTTCTGGGACTTAAAGTTTGTACCTCCCATTGCAACTTCAGGAGAATAACGTTTGTTTCCTTCCATCCATCCTGTTGCAACTCCAAGGTACAAGATCAATTTGATCTGTTACACCATTCGCTGGTTGTAATGACCAGATGTATATGTCTGATATTTGCATGAATGCAAAGTATCATTTTTCTTTTCCCGAGAATGATCCCCTTGTACACTTGGGTTGGCATTGCTCGTTATTTGTCGAGGTTGTATCACCGATGAAATGTCTTGTCTTTTGTTCAACCAATAAAAAGTCCAAAGAGAAAATCATCTTTCTCAAATATTTCCAAAGCTTAAGCTGCGTGAGTTTTAAACAATAGTCCTGTTTCAGGTCCTTGTATTATTCAGAAGCTTCCAGAGTAATATGTGAAACTCTTTTTATGAAAGTATTATTAGTCCACTAATCATTATTTCAATACAAAATGCCTGAAAATGATTGTAACAATGGACAAGAAGGAAATTGATTGGGAGCATAGCTCGAAACAAATAAGTTAATCAAAGCTAGCAAATGCAATCAAGAAGGAAATTTATTGGTAGTGTACTTTGAAAAGAATAACCACAAATAACAAAAATGGGTAAAATGGAAACTAGGTGCCCCAGATATCGCAGCTGAGCTTCGCTGTTCAAACTTCTTGAGGACCATTTTAAGCTCAATATGTGTTTAGGGGATCTGAAGTACTTTGTCGATGCCCCAAGACGTAACATACTTCTTCATTGTTAATTCAAGCGTAGCAAGACTACTATATGCTCCACTTTCGATCAAAATTTGAGTTGCCCTTTTAGGGTTTTCAGCTCAAATCCCCTTTGGTCTCAAGGCGCCCTTGCGGGTTTTCGTCTTGGCCTCTCTTTTTTCTTTTTTCTTCTTATTTACTTTTTTGTTTTTTTTTTGTTTTTTTTGGAAAACCTTTTTATTAAATCTGAACTCATTGGATTGGGCAGGTCCTTGCCATCCATCTCGGTTAATATCCATGCTTTCCCAGAATATGCCTTCTTTGCTACCTAAGGCATTTACTTTCCTCTAGAGTCCTTTTGGATAAGAAGAATCCTTCTTAATGCCAGGTCCCCCTCCTGAAATTCTCTCGAGTGAACCTTTTCGTCGTAAGCCCGTATCATCCATTTTGGTACATTCGACCATGATAAATACTTTGAATCAAACTTACTGTTGACATTCTGTTTTATCCAACTTGGAGAAAAGGAATCTTAACTTCCAACAATTGCTCCCCTTTTGTGAACCAATGAGAAAGACGTTGCCCTGGTGACGGTCTTGGCCAATGTTCACGAAGCATAGAAGGTAAATGGTAACTTCTCTATGCCAACTTTTACAAATATCAGTCATTTTTCAAAAATTTTGAATGGTTTTTGGCTGCCTTTGCTGCACTGATATGGTGTCTGATCTTTGAACAAACTGTAAATTTATGCAATTATGTTAAACATGTTTCTTTCTGGCATTCTTTATTGCTACTCTTTTCCTTTTTTTTTTTGAATTTGGATTTGATGACTGCTGACTTTGTAACTTTGGCATATGAAGTGACCTTCACCCTCTTAGTGAAGTAACCAACGACCATGAATATGAATCGATGTTGGCTAAAAAGCCTTTTGAGGAGATTGGCTTGATAACGTCCATGCCCCACATTTAGGGAATCT
This sequence comes from Gossypium australe, assembly GCA_005393395.2. Taxonomy (NCBI): domain Eukaryota; kingdom Viridiplantae; phylum Streptophyta; class Magnoliopsida; order Malvales; family Malvaceae; genus Gossypium; species Gossypium australe. Next base: position 86,063,335 of record CM016620.1, on the reverse strand, counting down.
GTGAAGGAACAGAGGAGGTGCATAAGTCCTGTATTCATCCATCTGGTATTTATGGCATAATTGACGCAATTCCCCTTTTTCGGTAAACCAGTAGCACGAGCCTCTTGATTAGCCTGTCTATTGTAGGATTATTAGCATGTGATCTTCAAATACCCTTATGGACTTCTTCTAGGATTTCCTTAGCTTTGTCGGCATACTCGCACCTCTGTAGCCCAGGCGTGTCTTAATGTGATCATGCGAAAACATCTTTGAATTCTTGGAGATAACTTAATGATGCTTTGCCTTATTCCTGCGGTGAGCTAAACTTCCATCTTCATCTCCTTCGTTAGCTTGTAGTGTCCGCTGACACTTCATAAGGTAGGATCTACCATTCTTAACAAATTAGGAAATAAGTTACAATCTTTGTCATCTTCAAAGTCCTTAGATCTCTCTAGACACATATTTCACTGAAAAGGGAGTTAGTAACAGTGTCGCTCATGTCATTAATATATGGGGACCCATTGTGGGTATGAAGGTAAATTCCAGAGAATAAATGATTCCCAAAATGATTATTTGTATGATATGATCATGAATAAAGAATGAAAGAATATTTGAATAAAAATCCAAGGTACAAAAGAATCTATAAATAGAAAGAATGGAAAAATATTTACCCAAAAAGATGCATTTTATTGAAATAGAGATTCTGGACGCAAGCCTATTTCACAAAAGGACTCTTATTGCCACTAGGTTTAAAGCAACAAGCGTGTTCCGAACATTACTTTGAGTAAGTTTTAAAAATACGTGAATCTCTTACACAATTTTATTGTTTAAAACACTCCCAAACATGCAAGGGCTTGGATTCTACAAATTTTAATGCATATGATGAGATGTAATGCGAATGCATGAAATGCAATGCAAATGCATGAATGCAAAAAGGCATCGATTCTGATCAACTTCATTTTAGAAAACTTTATTAGAAAACAAAATCTTTTACATAAAACGAACACAAATATGCTTTCGCCCTAAGTCCTAAGGTTTTGATTTTCCCAAGCGATGAAGCTAGCTCCTGACTACGATCGGGCTGTAACTTATACTTCATGTTTCAACGTATCAGCCTGTGATGCCAAAGTCTATAGATGATCAGCTACCTTTCGAATCTGAACTGTTGCTTCACCCATGAGGTAACTCCGACTTCTAACTTGGTCATGGGAATGATGAAGCTCTTCCTTCCAACGCCCTTCTCTTGTTTCAAGGAGCTCGATTTGAAGTTCATAACTGTGCAATACTGTTTCTAACTCTTCAATCTTACCTGTCAGGCTTGACTTTAACTCGATCGCTGAATTATAGCTTCAATAGTGATGAAGAGACCGTTCAAGCTTAGCATTGATCTTCAGAAGAAGATTTGTGCAGTATTGATCATACACCCTAGCTGGTGCCATACACTGAGTCATAAGGCCATACTCAGAAAGATTCTTCCGCTTCCATGGCCTATAAAGATTTGAATTTTCCTATCATGGAGCAGACAAAGAAGAAACTGTGGAGCTCTAGGAAGTTTAGATTGTATCTGTTTAACCATTTTTCAACTCTAACCACAGGTGAAAGGCATCTATTCTGGTTCATCTCATTGAATATATCAAATGGGGGATCAATACGACTTCCTTTCATTTCTCCACAACGAATCAAATCCCTTGCAATGTTGTTTGGATCACGAGGAGCCGAGAAGTTTGGTAGCGTACCTATAGTAAATAAACCCTTTTTTTACCATCATAGGCAAAATTCTTTCCATCGTTTCTGTAGGTCTCATGCACTCTGTCGATCACTCTCCTTCTAACACCCTTACCATCCACAGGACGACCATCTTCATATGAAAGAGAAATGCTGTAATGGTAGAAGTGTCCATCCGTACTTCCCATGCTCATTTTGAAGTGATTGGTGAGTATAGTTACCTTCTACCCTTTAGTTCCAACACCATGCCTTGTCATAGGGTGTCTTACAATCTTCTTCGCATTTGATTCTGCTTTTATCGGAACAACATCAGGAGGCACAGGTGGCAGGGATTCTAGAGCTGCCCCATTTCCCTATTGCTCAAATGAATCCATACCCTTCTTTCTCTAATTTCCTTTGCTACATACGAACGATAGCATTGTCTTACACTTTATCAAGGAATTCGTTCTCCATAACTAGCTTTCTAACTTAGAAACTGACCGTGAATCGATACCTCTTAAAATATGAAATGATATGCACAAAAGAATAAAACACAACAAGTTAGTACTATGGAATATTAAGCAAGTAAAATAAACAAACACCTATCTGGGTGACCACTAAGGTTTGACATAGTTCTACCTAAGGTGGGCTCTTAGGGTTCACTATATGCGGTTTAGTTCTAAAGTTGAGGTACCCGAACCAGCAGATTCCTCAACCCTCACCCATTATAGGCTCATGCGGACCGAGTTCGGTTCAGGGGAATACATTTCCCTATGGCCATGCAGAAGTGAAAACTTCACGAAGACATAGGTACAAATGTATCCTGGAAGCAATCCACTAGCCCATGCGGAGGTGAAAACCTCACGAAGACGTAGCTTCTTGCTCCCACTTAAAGGTGCGACCACAACGGTCATGCAATGCAATGTGCGCAAGAAAATAGCAATCATATACAATGGCAAAAAAATGTAACAAAAGGATCGTAATTTTCAAATCAAATTTTTAAATCGAATTTTCAAATTTTCGACAAAAGACAGAAAATAATCAATTTACGGCTTGACTCTCTTTACACTCCCCAGTGGAGTCGCCAAGCTGCCGTGACCATTTTTTTTTAAAAAACAGAGGTCGACTTGGGTTTTGATAAAGAAAATCAAACAGGGAGTCACCACCGATCTTTATTTGGTGTGATCGGATCACCTTTGTTTTAATAAAACGTTTTGGTTTACTAAAATAGTGCTTTTGGTTTACGAAATTTGAGAAAACGGGTTCAGGAGTCGGTTACGCACGAGGAAGGGTTAGCACCCTCGATACGCCCAAAATTGGTACCTAATTGATTATCTAATGTCTTAATGTCGAAAATTCAAAAAGATTTGAAAATACGATCCTCTTTTTAAAATATTTGAATTTACTCAAATTGGATATTAAGATTCTCTCGCTCCGAAGGAATGAAATGTCACATCCAGCACGATAGGACACGACAATTTAAATCCTCGAATCCAAGATCATCTCATGATTCCCGAGACTCATGCATTGAAAATATCAAAAGGATATTCGATTATTTGTCAAGTGAGAAATTGGAACCCATTAAGTTAGGGCTTGATTTCTCGAAATTCCAAACATGAAACATTGCGTTGTTTTTTAGAAAACATGGACAGAATTTTAAAAGGATATTTAGTTATTTGGTCAAACGGAAAATCGAAACCCAGCACGATAGGGCACGATTTATCGAATTTCCAAATATGAAATATTGCCCTATTTTTGAAAAACTTATCTCAGGATATCTAGATGTCATGTCCAGTAAGTTAGGGCACAACACTTCGAATTTCCAAAAACAAGTATTTTATTCAAAACACGTATTGCGATTTTAAAAAGGATATTCCGTTATTTAGATTAAATGAGAAAAAACGGAACCCAGTAAGTTAGGGCTCGATTCCCTCGAATCTTTAATACGAAATATCGATTATTTGAAAACTTGATGAATCGGGTAAAGGTTAATGTAATACGATTTGATAAAAAGATAAATTATGAAGCTAGGTTGCGTAAAAAAAAAGAATGATTTACGTAATAATACTAAGTTAACTAATTTAATAAAAAAATGATTGATAATAACAATAATAATGCAATGATAATAATAAAATAAAGTAGAATGATAATTATACATTTATAATAATAATAGAAGTACAGGGAATAATAAAAATAGATAATAGTAATAATAATAGTACTAATAGTAATAATAATAATAATAATAATAAATAGTAGTAAAAATAAAATGATGAAGATAAGAAATAGCGATAATAAAATAATAGTAATAATATTTAAAAAAGAAAAAAAAATAAAAATAAAATAATACTAGTAATGGTAAGGGTAACAGTAAACAATAATAATAATAATAATAATAATAATAATAATAATAATAATAATAATAATAATAATAATATAGTGGTAAAAATAAAAATGATAAAAATAAGAAGTAATGATAACAAAAAAATAATAATAATGCTATTTGAAAAGAAAGAATAAAACAATAATAGTAGGGGTAATGGTAATTAATAAGTAAAATATATATAAAGAGAATAAATAAAAATATATACAAAAAATATAATATGATAATAGTAATAACAATAATAATATAGTGATAAGAACACTAAATAACAATCATAATAATAATAATGAAAACAATGATAATGATAATAGGATTTTTTAAAAAAAGAATAAATAAATAAATTATTTAAACAGAACAAGGACTAAATTAAAAGCAGACTGACATTTAAGGTGCAAATTCTAAATAAGGAAAAGCCAATTAAGGGCCAAAGTGAAACGCGTAGAAACTAGCGGGGACTAGGTGGGAAAATATTCCCTTGATGTCCTGCGCATGCTCAGCGTGACAACCCAAGGGAACGAAATAAAAAACACACGAAATTTGAAGGCCAAATTTAAAAGAACAAAGAAAACCGAAACAGGGCCCAATACAACGGGGCCGCGAAAGAGAGGGACCATTTGCGCAAATATCCCATTGAAGGGACATGCGCAGTAACTCCTGCACCAAACGGCGCCGTTTTGCAACATATATAAAATGCCCAATATTTCCTAAAAAATCATATTTTAACCCTATGTTTTTCTTAAGAAGACCAGCAGCCTTCAGCCCTCTCTCCCTCTCATCCTTTCATGCCTGACGATTGGGCTCCTGCCGGCGATTGTCACATCGCCACCATCTCCGGTGGCCACGACGCGTGGGGAAAAACTTTCAATCCCCGTTCGAAGCCCTCATTTCAGAGGCCGAACCTTGGTGCCCTGAAAGCCTGAGAGAAGAACCACTCCTTTTTGGGGTTTTGATTTGGCTACGACGACGGAGGTGAAGCTCCGACGACACGCCCCGGCGTTCAGGTAAGGTTTCTTTCTCTCCTCTTTCGTTTTAGTATGTAAGGTTTTGAAATAAATAAATAAAATAAAATAAAAACAACAGTAAATAACAACAGAAAATAAAAATAAAAATCCTTGAAAGTTTCTGTCTTGCTTTTAATTTCTCAATGTTCGTTTTTTTTTGAGTTCTGAAAATCCCCCCTTTACAATTGGTTTAGGATGTCTTTTTATAGCCTTTTACAATTGTTTCTTTTATTATTTTTGTCATTTCCTTTGCAGGCAAGTGGGAGGTGCAAGTGGTGCTGACAGTGGTGGTTGGCCGGTGGTGTCAGACTACGGTGCAGGGGCAAGTGGCGGTCAGAAGACCTAGGTGCGGCGCACCTAGGTTTTGTCATTTTTGTCTTGTTTCTGAAATGGCTTGTAGTGGGCTAGGGTTTGTTTTTTTTTTTGAAATTGGGCTGATCTGTTGGGTTGTTTGGGTATGCTGTAGTGGGTTTGTAATTGGGCTTCGGTTTGGGATATTTTGGGTTTTTGGTTTGGGTTGTGGTTTTAATAGGGCCCAAGCCAAAATTGGGTTGTACAGTGTCGATGCCATGTCCCAGACATGGTCTTACACAGGATCTACATTCAGTGTCAATGCCATGTCCCATACATGGTCGTACACGGGACCTACATTCCTTGATACCGACACCATGTCCCAGACATGATCTTATATGGCTTTCCTTGTCTCATGTTATGACATAGATATCCTCTTTATTCCAAGACTTCAATCGGGACTTTCATTTTTTGTGCTCATTGATTTATTTATTAAGGCATTATTATTCTTTTTCAAGGAAATAAAGTATTAACATAATAAGTGATTTAATTTAAATACACATAAAGCCTTAAATTCATACAAACTTACCTCGGTACTCCAAAATATGTGTAGAAGTGCAATTTAGTCCACAACTTTGTTTTTGCCTTGGTTTCGATCCGGGCTTCGTATTTCTTGATAATCAAGCTTGAAAGTTGAAGAAACCCTAGCTATGGAGGGCTTGTAAAATTCGGCTATGGCTTGAAGAAGGTGGACACAAATTTTGACTTATTTTCCCTTTTAATTAATTTATTAACCAAATGACTAAAATGCCCTTAAGGCCCCTTCCTTAAGATTTTTCCTTCCCATGTCCATTTTTGTCCTTCTTATCATTTAATAGTCTAATTGCTAAATAAGGACCTCTAGTAATTTTTATAATTCTATTTTATACTCAAATCTTCTAGAATCTCATATTCTCTAATCTTTACAATTTTGTCCTAATGGACAATTTATTCACTAATTAATAAACTTTCTTCATGAAATTTTCACACAATCATGCAACCACCTCATAAGCCTCATAAAAATCATTAAAACTCATATTTCTACTTCGGATTTGTGGTCTCACACCACTATTCCAACTAGGCCCTAAATCGGGCTGTTACAGAAACAATTTAATCAAAATAATCTTGCAAGTTATGCAATGCTAATGTACTGTTTAATACCGTCACTAATTTAACCTTCCACTACCTTAGAAGATTAAACATGCACCAATTAAATATTGTGTCAGTTAATTATAATTTCAATCCTTTTAAATAATTAATTCAATTGTTACCTTACAATTAAAATGAAAGCATAACATATGTATGATTTTATTTAATTGAACAATTTACTGATACCTAATAACAACATAAACACATTTTTAATAATCTAAGCGGACAAAATGCAATTAATCTAACACGAAGGAATTTAAGTCATTTTAATTAATTGAAGAGCAACAACACAAATATTCATGTTCATGATCAAAACAAAACTAAAAACAAAGATTAAGAGAAGGCAACTAGAAAAAAAATCTCGGTGGTTTTCCAAAGCCAGACTAGTAAGCTCCTCTCTTTTCTACTCATTCTACTGATCCAAGGCCTTCACTGTAACAGTCCGAATTTGACCCTAATTGGAAATGTGATTTCGGGATCACGACTCCGAGTCCGAGAAATATTTTAATATTATAATTCGAGTCAGTTATATGCGAATTAAGGTGTGTGGAAGTTTCGTATAAAAATTTAACTGTTTGGGTGCTCAATTAGTTAAAAAGGACTAAATCGCTTAACTAGTAAAGGTGACCTTTTATTTGATTTATGGTTAGATTGATGTGGCTTTATTTTAGTGAAGCCCTTAAAGGGTAATATAACTATTTTAAGTTATAGTGGACGGCTATGTGGTCTTATAATATGTTTTTAAGTATTGTTTTATATGTTAAAGATTATATTATAATTGTTTTATGATTTAATACTAAATTATAATAAAATCCCACTTGAGAACAACTCGATTTTAACCTGATCAGAAATGTGATTTCGGGACCACGAATCCGAGCCTAAGAGGTATTATAAGATTATGTTTTGTGTTTGTTATGTGTGTGTTTTAGTAAGTGTGAAAATTTCGTGGAAAATTTTAGCTATCTGAGTGTTTAATTTATTAAAAAGGTCTAAATTGCAAGAAAGACCATTGTAGTGGGCATTAATAAAAAGGGGAGCTAAGTGAATTGTCCATTAAACATGGGGATTTGCATGTCAAATTCCCCATAATTAAACAAGTGGACGGCAAGCATGCAAGAATATTATGCTTTCTATGTATTCTTTTTATCTTAAGTATTATTATATGATAAGCATGCAAAAGGGGTGAATATGAATTTAAAACAAAAAGAAAAATCTCTTTCTTCTTCCATTATTCATGATCTACCCGAAACACCATCAAGGAAGGGGGAAGAACCTTCATCTTCTTCATTCGGCCATTGCATGTGGTACTAAGGTAAGTAGTTGAGTTTTATTTTAGTAAATTCCTATTAAATTGAGTTGGTTATCTTAATTTTTATCAAAACCATATTAAAATTTCTAAGATTTGGTACACCTAGATTCGGCCATGAAGGTGAAATTGTTGTTGTTGTGTTAGTAAATACATGATAAGTTGAGAAAGGGATTTGGAGGAAATAGAGAATAGTGGTTTTTAATTGTTTGAAATGTCATAGAAATTATTGCAAATTGAGCATAGAAATGCCCCTTTTCATTCGGCTAAGGTTTGGGTAAATGTTTATGATGTTGAGGTAAGCTTTTAAGCAATTCATATTGCATAAGAATTCGTCTAATTGATGACCTTGATGCTTGGAATGATTTGTCTTTGAGCATGTGTATATTCGGTTATGAATATATATATATATATATATATATATATATATATATAAGGTTTTGTATTGATTGTTTTAATTCAATTGTAAAGGAAATGTGTACACTTATAACATGCTTGAATGATTTGCAAATTAGGAGTGGTTGGCGAATGCAAATTAATGAATAAGTTATATAATTATTTTTGGTTCGATTATGCACATGCAAGCGAATTAAGGGTACATTGGTTCCATTGAGTGTTTGGATCTATTTGGAATTTGGTATGAGCAATGTACATGTGATACCATATATGATGAATTAAATGCCATGATTGTTATTTAGTATAAGAACAAATTATGAGCATGTGTATATTCGGTTATGAATATATATATATATACATATGTGCTCTTGTTGGATTATTATATGATTATTTATTGTGAAAATTTGTTATGTCTAGATATGTGTTCGGTTATATAAATAAGATGATTTGAATTGATCACATGAGTGCATTATAAGCATGTTTTTATATGGATAATATTAGTACTTGAGTAGTGCATGAAAGCAATAAAATTGGATATAGTGATTTGCTAGCCGAATAAGGCATGGAAAGGATGGCAAAATGTATTCATGATCATACTTGAATGGTTCTTTTTGATGTAATCAAATGCGCATAAGATTTTTATGTTAATGAGATATGCTTGTTCATAATACGAAATTGTTAATGTCGTAATTGTTTACGGATGTTAAGTTGTGTATAAGTATGTAAAGACTTATGAAGTAAAGTATTTAAATTTTGATGAGTATTCGAATATTATTAAGGTGACATGCATGTGATTAGAGTTATGTGGCTTGTAAAGTATGTATACATGGTATAACTTACGGCATGTTTAATTGTTGGAAATTGATGATATACTTGGTATGATTTCAATTGAATTTTTAGGTAGGATCCATATGTATAATGTGAGGTATAAATACATGCAAATGATACACCCGATTAAATTATAAATCGTGTAATGAACACTGTACTATATCTGTACCTATGTGGTGGAGGTTTAAGCTTTATGAATATATATATACATATATATATATGAATGTGAATAAGTAACAAGCTTGAGTAACGTGCAATTTTGTGACACCGAACACTAAGTGTACGAATTTAATGTCTGAATCCTATGTGTGCGAAATCGGCTAAAGAGCAGTATCTGTGCGATCAATTGAGACCTCAAGGATTGAATTCAGTATGTTGATATTATGAGATCTTATCATCCGAAATTTGGTATACATGTTAAAGGGTGGTTTGGGTGGATCGTTATTTTAGAAGTATAAATTAATATAGCTTTCAGGCTTTGATGCCTAGCAAGCCTTGTACTGGTGAAAGTGTTCAGGCTTTACGCCTAGCAGGCGCTACGCCGGGGAATTATTATAAGTATATGCTTAAAGAGGTTTTGATGATGTGGAATTTAAACCTGGTAAATGAGCTCGATGTTCAGGTATGTGTGAGTCTATTTGTTAAATGAAAAATAAGGTAAGTGAAGTTCTTAACAAGGAACATGGATTATACGAGAAAGGTGATAATATGTGTTTATGTGATTAACTAAATTTAGTTTTTTTTAAATTGAATTAATATGTTTCTATGGTGAATTATTTGCTTATGACTTACTAAGCTTTCAAAGCTTACTTTGTGAAATTTTCCTATGTCTATAGAGTTTCCAAGGCTTGCTCGGGTTGGAAGTCAAAGGAGATCGCATCACACTATCCAATTGTGGTTTCGGTTAATAAATGCTTGGAGATTTAGTTACATGGCATGTATAGTCTAGTTTTACTATTGTTGGGTTGAAGTTGTGTATGTACTTGTATAAGCCATGCGAAAATGGCTATACTTTATGTATAAGTATGATTAACGTTTGGAGTTTAAATGAAACAGTTTTTAGTTAACGCCAGTAATGTGATTTTGAGAAATCACCAAAAATAGGAGAAATGGAATTAGAGAGTGAATAAGATATAGAATTAAACCTTAGTGTGTCTATTTTATTACGAAAGAAACAGAATAGGCAAAAGATTTATATATTATAAGATAATTAAGTTTAAACGAGACTTGCTCTGAATGAATCCTTGAGTCACTGTCCGGTTTTGGAAAAATTGTAAAAAATTGTACAAAAATAATTTTGGAGCATGGTTCATATGCCTAGAATCCTTATTGAGTCTATTTTTCATTGGTATAAACAAGAACACCATTGGAAAATTGTGTAATTAGATAACTGCAGTTTTATAGAGACAAGTCAGAACTGTCCAGCAGTGTAATAAGGGTAACTTTGAAGAATAAACTGTACTAATTGGCCATATGAAAAATTCTAGAAAAATTATGGTGAATAGATATAAGAGTCTAGTTTCAAGGAAAATTTACGGATCTGAATTTTGAATTTTGTAACTCAAGTTATAGCCAAATTAGTCGGCACGACACAGTTTGACAGCTTTAAGATTTTTAGGTTTTGAACTTGTAGTCAAGTCTAGTAATGCCTCTCACTGGATTCCGGCGATGGTCTCGAGTAAGGGGTGTTACATTCACGAACACTTGATTGTTGCTACTCCAATAGGTAGACAAGCTCTTTTTCAATAAGGAAATCTGCAAGGGAAGAAAAGAAGTGAAAGACAACACAAAGGGAAAAAGAGAAAAAATGTGTGAGAGAGAGATGTGTGAGTAAGGGATAGGGGTGTTCAGTAGGTTAACCGACCCGAAATACTATTAACTGACTCTTTAAAACTCTTAACCGTTAACCGAACCAAAATTTTTTCAAAAACTAAATTGAACCGAAATTTTTCGATAAATTTAGAAAATTATATTTTTTTATTTTTGGTTAAAAGAAGTATAAAAATTAACCTAATTAATCGAATTAAAGTATTGAATCGCTACATAATTAAAAACACTACATAAGTCTTGAAATTAACACATAATTGAAATGTAAGTCTTTAATATTCTCCATTTGTATCCATTTCTTCTCTCCAAAAGAACTCCATTTGTATTATACCTACAAAAAAATATGTGCAAAAAATGAGCATATAATAGAAATATATGCATTTAAAAAAAATCAAATACTATAAACAAATGAATAGATTGTAAGTTAACAAGAATAAGATAGTAAGCATACCCTTCAACTCACGAAAGCTCATGAATTTAGGGTAGGCTCTAATGCATTCCAATAAAAGTCTAAACATTGCATCGATTAAATAAGTAGGGGTGATATGGTAAAAAAATTGAAACTATTAAAATAAAATAATAAATATACCATTTTCAATCTTGTCAAGCTATTGGATTTGTTATTCAATCTTTTTGATGTCTTCTTGTGATGATGATTTTCGAATCCAATCTTGAGTACACACAAGAGCTTTTAAAATTTTAGAAGTTAAAGAACTCCTATAATGATCAAGTACACTTCCCCCAATGCTAAATGCAGACTCTAAAGCAACTATAGAAACCGATATAGCTAACACACCTCTGGCCATTTTTGAAAAAGTGGGAAATCTAGGGCTATTCTTTTTCCACCACAATAAAATATCAAAATCTTCAACAAAATCCTCATTAGCCTCAGCTAGATATTTATCCAATTCAGATGTTTTATCCTCTCCACCATTTTCCAACTCACGCTTTTTATACAAAGCTTGCATTTGCCTTTTCGTTTTTTTGTTGTGGTTCACTAAGAGAAACATGTGTTGGCACACTTGATTGCCTACAAGTACTATGAAGTTGAGTCTTATACTCATCAAAAAATTCATACAAAGATTCTTGCAGTTTTTGCATCATTTCACAAGCTTTTTCTGAACTAGACATTTCACTATGTGCAAATTCAAGATACTTTAGTTTTTGCCTAGGATATAAAACACAAGCAACAAACATAAGCAAATTCATCTTATTATATCACCCCAATACTTATCATACTTCTCTTTCATTTTGATGGCCATAACATTGAAATCAACATTACTATTTAACTAAGCATCTCATAAAAGAATATCAATTTCAGAAAGCTCGTCAAAAAAATTATTGGACGTTACATATGAAGTGCCAGATATACGTAAAGTGACTTCATAAAAGTGTTTCAAGAAATCCCTCAAGTTTCTAACACTAGCCCAATCATCCACACTAGGCCAAACCCTTCCCCTTTCATGTTCAGCCCTAAAGTTTGTATCTTGCTCCTCAAATCTCTCAAAAGCTCTCTCAAAGTTTTGAGTAGTGTCTAACATTAAGTAGGTCGAGTTCCACCTAGTACAATCATCAAGACACAACATCTTGCACTCTATCTTTTCCACCACAACACACTCCTTAAACTTTTGTAATCTAGCTGGAGATTGTCTCACATATCTAACAGCCTCCCTAGCACGTTCAACATATTTTGTAACAGCCCAACTTAGGGGCTAGTCGGAACAGTGATCTCGGGATCACTAATCTGAGATTAGAGAAATTTATTTTCATGTCATTTATGAGTCAGAGCATGATGGTATATGTACATGAGAATTTTGGAACCTTAATTTTAGCGATTTCTTGATTAATCACGAAAATGGACTAAATCGCATAAAGTGTGAAAGTTCCATTCTATAAGCTTAAGGTACCAAATGGACATAGATTGTTAATTGGGGGTATTTAAAAGGCAATTAGACCCCCAATAAATGCTTGGCCAGCCATAGGGGACAAGGATTGATCAAGTTGGTCAAAGTTGGTGATGTTTGGTGGACTAATTGCTAGTTTAATATTAGAATAAGGAAAGAAAAGATATCATCTTTCTCTCCATATTTCCCCACCAATTTTTGAAACAAAAAAAGAGGGTTGAAAGCTCAAAATTTTCAGCAAGCTCTCCTTCATTCTAGTAAGTGATTTTGATGATCTTTCTTAATGATAATTGTACTTTTGAGACCCCTAAAGCTTAAGCTTTCAAATGAGGGGACTATTGTGCAATATTGTGAAATGTTTAGAGAGTTTCCATGAGAGATTTAATTGTTATTTGCTGCATTTTTATGGAAGAAAATGAGACTTAGTTGTAAGATGAACAACTTTTGTGAAAGGTGTTAGCATGAAAACACCAAATAGGACCTTGATGAAAAGGTTTTAAAGTTTGTGGTTAATATGTGAAATGTTGATTTTTGATGATAGCTTTAAGAGCATTAAATGTTTAACTAGGCTCGTTGAGGGTAAAAATGTGATTGGAATTTATTTTCGAGCCTAGGGGCAAAATGGGCCAAAGTATAGGGGAAAAATAGTAATTTTGCCTAAGCATGATTATTGAAGTGCTTTTATTAATGTGGTGATTAAAATGAACTAAATTGCTATTATAGAGCAAGAAGAAAAGAGAATTTGCCTTGATCAGGGAAAGAACAAAGTCTTGGACTAAACCGACGAGTTAGCTCATTTTGAAATCGAGGTAAGTTTGTATGTGATAGATTCAACATTTATGTTAGCATGTTTGAGAATGCTTGGCATTATATTGATGCATGATGCTCTACTAAATTGAGTAGTTAATGTTGAATGAGATGATGAAGTCCTAGTGGACCATATTGAACATAAAAATGCCATCATCGAGAGATGAGATAGATAAGGTCCCGTATAAGACCATGTCCGGGACATGGCCTCAGCACCGAGTTGAGATCTCGTATAAGACCATATCCGGGATATGGCTTCGGTAATGAATATGAAAATTGTATAAGACCATATCTGGGATATGGCATCGATACTTAATGTGAAAATTCATATAAGACCATATCTGGGATATGGCATTGGCATTTAGAAGTGACTCCATGTAAGACTACCTCAGGGATGTGGCATTGGTTTCGTACCTACATGATTGACGATGAATATGCATCCTTGACTATCTCTAGTGATTAAGGGGATAAGTAGATGAGTATAGAAGTTGAAATGAGAATTGTACTAAAGTCACGTGATTGAGTGAAAACAGGTACTCATGAATGAGTCACGAAAAAATGATTACGAGGTGTGGCACGATATGTGCTAAATAAGGGCAATTGTTAGTAAGTATGGAAATGAGCCTATGAATTGTGTATGGTTATTTAATTCCATAGTTGGGTTATATTATGAGCTTATTTTTGATATTTATTTCCATACAAACTTACTAAGCTTTATGCTTACCCCTTTCATTGCCCTTTTTCCTTGTAGTATTGCCAAGATAACTCGAGGAACGTGGATCGTCGGAGTTCGGAAATCACACTATTGACATAACTTTGGTATAACAAATTAGACTTATTTTGAGTATGGCATGTATAGGACTCGAGTATTTTGTTAAGTTGTAATTGTTAGCCAAAGTGTTGGTTACATATGTTACTAAAGTCATTTTGTAAATGGCCTTAAAGTTAGGCCAATACTTGGCAATCTCTTTTGCTTAATGAAGATGATTTTCATGAAGTGTATACCCATGTGTATCGATGTCTTGATAAGTTGAACGGGTTCATACGGTTTGAACTAGAGGAATGTAAAGAACTTGGCGAATAGCCTTGTTCTTGTCCACATGGATAGGCACACGGGCATGTGTCTAGCCCGTGTGTGACACATGGTCAATCCATGGGCGTGTGCCCATGCCGTGTGAAGTCTACACCTAGGATTTGGAATTTAAATCGCCACACGGTTGTAGCACACAGGCGTGTGATCGGTCTTGTGGATTAATCAGAGGTGACCATGGGCCAGCCACACAAGCGTGTGCTTTGGCCGTGTGCTAATTAAGGGTTGACGATGTCATAGTCAAAGAGCTCCACGGGTAGAAGGCAGGGCGTGTCTAGGCCGTGTGTTTTGGCCAGGATCGACCACGGGCGGAAGACACGGGCGTGTCTTAAGGGCACACGAGCGTGTCCCTAGACCAACACGGGCTTGTGGCCCCTGTTTTGAGGAAAAGTTTTCTACGCTTATAAAAGTTCCCTGATTGATTTTGAAACCTCTCGGAGGTATGCATAGGGCTTTGTGGGCTGAGATTGAGCAAGGGTTTATGTGTAAACGACGCATTTTAACACATTGTTGTTGTTGATTGGTGCATGGCATGATTAAGAACATGTATGATTCAAGAGGATTGAAATTGATAGTTATTGCATAGTTTCGTATGAATGACGAAATAGTCATATAAATGTGTAATGACAACACTTGATGGTGGGCTAAGTGTGATACCACCTTATTACTTAATTACAATGGGATATGTGCGATACCATCGTCTATTTATCATTTGGTGGGCTATGTGCGATACCACCGTAACTAACCTTTTTGGTGGGCTATGTGGGATACCACCCTAATAAAGACTGATGGTGGGCTAAGTGTGGAACCACTGAGTAATTTGATTATGAGTAGTTGATTAAGAGATTGTGATGTGTTGTATTATGTGATATTGTGGTGCTAAGTGCAGGGAGGCATGTTAATGAATGTATACATTAAGCTTGTGATATGGTTGGAATGTGGAAATGGAAGAAATGAGTAAGCATGCTTATGAATGTAGATTGTTTCTTGTTTAGTATGTAATGCTATATAATTGTTTAACACATACTATAATGCTATTTGTTTACATGTAAACTTACTAAGCTTAAAGCTTACTGCCCCTTTCTTTTCCCCTTGTTTTTATAGAGTTAAAGAGCCGGGTCGAGATACTTGGATAACCAGAAGACCGCCCACACTATCAGCTCATCTCGGTACATTTAGACTTAGTGATTTTGAGTATGGCATGTATAAGGGCTAGATTAGGTTTATTGTTTTGTAATTTTGGCCAAAGGTGTGTTGGCCCCCCTTTAATGAGAAACTCTTGTGTATATAGCCATAGTTTTGGCCTTTTGTGTATATATGACAGATGTAGTTATTTATGGAAGTTTATATTGCAAAATTTGAGTTATTGATGATTTGTTGAATGGATCCATGTTGTGTGAGCTAGAGGGGTAAAAAGAGCTAGGCAAATAGCCTTGTTCTTGTCCACATAGGTAGGCATACGGACGTGTGTCTAGGCCGTGTGTGACACACGATTAGCCCCACAGGCGTGTGACTTGGTTGTGTGTACCCTGCATGTTGGTGTTGTAACTCAATGTTGACAACGGGCTAGCCACACGGGTGTGTGCCTAGGCCGTGTGACCCTTATAAGATTGTTGACGTCACAAACAGAATACCCAGGTTTTTACACACGGGGCAAGGACACGGACGTGTCTAGGCCGTGTGGAGCACATGGGCTAAGCACACGGGTGTGTCTAGGTCATGTGGAGCACACAGGCTAAGCACACGGGCATGTCTAGGCAATGTGAAAACCCCTGTAGGTTTGTAATGAAAATAAATCCCACATGGGGTAGGGACATGGGCGTGTGTAACCACACGGCCTGCTCACACGGGCGTGTCCCATATCACACGGGCGTGTGGCCCTTGTTTAGGTGAAAATTTTTAAAATTGCGAAGGTTTCCGGTAAGGTTCTGAACCTCTCGTATGAATGTTTATGGCCTCGTAGGCCCTCAATGAGGTTGTTATGATGGCCATAGAGATATGTCTAGTTGGTACTGAAAGCTATTGATTAAAGTCGTATGGTTAAGGGGACTAAGTCCGGTAATGCCTCGTGCCCGATTCTGACTTAGAATATAGGTAAGGGGTGTTACATATTTATACTTGATATTGGAAGCTCAAGTTGGCTAAAAATAGCAGCCAATCCCTCATCCTATGGCTGGCCATGCAAGTGGAAGGAGTGGTTGAGTTTGAATTTGCTATTTTTAGCTTGTGGCTAAAAATAGAATGCATGAAAAGGGGAGAGGTTTAAATGGCATTTAGAAAAGTTCAATGGCTAGTTTGCAAGTGTTAAAATCAACAAAAATAAGCTAATTGGGTCAGCAATATAGGATAGTTTGGGCTGCTATTTTGGGCTTATCCATCCCCCCTTTTTACTTGCTCAATTCAGGCCTTTTCCTTTACTTCAAACTGCCCGTTTTTCCCAATAATAATTAAATTGGACTAGTTGATTTGAAGAAGTCCAAAAACTTAAATTTAAGTCCTTCATGGTTTTTAATTCATCATCTTGTGCTCACAAGGTGTGTAACACCCCTTACACAGCCCAGTCGCTGGATCGAGTAAAAAGATGCTACAATAACATTCAAATAATAATAATCACAATACTAAAC
Organism: Gossypium australe; assembly: GCA_005393395.2. Taxonomy (NCBI): domain Eukaryota; kingdom Viridiplantae; phylum Streptophyta; class Magnoliopsida; order Malvales; family Malvaceae; genus Gossypium; species Gossypium australe. The sequence goes on along the minus strand of CM016620.1, from coordinate 86,046,010 downwards.
AATACATACTTATTGATAATTGATGTAACACCCTGCTTTTTCTTAATTTTGACTTTTGTATTTTTGACACAAATGTGTATCTGCTTCAGTGGTTATGTGTTCTGGGTGTGTATTAGAGGTTCCAGGTTCAAGTTACAACTTGGGTAAATTTTGGTATTTTTATGAATAAAGCCCAAACTCTTGTGCCTGCTGGTCTGGTGGTTAAGTGGTGTGTTATTATGGTAGAGGTCTTGTGTTCGAATCTCTACATACGCAAGGGGGAGTATTTTTGCTCGGTTTGGTGACGAAGAGTTTGAGTTGGTTTCAAAAACTAAGTAGTGGGTTGGGGGAGAGAATTAATGGGAGAGATTAGGGGATTAGAAGATTTCCTTTTGAATTTTCGGCTGACACCCTATTTTCCCCCAAAATGTTCTCTTTTTCTTTTTGACGTTTTCTGCCAAATTCCCTACCAAAATTCTTTTGTCTTCCCCTCTTCTTCAGTTTTTCTTGATTTGTTTCCTCTTTGTGAAACGGTGGTGTGCTCTTACGGTAAGTCTTTCTTTGCTTAATCTGTCTGCTTTGAGTTAGGCGTCTGATGAGGGGTCTATTGTGCTCTTTTTGATCAGGTGGAAGGAAATAATTGATTGGTGTTGCTGTAGAGAGTAAGAGTTACGATTTCGGTTGTTAATGGTAAGGGTTCGTTAGTGTAACATCCCAAAATTTAGTATTTTATGTATTGCATTATTCTTGTGCTAAGCTAGTTAAATATATTAATTTTGTATGTTTAGGGGTCCTGAGAAGGCTCGGGGTTTATTTGGTCCTAGTAAAAATTTTGGCATTTAGCACTTTAGGGACATATAGTAAGTGACCTCAATGCTTATGGAAATAAATGAGTAAATTGCTAGCATAAATGAGCAATGGGTAGGAAGGATATGATGCCACATGAAGTACTTTGAGGGAGGAGGTTCAAATCCCATAATGTGCAAATTTTTGACAAATTTTTTTGTATTATTCCCTAAGTGTCGGCCAAGCAAGTAAATAAAGCAAGGTGGACTTTTTATTTTTGGCAAGATGGCTAAGGAAAATAGGAAAGGATGAAGGTAAGGAAAGGAATCAAAAGAAAAAGGGCAAGTACGGGGAACATGTGGCCTTTTTCAAGGGAATTGTTTTGGAAAGCTTGGTTGGCCAAATTTTTGACCTTAATGTCAAAAATATTACACGGTTTTGTTAAGGGGAGGGGATAGCCGAATTTCACTTTTCATTTTAGACCATTTTGTTAGTTTTTGGTGTATGAGAGGTACACTTTTTACTCCTAGACCATTTGTGTTTCTTTTCAAATCCATCTCCTTTTTGTTTTGCTTTGGCCGAAATCTCCTAGCACATTGGTGCACTATTTTTTTCTTTTGTTTAGCCGAAACACTCACATTTGCTCATCTTCCCTTTGATAGCCGAATCTACCCAAAGCACTTTTCTCCATCCATCCTTTCTTTTGACCATTTCACCAATCTTTTTCCTTCTTCTTCTTTAATCGACATCACTTGTGATCATATTTTCTTCTTTGATTTTCTCTATAGCCGAACCCAATATCATCCTATTTCTTCACCATTACGTTCCCTAGCGTGTGGGAAAATCTCTTCTTAATCGAAACGGTAAGTGATTTTATATCTCTCTCTTTTCATTTCATTTTCTTTTTCTTTCTAACCGAATATGAATGTTCATCGTTATTCGGTTAGTTTACTTTGTTTTTTATCGAAACATCACTCTCCTCATCACTCTCATGTTGTGATCAATACTTTATTTGTAGTGTTCTAAGTGAGTGGCCGTGTATCTTCCTAGCCTTAAGATGAACGGTGGAAATCGGATTCAATCTCGATAAGGTAAAGAGTTTCTTTTTGGATTAATTAATATCGTTCTATATTCGATTGGTTGTTAATGAAATAGTGGTTGGACTAATCGATTGCATATTTTTTTTGGACTAAAACGCTCGATCTATCCACTCGTTGCTATTACCGAAATAGTGGTAAGCCGACCCTTTTTCTTTAGTAAATTGTTTCATATCAAAGTATTATAAGTTTTGACTAAGATTTGTTTTAAATGGAGGCAAGTGATATCGAATCAAAAGGGAAAGCGATTGGAGATCGTAAAAGGAGCGGATTTGTGATCCCTACTCCTAAATTCAAATGAAGGGCAGTTTCGGCGGTTTGAGATTTTCCACCGGGTTGTGGACCGTCATCCGGGGAAAATCGACAAATCGTAGTTGTTCACAATTCCGAGGGTAAATATTTTAGATCGTTTATTTTAGATTTTGATTATTAAAATCACGTATGTCGAATAATCGAGTATTATAATATCTTAGGTGTCGACGAGCAAGAAGGCTTAGTGCTTATCGTAATCAGGTGTGTAATCTCACACCGTTTTCCGTGGGTTTAAGATTAATATCATATTGGTAGTAAATCGCTTGACTAAAATCGTATTATGGTGAAACCAGGAAAATTTGCTTAAATCTCATTATTTTGATATAATTGACAAAATCAGAAATAACACCGTGAAAATTACGAAAATGCCCCTAATGGGCCAAATCGATATATATTGCTTAATGGGCCAAATTGTTATATTGCCTTAATGGGCCGATTTGTTATACTGCTTAATGGGCCGATTTGTTATATTTTAATGGGCCGAATTGATATATTGCTTAATGGGCCGATTTGTTATATTGCTTAATGGGCCGATTTGTTACACTGCTTAATGGGCCGATTTGATATGTTGCCATAATGGGCCGAATTGTTATAATGCCCTAATGGGCCGAATCGCAAAGTATTAATGGGCTGAATTTTTGTAATAACCTCTGAATTAATTACTATTTTATATTTGCAAAATATTATAACTTGCTATGTATGATGCATTTAATTGATTTACATGGGATGGGAAAATGATGAAGAGAAGTGATTCTGGTGGCACTGCCACGAAATTGTTTGTAATCTGATTCGATATGACTCTGGTGGCTTGCCCACAATTAAATTTGTTATAAATGGCTTAATGCCTACGATTGGTGTGTTGGCGGGGTGGGATGACTTAATCCCCACAAGTGTGTTGGTTGGTACGGGTGGTGTGTAGTTGATGGATTATTAGGATTGGTTTGGGAGTTTCATTACATTCACATGTTATAATTGATACATTATATTGTAAATGGGCTTAGGCCCAAAATATTGCCAACTGGGATTTAAGCCAAGTGGACGACGGTAAGGGGGGTTGTACACTGAGTTCTAGTAACTCACCCCGTTTTTCCTATTCCCTTTCAGGTAATGTTCAGTAACGGAGACTTGGGCCATGGATGACTCGGTGGAGGCCATACTAGAAAAACGGTTTTATTTGGACTTTGGATTTCTTTTTAGTACATTTAATTACTTTACTATTTTGAGTTAAGGTTGTAATAAGGCCTCTGGATTATTTTTATTTTGTTTTATGTTTGACGTATTTATATTTTGCTCTAAGTACTTTAAATGAGATTTTTCTTAAAACTTAAATAAACATTTTTCTAAAATGGAGATACAAATGGATTTCATAATAAAGTTTTCTTAAATATTTTAACTCGGAAATCTTCTTTTAAATTATCATCAACACTTTTCAAAAGACATGGTTATAAAATCATTTGTTCAAGATTATCGATTTATCAATCAAACTTCTATTTAGTAATACTCTTTCAATACTTTTTAAAATGGGAAATTTGTTTTTACTTAATTTTAAATCATATTACGTACGAATGAAAAGGACTCAAAAGTATTTTCTCATGTGACATGTCAGATCCGGCCTTAACGCATGGGCCGGGTTTGGGGTGTTACAGTTAGATTATCAATGTTAGATTTTGATAGACTTTAATTGAATGACGAAACAAGTGGTTAAATGAGGGTTACGTTGGTTGATTTTTAGGTTCTGAAGGCTTAAGGGAGTTTACGCGTAGAAAATGATGCAAGTGTGTACCCAAAAACACGGAAAACGAGGTTTCAGAGAAAGCCAAAAACCTTATTGTCAAAGCCACACGGGCGTATGGTCGCCCGTGTGCAAGATTGTTAGTCACCACAAGGCCGTGTGATCGACAAGCCAAGCCGTACGCGAGTGACACTGCCGTGTGACGGCTGGGCATGGCCGTGTGCTACACACGGGCTTGACCAATTGGGCCGTATGGGCCCATACGGGTGTGTGAGATTCTAGGCTAGGCCAATTTGGGTCGTGTGGGCCACACGGACGGGCCACATAGGCATGTGAGCTCACACGGACGGGCCACATAGGCGTGTGAGCCTAATTTTTTGAAAAACTCTTTAAGGTTGCACGTGTCACCCAAGTCGACTGTGGACCTACCGTAGGGTCGGTAAGCAATACTTAGACCCCTATATGAATGATCTGTCTATCTGATTTTCATAATAGGCATGTATACTGATCTGAATATATGAGTTTAAATTGCATAGTAGCACGTCATTCTTGTATGTTGCATTGCATTGGGGTGGGTTGATTATGATTGGAGGAAGTAGCTGAAAGGCTCTTAAGACTAGTATCTAGCAGCTTAGCTGCAAATTTCTGATTATGTGCCGCATTCGGTACAACATGGTGTGTAGGGCTGGGTGGGTTGATTTTATCCCTACATGGTGTGTAGGGTTGGACGGAGTTGGTGTGTAGAGGCTAGTGGGTAGGACTTTGTTTTCTACATATTCTGTCTTGAAAGGGCTAAGTCCCTATAATATGTCTGATTCTGAATCTGAGTGGGCTATGGTCCACACCGTTTCTGTAATGGGCTCAGACCCGAACTGTGAGATTATGTTTGTTATCTGATATCTCTGTGTGTATGTTTTCTGTAGGGATTACACACCGAGTTTGCGAAAACTCACCCTTTTCGGTTTAATCTGTTCAGGTAATCCCCAGCAGTAGACGGATCGATGCAGCGGAGGACTCAGCGGTGACCGCGGTTCTAGATACTTGTTTATGGTTTATTTTTAATTCTGCTTTGGTTATATTTGGGTAAATTTTATGTAATAAGGCCTTTCGGATTTTAGTTTAAAACGTGGGACTATTATTTTATAAACTGCTAGCAGTAGGACAAGACGTGAGTTTTCAAAATAAACAAAGGTTTTATCAAAATATGTATGACCTTGCAAATCGTTTTAAAAGCTTCTGTAACGTATAAAGTTTTGAAAATGGATAATGAATAAATGAACGACACGTTTTGACGATAGGCTAAGATACCTAAGAATGGTTTTAACGCAGTTACGTTTTCTAAAGCACTATCATGTGAAATTGATAAACCGTAAAAGCAACATATTTTAATCCCACATTTAGTATGCTTTTGGATGATTTAAGCCTCGATTGATATAAAAAGGTGCCAGGAAAGCACCCAAGGACGAAAAGAACATAAAACGGGCCCAAAACAGAGTAATTTGGCCATATCACGAAATCCACACGGCCTGGACTTAAGCCCACACGGCCGTGCCACATTGATCATCTAGAACACGACCTTACCCCCGAGTCACACGGCCGTGCCTCATTAAAGAAGTCCGAACACGGCTTGAAAACTAGTCACACGGCCGTGCCTCATTAAAGAAGTCCGACCTTACCTGAAGGGGATGAAATCTAGATGAATATTGTTATTATTTTCTGAACTATTAGATAAATACTTGATTTGTTCTTAATTATGTACGCTTAATTCTTGTGTTAATGTTTCCGGGATATTAATCCAAGTATGATGTGTTTAGGTGGTGGAGCAAAAGTCCCTGCCTATTCATAGATCTAGCATAATTAAAGCGGAGTCGTTCGCGCGCCTAGAGATAGGGTGACGAGATTTTGCCGGATTAGGGTGAAACCTAATATGGGAATCCATAGATCGATTTACTGCTATTCTAGGGGGTTATTAAGTGAGAAGGAGATTTCCGTCAATTAACATAGGGTTAGACATTATTCGCCTCGAGAGAGGTTTTAATATACGTCAGGGAGTCCTACGGATCAAGTCAAGTGAATAAATTGCATGGTTCAGCGTTAGATAACAAGTGAAGTCTAGGCGGATTCTTCCTGAGGGTATCGTCTTAAATCAACTGAGTCTTCCCTCAAGTTATTTCCCAATTCATTCCTTTTGTCTTATTTTAGGCTAGATAATAAAAAGGTTAGTATTAGTACTTTTAGTTCCTTTGGGTTCAAGAATCTGGTATTGCCTAAGCTATACTACTGTTCGATAGGTACACTTGCCTTTAATCATTGTCAGAGTTAGTTTGCAGGTTCGATCATTCTCTTTATAAATTTTAAGACTCTGATCACAACGATCAAGTTTTTGGCACCGTTGCCGGGGCTAAAATATTAAGAAAGCTCTATTTTTATTACTTTAGCCATTATTTTTTATTTTTCGCAATTTACTTTTATTTTTATTTTTTTTAGGTTAAATTTTGATTTTGCTAAATTTTCTTTCTTTCTTCTCCTAACAGGTACCTTTAGTTTATGACTAGAAGGAACCCGAAAGGACCACTAGTATACGACAGTGAAATTGAAGCTACCGTTCGTAGGACTCGCAGAGAAATCAGGCGAACGCTAAATTACACAGAGGAAGACCAAGAAGGCAAATCCAATCCTGCTGAAGGGATGGACGAAAATAATCCACAACCACATGATGTGGGAGAAAATAATGCTCCACGTACTATGTTTGATTATGCTAAACCGCATTTAACAGGAGCAGAATCAAGTATTGTTAGGCCTGCTATAGCTGCTAACAATTTTGAATGAAAGCCTAACACAATACAAATGATTCAACAATTTGTTCAATTGGATGGTTTACAGGACGAAGACCCAAACACTCATATAGCTAATTTTTTAGAGTTCTGTGATACCTTCAAAATAAATGGCGTTTCTAATGATGCCATACGTCTTCTGTTATTTCCCTTTTCATTAAGAAATAAAGGCAAACAGTGGTTGAACTCGTTACCATGAGGGTCAATCACTACATGGGAACAAATGACCAAAAAATTTCTTTTAAAATATTTCCCACCGGCCAAAACGGCCAAATTACGGAATGATATCTCCTCTTTTGTGTAGATGGATTTAGAGACATTATACGACGCATGGGAGAGATACAAGGATCTCTTGAGAAGGTGTCCACACCACGGTTTACCCTTATGGCTACAAGTCCAAACCTTCTATAACGGAGTAAACCCCTCAACAAGGCAATTAATTGATTCAGCCGCCGGTGGAACTCTGAACAACAGAACTCCTGAAGCAGCATACGTGTTCATCGAAGAGATGTCACTAAATAACTATCAGTGGCAAGTTACAAGGACTAAACAGACAAAATCAGCCGGAGTTTACAACCTCGATGCAGTGACCACTAGAGGTGTACATGGGCCGGGCCGGACCCAACTAAAAATGTAGGCCCGTTTTGTAAGCCCGAGCCCGGCCCGGCCCGAAATATGGGCCTAAAAATTTGTCCAAGCCCGGCCCGACATGAAATTGGTAAACCCGAGCCCGGCCCGGCCCGGCCCGTATTATTTTTTTATTTTATTAAATAAAAATAAAAATAATGAATCAAATACATTAAAAAAAAATAGATGCTTATTTTCTACTTTGAATCTCATAATGATACTATTTTACCATTTAATTTTCTACTTAACGAAAATAGATGCTTAATTTGTTTAACTTAATTTATTAATAATTTTTTTCATGTTCTCAAAATTTTAATTTTAAAAAAAATTAAATATGGAATATAATAAACACACGTTCCTAATTTGGTAACAAAAATCAAGTGACATTTCAACTTTTGCAAGTAACTTAAAACACATTTTTGTCACTTGGAAACTTGAGATACGGAGACTTCAACTTAAATATTAATGATTAATATATAAAAAAGTAGTAAATAGGTTTTTTTTTAAGTCTTGATATTCAATCAATATATTATAGGATCTCAAAAATCATATCGAAATAATATTAAAAATGACAATAGAACAGTAAGAAGTAATTATATTAAAATTAAAACAACTTGTTTGAACTAAAATAATAACCAAATTAATAATAAAATAAAAGTTCTACAATATCGAAATAATATTAAATACAACAACAAAACAATAAAATATCATAAAACAGCATCAAAACAGCCCCAAAACAGCCCCAAATAGCATCAAACAGCAACTAACAGCAATTAACAGCAACTAACAGCAACTAACAGCAACAAAACAGTGGCAAAAACAGCATAAAAACAGCATCACCAACAATCTCAAAAAAAATAAAAAAATACTAAAGTTAAATTTTATTAATAAAAAAATTAAAAAAATACTAAAATATTTCGGGCCGGGCCCGGGCCAAAAAAATCATGCCCGAGGCCCGGCCCATTTTTGAAACGGGCCTCATTCTTATGCCCAAGCCCATTTTTCGGGCCTATATTTTTGCCCAAACCCTCTCACATTTCGGGCGGGCCTTCGGGCCGGGCCACCTCTAGTGACCACACTATCAACATAGATAGAGATGATAAATAAAAAGATTGATAGTTTGTGTTCTTCGCAGGTACACCCAGTCATGCAGTGCGACGCAAGTGGAACTGTGGCGAATTCTGAGTACCCACCCTACCAACCGGGCACAGAGAACGAACATATGAACTATATAGGTAATAATTTCAGATCCAATAATAATCCATATAGTAATACTTACAATCCAGGTTGGAGGAACCACCCAAATTTTTCATGGGGAGGTCAAGGAAATCAAAGACAACAACCTCCTCAAAATGTCGAAAATCAACCATATCCACAAGAGAAAAAGCTAACCTTCGAAGAGATGCTGACAAAATTCATGGCAAGCACAGAAAATCGTCTCCAAGATACCGAGAAAACACTTAAAAGTCAACAAACATCAGCTGAGGAGACCAAGAACCGAATCGGGGAACTTACTAAGTAAGTAGGGGAAGTCACTAAAGCAGTCGAACAACTTGCAAAGTTAATGTCCGAACGACCGCAAGGACGTCTACCGAGTAACACTGAGATTAACCCAAAGGAGCAAATCCAAGCCATCACAGCTCATAATAGCACAGGGGTAGACGAACCTAATCCAATACAAAAGAATGAGGTAGATGAAGGAAAAGTTGAGGCAACACAGGAAAAGCCAAAACCAAAAATCAAAGAATACCAACCTCACATACCTTACCCCGAAGCAATGAAAAGAGATAATATAGAAGAACAGTTTGGTAAGTTTCTTAAACTTTTAAAGAAATTACATATTAACTTACCTCTTCTTGAAGCACTTTTTCAGATGCCAGGTTCGAGGAAATTTTCAAAACATCTCTTAACGAACAAACGCAAATTAGATGAAAAGCCACATGTGGAATTGAATGCAGTATGCTCAGCAATGTTACAGAATAGACTACCGCGGAAGCAAAAAGATCCATGGAGTTTTACTATTCCTTGTTTAATTGGTAAACTAAATGTTGATAATGCGTTAGCTAATTTAGGGGCAAGTATAAATGTCATGCCTTATACATTGTTTAAACAACTAGGTCTAGGGAAGCCCAAACAAACTAGGATGAGTATTCAATTAGCTGATAAAAATGTTAGAATTCCTAGAGGCATTATCGAAGATATTCTTGTCAAAATCAATAAATTTGTTTTTCCATTAGATTTTGTTGTCTTAGACATGGATGAGGATAATTCAATCCCCTTAATTTTAGGAAGACCCTTCCTGGCAACTGCCAAAACTAAAATTGATGTTTCAACAGGAGAACTTATACTTTGTGTAGGTGACGAACCAATCAGTCTTCAAGCTCTTGACTTGGCCAGGACAACAATCGATGAAGGTAAAAAACTCAATCCAGTTGATAATCAATTTATGCAACCTTCGTCGCAGGAAACACTACAAGGATACAAACCTAAGCCGAATCACGAACCTAGCACTAACAAAGAAAAATTACATAAGGAACGAAGCCTTAAGGTGGACAATTCAGAAGAGCAAGAAACACAAATAAGAAAAGAACAGGAACGAAACGAAGCAAAACCTAAGGAGCCCCTAGAAGAACTCATAGAAACATCAAATCACTTCAAAATAGGAGAGTAGGTACTGTTAGACAAAGCCGACCCTCGCATCACCACATCAGACCTGAAAGTAAACGAAGAAATTCTTCTAAAGGTACATAAAATCTTCCCACATGAAACAGTCGAGGTAAGTAATCCAACATTCGACACTTTTAAGGTAAACGCTTCTCGACTTAAATTTTATCAAGAAAATAGAACTGTAAGCATGAGGGAAGATATTCAAACCTTTAAACCTCCTTGATATTTGTCTCAAATACAAGGAAAGTCTAGCTTAAGACTATAAACGAGTACTTCTCGGGAGGCAACCTGAGCACTAACCCTATTTACCTTCGCATTTATTTTTAGTTACTTTTCTTTTCTTAGTTCTAAAAATTTAATTTTTAAACTAACACAAAAGTGCAGATTTCCAAGCCACACGGCCTTGCACATGGCCGTGGCCGTGGCCGTGTGGACCACTAAAATCTCCGTAATGACATAGCAGAGGCGGTACAAATCAGTCCTAACCAATTTTTGAAGTCACGGACTCAACCACTCCCCTACGGGCACCGACAAAGTGGCACGGCCGTGCCCTATGACCGTGTGAAGCTACTGACTTGCAAACCACGGGCAGAACACTCCCGTGTCTCCCAATCGTGCCAACATACTGACTTGTCACCAATGAGCGTGGCTGGCTAAAAAGACGGGCATGGATAAACAACACGCCTAGACACACGGCCGTGCGAAGTGGCCGTGTGCATCGACACGCCCTCACACCACGAGCGTGGGAGCGTACCAGATTTGAGCCTCTATTTAAACACCAACCCCCCAATTTTTCTACTTCCCACCTCTTTTGTTATTCCCTATCCTCAGATTTCCCCTCAATAACAAGTCTCTCCAACCCTTGAACTACACCAAAACCATGCCGAAGAAGAGAAAGAAGCCAAGCATAATCTCACCAAGGGTGACCCCTATACATAAGCTCATGCCGGCCGCTTCATCCAAACAACAAGCCAAGGGTCTTTGAGACTATTTAGTTTTTATTTTTCTTTTCTCTTTTGCTTCAATTTCCTTCTCTTTGACAATCTTATGCTTAATTTAGTTTAACGTATTCTAGTTTCTTAGTGTTAGGTTGTAAAGGCTGCTTGGGAACCACGCCACTTCCACCACCGCCAGCACCTCCGTCACCTTAGAAGTCACACCCACCTCATGAACCATCTATCAATAATGATTCTCAAGCCCTTTTATCTTCCAGTCTTTGTTTATTTTCCTTCTTAGTCTCCTTCCCTTTTTCTTTCTTGTTTTTAGTTATATATTTCGTTTATTTTAAATGTGTCCTAAAAACTCCTGGCTAACTATTTACGAGCTCCCCAATTTCTTCATCTAGCTCAGGATCGTCATCCAGTCTGACTCCTTCAACTCCGGGATCTCATCTGCAATTCAGGAAGTTTCACCTCTCCCTCTCTTTTGATTATATTAATTGTTATTATCTATCTTTGTACATTGAGGGCAATGTACATCTTAAGTGTGGGGGTGAATATTTATTTGAAGAAAGGGCCTAACTTTTTGCATTATTCTCAAATCCGGCCTAACTTTCTTCATTATTCTCAAAATCCCTGAATTTAGTCTTGTTTGTAAGTAATTTCCTCATATTACTAATTAGAATGAAATTTCTGATGGTCTATGATTTTTATTGATATGTTTTAAATTAAGTCATAGTTAATTGTGCATTGATGATTAAATTAGAAGAATATTAGAGAATCAAGCATGATAAGTTTATTTTTCAGAATTAAAATCTCTGCTAGGTTGTTGAGCTGAATCTGAATATTATCTGGAAGTTTGAAATTTACAAGGTTGATGTCAAAACACCCATAATTTTTGTGAGATTTTGAGCCTATTAGAGCATATATTCTTTTCCATGCTCACTTTATTGATTATGAGTGTGTCAACTATGAACTGTTATTCTAGAACTTGCCTCGATTATACATGTTGAGACCGCATCTATGATTTGATATACAGAGATAAAAAAGGCACCTAGGATTTAACCCATTCACTCCACTAAAAAGCCTACCTCCATAATTAGCCCTTAGTGAATCCCGTTGATCCTAACAACCCTTTTTATTAACTTACCAGCTAATATTAACCCAAAACCCCTTTGTATTTGTTATCACCATTCCTTTTGACTATCCTCAAATCGACATTTGATTTGATGTGTTGCCTGGCTGTTATCTTTATTTTAAGTAATAGATACATTCCTTATTATGTAAACTTGATTTGTTCTTAAAAGAAAACCAGAAGCATATTCAGCATTAGTTCTACTAAGTGAGCTTACATGTTGAAATTCCACATCTTGAGGAAAAAGCTCGTAATATTAATTTTCAATTGATGTAATTATTTTGGATTAGTTCAAATTTTTTAGTTAGGCAACTTGTCAGATCAGTCTCGATTCTAACCTTCTAATTCAGCATTTATCCACATCTTTAACCCTAGCCCCGTTACAACCCTGTTAAAGACCTTTTGATTTGTGTATCATCTCATATTACAGTGGTGGAGATTTGATTTTCAAGCAAGCCTATGGGATTAACGTTTCAGGTTCGACTTCTGAGAGCTTAATTTTGAACCTTAAACACCTCGAGTGATTTGAGTGAATCTTTGTGAGGATGTCAATCCTTGTCGATTTTGAATCAAAGGTAATTATTTAGATAAAGGGAAACACCTACGTTTTTATGCTACAAATATATGACTTTGACTGTTTGAATCTTTAGGACTCTTCGAGTTAACTCATCCATGTATAAATTATCTATAAATTATGATGAGACATTATCGATAGGAATTATGAATCATGGAAAGTTTGTTTTAATTGTAAGTTGAAAATTTTGCTTGAGGACAAGCAAAAGCTTAAGTGTGGGGGTATTTGATAAACCGTAAAAGCAACATATTTTAATCCCACATTTTGTATGCTTTTGGATGATTTAAGCCTCGATTAATATAAAAAGGTGCTCTTAATCCTTTCTTTTTATGTCTTATACCCAGGAAAGCACCCGAGGACAAAAAGAACATAAAACGGGCCCAAAATGGAGTAAATGGGCCATATCACGAAATCCACACGGCCTGGACTTAAGCCCACACGGCCGTACCACATTGATCATCTAGTACACGGCCTTACCCCTGAGTCACATGGCCGTGCCTCATTAAAGAAGTCCGAACACGGCTTGAAAACTAGTCACACGGGCGTGTGACATGGTCGTGTCCCTATCGTAGCAAAAAGCAATTTCATTCAGATTTGGATGCTTTGGGGTAAAGAAACACATTCCAAGAGCCTATATATACCCCCTAAGTGTTACCTGAAAGAGGGCGGTGAGCTAGGCCAAGGAGCTAAGACGAAAAGGTCAGAGTTGTTGGAATCACTCGAAGATAGCCAGTTGATCCATCTCTAGAAGCCGGAATTTTACTCAAGACGACAGATCTCTCCTTCAATTCCTTCAGGGAGTTTTAAGGATTTCTTTTGTTTTGTTTTATCTTTTCTTCTGAGATGTTTTCTTTATTTGTTACGAATTAAACCCCTCAGATACCTGAAGGGGATGAAATCTAGATGAATCTTGTTATTATTTTCTGAACTATAAGATAAATAATTGATTTGTTCTTAATTATGTGTGCTTAATTCTTGTGTTAATGTTTCCGAGATATTAATCCAAGTATGATGTGTTTAGGTGGTGGAGCAAAAGTCCCTGCCTATTCATAGATCTAGCATAATTAAAGCGGAGTCGTTCGCGCGCCTAGAGATAGGGTGATGAGATTTTGCCGGATTAGGGTGAAACCTAATATGGGAATCCATAGATTAATTTGTTGCTATTCTAGGGGGTTATTAAGTGTGAAAGAGATTTTCGTTAATTAACCTAGGGTTAGACGTTATTTGCCCCTAGAGAGGGTTTAATATACTTTAGGGAGTCCTACGGATCAAGTCAAGTGAATAAATCGTATGGTTCAGTGTTAGATAACAAGTGAAGTCTAGGTGGATTCTTCCTGAGGGTATGGTCTTAAATCAGCTGAGTCTTCCCTCAAGTTATTTCCCAATTCATTCCTTTTGTCTTTGTGTCTTTAGCTTAGTAGCCGTTAGATCTAAACAACTTCACTTATTTTAGGCTAGATAATAAAAAGAAGGTTAGTATTAGTACTTTTAGTTCCTTTGGGTTCGACAATCCGGTCTTGCCTAAGCTATATTATTGTTCGATAGGTACACTTGCCTTTAATCGTTGTCAGAATTAGTTTGCTGGTTCGATCATTCTCTTTATAAATTTTAAGACTCTGATCACAGTGATCAGACATCACCAAATTCAACCATAACGTCCAGGCTGGATTTGGGGTGTTAGATTTAGTGGTATTAGAGCCAGGTTACAAAACTCGACTTTGGATTTGGGTTTTTAAAATTGGTTTTTCCAAAATAATTTTTAAATGATTCGAAATATTTTTGAACTGAGTATATGGCACACTGAGTCTTCGGCCCCGATTCTTTAAGTGTTCTAAATATTATTTAAATTTGTCTGAAATACTACTTGCATGCTTGAAACAGCCTTAGGTAGTATACTTTACTGAAACCACTCTAGATTGTTTAAACTAGAAACTGTAATGAAACTAAAAATCATAGTAAAACCTGCGATCCGCGATAACGAACTCTTAACTTCTGATACTGATCTGCATAAAACATTTGTGAATAAATATCGAAACTAAAGCTAATGCATAAAGCTGCTAATACAAATAAACTTTGAATTTACGATGAGCGCACGAGGAATTCGCAGACGGGGTATTAGATGTCGTGGTAGAGGCCGTAAGGAGGCTCGAGCTGGGTCCTCTGCATCCGAGAATTTGCCCAATCAGGATACGAGCGAGACGCCAATCTCACTTGCTACAGAGACTGGGTCTCATGAACGTGAGGCTAGGGATGACGAACTATCCCGACTATGCTACGAATTTTGAGAGGGTCGCTGGGCCCAACACCGAATTTGGAGGCCGTGGGTCGGTTACGAAATGAATCCGGTCCAATGGGGCTAAATTATTCAGAGGTGTGACTGGAGTCGCCCCTAGCGTGGCCGAGTACTGGATGGGGGCCACAGAAATAATTATGGACGATTTGGACTTTACTCCAAAGCAGAAGCTGAAGGGGGTTATCTCTCTACTTCGTGATGAAGCGTATCAGTGGTGGCTGACTGTTAAGGAGGGAACTCAGCCCGACCAATTGACGTGTGACTACTTTAAGACCTCTTTCCAGAGTAAATATGTGGGAGCTAGCTACATCGATGCTACGAGGCGTGAGTTTTTTAATCTCACCCAAGGGGACCGTTCAGTGGCCGAGTTCCTGAGATTGAGTCGTTATGCCTGGGGCATGGTGGCGACTGAGTATGAGCGTTGTGTCCGGTTTGAGGATAGACTCAGGGATAGCTTACGGGTTCTAATAGCTCCGCAGAGGGAGCGTGATTTTTCTATTTTAGTGGAGAAAACAAAGATCGCCGAGGAGGTTAAGCGCGCTGAGTGCCAAAACTATGAGAAAGGAAAGAACAAGAGGGAATCAGAGCCCTTTAGTTATGTGATGAGGCCTAAGAAAAAGGACAGACCGGATGAGCTAGTGAGAGCTGGGTCTCCTGTTGCACCTACTGGGGTGGCGCTTTGTGGTAGACGCCATCCGAGCTAGTGCTGGAGGACCACTGGGTCATGTTTGAGATGTGGGTCAACTGAGCACTGTGTCTGGGATTGTCCATTGAGAACTGATCAGATGCAAGCTGCGGCTACTGGTACTGCGCAGCCACCGGGAGTAGCTCAGCAGCCACCTAGGGGTCGAAGACAGGCTAGGGGTGGTAATGGCATGGACCGAGGACAGAGAGCACCGGGCAGAACCCACTGAGGTGAGGCAGTGTACACTGGTTTATGTTGCACATCACCAAGAGAATGAGGTTGCTCCGGATGTCATTACGAGTATTTTCTTAATTTTTAATGTACCCTACACTGCATTGATAGACATAGGCTCTACACACTCTTACGTAGCTAGCTCTGTGTCTGAAACTCTGGGGATTTCGGTTGAAAGTATTCGAGTGAGGTCACTGTTGTGAGTCCATTGGGGCAATCTATCCAGGTTAGTAAATTATATAGAGACATCCCGTTAGAGGTTCAAGGGACAACATTTTTGGCTGATCTGATGGAGTTTCCATTTGGGGAGTTCAATTTGATTCTGGGAATGAACTGGCTGGTCAAGCACCGAGTAAGTCTGGACTGTGCAATAAAAAGGGGTATTTTGAGAACTGAGGAGGATAACGAGGTAGTGGTGATTGGGGAACGTTGGGACTATCTGACAAATGTGATTTCTGCGTTGGTGGCAGAAAAGTTGGTACGGAAGGGATGTGAGGCATTATTAGCCTACATCAGGGTTTCTGATTGTGGGGACTCTTCGGTTAAGGACATCAGAACCGTAAGGGACTTTTTGGATGTTTTTCTTGAGGAATTACTGGGTCTGCTTCCGTGCCGAGAAGTAGAATATGGGATTGAGCTCATTCTGGGTACAGCTCTGGTGTCAATTGTGCCCTACTGAATGGAACTGAAGGAGCTTACAGAGCTTAAGGCTCAAATTCAAGAACCGTTAGATCGTAGATCATTCGTCCCAGTGTGTCTCCATAGGGAGCACCGGTGTTTTTTGTGGAGAAGAAAGATGGGACAATGAGAATGTGTGTCGACTACCGATAGCTGTACAAGCTAACAATCAAGAACAAGTACCCCCTACCGAGGATTGATGATCTATTTGACCAGTTCAGAGGGGTTTCCATGTTCTCCAAGATCGATTTGCGATCTGGATACCATCAATTAAAGGTTAAGGGGGCCAATGTGCATTTGACAACATTTAGGACTTGGTATGGACATTACGAGTTCCTGGTTATGCGTTTTGGGTTGACCAATGCACCAGCGACGTTTATAGATTTGATGAACCAGGTGTTCCATCCCTATCTTGACCGGTTCGTTGTAGTCTTCATTGACGACATTCTGGTGTATTAAAAGACTGAGGAAGAGCACGATGAGCATCTGCGAGTGGTATTACAGATTCTACGTGAGAAACAGTTGTATGTGAAGTTCAGTAAGCGTGACTTCTTGTAACAGTCTGAATTTGGCCCTAATCGGAACAGTGGTTTCGGGACCACGAATCCGAGTCCGAGATATATTTAAATAATATATTCTGTGCTTATTATATGTGAATTAATGTGTGTGAAAGTTTCGTAGGAAAATTTAATCGTTTGTGTGTTTAATTTGACAAAGGACTTAATCGCGTAAAATGTAAAAGTTGCAAACTATAGTGAAATGTGCTATATTGATGGTGGCTTTTTAATATGGGGTATTAAAAGGGCAATTAGCCCATCCTAAGAGTTAGTGGACGGCATATACCAAGAATAACCTTAGTATTATTTGTTTATATATTAAAGTATAATGGTTAATTTAGTAATCAAACAATTACTTAACATATATGTTAATTAAAACACAAAAATAAACATGTTTACTTCATCTTTCTCTTGGCCGAATATTGAAGAAAGAAAAGGGAGCTAGGTTCTTTTGATTTTCGATTACTTTCAAGCCAAATTCAAGGTAAGTTTTTAGTCGGTTTTTGTTAATTTTTACGTTTTTGAGATCGTTGCTTCGAACATTAGTTGACCCATGTTAGAATTTTTAAAGTTGAGCATGCTTGATGTTCGGCCATTGACATGTTCTTGTGGTTTTTGATGTTTGATGATTTTATATTAAAGATATGTTAAAGATTAGCATGTTTTGTATTGGAAATTTTAGTGAATTTGAGTATTTTGGGCTAAATTGCAAAAATGAATTTTTGAGGGGCTAAAATACAAAATAAATGAAATAAATGGACTAGTATGGTCCCTATGAACATTCGGCCCTTAGGTGATATAATGAAATTTTGTGTATTTTGTGTTTTGTGCAAATAGGACTAAATTGTAAAAACGTGAAACATTAGGGGTAAAATGGTAATTTTTCTATTTATGTGTTTTGGGACTAAATTGAGATGAAATGTACTTGAATGAGCTGAATTTTAATGTGTTTAGATCAAGAACAAAGAAAAATGGATTTGGATCGGGGAAAGGCGAAGGTTATCGAATAGCCGGTCTACGTTGTCCGTCGATAGTCGAGGTAAGTCCTTAAGCAAATATATGTCAAAGAATTATTTATGAATATAGTAAATGATGAAATTTGGAAATTTTAAGCATAAATATATGAGATGGCCGAATGTGGGGGTATTATATTGGATTGATTTTATTTTGTTTAATGTAATGTGAATAAGTATGTTCGGTTTGATATGTGAAGGTAATATGAATTATATGAGATGTTTGTGATGTTAACATTAAGAAATGTGTATTGAATGGTTAATTATATATTCAGGCTTCGAGCCTAGCAGGCCTCATGCCGGTGAATTATTTCGGGCTTATTGCCTAGCAGGCTCAATGCTAGTGTTCAAACTTCGGACCTTTGGTCTAGCAGGCTCAATGCCGGTGTGTAATTCGGGCTATAATGCCTAGCAAGCTTAATGCCGGTGATATGCTATAAACGGAGAATCCGAGGATTAAACAAAGTGAGACACATTTAATGCAATGTGCTAAAAACTCGGGTAAGTGTAAATCTATTGTATTAGTAGAAATGTGGTAACTTGGTATATTATCATTGAGTTGAGTATGATATGATTAAGTTGATAATTCAATAAGGATTTTATTATGTGCTATTAAGCTATCCATGATGAGTATGAACATTATATATATGAAATTGAGTTTTATATGTATATTACTTTGAAGAATCGGTTATAAGGGGAGATGTTCATGGTAAAAGAGTTTGAAGGTATTTGCATGTGCGTACAAGAATGAATATGTGATTGATGTTTAAAATATGTTCATTCAACTTGGAATATACAAATGCATATGATATTTATGTGACTTGGCAATGTACAAGCTTATGGTGATAAAGTGTTAATACTTAGGTTAATAGTACTAAAAGCATTCGGTCATGATTTATTTACATAATGAAATGCTTATATTCTATGTTGCGAATTCAATGATTAAAAGGGCCTTTATGTTTAAAGAATTTGCTTAAGACTTAATAAGCTAGTAAGCTTACTTTGTGTGTTCAATGATTTGTTTTATAGATTTTGGTCAAGCTACGGGCTCGGGAAATTGTCAGCAAAGTCAACCACACTATCATCTTTTTGGTACTCCTTTAGTTTGGTTTATTTTGGATAAAGGCATGTATAGGATGGTAAATGTCCTTGTTTGAGTTGGAAACTTTGTTATTATATGTATTATAGCCATACGAATATGGCTTATGTTCTATGTTAGTTAATGTGGAGACATACAGTTTTTTTTTAATAATCTAATGGTGCATATGGATATGTTATTATGATGCATGGATAATATGGATTTTATTTGGTTTTATTTGGTTATATTTGGCTATAGTCTAGGTGCATATCGTAGATATAATTTGGTCATGGCATATATGTGTGATGTGTTTAGTTATGCATTTGGCTAGTAAAGAGATGGTGATGATACTTGATGATTTATGTAGGTATATATATATAGTAGTTAGGTGATAATCTTGTTATATGTTTGGATCAATATACCAAGCCTTGAATTATGTATGTTTACGGAACATGGGTGTTGCATTGTATGAATGTTCTTGTCCAAGGACTATTCGTGAGTTACTTGCTAATATACATTACTAATGATGATTGAGTTGTGACATAGGCTTCGGTAATATAGTAAATGATGTATACCTGAGGTAGTTGGTATTTGTAATATTTCGTTTAGGCATGAATCTCAAATGGTATGTGAAAACGGTATGGTTTGATCTCAATATTTGAAACACTGCGATATGCTTATGATATTGGTAATAGTATGGTCGAACCTTTGAATGGTTAAATAAATAAATTGCAAGGTTCAGGTACATTAATAATGTATGCGAATTTAGTGTATGATATTTGAATAATCATGTGCAAGTATAAATGTGACATTGTTATAAGGAAATGCATGCGATATAAGTTCATAATATCAATTGTATGTTTGGTCAGGATGTAATTTGATATGCTTGTATATGCATTATAGATTTATGAATGAATATTAGATTTTGTTATGTGATACATAGGGATCGCTTTACTTGTGTCGAATTCAACCGAATGTCAATTCGGAACGGTGTTTAGTTTGGTAATGCCTCATAACCCTAATCCGGCGACGAGTACGGGTTAAGGGTGTTACACTTCTGGCTCCGAGAAGTAACCTTTCTGGGGCATATAGTTTCTGTGGAGGGGATTTGGGTGGCTCCTCGTAAGATTGAGGCTGTGTTGGAGTTGAAACAGTTGAAGAATGTGTCTGAAATCTGTAGCTTCTTGGGGCTGGTGGGTTATTATCGACACTTTGTAGAAGGGTTCTCCTTGATTGCGGCACCATTAACCAAGCTTCTGCGCAAGGGAGTTCCCTTTGTCTGGACTGATAAGCAACAAGTGAGTTTCGAGAAGCTCAAATCTGTTCTAACACAGGCTCCTATTCTGATGCAGCCGAAGCCTGGTAGAGACTTCATGGTATACAATGATGCGTCGCATGTGGGTCTGGGTTGTGTACTGATCCAGGATGGTAAGGTGGTAGCTTATGCGTCACGTCAGCTCAAGACGCATGAGGCTAACTATCCGACGCACGATTTGGAGTTGGCAGCGGTGGTATTCATTCTGAAAATCTGGAGGCATTACTTGTATGGTGAGAAGTGTACTACCTACACTGATCACAAAAGCCTCAAGTACCTCCTCACTTAGAAGGAGTTAAACCTGAGGTAGCATAGATGGGTTGAACTGCTTAAGGATTATGGTTGCACCATCGAGTACCATCCGGGTAAGGTTAATATGGTGGAAGATGCTTTGAGCCGTATGGCTATGATCGATCTGAGAGCGATGTTCTCTCAACTTAGCTTATTTCAGTGATGGAAGTCTGTTAGCAGAACTTCAGGTTAAGCCTACATGGATTGATCAGATCAGGAGTAAACAGTTGGTGGATAAGTCGCTTCAGTTGCAGTTCTGTTAGGTTGAGAATGGGGATACTACCAAGTTCGAGATTAACAGTGGTGGGGTTTGTTATCGCGGTCGGATCTGTTTAACGAAAAATGAGGATTTAAGACAGTCAATTCTGAGGGAAGCGCATAGTAGCCCTTATGCTATGTACCTCGTCGGGAATAAAATGTACTAAGATTTGCGAGAGTTGTACTGGTGGCCAGGATTGAAGTGTGAAGTCAGAGATTTTGTTGCTCGCTATCTTACTTGTCAGTAGGTTAAGGCTGAGCATCAGTTGCCTTCGGGGTTGCTACATCCTGTAAAG
Organism: Gossypium australe; assembly: GCA_005393395.2. Lineage (NCBI taxonomy): Eukaryota > Viridiplantae > Streptophyta > Magnoliopsida > Malvales > Malvaceae > Gossypium > Gossypium australe. The sequence goes on along the minus strand of CM016620.1, from coordinate 86,024,634 downwards.
ATTCCGATATGGAAATGAGAGCGAGTATTAATGGACTTCGTTAGTGGGTAGCCATTAACACCCACTAAGAAGGATTTTGTCTGGGTCATCGTGGATTGGTTGACCAAGTTCGCTCATTTCATCCTAGTCAGGATAGACTTTTCTCTCTAGAAGTTAGCTAAGCTGTACATATCTGAAATAGTGAGACTGCATGGGGTTCCTGTCTCGATCATGTCCGATAGGGATCCTCGCTTTATGTCTCGGTTTTGGAAGAAATTGCACGAAGCTTTGGATTCAAGGTTGGACTTCAGTACTGCCTTCCATCCTCACACAGATGGTCAGTAGGAGAGGGTGATTCAAGTACTGAAAGATATGTTGAGGAGCTGTGTTATAGATTTCCGAGGCAGTTGGGAGGAGTATTTGCCGTTGGCAGAGTTTGCCTATAATAACAGCTATCAGTCTAGCATTCAGATGGCACTGTACGAGGCCCTGTATGGCAGTAAGTGCCGCACTCCCTTCTGTTAGACTGAGTCGGGTGAGCGACGTGTTCTAGGTTCGAAATTGGTTTCTGAAACTGAAGATAGGGTCCAATTGATTCGGAATCGTCTTAAAGCGGCATCTGATAGGCAGAAGTCCTACGCGGATCTGAAAAGAAAGGATATCGAGTATTCTGTGGGGGACTTAGTTTTTCTCAAGGCCTCGCCCTGAAAGAGGGTTCTGAGGTTTAGTCGTAAGGGTAAGCTAAGCCCTCGGTTTATCGGGTCGTATCGTATTCTGAAACGAGTGGGGCCAGTCGCATATTAGTTGGAGCTTCCTCCGGAGTTGGATCACATTCATGATGTGTTCCAGGTCTCAATATTGAGACGCTACCACTTTGATCCCACGCATATTGTACCTATTGAGGACATTGAAGTTAGGCCAGATCTGGCGTTTGAGGAGGAGCCACTCTAGATCCTAGACCGAGACATTAATGTTCTGCGAAGAAAGTCGATCCCCTTGGTGAAAGTGCTGTTGCGGAATCATAGCAGTAAAGAGGCCACTTGGGAGCCGGAGGATTCGATGCGTCAGTAGTATCCTCACCTCTTCTGATCAGGTAAAATTTCGAGGATGAAATTTTCTTTTAGGGGGTTGTAACACCCCTTACCCGTGTCCGATGCCTGAACCAAATACGAGGCATTACCATGCATAATCTTGCTTGAACATGTAATAATGGCCAAAACTTCTCTTTCTCAGTCATAACATACATCTTATGGGCCTACGAAGCCTTAAACAAACATTCGGAAGCTTTCAAGGCTCAACCGAGAACTTTTACACTCATCGAAAATTTTTGCCTAAACAGGGGTCACACGCCCGTATGACTTGGGGACACGCCCGTGTGGGCAGACCGTGTGGTCTCACACGCCCATGTCCCTGGCCCGTATACAATTTATTCTTAATTCGAACCTACAAGGGTTTTCACACGGCCAGACACACGCCCGTGTCGATGGCCCGTGTCCTTTACACGGCCTAAACACGTCTGTGTCTTAGCCCGTGTGCCAAAACCTTAGTATTCTGACTATGACGTCATCAACTCACTAAGGTCACACGACCAAGGCACACGCCCATGTCCTTAACTCGTGTGTCGAATTAAATTCCACAATTAATGTGCAAACTTCACACGGCCTGGGCACACACCCGTGTCCTAGGCTGTGTCTCCCACAATACTGAGATGCACGGCCGTGTCTCTACCCGTGGGGCATACTGACTTGCACACCTAGCATGCAAGGGGACACACGGTCGATCCACACGTCCATGGGACTGACCATGTGTCACACACGGCCTAGACACACGCCCGTGTGGACACTTAAAGGCTATTTTCCAAGCCAATTGCCACCCTGAAAACAAGAACATAACAATGTCCACCCCAACTACACAAATAATGCTTCAAATGCATGAACAATAATGCATAAATTAACAAAATCAGTGTATAAACTTAATAAATTTTGGCAAATCTCTTTAGCCATATACAAAAAGAATGATAACCTTAATAGCCAACACTTTGGCTTTCCACATGATATAACTCCTATACATGCCACCAAAATATTGATCGGTAGTTTGGTCCGAGCTCCAACGTTTATGATCCTTGAATTACCTTAGCGTAACTACAAGGAAAGAAGAAAAGAGAAAAGTAAGCATATAGCTTAGTAAGTTTGCATGTCATTCCTATAAAAATATAATTGCTCATTGCAACATATCCATCATGAAACATAACATCATAAATCTCAAGCACATCTTGAAACGTAACATCATAAATCTCAAGTGCTTGGGCTTACTTACTCATACTTATTCTTACTTGCCTCATGATACTTACTAAACTCATACTTGTAATGTAAACATGGTACTTGTATCACTTAATCACATAGATTAGTATACTTTGCTAATGCAAACATAAAATAGATCCTCATCCTTCTTAACTTGAATAATGCTTTTAATCAACTTTGAATAACTTAACTTGCTAATATCTTTACTGGCTTAACTTTCTTGTTACCTCTTTCATACCTTACTCTTTTGCCCGATGAATTACTCGGAATAACAGAGGTTACTCAATCTCATCATACATGGGTCTCAATGCCAATGCCATGTCCTAGACATGGTCTTACATGGGATCGTCTCATGATGCCAATGCCATATCCCAGATATGGTCTTACATGAGATCTCTTAACTTGATGTCGATGCCATGTCCTAGACATAGTCTTACACGAGATCTTCCTTTGGTGCTGAAGCGATGTCCCAGACATGGTCTTACACGGAACCTTCCTTGTATGGTGTCGATGCCATGCTCCAGACATGGTCTTACATGAGACCTTCCTTGTTCGATGCTGATGCCATGTCCCAGACATGGTCTTACATAGGATCTGCGTTCGATGCCGACGCCATGTCCTAGACATGGTCTTATACGGGACCTACATTCCTTGGGTTTCGATGCAATGTCCCAGGCATGGTCTTACAAGGGATTTCCTTGTCTCATGTTATAATATAGGTATCTTTGTTATTTTGAATCTTCAACCGGGATTTTTACTTACATTCTCTCATTGATTTCCTTATTAGACATTGATAATCAACTTCATGGAAGTAATCTACATTATACATTATAGTAAGTAATTTTCAACATAAAAAAATATGCAGCCTTAAATTCATACAAACTTACCTCGGTACTCAAAATGAGCTAGCTCGACGGTCTAGTTCGAGACTTTGTTCTTTCCCCGATCAAGTCGGATTCTTGGTTTTTCTTGCTCTATAATAGCAAATTAGCTCATTTTAATACTCACATTAAATAAAGCATTTTAATAATCATGCTTTGGAAAAATTACTGTTTTGCCCCTAGACTTTGGCAAAATGACCATTTTGCCCCTAGGCTCAGAAATGAATTCTAATCATATTTCCACCTTCAACGAGCCTAGGTGAATGCTTAATACTGCTATAGCTATCATCAAAACTCAACATTTCACGTTTTTACTACAATTTTATAACCTTTTCATCAAGGTCCAATTAGGTGTTTTCAAGACAACATCCTTCACAAAAGTTGTTCATCTAACAACTAAGATTCAATTTCTTCCATAAAAATGAAGAAAATAGCAATGATAGCTCTCATGGAAAAACTCTAAACTTTTCACTATATTGCAAATTAGTCCCCTCATTTGAAAGCTTAAGCTTTAGGGATCTCAAAAGTACAATTATCATCAAGAAAAATCATCAAAATCACTTACTACAATGGAGGAGAGCTTGCTGAAAATTTTGAACTTTCAAACCCCTATTTTTCTTACAATTTCGGTGGAAGAGTGAAGAAGAAAAAGATGGCATCTTTTCTTTCCTTATTTTATTAATACTAGTCAAATTAATCACCAACTATCAACCACTTTGACCAATTTTGTCCATCTATGCCTCCCATGTAGTCTATGGCCGACCAAGCAAATATTGGAGGTCTAATTTCCATTTAAATACCTCCAATTATCAATCTATGGCTATTTGGTACCTTTAGCGTATAGAATGGAACTTTCGCACTTTATGCGATTTAGTCCTTTTTCGCGATTAAACATGAAATCGCTAGAATTAAAATTCCAAAATTCTCATGTACTTATACAACCTTATACTAATTCATAAAATCACATGAAAATAAATTTATCAAGTCTCAGATTAGTGATCCCGAGATCACTGTTCAGACTAGCCCTTAAATCGGGCTGTTACAGGCGTAGAGTTGTAACGCCTCGATTTTTTTCTTAATTTCGGCTTTTGTAGTTTTGACACAAATGTGTATCTACTTCAGTGGTTATGTGTTCTAGGTGTGTGTTGGAGGTCCCAGGTTCAAGTCACAACTTGGGTAAATTTTGGTATTTTTATGAATAAAGCCCAAACTCTGGTTAGTAGGCTTATAAGTTAAAATGTGTAAGTAATTAACAGAATTGGCCTGCTGGTCTGGTGGATAAGTGGTGTGTTATTATGGTAGAGGTCTTGTGTTTGAATCTCTGCATAGGTAAGGGGGAGTATTTTTGCTCGGTTTGGTGACGAAGGGGTTGAGTTGGTTTCAAAAATTGAGTAGTGGGTTGGGGGAGAGAATTAAGGGGAGAGATTAGGGGATTAGCAGATTTCCTTTTGAATTTTTGGCTGACACCCTGTTTTCCCCCAAAATTTTCTCCTTTTCTTTTTGACGTTTTCTGCCAAATTGCCTACCAAAATTCTTTTGTCTTCCCCTCTTCTTCAGTTTTTCTCGATTTGTTTCTTCCTTGTGAAACAACAATGTCCTCTTACGGTAAGTATTTCTTCGCTTAAACTGTCTGCTTTGAGTTAGGCATTTGATGAAGGGTCTGTTGTGCTCTTTTTGATCAGATGGAAGGCAATAATTGATCGGTGTTGCTGCAAATAGTAAGAGTTACGATTTCGATTGTTAATGGTAAGGGTTCGTCAAATTATCAATGTTAGATTTGAATAGACTTTGATTGAATCATGAAACAAGTGGTTAAATGAGGGTTACGTTTGTTGATTTTTAGGTTCTAAAGGCTTAGGGGAGCTTACGCATTGAAAACGATACAGGTGTGTACCTGAAAACGTAGAAAATGAGGTTTCAGTGAAAGCCAAAAAACTTACTGTCGACGCCACACGGGCGTGTGGCCGCCCGTGTGGTAGTCCGTGTGCAAGATTGTTAGTCACCACGCGGCCGTGTGATCGACGAGCCAGGCTGTGCACGAGCGAGACGACCGTGTGCTACAGAAGGGCTTGGCCAATTGGGCCGTGTGGGCCACACGGGCGTGTGGAATTTTGGGCCAGGCCGTGTGATCCACATGACCAAGGCTAATTTGCCCGTGTGGGCCCACACAGGTGCGCCACATGGGTGTGTGAACCCATTTTTTTGAAAAACTTTGTTAGGTTGTATTGGTCGCCCAAGTCAACTGTGGACCTACCGTAAGGTCGGTAAGCAATACTTAGACCCCTATATGAATGATCTGCCTGTCTGATTTTTGTACTAAGCACGTATACTGATCTGAATATATGAGTTAAATTGCATAGTAACATGTCATTCTTGTATGTTGCATTGCATTGGGGTGGGTTGATTATGATTGGAGGAACTATCTGAAAGGCTCTTAAGCCTAGTATCTGGCAACTCAGCTGTAAATTTCTGATTATGTGCCGCATTCGGTACAACATGGTGTGTAGGGCTGGGTAGGTTGATTTTATCCCCACATGGTGTGTAGGGTTGGACGGAGTTGGTGTGTAGAGGCTGATGGGTAGGACTTTGTTTTCTGCATATTCTATCTGAAATGGGATAAGTTTGTTTTCTACATATTCTATCTGAAATGGGCTAAGGCCCTATAATATGTCTGATTCTGAATCTGAGTGGCTTATGGTCCACACCGATTCTGTAATGGGCTCAGACCCGAACTGTGAGATTATGTCTGTTACCTGATATCTCTGTGTGTATGTTTTCTGTGGGGATTACACACTGAGTTTGCGAAAACTCACCCTTTTCGGTTTGATCTGTTCAGGTAATCCCCTGCAGTAGAAGGATCGGTGCAGTGGAGGATTCGGCGGTGACCACAATTCTGGATACTTATTTATGGTTTATTTTTAATTCTGCTTTGGTTATATTTGGGTAAATTTTATGTAATAAGGCCTTTTAGATTTTAGTTTAAAACGTGGGATTATTATTTTATAAATTTCTAGCAGTAAGACAAGACGCGAGTTTTCAAAATAAACAAAGGTTTTATCAAAATACATACGACCTTACAGATCGTTTTAAAAACTTCCACAACGTATAAAGTTTTGAAAATGGATAATGAATAAATAAACAACACATTTTGACGATAGCTTAAGTGTTGGTTCGCCGGTACCCCATGGCGCAGCAGAATAAAATTAGATCCGGCGATCCAAATCATGGATCCATGTGTGAGGAACGAATCGAGGTGAAATAAAGGTTTCGAAATTACCAAAACTTCAATCTGAGTAGACAGCGACGCCTTGGCAATAAGAGTTTTGATCTACTGTCGAATCAAGCCTCAACCTTTTCCGATATCGGCCTCTACGTAATCCACTCGGTTTGACTATGAACGGAAGAAATCTCCAAAACTGTTTTGGAGGCTTATTTGCTTGACGGCTGCTAGACCTAACAAGCAATCACTTAGGGTTTTCATATTGAGTTTTGTCTCCTTTTAATACCTTTTATAATGGGTGCCTTTCTCATTGGGCCTTTTATAATAGGTATCCTCTTAATTGGGCCTTTTATAATTGGTATCTCTTGAATGTATTACAAGATTAAATAAATACAATGAAGTTTTTAACCGAAAATTATAATTACATTAATTATATCTGAAAATTATAATTACATTAATTATAATAAGGATTCCGGTAAACTATATTTATTTAAATTTATATATGAATCAAATTCATATATTAATAAAATTATGTTATCATTATGTGTACAACATCCTTGTACATATAATATGTTCAATATTTTATTTCCCAATTAAATTAATTCTTTAATTAATTTAATTTATGTGACAACCAAGCACAATACCAACTATAATTTATTCCGTTCATTTCAACCATAGGGTGTGACCCTGTAGGTTCTTGCAACGTTAGCAGTAATACTAGAACGATTCTATTGTCACAGACAATGAGTGGCATCTAGCAATGCATCATTGCTACCTAAGTTACAAGAAGTCATGATTCAACATAACCTTTCGTGATTAACCTTTCATGCATTAATCCTTAAGTCCTTTATCTCTGGAACGGATACAAGTCATGGGATAGTCACACTTGCATAGTCCATCCCATGTTTCTTGATATCTTGAGTAGACTATGATATACAAATTAGTATGACATCTCATATCAACTTATTTGAGCATGGCCATGCATTTCTAGTCTCACTCAATCAAGTGGCCTAAGATATTACTCCTATTATGTAGAAGGGACTTATCCTTTATTGATCAACCATATCCCTCTACATAGATTGTGGTATATCCAACATCAGCCTTTATAGAACAACTTGTTACGGTGTACGTTTGACTGTATCAAAATATACAACTCACGATGTTGGGATAATAATGATCTCAAGTCTGAGGATCATATACATATTAATCACTATGAGTAATGTTGTGACAATTACATAATAATCCAAGAAACATACTCATAGCGGGTCAATCCAATATATTGTTCTCTAACACACATATTCATGCATTGATTTTGACACTCCATATCAATGACAACTCTTTATCATCAATCAACTACATGTTAGTCTTAATGCATTATTATTGTCCTAGTCAACAATAATACTCGACTAAGGATCTTTTAAGAATAATCATATTATTTTCAGGACATTATTATAAAATAGTTTATCTATACACACAGAAAGAAAAACTGAAATAATAATGACAACGCTTTATATTAGTAAACATGGTAAATTAAGTATGTTATTACAACCATCTCATGATTGATCTTTGGGCATACTCTTACACTAAGATACTTAAAAATGGTTTTAACGTAGTTAAATTTTCTAAAGCACTACAATGTGACATCGCTAGGTTCGGCCATAACGCCCAGGTCGGGTTTGGGGTGTTACAATTGATATTCTATATAATCACACATATAAATTTTCTTTAATAAAAATATCAAAAAGTACCCAATGGTAAAATCCAAGCTCAGAATAGGATTTATTTAAAAGAAATTTAAAGTTTAAAGTTAAAGCTGAAAATCCATAGTTGGTATCAATACCAAATCAATATATATATTTAAATTCGATACCAAAATTGAATATTGTTTTCTTTGCAAAACAATGGTATCAATACTTATTTTAAGGTATCGATATTTTATGAAAAAGTATTGATACTTAAATAAAAATTGATACCAAATTAACATTATGTTTATTTTAAAAACTGATCACATGATCCAGTATGGATACCAAATGCTAAAGCATCGATGCCTATGTTTAAAATGGTAAAACCTCATATTTAAAGTTCAATATTCACATATCTTATAATAGACAACAGAATCACCTATTCAAAAACTAAAAGTCTAACCAATGTGTCCTCATTGACACCACCATTCAATATACAAATCAAAATCACAAATACTTATAACATCTCATGCCAAATCTACCATTAGAAATCCAATTCATTCAAGTCTATGTACAAAATATGCCACCTATAATGAGCACTTATATACAAATTACAAGATACTCCTATTACATGACAAATTTCATACTATAGTTGGATTTCATACCGAACACCAAAAGCACATACATAAGTAATTTAAAACCAAGTTTAAGCAACCTTACATCAACGAAATATATGACACATAAAAATATGTATTCAACATCAATATAAAACACACCTGTTACATGCCACAAAACCAAGTATATCAGTTTCAAGTCTACCACAAATAGAACTGGATAGTGTGATCTCCAATTTGATTCGATTGCCCGGTTCCCCAAAACAAAATCAGTAAGGGAATAGGAAAACAACAAAAGTAAGCTTCAATATAGCTTAGTAAGTTCATAGGTTAGAACATTTTAAGTTAACTCATAACCACAACATTCGTAACATCCTGAATTAATGGGCCTTTGCATTTGTTGTGTGTTACGTATAATGTGTTAATTAGAGTGTTTAAGGGGTTCAGATTGGGCTCAAGGATTGGGCTGAGGCCTTAATCGAATTTTCTATTTGGACATTCTAGTGGAAAGCTAGTTAGGATAAGGCTTAAAAGATGTTATCTCTGTTTTAAAATACAAAATGGGCTTGTGGACAGTGGCAAAGTGTCGCCACTTAAAGAGCAGGGAAGTGGTGTCAATTGAGGAGGCCCAAATTCAAGTTGCATGAAACCCAATTCCTTTAACTAAATTTTAGCTAATTTTTGGAATTTAAATAGATAGAGTGGGACGGAAATAAGGCTTAAAAATAGGAAGATTTACTCGAGTGGATAATGCTAATAATATGGCAGATAAAGGAGGGAAGAGGTGGTTTTATTTAGGCCTCTTTCGGAAGTGTGAGTAGATAAAGATAAGGGAGAAAGGGTAGGAGTTATCTGCTGATCAACAGTGGTGGCCGGATTTCCATCTCTTGGAGGGGGAGAAATCGGTTTTGTTATACTATAGGGGTGCCGAAATTTCCCTCATTAGTTGATCAATTTTAAGTTATCGAAAGGGGCATCTTCGGTTTTTGAGAGGTAGTTGCCGAAATTTTGTTTAAGTGGGGGGTACCTTTTTATTTTCGGCATTAGGGTTTTATTCTCCCACTCTCTTCTTCAATTTCAACATTAGGGTTTCTCTATTCTCCCATTCTCTGCAAAAGCCGAAATCCCTAAGCCTATTCTCTCATCTTCACTTCTATGTAAAAGCTGATACTCTGAACTTTCTTCTCATCTCCATAGCCGAATAACTCCTATTCTCTTTTGCCGATCTCTTCACTAAAAGCCAAATCTACATAGATTTCTCCTATCATCTTCTCTTTTTTTGATCTTCTCAAAAGCCGAAATCTTCTAGGAGTTGCCGAATTCTCTGTAAAGGTAGGTGCCGATTTCTTCTGATCTATTCTTTTTCTCTTTCAATTTTTAGAAGACAAAGCCGAAAGGCTAATGGATTGTTGGTTTCTTGTGTTTACGTGTTGGGCGACATTCGAGAAGTGAAGTAGATCTTTTAGTTCTAAAAGTCAGAAACTACTAGTCTCTGAGTTTCAATCTCCTTTCGGGATTTCAAGGTAAGGGGATCTCTTTAGATTTTCGTTAGGTTCGTTCATCGTGTTTATAATCTTAACTTTATGATATGGATTAACAACCATATGTTGTGATGGTAGCAACTGAGAAGGTCTTTTGATGGAATCACATGTCGGTTAGGCAAAGGAGGGGATTGGATCTATAAAACCAATCCCTAGGTTTAAGAAACGAGCGGTGTCAGCAGTACGGGATTGGCCACCGGCTTGTGGACCGACTTCAGAACAACACCTTAGACAAATAGTAGTCGTATCGGTTTCTGATAGTGTTGACATAGAAAGTCTCGTCTTGTCTGTAATCAGGTGTAGATCTCTAACACATTAAATAATCTGTAATAAATATGTTATGGGATAAAAGCCGAAAAAAGGCTATAAAGACAGTCGTATTACCCAAAAAGGGTAGGAAAGGGATGCCAGGTACGTAATCATAGAAACCTCTCTATGTGTATCGATGTATGTGATAGTCTGTGAACTTTTAGGTAGTATATTGTTTTGTTTCTGCATGGATGTATGCATGGGATGGGGTTAATATGATGAATGGGAAGAGCATGTTTATAGGTCACTTGGTGATCGGTGGTTAAACCACGAATTATAAAGTTAGGTCACAATAGTGATCGGTGGCTAAGCCACGTTAAATTTATTCCTAATTACTAGGAATAGGCAGCATGACTGTCGATATGGTGTGTAGCTGTTGGTGGGTTGATTGTAGAAATCCCCGAGGTGTAATGGCTGGTACGGGCTGGTGTGTAGAGGATGGACTACTAGGTTGGGTTGGGCCATGTTGCATGTAAATATTTTGTTGCCATTGTGTATGGGCCAATGCCCATAATGTGTTTGTGGGCCTCAAGCCTTTTATGTGTTTTCGAGATTTGCACACTGAGTCTTAGTGACTCACCCTTTATTTTTCCTAATTTTTCAGATGAGTAGTAGATCGTGGACATAGGAGCCGAGGCGGACTCGAGGGGCCATCAAGTTTTTATTCTCATAAATTATTTTTCGGTTTTCCTTTAAGTTTTAATTTTGGGACCATTTATGTAATAAGGCTCCATAGCTTAGGTTATCAATTTATATGTGTTAATGTTTATATTTTGAATTTGTTCTAAAGACTTAATTCTTATAAGTAATGAAATGGGAATTTCAAACACGTTTAACGCAAAGATATGTTTTTACAAAAAAAAAAACTACAAAGGTTTTCTACAAATAGCACGTATTTATCAAATCCCTTCAAAGAGAAGTTTTCAACTGTTAACCCATAGCATACCAGATCTGGTCGTGACGTTTAGGCCGGGTTTGGGGTGTTACATTTTGGTATCAGAGCCCAGTTGCAAAACTCGAGCTGTGAAATGGGTCCAATAGTATTTTGAAAATTGATGTAAAATTGAGAAAAATGCTTTGGGTTGAGATATGGCCTTCGAGTCTACCGGCACCCGATCCACGCAGGTAAGTATTCTAACTCTTGTTGTGATATGCATGTTGGGGTTGATGGGCTTGATGGACGTAGACTAGTATGTTAGGCATTAATGGACTTTAGGCTTAGTTTAAACCACTCTCTAAATTCATAAGACTTAATCTAATTAAACATGTCCGTAAACAAGTCACTGGGTTAGGGTGTGGTAACATGCATATGCATGTCTAGGATTGGATTCAGGGAGAGCCTGGTACTTAAGCGGTCCTAGTGACCCACCTCCTCTTCGCTGGAATCATACCTGGTGCGTAGTGACTGTTCACCTTAGCCATGAGGACTTGCTGACAGGCCAAAATTTATAATTAAAACCTGAAAGGGACCAGCCACCCTATTTCGCAAAATTATTAAAATACCCCTAGTTTTGTAGAATTTTTGAAAATACCCTTGATTTGTGGAAATTCCCAAGATACCCTGGATTTGTAAAACTACCAAAATTTGTGGAATTACCGAAACACCCCCGGTTGGCAAAAGTACCAAAATACCCATGATTTGCAAATTTACCCGAAAACCCCTAGATTTACAAAAGTACCCGGTTTATGGAATTATCGAAATTTGTGAAACTACCAAAACACCCTCGATTTGAAAAAAACAATTCTTTTCAAAATACCCCTGCGTTATGAAAATACCAAATTACCCTTATTCCGGAAAAGAACAATTAAAATTACCAAAACCTATTTTTGTGAAATTACAAAAATGCCCTGTAGGATATAATTACGGAAATACCCCTGGGTAGTGGAATACTCTTATGTGATGAATGTGAGTTCATGGATGCTACTTGGATGTTGATGTATGATGGTTGAATGTATGTGGTTCCTAGAACTAGGAGATACACACTTGAGATTGAAACCCGTAGATATAATTTCGAATTCGAAAGAACTACTCTTGAAACTACTGTCCATAAGACTGTTCGTTATTAAAATAGTGAAAGAAATTAATAATTCATAAAATTTCTAATCAGATAAACAGGAATCGGTAGAATGAGTACAAGGGGTCGTGGATGTCCGTCGCGTGGCCGTGGTAGGGGTAGGATGGCAGTGTCAGAACCAGTGGGATCTGGCCATGGGTTAGGAAACGAGATGCCAGTTCCACCAGCTGCGGAGGGAGAATTTCAGGACCAGACGGCCGGAGGTGATGCGGTATCTCAGGCGATGTTAAGGGTTTTAGAGAGGGTTGCTGGGGAAGGCATGGGCACAGGAGCCCGGAAATCTGTGTCAGAGCGACTTAGAGCTAATGGGGTAGAAGTGTTTAGGGGAATTTCTGGTATAGCCCCGAGTACAGCTGGGTATTGGTTGGAGGTGGTTGAGCGTATAATGGATGATCTGGATTTCACGGAAGAGGAAAAACTGAAAGGGGTTGTATCTCTCCTGCGAGACGAAGCTTATCAATGGTGGCTTACAGTTAAGGATGGTTTGATGGCTGACCGTATCACCTGGGATTTCTTCAGAACGACGTTTCAAAGTAAATACATTGGGACAAGTTATGTGGATGCGCAACGCAGAGCATTTTTGAATCTGGTTCAAGGAAGTAGATCGGTGGCTGCGTATGAGGCGGAATTCTTACGCCTTAGCTGTTATGCTCGAGGGATGGTGGCCACAGACCATGAATGTTGTGTTCGATTTGAAGATGGTCTAAGGGACGATCTGCGTGTACTGATAGCACCACAGCGGGAGAGGGAATTTGCTGTGCTTATGGAAAAAGCTAAGATAGCTGAGGAAGTTAAGCGGACAGAAAAACTAAATCGGGATAGACATAGGAGTGGAAGTAAGAGAAATTTTGGATCATCGGGGACAACTGGGCGTAATCAGAAAAGGCCGAGGTCAGACGGGCCGAGATGGGATGAGAAACCAGCTGCTGCTAGTCAGACACAGAAGTATGCTCGATGTGGTAAATTCCATGTAGGTGAATGTTGGGCGGGCAGTGGGAAGTGCTTTAGGTGTGGATCTACGGACCATCAGGTTAGAAACTGTCTGCAACAACGGGGTAATGAAGGGCCCACAGGTCAAGGGAATGGATAGCAGGGAAGAGGAGGTCAGCAGCCACAGAGAGGTCGTGGTCCAGCCAGAGGTGGTAACGGTTCCAGTCGGGGCCGTGGAGCACCAGGCGGAGAGGCAGGAAACACTGAGGCGAGATAGCCGGGGTTAGTCTATGCTATCAGACGTCGGGAGGAGGCTGACGCACCGGATTGACATTGTAAGATCCTGAAAATGGGCTTATGCATTTATGCTTAATTATAAGAAATAGCATGCTGGAGTATGTTGTGAATGGGTATTTATGAATGTTTGTGAACTTTAGAATAATAGGAAATGCCTTAGAAAATTTTTAGATTTTAAGTCTAAAATAGGAAGCTAAGCAAGGTGGACTTAAGAAAATTTAAAGGTGAGACATGACACACAATTGGGCTTGGAAAAATGGCTACAAGGCGCCACTTAAGGGCCTAGCATGTGACGCTACATACATGTGCAATTGGGCCAGGGTTCGAGCAACGTGGGAAGCATTGGAGACTTTTATTTTTGCGCCAAAAAGGGGAACTGGGCTAAGGAGGTCTTAAAGGAATTTTTAGGGGATTAACGCCCCAAGAAATCATGTGGTAGAGTGGCAATGGACGCCATGTGCAGTGGGGATAAAGGCCTTGGTTCGAGTTGCGAAGGAAGCAGGAAGGAGCATTTATTTTTGCGTCAGGAAGGCGCTTGGCTAAGAAGGTCTTAAAAGAAATTCTGGGTGAGTCATGTCACAAAAAAACGCCTTGGCAAAGTGGCTTGGGCAAGTGACGCCTTAAGCTATGGGAAGAGGGCTCAGGTTCGAGTCTGGTGGGCAGCAAGGGGAGTATTTTTATTTTTGTATTCTGGCGTTAGGGAGAATGAGTAGTGGATGGCACATGGGACTTTCAATTGGATGAGGTTAAGCTTTGTTATTTTGTTTAAAATTCGGCTAAGAGTAGGATAATGGGATTTTATTTTATTTATTTTATTTTAGGTAGATAAGGGATAATGTGATGGTTTATTTTATTTTATTTGATAAAGTGATAAAGAGTTAAAATAGGAGTTTAATTTGGGATTTGATAAGTGGGGAAGTGGTGGCCGTTTGTTGGACTCTAGGGGCTTGCATATTCGGTTGTGCGGGGAGGCATAAGTGCAGAATTTTAGTTATTAAAGGTGCTTATCTTGCTACCGAAACTTTGAGTAAATTCTCTCTTTTTCTTCTTTGTAAAATTGAAGCCGAATTCCCTTTTTGTTACTACTGCCGAAATTTCTTCTACTTTCCCCTACTCTTCTCCTCATTCTTTCAACACCAAATCTATTTCTATTCTCTTTGAAGCCATAGCCGAATATCAAGGGGCTATATTCTCTTCTCCTTGCCGCAAGTTACAAAAGCCAAAACCCCTCTATCATTATTTTCTTATAGCCGAATCCTCTAAGGAAAGGGGGCTGTCGACTACTCACTTTAGTCTCTTCAAAGCAACATGTAAGGGTAAGTGTTTCCTATGCTAGTAATCGATTTGATCTCTTCTTCATAAGTGTGCCGAAATCTTGTGATTAGGCTTTGATTTTAGGCATGGCCGAATGTGCATAGTGCCATAGTAAGTGTTTTGTGTGTAGCTAGCTTTAAGGATCATCAAAGGAGTCTTTTGGGATTGAAGTGATCAAGGTAAGTCATATTGGATATTCAGCCAAAGGCCTAGTTGGTAACCTAGAATTATTTCTCAAAGGTTTAAAAGCCGAAAACTGACCAAAACAAGTGATCGAGTATAGGCCGATTGCAAGAAGAACCAACACAACATTTTCGGGATTTGTTTGATAAACCAATCGGCAACAAGGTAAGTTTCGGGATTTGATTAATTAGCCGAATGGCCTTTAGCTAAAATATTGCATGTTGGCCGAATGTAGGAACTTGAAATCCAAGGATCTAGGATGCTAGATTGAGTCTCCGGGATTTGGAGTAAATTCGCTAAGTATACCAGGTGTGTACCCCACACTATTTCTTAATAGATTTTATGGCAATGTTTATATATATATATATATATATATATATATATATGTTATTAAGAATGTGAAAAGTATGGCTAAGGTACCATACAATGGTACAAAGTACTCAGGTACGTTTTCCTATTCCTACTGGGAATTATGATAAGATCTGTTAAGACACGTATGTGAATCTATAGGAATGTGAATAGAGAATATGGCATGATAATGCATGATTTTGTATGACACGGGCATTTGGGTGAATATTAAAGGGGAAGTGAATGTGGTGACTGTTGTCACAATTATCTGAATGTGGTGACTTCGGTCACAATATCTGAATGTGGTGTCACATGACACAAAATATTATCTGGTGGCTATGCCACGAAATTATAAGGGCGATGAGCACGTCGACTGCAGCGACTGCCTTCGATGGTGTGTAGCGGATGGAGGGTTGACTTAGTAGTCCCCACGGTGTGCAGGTTGGTACGGGTGATGTGTAGCGGTTGGTAACTAGGCTTGGGCTTGGGAATGCATCATTAACTGTATATTTTGACATGAATGTGTATGACTTGATATGCCTGAATCTATTTGGACTTAGTGTTTGTGTACACATTGAGTCTATTTGACTCACCCTGTTGTGGGAACATTTTTAGGTGATGATCAGTAATGGACCGGGTCGGCAGGAGCTAAATGTGGCCATGCTCAGCAATAAAATTATTTATTTAGACATTTTATTTTTATTTAAGCACTTTAATTTATTTTGGGTTTGTTTTGATGTAATAAGGCCTTAGTATGAACTTTATTTTATGCATGCACGTTAAATTATGTTATTATGTTACGAAATTTTATCAAATTAAAGTTTAAGTATATTATTTAAAAATAAACCCTAAACGTTTTGACACCTGAAAATAAATGATTTTTAACGAAACTTAAAACAAATTTGGCATGTCTTTTAACTTAAAGTTGTTGAAATTAAGAATGAAATTTTATAAAAACTTATATTTCAAAAATAAACTGGTTTCCAACTTGAGCCCAACCCAAAACGTTTTCCAAAATCACTTAAAGTTTTTTTTCCAAAGTGCAAACGAATTTGAACCGGTTTTTCTTAAGGAACATACCAAATCTGGTCGAGGCTCGTGGGCCGGGTTTGGGGTGTTTCAGCTTGGTATCAGAGCCCAGTTTTAAACTCTCGGCCTTGGGTTTAAGGCCCAAAACGTTTTCAAAAGTTAAGCCCAAAAGAATTTTTGTGAAAGTAGCAGGGTTACTGGCATGGCACCTAAGTCTCCGACCCGAAGTCCACCAGGTAAGTACCCCTATCCCTTGTGTGATTTATATTATGATGTGTAGAAGGGTAGA
This sequence comes from Gossypium australe, assembly GCA_005393395.2. Lineage (NCBI taxonomy): Eukaryota > Viridiplantae > Streptophyta > Magnoliopsida > Malvales > Malvaceae > Gossypium > Gossypium australe. The sequence goes on along the minus strand of CM016620.1, from coordinate 86,007,643 downwards.
AATGGAATGGAACGTAGATTAGCATGATAAGTACTTGAACCCTAGGACTAGTTTACCCCAACAAATTTCATAAGACTTTAAATGCCTGATTAAACAAACCTGTGTCTAAGTCGCCGAGTTAGGGTGTGGCAACCATTGTGCGCATGTCTAGGATTGGTATACGGTGGGAGCTTGGTACTTAAGCAGTCCGCGTGACTCACCTCCTCTCCACTCGAATCCTACCTGGTGCGTAGCTACGGTTCACCCTAACCAAGAAGACTTATTCACGGGCTAAACCCAGAACTAAAACACGAAAGGGACTAGCCGTTTTTTTTTAAAAAAAACCCTAGTTTTAAAATTCTTAAAATTCCCCTTTTAATTTGTAAAGACTGTTTTTATAAATCTTTCTGAAATATTTTTGATTTCCAAAATTACTAAAATACCCCTAGTGGTAAAATTACTAAAATGCCCTTGGTTTTAAAATTTACCTTTTTACCCTTGATTTTAATAAAACTTTCTTACTCTGTAAAAGTATCCCAAAACCCTATCTTACGAAAGTCCAAAATACCCCGATTTGAAAAATTTACGAAATTACCTCTGGTTTACCAAAATTACCAAAATTTCCCCGATTTCAAAAAAAATTTCTGCAACATCTTGTTTTGGAAAATCTTTCTTTCAAAATATCCATGAGTTTGGAGGAATTTTGAAATGATTTTTGTAATTTTCAACTTGACCCCGATTTATTACCAAAATACCCCTATAGGACAAATGACGAAAATACCCCTGGGTTAGGAACAGACAGAAATGTCCGAAGAGTGAATGTGTATGGGAGATACTATGGAATAGATGTGCTCTTCTGTGAATTAGGACAGAAAACTTGAAACTTTGAAGGATCGAAAGAATCCCTATTAAGCTCTCTTCATAAAATTCCTCGTGAATAATCAGTGGAACAAAGACTAACTCATAAAACTCTCTTAAATCAGATTAAAGCGCAATCGTTAGATATGAGTTCTAGAGGACGCGGTCGTCGTGGACGTGGTCGAGGCAGAATGACTGTGTCGGAACCAGTTAGGTCGGGTCAAGGGTCTGACAATGAGGTACCACCGCCACCACCACCAGCTGTTGGTGCTAAACGGTAAGATCAGACGGGGGATGATGCTGTATCGCAGGCCGTGCTGCGAGTTCTTGAAATGGTGGCTGGCGCAGGTGGGAATATGGGAGCTCGGAAATCTGTACCCGAGCGACTTCGAGCCAATGGGGCTGAAATGTTTCGTGGAGTATCTGGTGTGGCACCCAGTACAGCTGAATATTGGTTGGAAGCAACGGAAAGGATTATGGATGAGTTGGATCTGACCCATGAGGAGAAGCTGAAAGGAATGGTGGTGCTGCTACGCGATGAAGCGTATCAGTGGTGGCTCACAGTTCGGGATGGTTCCACAGCTGAGGATCTTACTTGGGAATATGTTAAGGCGACATATCAAAAGAAATATGTTTGAACCAGATATACTGATGCGCAGAGGAAGGCTTTTCTGGGGCTGGTTCAAGGGAACAAGTCCGTGGCAGAGTACGAAGCTGAATTTCTGAGGTTGAGACGGTATGCTCGAGGAGTAGTGGCTTCGGAGCATGAGCGATGTGTCCGGTTTGAGGACGGACTAAGGGATGACTTGAGATTGTTAGTCGCTCCACACCAAGAGCGGGAGTTTTCTGCTTTGGTAGAGAAAGCTAAGATAGCGAAAGGAATTAAGGACTCTGTAAGGCAGCACTCTAATTGGAACAAGCAAAAAAGAGGATTTGGGCCGTCAGGATCATCTAGGAATGTTCAGAAAAGGCCTAGAGTTGATGGGCCGCAAGGTCAGCAAGCTGGTACTGGAGGACAATATCATACTTGTGATCAGTGTGGGAAGAAACACTTAGAAGAGTGTTAGAAAAAGACTGGAGGATGTTTTAAGTGTGGGTCAAAGGACCATATGATTAAGGACTGTCCTATGAGGCCGGATGGGAATCGACCAGTGGCTCAGAATGTTAATCAGGCTGGTAGTGGTGGTCAGCAGCCTCAGCGAGGTCGTGGTCCGAATGGCCGAAGTAATGGCGCTGGAAGAGGACGTGGAACACCTGGCAGAGGTGCTAATAATAATACTGAAGCGAGACAGCCGGGCTTGGTATATGCAGTTCGCCGTAGGGAAGATGAAGACGCGCCGGACGTCATAACCGGTACGTTCCTTATATTTGGCAAGCCCTATTTTGCTTTGATTGATGTGGGCTCGACCCATTTGTATGTTGCATGTAGAGTAGTGGAAACTCTAAACATAGTCTCTGAACTTTTTGATAGGGAGATGACTGTAGTAAGCCCACTAGGTCAAACTGTAGTGGTGAATAAGATCTTTCGGAAAGTGCCTCTAGAAATTCAAGGAATAGTATTTGCTACCGACTTAATGGAACTATCTTTCGGAGAGTTCGACCTTATACTCGTATGGACTGGCTAGTGGAGCATCGAGCTATATTAGATTGTGCCGCTAAACGAATGGAGTTAAGGACGCAAGAGGATGAGGTGGTAGCTATGATAGGAGAAAGAAGAAACTACTTGTCTAATGTAGTTTCAGCACTAAAGGCTGATAAGATGGTTCGGAAAGGTTGCAAGGTGTTCTTGGCCTTTGTTAGTGCATTGGATACGAAAGAGGGAGGAGTTAGTGGAGTTAGAACTGTAAGGGAGTTTGTGGCTGTCTTTCCGGAGGAGTTACCTGGAATACCCCCGGATAGGGAGGTAGAGTTTGGGATTGATCTGCTGCTTGGTACAGCTCCTGTGTCAATCGCTCCGTATAGAATGGCACCAAAGGAGTTGGTTGAGCTCAAGGCTCAAATTCAAGAGTTGCTCGATCGTGGATTTATTCGACCCAGTGTGTCTCCGTGGGGAGCACCGGTCTTATTCGTGAAGAAGAAGGACGGAACTATGCGTATGTGCATAGATTATCGTCAGCTTAACAAGTTGACCATCAAGAACAAGTATCCTTTACCAAGGATAGACGACTTGTTCGATCAGCTCAAGGGGGCAGCAGTATTCTCGAAGATAGATCTAAGGTCTGGATATCATCAGCTTAAGGTGAAGGAGGTGGATATCCATAAGACGGCTTTTTGAACAAGATATGGGCATTTCGAGTTCGTAGTAATGCCGTTTGGATTGACGAACGCCCCAGCTGCGTTCATGGATATGATGAACCGGGTTTTTCGACCATACTTGGATAGGTTCGTCGTGGTGTTCATCGACGGCATCCTTGTGTACTCCAAGTCCGAGGGAGAACATGATGAGCATCTCCGGATAGTGTTGGAAGTGTTAAGAGAAAAGAAGCTGTATGCCAAATTCAGCAAGTGTGAATTTTGGCTTAAGGAGGTTGCGTTTTTAGGACATGTGGTGTCTGCGGAAGGAATAAGGGTGGATCCTAGGAAGATTGAGGCAGTGTTGGATTGGAAACCACCTAAGTCGGTGGCTGAGATTCGTAGTTTCTTGGGATTGGCAGGCTATTACAGAAGGTTTGTGGAAGGGTTCTCGTCGATAGCCGCACCTTTGACGAAGTTATTGAGGAAAGAAGTACCTTTCGTGTGGGGAGATAAGCAACAGGAGAGTTTTGAGAAGCTTAAGAGGGTTCTGACTGAAGCCCCAGTTTTGATTCAACCTGAGGCAGGAAAGGATTTCGTGGTGTATTGTGACGCTTCTCATACAGGATTGGGATGCGTACTGATGCAAGACGGGAAGTAGTCGCGTATGCGTCTCGACAATTAAGGCCACATGAGGTTAACTGCCCAACTCATGATTTGGAATTGGCGGCAGTGGTCTTTGCTCTTAAGGTGTGGAGGCATTATCTTTATGGAGAAAAGTCAGTGATCTACACAGACCACAAGAGTCTTAAGTATTTGTTGACTCAGAAGGAGTTAAACTTGAGACAGCGAAGGTGGGTTGAATTACTGAAGGACTACGATTGTTTGATAGAATATCATCCGGGCAAGGCGAATGTAGTGGCTGATGCCCTAAGTCAGAAGGTTGTGTTGGATCTAAGGGCGATGTTTGCACATTTGAGCTTGTATGATGATGGAAGTCTGCTGGCAGAGCTGCAAGTTAAGCCGACATGGTTGACTGAAGTGAAAGAGGGACAGTTGGTTGATGATGACTTAAGTGCTAAGCTACAACAAGTACAGAATGAAGAGTTGGAAGATTATGGTATTAATGACGAGGGAGTATTGTGCTTCAAGGATAAAGTCTGTATGCCTAAGGATCAAGAGTTAAGACAGAGGATTCTTCAGGAATCGCATAGTAGCCCTTATGCTATGCATCCTGGAGGTAGTAAGTTGTACCGAGATTTAAGGGAACAATTTTGGTGGCCTGGACTTAAGAAAGAAGTTACCGAATTTGTAGGCAAGTGCTTAACGTGTCAGCAAGTTAAGGCTGAACACCAAGTTCCGTCAGGATTACTTCAATCGATAATGATTCCGCAGTGGAAGTGGGAGCGAATTACCATGGACTTCGTTAGTGGGTTTCCTCTTACGCCTACTAAGAAGGACTCGGTATGGGTGATAGTGGATCGACTGACAAAGTCCGCGCATTTCATTCCAGTGAGAGTTGATTATTCTCTACAGAAGTTGGCAAAGCTGTATGTGGCTGAGATTGTAAGGTTGCATGGCATTCCACTATCGATTATTTCGGATAGGGACCCAAGGTTTACGTCTCGATTTTGGAAAGCGTTACATCAAGCTTTAGGCACTAGATTGGATTTCACTACGGCATTTCATCCACAATCGGATGGTCAATTTGAGCGAGTAATCCAAGTGTTGGAGGATATGTTGAGAGGCTGTGTGATAGACTTCAGAGGAAGTTGGGAAGACTATTTGCCTTTAGTGGTATTTACCTACAACAACAGCTATCAAGCTAGTATTCGGATGGCACCGTATGAAGCACTGTATGGGCGGAAGTGTCGCACTCCGACGTGTTGGACAGAATTAGGGAACGTCGAGTTTTGGGTCCAGAGTTGGTGACAGACTCCGAAGAGAAGGTTGAGATAATTCGGGCACGGTTGAAGGAAGCATCTGATAGACAAAAGTCGTATGTAGATCTCAAGCGGAAGGAGATAGAATTTGATGTGGGAGATCAAGTGTTTCTTAAAGTGTCGCCTTGGAAGAAGGTGATGCGATTTGGTCGCAAAAGGGAAGTTGAGTCCGAGGTTTATAGGACCTTATCGAGTTTTGAAGTGAGTTGGACTAGTGGCATACCAGTTAGATTTGCCATCAGAATTGAAGTAGATGCATGATGTATTCCATGTTTCCATGCTACGTCGATATCGATCGGATCCATCTCATGTAGTTCCGGTTGAAGAGGTGGAGTTAAGGCCAGATTTGTCCTACGAGGAAGAGCCGATTCAGATTCTAGAACGAGACGTGAAAGTGTTACGACGGAAATCAGTACCTTTAGTCAAGGTGTTATGGCGCAATCATGGATCGGAAGAAGCTTCGTGGGAGCCAGAAGAAGTGATGCGACAGCAATACCCTCACCTATTTCAGTCAGGTAATTTCGAGGACGAAATTATTTTAAGGGGGTAGAACTGTAATATCCTGAAAATGGGCTTGTGCATTTATGCTTAATTATATGAAATAGCATGCTGAAGTATGTTGTGAATGGGTATTTATGAATGTTTGTGAACTTTAGAATAATAGGAAATGCCTTAGAAAATTTTTAGATTTTAAGTCTAAAATAGGAAGCTAAGCAAGGTGGCCTTAAGAAAATTTAAAGGTGAGACATGACACACAATTGGGCTTGGAAAAATGGCTACAAGGCGCCACTTAAGGGCCTAGCATGTGACGCTACATACATGTGCAATTGGGCTAGGGTTCGAGCAACGTGGGAAGCATTGGAGACTTTTATTTTTGCGCCAAAAAGGGGAACTGGGCTAAGGAGGTCTTAAAGGAATTTTTAGGGGATTAACGCCCCAAGAAATCATGTGGTAGAGTGGCAATGGACGCCATGTGCAATGGGGATAAAGGCCTTGGTTCGAGTTGCGAAGGAAGCAGGAAGGAACATTTATTTTTGCGTCAGGAAGGCGCTTGGCTAAGAAGGTCTTAAAAGAAATTCTGGGTGAGTCATGTCACAAAAAAACGCCTTGGCAAAGTGGCTTGGGCAAGTGACGCCTTAAGCTATGGGAAGAGGGCTCAGGTTCGAGTCTGGTGGGCAGCAAGGGGAGTATTTTTATTTTTGTATTCTGGCGTTAGGGAGAATGAGTAGTGGATGGCACATGGGACTTTCAATTGGATGAGGATAAGCTTTGTTATTTTGTTTAAAATTCGGCTAAGAGTAGGATAATGGGATTTTATTTTATTTATTTTATTTTAGGTAGATAAGGGATAATGTGATGGTTTATTTTATTTTATTTGATAAAGTGATAAAGAGTTAAAATAGGAGTTTAATTTGGGATTTGATAAGTGGGGAAGTGGTGGCCGTTTGTTGGACTCTAGGGGCTTGCATATTCGGTTGTGCGGGCAGGCATAAGTGCAGAATTTTAGTTAGTAAAGGTGCTTATCTTGCTGCCGAAACTTTGAGTAAATTCTCTCTTTTTCTTCTTTGTAAAATTGAAGCCGAATTCCCCTTTTGTTACCACTGCCGAAATTTCTTCTACTTTCCCCTACACTTCTCCTCATTCTTTCAACACCAAATCTATTTCTATTCTCTTTGAAGCCATAGCTGAATATCAAGGGGCTATATTCTCTTCTCCTTGCCGCAAGTTACAAAAGCCAAAACCCCTCTATCATTGTTTTCTTATAGCCGAATCCTCTAAGGAAAGGGGGCTGTCGACTACTCACTTTAGTCTCTTCAAAGCAACGTGTAAGGGTAAGTGTTTCCTATGCTAGTAATCGATTTGATCTCTTCTTCATAAGTGTGCCGAAATCTTGTGATTAGGCCTTGATTTTAGGCATGGCCGAATGTGCATAGTGCCATAATAAGTGTTTTGTGTGTAGCTAGTGTTAAGGATCATCAAAGGAGTCTTTTGGGATTGAAGTGATCAAGGTAAGTCATATTGGATATTCGGCCAAAGGCCTAGTTGGTAACCTAGACTTATTTCTCAAAGGTTTAAAAGCCGAAAACTGACCAAAACAAGTGATCTAGTATAGGCCGATTGTAAGAAGAACCAACACAATGTTTTCGGGATTTGTTTGATAAACCAATCGGCAACAAGGTAAGTTTCAGGATTTGATTAATTGGCCGAATGGCCTTTAGCTAAAATATTGCATGTTGGCCGAATGTAGGAACTTGAAATCCAAGGATCTAGGACGCTAGATTGAGTCTCCGGGATTTGGAGTAAATTCGCTAAGTATACCAGGTCTGTACCCCACACTATTTCTTAATAGATTTTATGGCAATGTTTAATATATATATATATATATATATATGTTATTAAGAATGTGAAAAGTATGGCTAAGGTACCATACAATGGTACAAAGTACTCAGGTACGTTTTCCTATTCCTACTGGGAATTATGATAAGATCTGTTAAGACACGTATGTGACTCTATAGGAATGTGAATAGAGAATATGGCATGATAATGCATGATTTTGTATGACACGGGCATTTGGGTGAATATTAAAGGGGAAGTGAATGTGGTGACTGTTGTCACAATTATCTGAATATGGTGACTTCGGTCACAATATCTGAATGTGGTGTCACATGACACAAAATATTATCTGGTGGCTATGCCACGAAATTATAAGGGCGATGAGCACGTCGGCTGCTGCGACTGCCTTCGATGGTGTGTAGCGGATGGAGGGTTGACTTAGTAGTCCCCACGGTGTGCAGGTTGGTACGGGTGATGTGTAGCGGTTGGTAACTAGGCTTGGGCTTGGGAATGCATCATTAACTGTATATTTTGACATGAATGTGTATGACTTGATATGCCTGAATCTATTTGGACATAGTGTTTGTCTACACATTGAGTCTGTTTGACTCACCCTGTTGTGGGAACATTTTTCAGGTGATGATCAGTAATGGACCGGGTCGGCAGGAGCTAAAGGTGGCCATGCTCAGCAAGGAAATTATTTATTTAGACATTTTATTTTTATTTAAGCACTTTAATTTATTTTGGGTTTGTTTTGATGTAATAAGGCCTTAGTATGAACTTTATTTTATGCATGCACGTTAAATTATGTTATTATGTTACGAAATTTTATCAAATTAAAGTTTAAGTATATTATTTAAAAATAAACCCTAAACGTTTTGACACCTGAAAATAAATGATTTTTAACGAAACTTAAAACAAATTTGGCATGTCTTTTAACTTAAAGTTGTTGAAACTAAGAATGAAATTTTATAAAAACTTATATTTCAAAAATAAACTGGTTTCCAACTTGAGCCCAACCCAAAACGTTTTCCAAAATCACTTAAAGTTTTTTTTCCAAAGTGCAAACGAATTTGAACCGGTTTTTCTTAAGGAACATACCAAATCTGGTCGAGGCTCGTGGGCCGGGTTTGGGGTGTTTCAGCTTGGTATCAGAGCCCAGTTTTAAACTCTCGGCCTTGGGTTTAAGGCCCAAAACGTTTTCAAAAGTTAAGCCCAAAAGAATTTTTGTGAAAGTAGCAAGGTTACTGGCATGGCACCTAAGTCTCTGACCCGAAGTCCACCAGGTAAGTACCCCTATCCCTTGTGTGATTTATATTATGATGTGTAGAAGGGTAGAAATGGAATGGAACGTAGATTAGCATGATAAGTACTTGAACCCTAGGACTAGTTTACCCCAACAAATTTCATAAGACTTTAAATGCCTGATTAAACAAACCTGTGTCTAAGTCGCCGAGTTAGGGTGTGGCAACCATTGTGCGTATGTCTAGGATTGGTATTCGGTGGGAGCTTGGTACTTAAGCAGTCCGCGTGACTCACCTCCTCTCCACTCGAATCCTACCTGGTGCGTAGCTACGGTTCACCCTAACAAAGAAGACTTATTCACGGGCTAAACCCAGAACTAAAACCCGAAAGGGACTAGCCGTTTTTTTTTAAAAAACCCTAGTTTTAAAATTCTTAAAATTCCCCTTTTAATTTGTAAAGACTGTTTTTATAAATCTTTCTGAAATATTTTTGATTTCCAAAATTACTAAAATACCCCTAGTGGTAAAATTACTAAAATGCCCTTGGTTTTAAAATTTACCTTTTTACCCTTGATTTCAATAAAATTTTCTTACTCTGTAAAAGTATCCCAAAACCCTATTTTACGAAAGTCCAAAATACCCCGATTTGAAAAATCTACGAAATTACCTCTGGTTTACCAAAATTACCAAAATAACCCCGATTTCAAAAAAAAAATTTCTGCAACATCTTGTTTTGGAAAATCTTTCTTTCAAAATATCCATGAGTTTGGAGGAATTTCGAAATGATTTTTGTAATTTTCAACTTGACCCCGATTTATTACCAAAATACCTTTGTAGGACAAATGACGAAAATACCCCTAGGTTAGGAACGGACAGAAATGTCCGAAGAGTGAATGTGTATGGGAGATACTATGGAATAGATGTGCTCTTCTGTGAATTAGGATAGAAAACTTGAAACTTTGAAGGATCGAAAGAATCCGTATTAAGCTCTCTTCATAAAATTCTTCGTGAATAATCAGTGGAACAAAGACTAACTCATAAAACTCTCTTAAATCAGATTAAAGCGCAATCGTTAGATATGAGTTCTAGAGGACGCGGTCGTCGTGGACGTGGTCGAGGCAGAATGACTGTGTCGGAACCCGTTAGGTCGGGTCAAGGGTCTGACAATGAGGTACCACCGCCACCACCACCAGCAGCTGTTGGTGCTGAACGGCAAGATCAGACGGGGGATGATGCTGTATCGCAGGCCGTGCTACGAGTTCTTGAAATGGTGGCTGGCACAGGTGGGAGTATGGGAGCTCAGAAATCTGTACCCGAGCGACTTCGAGCCAATGGGGCTGAAATGTTTCGTGGAGTATCTGGTGTGGCACCCAGTACAACTGAATATTGGTTGGAAGCAACAGAACGGATTATGGATGAGTTAGATCTGACCCATGAGGAGAACCTGAAAGGAATGGTGGTGCTGCTACGCGATGAAGCGTATCAGTGGTGGCTCACAGTTCGGGATGGTGCCACAGCTGAGGATCTTACGTGGGAATATGTTAAGGCAGCATATCAAAAGAAATATGTTGGAACCAGATATACTGATGCGCAGAGGAAGGCTTTTCTGGGGCTGGTTCAAGGGAACAAGTCCGTGGCAGAGTACGAAGCTGAATTTCTGAGGTTGAGCCGGTATGCTCGAGGAGTAGTGGCTTCAGAGCATGAGCGATGTGTCCGGTTTGAGGACGGACTAAGGGATGACTTGAGATTGTTAGTCGCTCCACACCAAGAGCGGGAGTTTTCTGCGTTGGTAGAGAAAGCTAAGATAGCGGAAGGAATTAAGGACTCTGTAAGGTAGCACTCTGATTGGAACAAGCAGAAAAGAGGATTTGGGCCGTCAGGATCATCTGGTAATGTTCAGAAAAGGCCTAGAGTTGATGGGCCGCGAGGTCAGCAAGCTGGTACTGGAGGGCAATATCGTACTTGTGATCAGTGTGGGAAGAAACATTTAGGAGAGTGTTAGAAAAAGACTGGAGGATGTTTTAAGTGTGGGTCAAAGGACCATATTATTAAGGACTGTCCTATGAGGCCGGATGGGAATCGACTAGTGGCTTAGAATGTTAATCAGGCTGGTAGTGGTGGTCAGCAGCCTCAGCGAGGTCGTGGTCCGAATGGCTGAAGTAATGGCGCTGGAAGAGGACGTGGAACACCTGGCAGAGGTGCTAATAATAATACTGAAGCAAGACAGCCGGGCTTGGTATATGCAGTTCGCCGTAGGGAAGATGGAGACGCGCCGGACGTCATAACCAGTATGTTCCTTATATTTGGCAAGCCCTATTTTGCTTTGATTGATGTGGGCTTGACCCATTCGTATGTTGCATGTAGAGTAGTGGAAACTCTAGACATATCTCTGAACTTTCTGATAGGGAGATGACTGTAGTAAGCCCACTAGGTCAAACTGTAGTGGTGAATAAGATCTTTCGGAAAGTGCCTCTAGAAATTCAAGGAATAGTATTTGCTACTGACTTAATGGAACTACCTTTCGGAGAGTTCGACCTTATACTCGGTATGGACTGGCTAGTGGAGCATCGAGCTATATTGGATTGTGCCGCTAAACGAATAGAGTTAAGGACGCAAGAGGATGAGGTGGTAGCTATGATAGGAGAAAGAAGAAACTACTTGTCTAATGTAGTTTCTGCACTAAAGGCTGATAAGATGGTTCGGAAAGTTTGCAAGGCGTTCTTGGCCTTTGTTAGTGCATTGGATACGAAAGAGGGAGGAGTTAGTGGAGTTAAAACTGTAAGGGAGTTTGTGGATGTCTTTCCGGAGGAGTTACCTGGAATACCCCCGGATAGGGAGGTAGAGTTTGGGATTGATCTACTGCCTGGTACAGCTCCTGTGTCAATCGCTCCGTACAGAATGGCACCAAAGGAGTTGGTTGAGCTCAAGGCTCAAATTCAAGAGTTGCTCGATCGTGGATTTATTCGACCCAGTGTGTCTCCGTGGGGAGCACCGGTCTTATTCGTGAAGAAGAAAGATGGAACTATGCGTATGTGCATAGATTATCGTCAGCTTAACAAGTTGACCATCAAGAACAAGTATCCTTTGCCAAGGATAGACGACTTGTTCGATCAGCTCAAGGGGGCAGCAGTATTCTCGAAGATAGATCTCAGGTCTGGATATCATCAGCTTAAGGTAAAGGAGGTGGATATCCATAAGACGGCTTTTCAAACAAGATATGGGCACTTCGAGTTCATAGTAATGCCATTTGGATTGACGAACGCCCCAGCTGCGTTCATGGATATGATGAACCGGGTTTTTCAACCATACTTGGATAGGTTCGTCATGGTGTTCATCGATGACATCCTTGTGTACTCCAAGTTTGAGGGAGAACATGATGAGCATCTCCGGATAGTGTTGGAAGTGTTAAGAGAAAATAAGCTGTATGCCAAATTCAGCAAGTGTGAATTTTGGCTTAAGGAGGTTGCGTTTTTAGGACATGTGGTGTTTGCGGAAGGAATAAGGGTGGATCCTAGGAAGATTGAGGCAGTGTTGGATTGGAAACCACCTAAGTTGGTGGCTGAGATTCGTAGTTTCTTGGGATTGGCAGGCTATTACAGAAGGTTTGTGGAAGGGTTCTCGTCGATAGCCGCACCTTTGACATGAATGTGTATGACTTGATATGCCTGAATCTATTTGGACTTAGTGTTTGTGTACACATTGAGTCTGTTTGACTCACCCCGCTGTGGGAACATTTTTCAGGTGATGATCAGTAATGGACCGGGTCGGCAGGAGCTAAAGGTGGCAATGCTCAGCAAGGAAATTATTTATTTAGACATTTTATTTTTATTTAAGCACTTTAATTTATTTTGGGTTTGTTTTGATGTAATAAGGCCTTAGTATGAACTTTATTTTATGCATGCACGTTAAATTATGTTATTATGTTACGAAATTTTATCAAATTAAAGTTTAAGTATATTATTTAAAAATAAACCCTAAACGTTTTGACACCTGAAAATAAATGATTTTTAACGAAACTTAAAAAAAATTTGGCATGTCTTTTAACTTAAAGTTGTTGAAACTACGAATGAAATTTTATAAAAACTTATATTTCAAAAATAAACTGGTTTCCAACTTGAGCCCAACCCAAAACGTTTTCCAAAATCACTTAAAGTTTTTTTCCAAAGTGCAAACGAATTTGAACCGGTTTTTCTTAAGGAACATACCAAATCTGGTCGAGGCTCGTGGGCCGGGTTTGGGGTGTTTCAGACATTGGCTTGCCTTACACTGCATTGATTGACATTGGGTCGACGCATTCATATATTGCTAGTAGGGTGTCTGAAATTTTAAGCGTAGACTCTGAGATTTCCTCTAGGGAGATGACTGTAGTTAGCCCATTAGGACACTCTGTGGTGGTTAAAAATCTTTATCGGGAAGTACCTTTAGAAGTTCAGGGGATAGTTTTCCGGACGGATATAATGGAATTATCGTTCGGGGAGTTTGATTAATTTTAGGCATGGATTGGTTGGGGAAGTATCAAGCTAATGTAGATTGTGCAGCCAAGAGTATGGTGTTAAAAATCCCCGAGGGTGGCGAAGTGTTGGTGATAGGTGAAAGGGGGAACTGCTTGTCAAATGTGGTGTCCGCCTTAAGAGTAGAAAGGATGGTGAGAAAAGGATGCGAGGCAATTCTAATGTTCGTTTGGGCTTTGGAAGCCAAGGAACTAACTGTCGGGGATGTTAGGACGATGAAGGAATTTCCTGATGTTTTCCCCGAAGAGCTTCCGGGATTACCCCCGGATCGGGAAGTGGAGTTTGGTATTGACCTTCTTCTGGGAACAGCGCTAGTATCTATTGCTCCGTACAGAATGGCGCCAAAGGAGTTGGTGGAGTTAAAGGTGCAGATACAAGAGTTGTTGGACAGAGGGTTTATTCGACCAAGTGTGTCGCCTTGGGGAGTGCCGGTGTTATTTGTTAAGAAGAAGGATGGATCAATGCGTATGTGCATTGACTATCGACAGTTGATAAGTTGACCATCAAGAATAAATACCCGTTGCCGAGGATTGATGACTTGTTCGATCAGTTGAAGGGGGCTTCGGTCTTTTCAAAGATAGATCTGAGGTCAGGGTACCATCAGCTTAAGGTCAAGAAGGCGGATATTCATAAGACGACATTTAGGACTCGCTATGGTCACTATGAATTCATGGTGATGCCATTTGGATTGACCAACGCGCCAGCAGCGTTTATGGATATGATGAACTGAGTGTTCCAACCCTACTTGGATCGGTTTGTCGTGGTATTTATAGATGACATCCTAGTTTATTCAAAATCAGAAGAAGAGCATAATTCACATCTTCAGGTGGTTTTGCAGATTCTGAGGGAGAAGCAGTTGTATGCCAAATTCAGTAAGTGCGAATTTTGGCTAAGGGAAGTTAGTTTTCTAGGTCACGTTGTGTCAGCAGAGGGAATTAGGGTTGACCCTCGGAAAATTGAAGCGGTGTTGGATTGGAAGCCGCCTAAATCGGTGGCGAAAATTCAGAGTTTTCTTGGTCTGGCAGGGTACTACTGAAGGTTTGTTGAAGGATTTTCTTTAATTGCGGCACCATTGACTAAGTTGTTACAGAAAAGGGTTCCGTTTGTTTGGTCTAACAAGCAGCAAGAGAGTTTCGAGAGGTTCAAAAGGATCTTGACGGAGGCTCCGGTGTTGATTCAGCCAGAGGCAGGAAAGGAGTTCGTGATTTATTGTGATGCTTCACACACGGGATTAGGATGTGTGTTGATGCAAGATGGTAAGGTGGTTGCGTATGCATCTCGGCAGTTAAGACCACACGAATCAAATTATCCTACGCATGATTTGGAGTTGGCGGCGGTGGTATTTGCCTTGAGGATTTGGAGACATTATTTGTACGGGAGAAATCCGTCATTTATACCGATTATAAGAGCTTAAAATACCTGTTGACCCAGAAGGAGTTGAATCTAAGGCAAAGGAGGTGGATCCAGTTGTTAAAGGATTATGACTGCTCGATCGAGTACCATCCGGGCAAAGCTAACGTGGTAGCGGATGCCCTGAGTCGTAAAGTAATCTCTAACTTGAGAGCGATGTTTGCTCACCTCAGTTTATACGATGATGGGAGGTTATTAGCTAAACTTCAAGTGAAACCTTCTTGGGTCAGTCAGGTCAAGGAGAAGCAGCAGACCAATGAGTTACTAAAGGGGAAGTTTCCGATAGGATCAAGTGAGGGATCAACGGAATTTAGTGTGAATGAGGAAGGGCTATTTTGTTTTCAAGGGAGAGTGTGCATGCCGAAAGATCCTGAGTTGAGGCGTAAGATTTTGTTAGAAGCGCATAGTAGCCCATACGCTATGCACCCTGGAGGGAGTAAGATGTATCGAGATTTGCGAGAACAGTTTTGGTGGCCGGGCTTGAAGCGAGAGGTAACTGAACTGGTGAGTAAGTGTTTGACCTATTAGCAGGTAAAGGCGGAGCATCAGTTACCATCAGGGTTGTTGCAGCCGGTGAAGATTCCACAATGGAAGTGGGAAAGGATCACAATGGACTTTGTTAGTGGGCTACCTATCACGCTTACTAAGAAAGATTTAGTTTGGGTGATTGTTGATCGCTTGACGAAGTCTGCTCATTTCATACCAGTACGTGTCGATTACTCTCTGCAGAAATTGGCCAAGCTATACATAGCGGAGGTAGTGAGGTTTCATGGAGTACCAGTATCAATCATATCGGACAGGGACCCTAGGTTCACATCACTATTTTGGAAGGCGTTGCATCAAGCGTTGGGTACGAAGTTGGATTTCAGTACATGGTTCCATCCTCAGACCGATGGTCAGTCTGAGCGGGTAATTCAGATCTTAGAGGACTTGTTAAGGGGTTGTGTCATTGATTTCAAGGGTAGTTGGGAAGAGTTCTTACCGTTGGCGGAGTTTGCGTACAACAACAGTTACCAGTCTAGTATTCAAATGGCGCCCTACGAAGCATTGTATGGGCGGAGGTGTCGTACTCCTACTTGTTGGACGGAACTAGGGGAACGTCGGATTTTGGGTCCGGAGTTGGTTACCGAGACAGAGGAGAAAGTTGAGTTAATTCAGGCTCGATTAAAGGAGGCGTCAGACAGACAGAAGTCCTATGCTGACCTGAAGCGTAAGGACATAGAATTTGCAGTGAGTGACAAGGTTTTCTTGAAGGTGTTGCCATGGAAGAAAGTATTAAGGTTTGGACGAAAGGGTAAGTTAAGTCCCAGATTCATCGGACCATATCAGGTGTTGAAACGAGTAGGATCGGTAGCTTATCAGCTAGAGCTACCTTCTGAGCTAAGCTAGATTCACAATGTATTTCATGTCTCTATGTTGAGACGATATCATTCGAATCCATCTCATGTGGTGCCAGTGGAAGAAATCGAGGTAAGACCCGACCTATCCTTTGAAGAGGAACCAGTGGAAATCTTGGATCGTGATGTCAAAGTATTGCGAAGGAAGACTGTTCCATTGGTTAAGGTTCTATGGCAGAATCACAGTTCTGAGGAGGCTACTTGGGAACCAGAGGAGACGATGCGACAGCAGTACCCGCATCTATTCTGACCAGGTAATTTCAAGGTCGAAATCTCTTTAAGGGGGTAGAACTGCAACATCCTGAATTAATGGGCCTTTGCATTTGTTGTGTGTTACGTATAATGTGTTAATTAGAGTGTTTAAGGGGTTCAGATTGAGCTCAAGGATTGGGCTGAGGCCTTAATCAAATTTTCTGTTTGGACATTCTAGTGGAAAGCCAGTTAGGATAAGGCTTAAAATATGTTATCTGTGTTTTAAAATACAAAATAGGCTTGGCTAGTGGCAAAGTGTCGCCACTTAAAGAGCAGGGAAGTGGCGTCAATTGAGGAGGCCCAAATTCAAGTTGCATGAAGCCCAATTCCTTTAATTAAATTTTAGCTAATTTTCGGCATTTAAATAGATAGAGTGGGACGGCAATAAGGCTTAAAAATAGGAAGATTTACTCGAGTGGATAATGCTAATAATATGGCAGATAAATGAGGGAAGAGGTGGTGTTATTTAGGCCTCTTTCGGAAGTGTGAGTAGATAAAGATAAGGGAGAAAGGGTAAGAGTTATCTGCTGATCAACAGTGGTTGCCGAATTTCCATCTCTTGGGGGGGAGAAATCGGTTTTTTTATGCTATAGGGGTGCTGAAATTTCCCTCACTAGTTGATTAATTTTAAGTTCTCGGGTAAAATTTTGTTTAAGTGGGGGGATACCTTTTTATTTTCGGCATTAGGGTTTTATTCTCCCACTCTCTTCTTCAATTTCGACATTAGGGTTTCTCTATTCCCCAATTCCCTGCAAAAGCCGAAATCCCTAAGCCTATTCTCTCATCTTCACTTCTATGCAGAAGCCGAAACTCTGAACTTTCTTCTCATCTCCATAGCCGAATACCTCATATTCTCTTTTGCCGATCTCTTCACTAAAAGCCGAATCTACATAGATTTCTTCCTATCATCTTCTCTTTTTTTTGATCTTCTCAAAAGTCGAAATCTTCTAGGAGTTGCCGAATTCTCTGTATAGGTAGGTGTCGATTTCTTCTGATCTATTCTTTTTTCTCTTTCGATTTTTAGAAGACAAAGCCGAAAGGCTAATGGATTGTTGGTTTCTTGTGTTTACGTGTTGGGCGACATTTGAGAAGTGAAGTAGATCATTTAGATCTAAAAGCCGGAAACTACTAGTCTCTGAGTTTCAATCTCCTTTCGGGATTTCAAGGTAACGAGATCTCTTTAGATTTTCGTTAGGTTCGTTTATCGTGTTTATAATCTTAACTTTATGATATGGATTAACAACCATATGTTGTGAAGGTAGCAGCTGATATGGTCTTTTGATGGAATCACATGTCGGTTAGGCAAAGGAGGGGATTGGATCTGTAAAACCAATCCCTAAGTTTAAGAAACGAGTGGTGTCAGCAGTACGGGATTGGCCACCGGGTTGTGGACCGGCTTCAGAACAACACCTTAGACAGATAGCAGTCGTATCGGTTTCTGATAGTGTTGACATAGAAAGGTTCGTCTTGTCTGTAATCAGGTGTGTAGATCTCTAACACATTAAATAATCTGTAATAAATATGTTATAGGCTAAAAGCCGGAAAAAGGCTGTAAAGATAGTCGTATTACCCAATAAGGGTAGGCAAGGGATGCCAGGTACGTAATCATAGAAATCTCTCTATGTGTATCGATGTATGTGATAGTCTTTGAAATTTAGGTAGTATATTGTTTTGTTTCTGCGTGGACGTATGCATGGGATGGGGTTAATATGATGAAGGGGAAGAGCATGTTTATGGGCCACTTGGTGATCGGTGGTTAAACCACGAATTATAAAGTTAGGTCACAATAGTGATCGGTGGCTAAGCCACGTTAAATTTATTCCTGATTACTAGGAATAGGCAGCATGACTGTCGATATGGTGTGTAGCGGTTGGTGGGTTGATTGTAGAAATCCCCGAGGTGTAATGGCTGGTACGGGCTGGTGTGTAGAGGATGGACTACTAGGTTGGGTTGGGCCATGTTGCATGTAAATATTTTGTTGCCATTGTGTATGGGCCAAGGCCCATAATGTGTTTGTGGGCCTCAAGCCTTTTATGTGTTTTCGGGATTTGCACACTGAGTCTTGGTGACCCACCCTTTATTTTCCCTAATTTTTCAGATGAGCAGTAGATCGTGGACATGGGAGCCGAGGCGGACTCGAGGGGCCATCAAGTTTTTATTTCCATAAATTATTTTCGGTTTTCCTTTAAGTTTTAATTTTGGGACCATTTATGTAATAAGGCTGCATAGCTTAGGTTATCAATTTATATGTGTTAATGTTTATATTTTGAATTTGTTCTAAAGACTTAATTCTTATAAGTAATGAAATGGGAATTTCAAACACGTTTAACGCAAAGATATGTTTTTACAAAAAAAAAAAAAAACTACAAAGGTTTTCTACAAATAGCACGTATTTATCAAATCCCTTCAAAGAGAAGTTTTCAACTGTTAACCCGTAGCATACCAGATCTGGTCGTGACGTTTGGGCCGGGTTTGGGGTGTTACAACATTATAATTAACAAAATTAATGGCTAACATTAACCCTGTAAATCACAATCATTCAACAAGCGAGTTTTGTAAATACGAGTCATTTAATCACTTCATTTGTACAGTATCAACCATTATCAAGTCGCGATAGAGTATTTGTAATCATGAATGCATGAACAAGTCTTTCACAAGAAATTATAATAATGCATCAGTTGCATATCATCATTAGATCATTTAACTATTAAAATTTCAGCCCGATGAACGATATAAGCAGATACAGATACGCGATTAACCATCCAAAATACTCCAGAACGCTTAAACGAGCTAAACCAACTGTGAACACACCTTCGCACCAAGTGCCTAGCCCGTAGGCTAACATCCCTCTAGTAACACACCTCAACACCAAGTGCCAAGCCTAAAGGCTTTACATCTGCCCCCGGTAACACACCGGAAACACTGTAAATATAACACGATAGTCTGCAACAAATGCTGGACTCTGGTATATTCAGTGAACATGAATAAATCAGGAATCATCATCTCATCTCAACTCAAACTCGTACAGCGCGCAATATAACCTATTGGCATGCCAATTGTATACTATCCTATGTTCATCCGGGATCGATATACAAAACCATATTATAACTTATAATTCAATTACATTTCTCACCTTGAATCACCTTTATAATTATATCATTAAATATATATAATTATTTAATACATTATAAAATCACATGTTAAAAAAAATGCAAATTATACTAAATTAAACCATATGAACTTACTAGGGTTAAACTGTAGAAACAACAAAAGTTTAGAGACTAATTAACAATCTTCCCTTTTTCACGATTATCAACTTGATCTTGATCTATAATATAATTTATTTCAATTATTAGCCTCAGTTTCACATTCTTTTCAATTTAATACATATAATTTCTTATTTACAATTTTTACACATTTGCCTTAAACTTTTACACATTATACAATTTAATCCTTAAACCAAAAGGAGGTTATCTCCACAATTAATTCTATACCCATGTAATCGAGTTTTAAGCCATCTTGGTACAACCCTTAAATTTAAAAAATTCACAATAAAACCAATCAAACTTCAACATTTTACCTATTTAATCCCTAAACTTAAAATTACTAAAAATCACTTTACAAATTAATCATATCTAACAACCAAGTTTCCAACAAAACCAATTAGCACCAAAAACATTCAAAAATCATCAATGACATAATCTCCATACTTTAATAATTTCACAAATTAGCCTACTAACTAGCTAGATTTCATCATAATTAGCTTAAAACTTAAAAATTATGAAGAATGAACTAAGAAATACATACATGCACATTGAAATAGAAAAACCGAAGCTCTAAAGCTTAGAAATGGAGTTTTCGGTTGTTGATAGAAGAAAATAAAGAAGATGTTTTTATTATAATATTAACTTTATTAATTAATTTAACATATATAACATATAAAGTACAAATAAAATGAATGTTTACCATCCACTAAATCCCAATACGGACAAATTACCACTTTAAGTCATGCCATAATATTTTTATAACCCTTTGACCCAAATTAACAATAGAAGTTGACTTTTGCACTTTTTATAATTTAGTCCTTTTTCTTTAATTAACTATCAAAACACTAAAATTTTCTAACCAAAGTTCACTATACATATATAGTCACTCTGTAAATATTTAATAAAAAAATTACAGCCTCAATTTATAGAAATGAGGTCCCGATACCTCATTTTTTAAAACCACTTGACTTTAGGGACAGACAATTCATTTTTACTATTTGTTCAATAAGTTAAAATTTATTAGATCCAAAATTCTATATATTACCAAATTTGACTCGTAAATATTAAATAGTAATATTTACGGGCTTACTCATCGGATTTGTGGTCCTAAAACCATTGTTTTGACACCACTAGAGAACGGGTTATTACAAAGTGCCTCATAAATTAATTCTTCCAAGGTAACTGTAGAGCAGATTTTTCACAATTTGTGCAAAAATGGCAAAAATATCCCAATTTATGCAAAATTATTATAAAAATAATTAAAAATTAAAATGTTTCATAAATTAAGCTCAAATTAATTATTTTACAATAAAAGTATAAAATTCAGCAAATATTACTTGGAAACTGCATGAATTAGTGCTTAAAAGGTGCTAAAAAGCCTATATGTTTTAGTGTTTCCACACCCCAAACTTAATTCATTGCTCGTCCCGAGTAAAACACAAATTGCAAACAAAATTTAAGAAAATCACCTTTGAAAAATTTCTTCAACAATCATTTCCCACAATTATGAGTAATTATGCTCAAGAACATGAATTTTGGAATTATGCAACTCGAGTATACATATTGTTCAAATTGTTCTCAATTATTATCACAATAGCAAGAATAGACTAAATGCTTTATCAGTAAAAATATGCTAAATTCTTACCAGTTAACTTTTATTTCCTTATTTAAGACTAATTGCAATCCCTAAGTTTAATTATGCCTTCATAAATTGAATTTAGAAATTTCTCTCCTCTAATGTAGTCGGCACAGAAATCTGAATCAATAGGTGTTTTAAATAGGTTGTAACGTGGCTAGGCTAGGGGTAGGTAAAATATAGATATTTTTAAGCTAAAAACCCTAGACTCAGCTTGCATCAGACCTACGATATAAATACCTTCAAATTCACCAACTCATTTTGTATTTGAGTACCCATGCTCCTTGTACATCTATTTTGTCAAGTACATATGCTCTCTCTCTCTCTCTCTCTCTTTAACCCATTCGAGCATATTACTGCATGTACTACAAATTTTTTTTGAGAATTTGATACTTTTTCTCAACTCCTCCAAACTTATTTTCCGAGAATATCTTGGTTAGACTGAGTCTAGTGTTTGAGGCAATTTAGAGATAATTATGAGAGAGGTGACGACTTATTATTGCAAGGTACAAATAAAATCAGGCTATATAGTCTCAAAGTTAGGTTTTAAGGGATAAATATTCATTAAGATTGGCTTGAAAGGCTGAAACGGTCCAAACAAAAGTTTACCTAAATCATTTTCAAAATTCCATACTTCCTAGGATTTCATCTCAAGAAATTACTAAGTCAATTCTAGAGACTTAAATTTTCATGCATTCTTAGCTTTTTGAAGGAATTAAAAATTTTACGGTTTGATTTACATACTTTATTAAGAGTAACATTAATTTCATAATGCAGCTAACATAACAATTATTGAGATAATAGAACTTTATTTCCACTAAAGTTTAGCATAATTAACAAAAATTCACATTTTTGAGCAAAATATAACTTAATAATATTATAAGAAAAAATTATTCTGAATTTTTTTTTTTCAATTTTTGGTCCCCTACTTAAAATGAACAGTGTCCCCATTGTTAAAAACAATAAATAGAAAGAAAATATAGAAGTGAATAGATACTGTACACCAGGTAGGATCCTAGGAAAATGAGGTGAGTCAAATTTTACTACGTAAATACCAAGCTTTGCTAGACAGATCCAATCCTAGACACGTACATATCTATTGTCACACTTCTTATTTTGCAAATTGTTCAATTTTATTAATGATTTCAACCTCTTGTTTTATAATGTGAGAAATAAAAATATCCTAAAAGAACATAAGCCTAAAGACATAAAATATCCTAAAAAAATAAAATAAAATAAAGTAAAGACAATCCCCTATTTTTTTATTTCTTTGCAGACATCTCAGAATCTGACCTATCTTTTGCTTCATCGCCCTTGTTTTTGCTCGAATCGTCTCGTTCCTTCTTTGACATTGGAGTCCGTGGATCGAATATAAAGTCTTGGTTGTCAATGGAAGTTTTTGGCCCTTAAGATTTAAAATTTTACTTGGATCAAACACACTAGATTGGGTCCGTCTTCACGGACCTTCATTGATTGAAATTATGCTGGTAGTAGTAAATGATCCTACCAATTGGGACTTGAGTTTCCCTGGATCAAATACTCGTGTTTGGTACCAACTTCTCTGACTTTCATTGGGTCCATCTTCTCCAGCTTCAAGCAATCTTTTGTATGGATACGAAGAAGAACAATTATTTTGAATATCTGCAATATGCCATATGATGTCCTTCTCATGGCTTTTTAGGTTCACAGGTAACTCTAATTCGTGGATTTCAATCAAAACTGGAAATGTTAATCTCCCTGGTTCAACCCAAGGTTTTGGAAAGAATTCGTTCATATTTGTTTCCAACAAAGTTAGATTTTCATCCTTGTCATTGTTACATGGTAGATTAGAAGCCAAGATACGCTCTAATGGATTGTTACACCTTAAACCCGGCCTAGAAGTTTAGACTGAATCCCAGATGTTACATTGATCATCGAAGTGAACGTAGGTAAATTTTTGCAAAATAATTAACATGTCGAATCATGTTATTTTATATTTTAAAAACCAGTCAGTAAAAATTACAGTTAAGGTAGTATATATAAGGCAGATTAAAAATGAATAAAACTTAAATAAGAATTTGTACCACAGTTTTATAAAACCATACACTTCAATATTGAATATCAAAGTAGAAATTGAAAAAATACAAACTGATAGTTTATTTTCCCCTGAGACTATCTGAGACCTCCACATACCGAGCCCAGCACTAGAAAATTGAAAAGGTACCTGAAATGGTAACACTAAGAGGGGGTGAGCTACTTGAGCTCAGTGTGAGTTCAAAACAAAACACGAGATAGGAAAAAAACGAAAGTTCAATCAGTAGTGCAACAAATTCTCAAATACTCAAAGAGTTAGAAAGCATACTTGGGACTAACGTCCCAATAGAACACAACAATCAGAGCACACCAAGTACACATCGAAACTCAACATAAGTGCTGTTAAGACAAATAGAATACATACAACCAATCTTACAGTCAGAACTCATAGACATATGCAGATGAAATCCAGTTAGGTGATAAAACCTACCCGTCCAGCCAACACACCTCTTCGTCCCCCAATCACACCCCATAAGATTTGTTTAAGCTCATCCAACAAAAACATACGACTTAGGACCTCGAAATGCCCATCCAACCCTACACACCATGTAAGTGGACTAAGCCACTCAGATATTAATACGCAGCAGAGCTGTCGTATTTGCAGTATAGTGCATTGTGGTAATCCATTGTACAAACATGTTGCAGTTTAAACTACCAGATCAGATAATAGTGCGCAACAAAGCTGACGCACATGCAGTACAGTGCGATAAATCGCTGTACGAATAAGTTGCAGTAAAACTGCCGGATTAGTTCAGAATCAGGCTCCCTTCTCTTCGCAGTCCCACCCAAATCTTAACTTTATGCAAGTGTATGTATGGACACAATCTATCAGAACAGTGACACATTTACAGACAGTCAGACAGAACATATATGCACACACACACACCCAATTAACCAGGTTAAGAGTTAGACATCTCACACAACAATTACAGATAACACCTAACCACTGAAGCCCAAATCGAAGTCTTATCGACCCTTACTAAAGCTTAGACAAGGGTTGAAGCACACAGACACATTTTCAGATTAGAGACATGCACAGAACCAAAACAAGTGCCTTCAGACCACATACCCGTGTGCTCTGGCAGTGTGGAATTGCCTAAGTCGTGTGGGAGGTCAAAAGCCCATGTGAAGAGGGGGGACGGCCGTGTGACTGAGGCACATGCCCGTGTGAAGTGAGGCACACGGTCATGTGACTGAGGCACACGCATGTGGAGACCCGGGACATGGCCTTAGGAGTTGGCCATGTAACTCTCTGTCCAAAACACACGCCAGTGTGGGATCCCTAAATCCCCAAATTAGCCACATGGTCATGTGGCACCAAATCACTCAAACCCTAATTCCCAAACATGGGCAGGGGACATGGCCGTGTGAAAATCGAAAAAAAATCCCCAAATCGACCACACGGCCATGTGTCCAAGCCGTGTGACGCCCTAATCAGCCTGGAAACCCTAATTCCTAAAAGCACATGGCCGTGTGAACTGGTACACACCTGTGTGGACGTCCATGTGGTCACGAAACCACTTCAGAACAAGTCAAAAATGTCGTTTCAACCATCAAAATAGCCCCTATCCTTCTCAATGACAAGAGTATATCAAGATATGTAATAATCCTCATACTATTTCACCAACTGATACCGACAATTTAGAAAACACTCAAGCAATGTCGAAACAATAATTCGTAAAATAAGAATAGTCAAGGTTCGAATCCCACACCTGATTCGTAGTTGAAAGTGTCCAGAACCCGACTTGAATACAGAGAAAAATGAAGCTCCGTGAAAACCACCATACAACCCTTTTTCCAAAAAATAATGGAAAAGAACAAAAGAAAAACCCATAGAGGGAGAGGGAGAACGTGCCAAAACAAAATAAATCCCCAAAAATAAAAATAAAAGTAAAGTAAAAAATATTTAATAAATCATTTAACAAAATAAAAATATTTCTCCCAAAATTCACCCACACAGATTCGAACACGTGACCTAGTAGGCCCATTCTGACACTTAAACGCACAACTAAACACAATAGCACAACCTACTCACTGACCCTAACCATAAAACTCAAAACTTCTAACCTCAAAATTTGGGGTGTTACAACTCTCCCCTCCTTAAAGAAATTTCGTCCCCAAAATTTCCAACTAACAGAACAGTGGTATATCACAAACTACACCACCACGCTCCCGCTGCGCACTCTCGCCCGAGCAGAACCCAATCAAACCTAAGACCTCTCACACAAACCCAGAATACTTAACCACTAAAGTCGATACAGAGTTATCCTATCACACAAAATTTCAATACTCTAATATAAACATCGAAATGTTCACAATCTTACCTGTCCCAAAATCGTCAAGCCCACTCTCGGATCCAATGCTCAGTGGACCCGCATCGAAAACAAGCTCCCTCCTTTTTTTTTGACACTTGCCTAGATGACACTTATTATAGTGCTCACAAAATTGAGAGCTCGCACCACTACCAAACCCCTCCGTAAAACTACTATTGCCACTCAAATGCGTTCTAAGATGCTTTGAAGAACGGGGCTCCAACCTCGGAGGACTACGATCCCTTTTCTTCCAACAATTCATGCACCTAGCTTGAAACGTTTCACTAGTCTCCCTTATCCTAGCCTCGAACACTTTCTCCAATACTTCCCCCACTACCCGAGTTAATGCCTCAGTACCAAGCTCCGGATTATCGCTACCCGAAGGTGACAGAATTACACTAAAGCCCAACTCCTGAACACACTCATGCCCCTAAGAAGTAAATGACTCCTCGCGATCTTGCTTACCTTCCATATTAATCTTGTCGCTAACTTAGAATATCTACATTTTCAGAAACGATCACCAAATAAATGCAAAAATCTACATTTCAAACATCACACTTTCAAATTTCAACCTGGACAAGCATCAGAGTCTCAGGCAGTTCAATTTCGTGAAACATTTTCAAAACATAATCATTCAACTTACTGTGGTACAATTTCTGAAGTTTTTTTTTAAAAACAACCACGTACGTACACAGAATGCGCAAAAACACAGGCCAAGTTTTTGTAAACCTGGCTCTGATGCCACTAAATGTAACACCCTAAACCTAGCCTAGAAGTTTAAACCGAATCTCAGATGTTACATTGATCACCAAAGTGATCGTAGGTAAATTTTTACAAAACAACTGACATGTCGAATCGTGTAATTTTATCATTTAAAAACCAGTCAGAAAAAATTACAGTTAAGGTAGTATATATAAGGCAAATTAAAAACGAATAAAACTTAAATCAGAATTTGTAACACAATTTTATAAAACCATACACTTCAATACTGAATATCAAAGTAGAAACTGATACACAAACTTATAGTTTATTTTCCACTGAGATTGTCTGAGACCTCCATTTATTTTCCACTGAGATTGTCTGAAACCTCCGCATACCGAGCCTAGGGCCAGAAAATCAAAAAGGTACCTAAAAGGGAAACACTAAGAGGGGGTGAGCTACTCGAGCTTAGTGTGAGTTCGAAATAAAATAAGAGATAGGAAAAAAATGAAATTTCAATCAGTAGCGCAACAAATTCTCAAATACTCAAAGAGTCAGAAAGCATACTTGGAACTAACGTCCCAACAGAACACAACAATCAGAGCACACCAAGTACACACTGAAACTCAACGTAAGTGCTGTTCAGACAAATAGAATACAGACAGCCAATCTTACAGTCAGAACTCGTAGACATATCAGATGAAATGTAGTCAAGTGATAAAACCCACCCGTCCAGCCAACACACCTCTCCGTTCACCAATCACGTCCCATAAGAGTTGTTTAATCATCCAACCAAAACACACCACTTAGGACCTCGAAAGGCCTATCCAACCCTACACACCATGTAAGTGGGCTAAGCCACTTAGATATTAATACGCAATAGAGCTTTCATATTTGCAGTACAGTGCAATGAAGTAATCCACTGTACAGACATGTTGCAGTTTAAACTGCTAGATTAGATAATAGTGCACAGTAAAGCTGACGCACATGCGGTACAGTGCGATAAATCATTGTATGAATAAGTTGCAGTAAGACTGCCAGATCAGTTCAGAATCAGACTCTCTTCTCTTCCTAATCGCTCTCAAATCTTTACTTTATGCAAGTGTATGTATGCATATAATCTTTCATAATAGCGACACATTCAATGACAGTCAGACAAAACTGATATGCACACACACACACCCCCAGTTAACTGGGTTCAAAGTCAGACATCTCACACAACAATTACAAATAACACCTAACCACCGAAGCCTAAATCGAAGTCTTATCGACCCTTACTAAAGCTTAGATAAGGGTTGAAGCACACAAACACATTTTCAGATTAGAGACACGTACAGAACCAAAATAAGTACCTTTAGGCCACACGCCCGTGTGCTCTGGCAGTGTGGAATTGCTTAGGCCGTGAGAGAGGTCAAAAACCCGTGTGAAGAGGGGCACACGGTCGTGTGACTGAGGCACACACTTGTTTGTGTGAAGTGAGGCACATGGCCATGTGACTAAGGCACAAGCCCGTGTGGACCTGGGACATGGCCTTAGGAACAGGCCGTGTAACTCTCTGTCCATTTGCACTAAATTTGAGTACAGGGCTGACACGGCCATGTGAGGGTCTCAAACTCTTGTGTACCCACCAGACACGGTAGTGGGTCCAAAACACACGCCTGTGTGGGATCCCTAAATCCCAAAATTAGCCACACGGCCGTGTAGCCAGGCCGTCTGGCACCAAATCACTCAAACCCTAATTCCCAAACACACATGCCCGTGCGCCCAAGGGACACGATCGTATGAAATTTGACAAAATCCCCAAATCAACCACAAAGCCATGTGGCTAGGCCGTGTGACACCCTAATCAGCCCGAAAACCCTAATTCCTAAAAGCACACGGCTACATGAACTGGCACAAGCCCATGTAGCCGCCCATGTAGTCACAAAACCACTTCGGAACAAGCCAAAAATACTGTTTCAGCCACCGAAATAGCCCCCATCCTTTGCATTGACAAGAGTATATCGAGATATGCAGTAATCCCCACACTATTTCACCAACTAATACAGACAGTTTAGAGAACTCTCAAGAAATGTCAAAACAATAATTCGCAAAATAAGAATAGTCAAGGTTCGAATCCCACACCTGATTCGTAGTCGAAAATGTCCAGAACCCAACTCGAAGACAGAGAAAAACGAAGCTCCGCGAAAACCACTACACAACCCTTTTTTCCAAAAAGAAAAGAAAAAGAACAAAGGAAAAACCCAAAGAGGGAGAGGGAGAACGTGCCAAAAGAAAATAAATCCCCAAAAATAAAAATAAAAGTAAAGTAAATAAAATATTTAATAAATCATTTAACAAAATAAAAATATTTCTCCCAAAATGCACCCACACAAATTCGAACACATGATGTAGAGATAAACTAACACACACTCAACCACCAGACAGCAGGCCCATTCTGACACTTAAACGCACAACTAAACACAATAGCACAACCTACTCACTGACCCTAACCATAAAACTCAAAACTTCTAACCCCAAAATTCAGGTTGTTACATAGATCGTCTGCTGAGTTGAGTCCTTCACTTGTAAGGATCAATGATTCTATCTCGAATGTTGAATAACATTCCTCACCTGCATCAGAATATTTCATAGATTTGAATAAATTGAAGGTTACATGATCATCTTGTACTCGTATCGGAGTTCCCATTTCTGGACATCTATCAATGTTCTCCTAGTTGCCAAAAATGGCCTTCCCAGAATAATAAGGACGTTCTTATCTATTCAAAATCCAAAATAAGAAAATCAGTACGAAATATAAATTTTTCAACACGTACTAGAACATCTTCAATCTTTCCCTCCGGGTGTGCTATCAATGAGTTTGCTAGTTGAAGTGTAATAGTTGTCGGCCTAACCTCGTAAATCCCTAATCACTTGAATACAGACTTGGGCATTATATTGTAACAACCCTTTTTCAGTAAAATTGGAGCAGTGGTTTCGGGACCACAAAATTGAAGTCAAAAAAATATTTTATTATTATT
Source organism: Gossypium australe (assembly GCA_005393395.2). Classification (NCBI taxonomy): domain Eukaryota; kingdom Viridiplantae; phylum Streptophyta; class Magnoliopsida; order Malvales; family Malvaceae; genus Gossypium; species Gossypium australe. Next base: position 85,978,477 of record CM016620.1, on the reverse strand, counting down.
TCATTGCCTACAACATGATAGTAATGCCATATAGAAATTTTGTTAAGGAATTTTACCGTTTACATGCTCAATTTGATAAAAAAAAAGAGACTAAATCGCGTAAAGTGCAAAAGTTGAGTTCTTGTAGCTAACGAAATTAAATAGCTATATAACCTTAAAGTATGAGCCATTATATGGTAATTAGACCATTTATATGTTAGTGGATGAGCATCGTTTGGCATAGGTGTAATTATTAATGTTTTAAAAGGCTATGTGTAATTTAGTAATTAAATGTTAAATTAAATAAAGTAAAATAAGCTTTCATCTTTTATTGTCTTCTTCAACCGATTTTCACAAGAAAAAGTAGCCATTTTTGAAGCTAGAGTACGACCATGCTTGTTTGGCTCGATTATGTATGTATTGTCCTCTTTTTATTGATTTTTATGTTTTTGTGATCATTGTAGCTTAATCTAGGTAGCCTAGGGACTAATTTGTGAAACTGTTAAAATATTAGGGTTTTTCCATTGATGAAGATACATGATTTTTGATGTCTGATGAAAGAAGATGGATGGCTGTTGATAGATAAACAACTTTTGTTAAGTGATTTTTGGTACAAATGCCAAATAGGAATTAAATTGAAAAATAGTAAATATTTCATGGTATAAAATGTGAATTAGTGAAATGTGTGGGCTGCTATAAGTGTATAAGATATTTGGCTAGGCTTGGGTAAGGGTAAAATTGTATGAATTTTATTTTCTGAGCCTAAGGACTAATTTGCAAAGAAGTTAAAAGTATAGGGGCAAAATGGTAATTTTTCTAAAAAGATAATTTTGGGCTAAATTGAATGAATTATATATTAAATTGAGTTAAATTTATTTGTTTAGATCAAGACAGACCTCGTACGACTTTAGATCGGGACAAAGAGAAAGTCTTGGATTAATCGCCTCCGTATCCACGTATACTCGTCGAGGTAAGTTCGTGTGATTAAATTGTGTTTATATGTTTTATATTGACTTATTTATGAATGGTGAGTTGTTATAAATATACATGGTTTCATATCCAACGAAGTTCGATAAATACCGAGTCCTGTTTGAACCTTAGGAATCCACAGGATACAAATGACATGTCATTAGGGTTTACATGATTTGAGTGCTGGTTTTGAACATCCTACCAATGCCTGAGGTCTAGAATGTGTTGTGGATACTCCACAGTTCGTGTGAGTAGCATTGTGTAGCTACATTCTAACTCACAACTCATGAGAGTATACCGATTACTGCTCGTGAGAGCATACCGATTACAACTCGGGTGAGCATACCGATTCACAGCTTGTATGAGCATACATATACATGAATTGATGGATTACTATTATATCAGCTAGCACACTATGGTGAGCTATCCCAGGTATCCAACGGTATCCTAAACGGTTTAACGGGCAATGATCCAATACGAAATGATAAGAGTTTGACACGAACTATTACAAGTATATACATAAATTATATGGAAATGTTGTTACATGGTATATGGAAACTTGAATTGGTAGATACATGTTTTTGGAACTTGATCAATTGATGTATTCATCCATGTTAATTGGCTTATATATGTAATTACATGGCTAACATGGATGGTGCATATGTGCTTAGGCATTTGGCTAAATTATATTGGGATATGAATGTTTACTTACCTATTATATGACTAAAAAGTAAGTTAAAATCTATGTTATACAAACTTACTAAGCTTAAATGCTTACTCTGTGTTACTTTCTGTGTTTTATAGTGAATCAAAAGCTCGTTCGGGTTGGAAGTGAAAACCGCCTTACCCGTATCTGATGCTAGTACAGGGTACGAAGCGTTACCTTTCTTAAAAACAAGCATACAAGCAATTCCGGGTTATGAGATTTCGTTCAAATTTAAAACCTTTCAAACTTTGTCTTAAAATCCCTAATATGAGCCCGAGGCCTAAAACACACTTTATAAATGGTTCAGGACCAAACTGAGTTCTTTAGAAAACTTTGGAAAATTTCACTAAAAACAGGGGCACACGCCCGTGTGGCAAGGGACACGCCCGTGTGGGCAGATCATGTGGTCACACACGCCCATGTCCCTAGACTTGTGGATTTATTTTTTCAATTCTAACCCACAGGGGTTTTCACACAGCCTGGCATACGCCCGTGTCCCTCACACGGCCATGACATACCTGTGTCTCTGCCCGTGTGTAAAAACCATGACATTTTGTTTCTGACGTCATCAACCCAATAAGGTCACAGGGCCTAAATTCAAGTGCAGACTTCACACGACCTGGGAACATGCCCATGTCTTATGGTCGTGTCTTCCACACGGTTGAGACACACGGCCGTGCCTCAGCCCGTGTAGTTACTACTGGGCATTTTGTTTTGCCAACTTAGGGTGCAGGGGGACATACGGCTGAACTACACCCCCATGGAGCAGACCGTGTGTCACACAAGGCCTAGACACATGCCCGTGTGTTTGCTCGTGTGGAGAACAAAAAGACTATTTACCAAGCCCTTTTTGCCACCCTAACTAGCACCAAAATAAACCACATTAAATAACCTACTCATTCATGCATTAATATACCAAATACTCAACCATGCAATTTGCACATTCATGAATAAACATCATCATTTTCATATATCAATAATAAGTAGTAGCCATCATCCATGGCCTTATACAAAATGAAATAATCTTCAAGACAAGCCCACACATTTGGCCAAAACAATATGACACTTGACAAAGACCAAGTCCCTATACATGCCATACTCAAAATGATAAATCTAACTATACCAAATGTTTCAATTGATATTGTGATCGGCCTCCTACGTCCTTTGATCCTCGAGCTAGCTTGGCGATACTCTAAGAAAATGGAAAGGAAATGGAGCAAGCACAAAGCTTAGTAAGTCATAAGTAAATAATTAACACCAATTACCATACATTTTCATACTCATAGTATATCATAACTTGTACCAATTTCTCAAATAACTAAAGACATAACTTACTCATCATACAACATAAATCGAGCTTATTTCTCATGAATTTTGTGTAGGTACCTGTATCAATTACAACATAGTCGTACTTTTCTCACCTTTGACACAAACTTTAAATTTCCCGTTGAACCAGTTGGAATACCAAATGATACACGACAAGCCTCACACAAGAGGGTAAAATATCGATGCCATGTCCTAGACATGGTTTTATATTGGCTCACATATTAAGGCCGATGCTATGTCCCAGTCATGGTCTTACACTGGCACTCACATATCAACGCCGATGCCATGTCCCATACATGGTCTTACACTGGCTCTCATAATGTGGCCGATGCCATGTCCCAGACATGGTCTTACACTAGCACACATTTCATCGCTGATGCCATGTCCCAGACCTGGTCTTACACTAGCACACATATCGCCCAAATGTTACGACTTGGATATCCAGTCTATTCCTAAGGTTCAACCGGGAGTATATCACATCAACTTTCATCATGCATAATCATAGAAATAATCAATCATTTTATGCAATATCAGTTGTTAAATGCATAATAACAATAGAGTTGTATTATTCACGTACAACTTACCTTAGTATACAAAAAGTGGGCGACTAGATTGAATTAATCTACTAGCTTGGTTTTCCCCCGTTCTAGGTCCGGACTCTGTTTTTCTTGATCCATAATGACAAATTCACTTATTTAATCACTACATAATTCAAAACATTTCAAAATTCCTGCTTTGGCAAAATTACTGTTTTGCCCTTAGACTTTCACAAAAATTACAATTTTGCCCCTAGGCTCGTAAAATAATTTTCATCAAATTTCCTTATTAACCAAGCCTAGTCGAATCTATTTTAAGCTTATAGCAACTCACAAATCCAATTATTTCACACATTAACTACCTATTTTTCAACATTTACAAAAAGGTTCATTTTAAGTGTTTTCATGGAAACCCCTTTCACAAAAGTTGTTTATTTAACAACCAAGATTCATTTTCTTCCATAAAAATTCAGCAAACAACACTAATTTTCTCATGGAAAAATCATAGACTTTCAACCATATTGCAAAATAGTCCCCTCATTAGCTAGATTAAGCTACAAGGGTTCCAAAAACACAAAAATCATAAAAAAAGACCATCTAGATTAAGCTAGATTAACCTTTTCTTGAGTGAAAATTCGGTGGAGAAGAAGTGAGAATGAAAAAGATGAGAACTTTTTTTTCTTATTTTATTTTATTTCATCAATTTAGTCTCCTAATTTCACCAACTTTGACCAATTTGCAGTTTCTTGTCCCCTATGGCCGGCCAACACTTTCTTAAGGGCCTAATTACACATTAAGTACCTCCAATTTAAGGTTCTATAGCTATTTGACACCTTTAACTTGTAGAACAAAACTTTCGCACTTTATGCGATTTAGTCCTTTTTCAAACTTAAGCATGCAATCACTAAAATTAATTCACCAAAATTTTCATGCACTCATATAATCATGCTATAATACATAAAATTATATAAAAAATAATTTCTACGGCCTCGGATTAGTGGTTCTAAAACCACTATTTCGACTAGCCCTAAAATCGGGCTGTTATAGGAAGCTTGTCGGAGCTATATCACACTATCCATCGACTCTTTTGGTACATTTGTTTGGCTATAATAGCATGTAGAGGTATTTTTGGCTAATGTGGCCATGCGTTTTGGTTGTGGTTTTGGCCATTTAACTTGGCTCGTGATTTGGCATTTGTTGGTGAAATTGTATAGTTTTGGTATGTAAATATTATCCTTAATACGGTTGATGATTTGCTTAATGTGTTTGAATGGTGGAAATTGAAATGATAGTGGAATGTGCATATTATATATGTCTTATAACTTGTTGTGAATTGGTACTTTGCTATGGAAGACATATATGTATATTAAGGCTAATAATTGAGTGATATGGTTAGTACCATTTGGTATGTTTTGGTAAGGTAACTACATGGCATGTATTGATGCAAAGGTAACACCCCAAACCCAGCCCATACGTTTCGACCAGATCTGGTATGCCACGGGTTGTACATTGAAAACTTTTGCTTTGTTGGTTTTGCAAATCGTAAGTTAATTAGACAATATTTGAATAAATAAGTGACATTTTAAAAAAACCTTGTATTATTATTATTTTGAATAATTAAACCTTTGACATAATTTCATAAGTTGCAAATATTAAAAAGCTACTAAGTTGAATATAAACTATGGGGCCTTATTACATAAATATTCCCAAAATTAAAAACTTAAAGAAAAACCGAAATAATCTATAAAGATAAAAACTTGATGGCCCCTCGAGTCCGTCTCGGCTCCCATGTCCACGATCTACTGCTCATCTGAAAAGTTAAGGAAAATAAAGGGTGAGTCACCAAGACTCAGTGTGCAAATCCCGGTCACACTAACCTAAGGCCCACAAACACATTATGAGCCCTGACCCATACATAAAGGCAACAATCATAACTACATGAAAATAATGAATGATGAATAGCCTAGCCCATCCTAGAATTCCATCCTCTACACACCAACCTGTACCAACCATCACACCTTGGGGATTTCTACAATCAACCCTCCATCCGCTACACACCATAACGACAACCGTACTTCCTATTCCTATTATTCAGGAATCATTAAACGTGGCATAGCCACAGATCACTATGTGACCTCATAATATAACGTGGCTCAGCCATCGATCACTATGTGACCTAACATTTGATTTTGTGGTTTAACCACCGATCACCAAGTGACCTATCATGCACTTTCCCTTCATTATCATAATCCCACCCCATGCATACACACATGAAAAATTTAAATCATCATACCATCTTTAAGAAAATAGGCTTTCATATATATATCGATACACATAGAGATTTCTATGATCACGTACCTGGCATCCTTTGCCTAACCCTTTTAGGGTTTTATTCGACTGTCTACGCAGCCTCTTTCTGGCTTTTTAGCCCATAACATATATATATTACAGTTAACTAGTGTGTTAGAGATCTACACACCTGATTACCGTTAGAACGAGACCCTCTAAGTCGATGCTATCCGTAGCCAACACCACCGCTATCTGCCTAAGGTGTTGTTCAGAAGCCGGTCCACAACCAGGTGGCCAATCTTGAACGGCAGACACCGCTCGTTTCTTAAACTTAGGGATTCTCTCCTTTGCCTGATCCATATTTAATTCCATCACAAGTCCTTGTCAGAACCACTATCACAACACATGGTCGTTAATCCATATCATAGAGTTAAGATCTCACATACGATAAATGAGTCTAACGAAAATCTAGAGAAAACCACCTTACCTTAAAATCCCGAAAATAATATGATTCGAATGCTACCAATTTTTGGCTTAGAAACCTAGGTGATTAGATCTCCTTCAAATCCCGGAATGCCGCCCAAAGAAAGAGAACACGAGATCAAAAAGAAAATGTCAAACTAAAGATGGCCCTAACCACCATCTAGCTATTCGACTTTGGCTTAAAAGCCGAAAAAATAACAAAAATAATAGCACAAGTCGGCACTTACCTCTATAGGAAATTCGGCAACTCCTAAGAGTTTTCGGCTTTTGAGAAGATCAAGAAGAGAAGATAATAAGAAGAAATCTAAGTAGTTTCGGCTTTTAGTTGAAGAAATCGGCAAAAAGAATAGGGAGTATTCGGCTATGGAGATGAGAAGAGAGTCCAGGATTTCGGCTTTTGAAAGAAAAGATGTTGAGAAGATTGGGAGGTTTCGGCTTTTGAAGAAATCAAAAGAAAAGAAATTGTAGAGGAAGACTGAGAATTTTGGCACAGGGAAAGAAGAAAAGAATAGGGTTCCAATGCCGAAATTGATGAGATACCCCTATTTATAGAGAATTTCGGCACTTACCTATCAAAAACTGAAAGTGCCCTTCCTGATAACTAAAAATTAAACAAATAATAGGGGAAAATTCGGCACCCCCTATGGCAAATAGAAACCGATTTCTTCCCTCCTCTAGGTGATGGAATTTCGACCAACACCTTGCCTTGCAGATAACTCCTTGATTCTTTCCTTATCCTTATCTAACTACTCATCAACAGTGTCATGGATAGCACTACCTCTTCCTTCCATTATCAGCACATTATCCACCTTATTATCACATTAAATAAATTCTTAAATTTAAGCATCATTGCCGAACTCCACTACTGCTTTTATAAATGCCGAAAATATTTAAATTAAAAGGTACTAGGCGACTCGAACCTTGGACCTTCAATTGATGCCAACTCCCTTCCTTCTTAGTGGCGCCATTTAGCCACTGGGCCATAAGCCCATTTGTGTTTTTAAAACACAGCTAATATCTATTATGCCCTAACTTAACAAGCTTTCCACTAAAGTGTTCAAACAAGAATTTTAACTACAGCCTCGGCCCAAACCTGAGACCAATTTGGACTCCTAACACTTAAATTAACACATTAAACATATCCCCACATTAAACGCATAGGCCTAATAATTCAGGATGTTACAGCAAATGTGCTTATAAGTTAGTTGAGTATTTTGGTTAATTAGATTACGTGATTATACATATTTACATGTTGTCATTTGAGGTGCCTAAGAGCATATTGATTGTATGATGTTGTACCATATGTATATGACTTGTTCATGCTTGATTTGAATACCTTGTTATGGCTTGTAAGTATGTGCAATGTTGAGTGTAAGTACATACCAATTTGGGTAAGAAAATGGCTTGTAAAATGGCCTATTTTCATCCACATGAGAAGAGACATGGGCAAGTGTCTCAGTCGTGTGTGACACACGGCCAGGTGACACGGCCATCCGTGTGTCACCATGTAGCTTTTAAAGGGCTGCAAGTCAGTTTGTTACACGGCCTAGCACACGGTCTAGCATACGGGTGTGTGAGGTTATTTCGAAGGGTACATGGCCTAGCACACGGGCGTGTGGCTTGGCCGTGTGACCCAAGTCAGTGAGTTACATGGGCATGACCATGTGTCCCTACTTCAAATGCCCATACGACCTAAGACACGGGCATGTCTCTTGGCCGTGTGACCCCTGCAGTGTTGAAATTTTCAATGTTATCTGAAAATTCTTTGAGTTTCCAATTTAGTCCCGACTTGTTTCTAATGCATATTTAGGGCCTCGGGGGCTCGTATAAGGGACAATACGTATTTGGCTTGGTTTTAATATATTCATTAATATGATATGAAATGTTTGAGAATTCTATTCATTTGAATTGTAAACTTTGGTAATGCTCCGTAACCCTGTTCCAACATAGGGGTGTTACAATATTGATACTTGCTCCCAAATCACATAGAGCCAATCCACAATAAGAGTCTCCAATGTAACAAGGTAAGGTAAAACTCCTCGGATCCTTCATTTTCGGCAGTAGTTTATCTTGCAAAAATGTGCTACATTCTTTTGTCAACATTGAGACACACGCCCATGTCTTTGCCTGTGTGGATGAAAATAGGCTATTTTCCAAGCCATAGTTCTCACCTAAATTGTCATCCACCTATACCAACACTTTAACATATTCACAAGTTAATATAGGTCATTTAAACCAATTTAAAATCCAAATCATATACATGATATTATACCTCATATAACCAAGTATACAAATTTACTTAAATTACCATGTTTACTTACATACATATTTTATCAAATATGCTAACTTAATTCGATCATCAATATACCAATATAATTTTTATTAATCAACATTTCAAGCATATACTATACATGTCCATCACTAGCCATTCCAATGACTAGTTATAACTCAAATATTTACATGCCAACATTGGCTAATTAACCTATACATACCATTGTAACCATAATTAATTTATCATATGTACCAAGATGGGCCGATAGATAGTGTGAGTGATCTCTGCCAATGCTTCCAATCCAACGAGCTTTCGAATTACTATAGAACAAGGAAAAATAAAACAGAGTAAGCATATTATGCTTAGTAAGTTTGTATAACATGATAATAAACTTACCAATCCTTTAAATTCAATATAAACATACAAGACATATTCAGTCAACTGAATCACAAGCCCTAACACATATCCTCATCACCCGTGTTAGTTATACATTCTACTATAACATCAAGAAACATATATGGGCTCAACATGTAACAACCCATTTTTGGTCAAATTAGAATAGTGGTTTCGAGACCACAAATCTGAGATTAAAATAATTATTTCATTATTTTAATGTTTACAGCATGATTGAGTGATTGTGTGAAAATTTTGTTAAGAAATTTTATCGTTTGATTAGTCAATTTGATAAAAGGACTAAATCGCATAAGGTGTAAAAGTGTTGTTCTAATAGATTAAAGTATCTATTAGCTATGGATTATATAATTGAAAGTCCTTATGTTGTTATTAAACCATTATTATAGGGAATGGACATTTATGGACATAAAACAAGTGAATTTTAATGTTTTAAACCAATGTTAATTTAGTAAATTATGTAGTAATGAAAAATAAATAAAAGAAACAAAGATATCATCTTTTTTTTTATTCATGCTTCAACCGAATATTAGGGCTAGTAAACAACATTGTTGAGTTCTTCATTTGGCCAAGCTTGTAAGGCTAATTAAGGTATGATTTTTATCTCATTTTTAATTATTTCTATGTTTTTGAGATCGTTGCAATTAGTACTAGCTAGCCTAGGGACTATTTTGCAAAATTGTTAAAGATTTTGAATGATGCCATTGATGAATACATGAGCATACTAATGTTTGATGATAGATTTTGAATAGTTGTTGATAGTTAAACAAGTTTTGTTAAGTGATTTTTAGTAAAAATTGCAAAATAGGGATTTAATTGAGAAATGTTAAAATTTTGTGGTTGAAATGTGAAATAACTAAAAAATATAGCCTGCTAGGGGTATTATGGTAATTTAGCTAGCATGGGTTTATTTTGAATTTCATTAATTTGTGATTTTATAAAATAAGGATTAAATTGTGAAAAATGTGAAATATTAGGGGAAAAATGTAAATGTGCCCTAAAGTATATTTTGGATTGAATTGAATAAATGGATGATTAAATGAGCTAAATTTGATATTGCATAGATCAAGAAAAGTAGAATACAGACTTAAATCGAGGAAAGAATAAGATATCGAATCAGTCGACCTGTCGTCGTTTTCACATCCGAGATAAGTTTGTATGTAATAAGCATTGTTATAATTATGCTTTAGATGCTTTGATTTTGCGTAAATTGTGTATACGAGACTACTGTAATATCCTGGATTATGGCTTATGCATAATTGCTTAATTGAATGTGAAAGCATGCCTTTGTGTGTATGAACGTGTTTTTATGAATTTTGGGAACCCTAGAATATGGGAGAATGATTTAGGAAATATCGTATTTTAAGTTTTAATAAGGGAGCTAAGCTTGGTAAGGCCTTAAGAGAAATTGTATGTGAAACATGACAGACAATTGGGCTTGGAAAAGTGGCTTGGAGGCGCCACTTAAGGCCTCTGTAAATGACGCCATCAACAGGTGCAAATGGGCCAAGGTTCGAGTTGCATGGGAAGCAGATAAAAGAATTTTATTTTGCTGCATGAATAAGCAGCAGTGGACGGCATGGGGACTCCATTAAGATAAGGATTATTCTTTAAAAATTCGGCTAAATAAGGGATAAATAATGGATTATTTCTTTATTAATTGTAGATGAGGTGATAAGAGGAGAAAAATGAGGGATTTGGTAAAGGAGCATGTGTTGGCCGGCCAAGGGACTCTCTTGGTAGTATTTTCGGCCAAGGAAGGAGATTAAGGCTATTCTTCATTCTTTTCCTTCCTTTCTCTCTGCCGAATTCTCTAGCCACCCCTCTCTTTCTCTCTTATTTTTGTCAAAGCCGAAAACACAAGCAGTCATAGCCGATTTCTTCATAACATCCAAAGTCGAAACCTTACTCCTCTCTATTGCCGAAATTGATCTTTTCTCTTCTTCTAAAAGATCTCTCAAAAGCCGAATATTCAAAGTGGTTCTAGCCGATTGTTCAGAGGGTCCTAAAGCCGAAAGTTCACTTCCTTATCACTCTTGGAATCGACTTCTTCTACAAGTATTCTTGTCAACTTCACAAGGATAGTTGGCCATTTGCGTTTGGACTCTCTCTTATTTGGTAAGGAACCCCACCTATGTCAATTTGCTATTTGTTCTCTTTCTTTGACTATCGAAATCTAGGAACTAATTCCTTTATGTCTTTGGCCGAAACTTTGAGGAAGGTTTTCGGGAATTGGTAGTTGTCGACTACAAGGGAAGGAATCTTTCGGGACTTTTAAGATCTAACGTAAGTAAATATAAGATTCGGCCATAGGCCATTCTATTGTGTTTTAATGTTGGATTAGATCTAACACGTGGCCATAGGAATCTCGACATCATTTAAGAAGCAAGGATCAATTGTGGGAATCGAAATCGCAAGGTAAGTGAAGGTACATATTCGGCCATATTGGTTACTATGTTAGCCGAATCTAACTATGGATTTTAGGGGCAGTCGACAGTGGTACACAAGGCTTTCGGGATTTCAAATCGTAAGGTAAGTGAACATATGTATTCGGCCAAGGCCATATTTTGGTATTTAGATCTGTTTCTTATTCGTTTAAAAGCCGAAACTAATTAGTTAAGTGATTTTAGTGCCTAGCCGATTGCAAGGGAGGAACTCTACGAAGTTTCGGGATTTGATTTATAGTCAAATCGACAGCAAGGTAAGGATTTAAGTGTGTTAATCCTTCGGGATTTGGTTGTTTGGCCGAATAGGCTTTTTCCTAAAATGCTAAGTGTTGGCCGAATATAGGAGCTAGAGGATCTAAAGCTTAGATCGGGATTTTCGGGAAATTAGTGAACTCGACAAGTATACCAGGTGTGTATCCCAGACTATCTCTCAATAGATTTACGGTACCCATGTAATATGTATGTTTATAATAATGTGAATGTGGCTAAGAGTACCATGCAATGGTACAAAGTACTCATGTACGTTTTCCTATTCCTACTGTGAGTATGATATGAACTGTTATGGCACATATGTGAAACTATAAGAATGTGAATGTAGAATGTGGCATATTAATGCATGATTTGTATGACTTGGGGCATATGGGTGATTATGAAAGGGGAAGTGATCTGGTGGTTTATACCACGATATTTGAATGTGGTGACTTCGGTCACATTATCTGAATGTGGTGACTTCGGTCACATTATCTGAATGTGGTGTCTCATGACACAAAATATTATCTGGTGGCTATGCCACAATATATAAGGGCGATGAGCACGTCGACTGCAGCGACTGCCTTCGATGGTGTGTAGCGGATGGAGGGTTGACTTAGTAGTCCCCACGGTGTGACAGTTGGTACGGGTTATGTGTAGCGGATGGCATCTAGGTTTGGGTTCGGGATTGCATCATATTATTTAAATGCTAAATGTGTATGTATGTTCGGATATGCCTGAATCTGTTTGGACTTAGTGTTGGTTGTACACATTGAGTCTGTTGACTCACCCCGTTGTGGGAATATTTTTTAGGTGACGCTCAGTAATGGACCGGGTCGGCAGGAGCTTAGTGGTGGCCATGCTCAGCACAAATTTTATTATTTGGACATTTTATTTTGTTGAAGTACTTTAAGTTTATTTTGGGTTTGTTTTTGATGTAATAAGGCCATACTATGAACTGTTTTATGCATGCATTTTAATTCTTTTATTACGAAATGATTAATGTTTAAATCGAGGTTAAAACAATTTTTATAAAAATAAATCTTTAAATGTTTTGACACTTAAATTCAATTGATTCTTAATTTTAAAAGTAAAATCTTTAAACCCAAAATCGGTAGGTCTTTTAAAATAAAAACAAAGTTTTTAATAAATCCCTGATTTCAAAATTAACAAAGTTTTCAATTGGACCCAACATAAGCAAATCTTTATTCAAAACCACTCGAATTTTTCCTAAGTAACAAACGGATTTTCAAATGTTTTCTCGAGGAACATACCAGATCCGATCAAGGCTCGTGGGCCAGGTTTGGGGTGTTTCAGTTTGGTATCAGAGCCCAGTTCTTAAACTCTCGGCCTTGGGTTTAAGGCCCAAAACGTTTTCAAAAGTTAAGAAGAATTTTGTGAAATAAGCAGGTTTTCAGGCATGGCACCTAAGTCTCCGACCCGAAGTCCACCAGGTAAGTACCCCTATCCATTGTGTGAATTATTGTATGACTTGTAGAAGGGTAGAAATGGAACGTAGATTAGTATGATAAGTACTTGAACCATAGGACTAGTTCACCCCAACGATTACATAAAACTTTAAATGCCTAATTAAACAAACCTGTGACTAAGTCGCCGAGTTAGGGTGTGGCAACCATTGTGCGCATGTCTAAGATTGGATCCGGAAGAGCCTGGTACTTAAGCAGTCCTCGTGACTCACCTCCTCTTCGCTAGAATCCTACCTGGTGCGTAGCTACGGTTCACCCTAACCAGGAGGACTCATTCACGGGCTAAACCCAATAACTAAAACCCAAAAGGGATTAGCCGTATTTTCATGAAAACCCTAGTTTTAAAAGCACCAAATTACCTCTTTAAATTGTAGCAAAACTTAGTTTGAAAATTTTCCAAAATATTTCTGGTTTACAAAATTACCTAAATATCCTTAGTGGTAAAATTACTAAAATGCCCTTGGTTTCTAAAATTACCAAAATGACCCTCGATTTTCAAAATTTCTGCAATAACACCGATTTGGAAAACAAATTCTCAAAAAAAAAAAGAACCCTAAGTTTCGAAATACCTTTAATTTATAGAGATTTTTCAAATTGACCCCGATTTATTACCAAAATACCCCTATAGGAAAAATGACGAAAATACCTCTGGGATAGGAATAAGACGAAAAGGTTCGAAGAGTGAATGTGTATGGGAGATGTTACGGAATGGATGTGTTTTCTCTGAATTAGGATAGAAGACTTGAAACTTTGAATGATCGAAAGAATTACTCCTAAACTTCTTTCATAAAACTTCTTCGAGAATAATCAGTGGAACAAGGACTAATTCATAAAATTTCTTAATCAGATTAAAGCGCGATCGTAAGAATGAGTTGTAGGGGACGTGGTCGTAATGTGCGAGGACGCGGTCGAGGTAGAATGACCGTGTCAGAACCCGTTAGATCGGGTCAAGGATCTGAGAATGAGGTACCACCGCCACCACCCCCACCAGCTGTTGGTGTTGAGCAGCAAGATCAGACGGGGGATGATGCTGTATCGCAGGCTGTGCTGCGAGTTCTTGAGATGGTGGCTGGAGCAGGTGGAAATATGGGAGCTCGGAGCCAATGGAGCTGAGGTTTTCCGTGGCGTATCTGGTGTGGCACCCAGTACAGCTGAGTATTGGTTGGAGGCGACAGAACGAATTATGGATGAGTTGGATCTGACCCCTGCGGAGAAACTGAAAGGAATGGTGGCACTGCTACGTGATGAAGCGTATCAATGGTGGCTCACGGTTCGGGATGGCGCTACAGCTAAGGATCTTACTTGGGAGTATGTCAAGACGGCATACCAGAAGAAGTATGTTGGTACTCATTATATAGATGCGCAGAGGAAGGCATTTCTGGGGCTGGTTCAAGGGAACAAGTCCGTGGCGGTATACGAAGCTGAATTTCTGAGGTTGAGCCGGTATGCTCGAGGAGTAGTGGCTTCGGAGCATGAGCGGTGTGTCCATTTTGAGGACGGTTTAGGGGATGACCTGAGGTTGTTGATAGCTCCACATCAGGAGCGGGAGTTTTCTGCATTAGTAGAGAAAGCTAAGGTAGCTGAAGGGATCAAGGACACTGTAAGGCAGAACATGGACCGGAATAGGCAGAAGAGAAGATTTGGGCCGTCAGGGTCATCTGGGAATGCTCAAAAGAGGCCTAGAGTTGATGGGCCGCGAGGTCAGCAAACTGGTACTGGAGGGCAATATCGTACTTGTGATCAATGTGGGAAGAAGCACTTAGGAGAGTACTGGAAGAAGACAGGAGGATGTTTCAAGTGTGGGTCCAAGGACCATATGATTAAGGACTGTCCTATGAGACCAGATGGGAATCGACCAGCAGCTCAGGGTTTTAATCAGGCTGGTAGAGGTGGACAGTAGCCTCAGCGAGGTCGTGGTCCGAATGGCCGAGGTAATGGTGCTGGAAGAGGACGTGGAATACCTGGCAGAGGTGTTGGTAATACAGAGGCAAGGCAGCCGGGTCTAGTGTATGCGGTTCGCCGTAGGGAAGATGGAGACGCGCCGGACATCATAACCGGTACGTTCCTTGTTTTTGGCAAGCCTTATTTTGCTTTGATTGATGTGGGCTCGACCCATTCTTATGTTGCATGTAGAGTAGTGGAAACTTTATACATAGCCTCTGAACTATCTGATAGGGAGATGACTGTAGTAAGCCCATTAGGTCAAACTGTAGTGGTGTATACGATATTTCGGAAAGTACCTCTAGAGATTCAAGGAGTAGTATTCTCTACCGACTTAATGGAACTACCTTTTGGAGAATTCGATCTCATACTTGGCATGGACTGGCTGGTAGAACATCGAGCTATATTGGATTGTGCAGCTAAGCGAATGGAGTTAAGGACCCTGGAGGAAGAGGTGGTAATTATGATAGGAGAAAGAAGAAACTACTTGTCTAATGTAGTTTCAGCGCTGAAAGCTGATAAGATGGTTCGGAAAGGGTGCAAGGCATTTTTGGCCTTCGTAAGTGCGTTGGATGGGAAAGAAGGGGGAGTTAGTGGAGTTAGAACAGTAAGGGAATTCGAAGATGTGTTTCCGAAAGAGTTACCTGGAATACCCCCGGATAGGGAGGTGGAGTTTGGAATTGACTTGCTATCTGGTACAGCTTCTGTGTCAATCGCCCCGTACAGAATGGCACCCAAGGAGTTGGTTGAGCTCAAGGCTCAAATCCAAGAATTGCTTGATCGTGAGTTTATCCGACCCAGTGTGTCTCCATGGGGAGCACCGGTCTTGTTTGTGAAGAAGAAGGACGAAACTATGCGTATGTGCATAGATTATCGTCAGTTGAATAAGCTGACCATCAAGAACAAGTGCCCTTTGCCGAGGATTGACGACTTGTTCGATCAGCTTAAGGGGGCAGCGGTTTTCTCAAAGATAGATCTAAGGTCTGGATATCATCAGCTTAAGGTGAAGGAGGTGGATATCCATAAGACGGCTTTTCGGACAAGATACGAGCATTTTGAGTTCGTAGTAATGCCGTTTGGGTTGATGAACGCCCCAGCTGCGTTCATGGACATGATGAATCGGGTTTTTCAACCCTACTTGGATCGGTTCGTCGTTGTGTTCATTGACGACATCCTAGTGTACTCCAAGTCTGAAGAGGAGCATGATGAGTATCTCCGAGTTGTGTTGCAAGTGTTGAGAGAAGAAGCTCTATGCCAAATTCAGCAAGTGTGAATTTTGGCTAAAGGAGGTGGCATTCTTAGGACATGTGGTGTCTGCAGAAGGAATAAGGGTGGATCCTAGGAAGATTGAGGCAGTGCTAGATTGGAAACCACCTAGGTCGGTGGCTGAGGTTCGTAGTTTATTGGGATTGGCAGGTTACTACCGAAGGTTTGTAGAAGGGTTCTCGCCAATAGCCGCGCCTTTGACAAAGTTGTTGAGGAAGGAAGTACCTTTCGTGTGGACAGAAAAGCAATAGGAGAGTTTTTAGAAGCTTAAAAGGGTTTTGACAGAAGCTCCGGTTTTGATTCAGCCGGAGGCAGGAAAGGATTTCGTGGTGTATTGTGACGCTTCCCATACAGGTTTGGGTTGCGTATTGATGCAAGATGGGAAAGTAGTCACTTATGCGTCTCGACAATTGAGGCCACATGAGGTTAACTACCCAACTCATGATTTGGAATTGGCGACAGTGGTCTTTGCTCTTAAGGTGTGGAGGCACTATCTCTATGGAGAAAAGTCAGTGATCTACACAGACCACAAGAGTCTTAAGTATCTGTTGACTCAGAAGGAGCTGAACCTAAGACAACGAAGGTGGGTTGAATTACTAAAGGACTATGATTGTTCGATAGAGTATCACCCGGGCAAGGCAAATGTAGTGGTTGATGCCCTAAGTCGGAAGGTTGTGTCGGATCTGAGGGCGATGTTTGCACATCTGAGCTTGTATGATGATGGAAGTCTGCTGGCAGAGTTGCAAGTTAAGCCGACGTGGTTGAATGAAGTAAAGGAGGGACAGTTGGTGGATGAGGAGTTAAGTGCTAAGCTACAGCAAGTACAGAATGAGGAGTTGGAAGATTATGGTATTGATGACGAGGGAGTATTGTGTTTCAAGGGTAAGGTTTGTATGCCGAGGAATAAGGAGTTAAGGCAAAGGATTCTTCAGGAATCGCATAGTAGCCCTTATGCTATGCATCTTGGAGGTAGTAAGCTGTACAGAGACTTAAGGGAACAGTTTTGGTGGCCTGGTCTTAAGAAGGAAGTTACCGAATTTGTTGGCAAGTGCTTGACATGTTAGCAAGTTAAGGCTGAACACCAAGTTCCGTCGGGATTACTTCAGCCAATCAATATTCCGCAGTGGAAGTGGGAGAGAATCACCATGGACTTCGTTAGTGGGTTTCCCCTTACGCCTACTAAGAAGGACTCGGTATGGGTGATAGTAGATCGGTTGACAAAGTTAGCGCATTTTATTCCAGTGCGAGTGGATTATTCCCTGCAGAAGTTGGCAAAGTTATATGTGGCAGAGATTGTAAGGTTACATGGAGTGCCGGTGTCAATCATTTCGGATAGGGACCCAAGGTTTACTTCTCGGTTTTGGAAAGCACTACATCAAGCTTTGGGCACCAAGTTGGATTTCACTACGGCTTTTCATCCACAGTCAGACGGGCAGTTTGAACGGGTAATTCAAGTGTTAGAGGATATGCTGAGGGGCTGTGTGATAGACTTCAGAGGTAGTTGGGAAGAATATTTGCCTTTAGCGGAATTTGCGTACAACAACAGCTATCAAGCTAGTATTCGGATGGCACCATATGAAGCGTTGTACGGACGGAAGTGTCGAACTCCTACGTGCTGGACGGAATTAGGGGAACATCGAATTTTGGGTCCAGAGTTAGTGCCAGAATCCGAGGAAAAGGTTGAGATAATTCGGGCACGGTTGAAGGAAGCATCTGATAGGCAGAAGTCGTGCGTGGATCTCAAGCGGAAGGAAATAGAATTTGATGTGGGAGATCAAGTGTTTCTTAAAGTGTCGCCTTGGAAGAAGGTGATGAGGTTTGGTCGCAAAGGGAAGTTATGTCCAAGGTTTATAGGACCTTATAAGGTTTTGAAGCGAATTGGACCAGTGGCATATCAGTTGGAGTTGCCACCGGAATTGAAGCAGATGCACGACGTATTCCATGTCTCCATGCTACGTCGTTATCGATCGGATCCATCTCACATAGTACCGGTTGAAGAGGTGGAGCTAAGGCCAGATTTGTCCTACGAAGAGGAGCCGATTCAGATACTAGAACGAGATGTGAAAGTGTTACGAAGGAAGTTAGTTCCTTTAGTCAAGGTGTTATGGCGTAATAATGGATCGGAGGAAGCTTCGTGGGAGCCAGAAGAAGCAATGCGACAGCAATACCCTCACTTATTCCAGCCAGGTAATTTCGAGGACGAAATTATTTTAAGGGGGTAGAACTGTAATATCCTGGATTATGGCTTATGCATAATTGCTTAATTGAATGTGAAAGCATGCCTTTGTGTGTATGAATGTGTTTTTATGAATTTTGGGAACCCTAGAACATGGGAGAATGATTTAGGAAATATCGTATTTTACGTTTTAATAAGGGAGCTAAGCTTGGTAAGGCCTTAAGAGAAATTGTATGTGAAACATGACAGACAATTGGGCTTGGAAAAGTGGCTTGGAGGCGCCACTTAAGGCCTCTGTAAATGACGCCATCAACAGGTGCAAATGGGCCAAGGTTCGAGTTGCATGGGAAGCAAATAAAAGAATTTTATTTTGCTGCATGAATAAGCAGCAGTGGACGGCATGGGGACTCCATTCAGATAAGGATTATTCTTTAAAAATTCGGCTAAATAAGGGATAAATAATGGATTATTTCTTTATTAATTGTAGATGAGGTGATAAGAGGAGAAAAATGAGGGATTTGGTAAAAGAGCATGTGTTGGCCGGCCAAGAGACTCTCTTGGTAGTATTTTCGGCCAAGGAAGGAGATTAAGGCTATTCTTCATTCTTTTCCTTCCTTTCTCTCTACCGAATTCTCTAGCCACCCCTCTCTTTATCTCTTATTTTTGTCAAAGCCGAAAACACAAGCAGTCATAGCCGATTTCTTCATAACATCCAAAGCCGAAACCTTACTCCTCTCTATTTCCGAAATTGATCTTTTCTCTTCTTCTGAAAGTTCTCTCAAAAGCCGAATATTCAAAGTGGTTCTAGCCGATTGTTCAGAGGGTCCTAAAGCTGAAAGTTCACTTCCTTATCACTCTTAGAATCGACTTCTTCTACAAGTATTCTTGTCAACTTCGCAAGGATAGTTGGCCATTTGCGTTTGGACTCTCTCTTATTTGGTAAGGAACCCCACCTATGTCGATTTGCTATTTGTTCTCTTTCTCTGACTATCGAAATCTAGGAACTAATTCCTTTATGTCTTTGGCCGAAACTTTGAGGAAGGTTTTCAGGAATTGGTAGTTGTCGACTACAAGGGAAGGAATCTTTCGGGACTTTTAAGATCTAAGGTAAGTAAATATAAGATTCGGCCATAGGCCATTCTATTGTGTTTTAATGTTGGATTAGATCTAACACGTGGCCATAGGAATCTCGACATCATTTAAGAAGCAAGGATCAATTGTGGGAATCGAAATTGCAAGGTAAGTGAAGGTGCATATTCGGCCATATTGGTTACTATGTTAGCCGAATCTAACTATGGATTTTAGGGGCAGTCGACAGTGGTACACAAGGCTTTCGGGATTTCAAATCGTAAGGTAAGTGAACATATGTATTCGGCCAAGGCCATATTTTGGTATTTAGATCTATTTCTTATTCGTTTAAAAGTCGAAACTAATTAGTTAAGTGATTTTAGTGCCTAGCCGATTGCAAGGGAGGAACTCTACGAAGTTTCGGGATTTGATTTATAGTCAAATCGACAGCAAGGTAAGGATTTAAGTGTGTTAATCCTTCGGGATTTGGTTGTTTGGCCGAATAGGCTTTTTCCTAAAATGCTAAGTGTTGGCCGAATATAGGAGCTAGAGGATCTAAACCTTAGATCGGGATTTTCGGGAAATTAGTGAACTCGACAAGTATACCAGGTGTGTACCCCACACTATCTCTCAATAGATTATCGGTACCCATGTAATATGTATGTTTATAATAATGTGAATGTGGCTAAGAGTACCATGCAATGGTACAAAGTACTCAGGTACGTTTTCCTATTCCTACTGTGAGTATGATATGAACTGTTATGGCACATATGTGAAACTATAAGAATGTGAATGTAGAACGTGGCATGCTAATGCATGATTTGTATGACTTGGTTCGTAAGATTCCCTAATGTACATTAGACCCTCTCTCGAAGCGAATAACGTCTAACCCTAGGTTGATTAACTGAAATCTCTTTCTAATTAAAACCCCTAGAATTGCATTAACTTGATCTATTGACTCCCATATTAGGTTTCACCCTAATCCGGCAAAATCTCGTCAACCTATCTCTAGGCGTGCAATCAACTCCGCTTAATTATGCTAGATCTACTCTTAAGCAGGGACTTTTGCTCCTCCACCTAAGCACATCATACTTGAATTAATATCCTGAAAATATCAACACAAGAATTAAGAACACCTGATTAAGAACAAGTCAAATATTTATCATATAGTTTAGAAAACAATAACAAGATTCATCTTAGGTTTCATCCCCCTCGGGTATTTGAGGGTTTAGTTCATAACAATTAAAGAATACATCTCAAAAGAAAAGATAAAACAAAACATAAGAAATCCCTAAAACCCCCTGAAGGAATTGAAGGAGAGATCCTCCATCTTGAGTATAATTCCGGCTTCTTGAGATGGATCAACTGGCCATCTTCGAGTGATCTCCACAAATCTGACCTTTCTGGCTCGGCTCCTTGGCCTAGCTAACCGCCCCTTTCTAGGTTATACTTAGAGGGTTTATATAGGCTTTTGAGATAGGCTTCTTTGCCCCTAAGTATCCAAATCTGAGTGAAACTCTTCTTTCCAGCGACAGGGACACAGCCATGGCACACACCCGTGTGAGTCGTGGCCAGGCTGTGTTCAGACTTTTAATGAGGCACGACCGTGTGATCTTTGGGCCAGGCCGTGTTGATTTCTATCTAGGCCCAATTTGGTCATTTTAAGCCCGTTTTTCGTTCTTTTTCATCCTCGGGTGCTTTCCTGAGTATAAAACATGAAAACAAAGGATTAAGAGCACCAAATTACATAAATCGAGGCTTAAATCATCCAAAAGCTTACTAAATGTGGGCCTAAAATATGTTACTTTTCGGTTTATCAAATACCGCCACACTTAAGCTTTTGCTTGTCCTCAAGCAAAATTCTCAAGTAACAACTAAAACGAACTTCCTCGATTCATTAAATTCATTAATCATGCTTTATCATAATTCAAAGATAATTCATACATGGATAATTCAACTCAAACAGTCCTAAAGATTCAAACAATCAAAGTCATACATTTATAGCACAAAACATAGGTGTTTCCCCTCATCTAAATAATTACCTCTAATTCAAAATTAACAAGAATTGACATCCTCACTAAAGATTCACTCAAATCACTCGAAGTGTTTAAGGTTCAGATTTAAGCACTCAAAAGTTAAACATGAAGAGTTAATCCCATAGGCTTGCATGAAAATCAAAGCTCCACCACTATAATATGAGATGATACACAAATCAAAAGGTCTTTAACAGGGTTGTAACGGGGCTTAGGTTAAGGTTATGGTTATAGGCTGAATTAAAGGGTTAGAATCGAGATTGACCTGACAATTTACCTAACTAGAAAAATGAACTAATCCTAAATAATTACATCAATTGAAAACTAATGATACGAGCTTTTTCTTCAAGATTTGAAATTTAAACATGTAAGCTCACTTAATTATAGAACTAATAATGAATATACTTTGTCTTTTTTTTTAATAACAAGTCATTACATAATAAAGGATTAATTTAACAACTAAAATAATATAATTAGGTAAGTAATCAAATCAAATCTCAATATAAGGGTAGTCAAAAGGAATGGTGATAACAAATACAAAGGGTTTTGAGTTAATATTAGTAGGAGTCAATAAAGAAGGTTGTTAGGATTAAACAGGGTTCATTAGGGGTTAATTATGAAGGTAGGCTTTTTAGTGGAGTAAGTGGGTTAAAACCTAGGTGCCTTTATCATCTCGATATATCAAATCATAAGCGTGGTCTCGACATGTATAATTAATGCAAGTTCTAGAATAACAAATCAATGTTGACACACGCATAATAAAGTGAGCAAGAAAAAAAATATATGCTCTAAAAGGCTCAAAATCTCAGAGAAAATTATGGGTGTTTGATATCAACCTTGTAAATTTCAAACTTCAAGGTAATAATTAGACTTAGGTAGAAAACCTAGAAAATTTTTAATTCTAAAAAATAGACTTATCATGCTTGATTCTCTAGTATTCTTCAAATTTAATCATCAATGCACAATTATCAATGGCTTACTCTAAAACATATCAATAAAAATCATAAATTAAAGGAAATTTCATCCTAATCATAATATGAGAAACTTACTTTAGAATAAGGCATAATTCAGGGATTTAAGAGTAATGCAAAAAGTTAGGCACTTTCTCGAAATAACTATTCACCCCCCACACTTAAGATGTACATTGCTTTCAATGTACAAACAAGTATATGCAATTTAAGAGAGAGAGGGAGGTGAGACTTCCTGAATTTGGATGGTTTATCGGAGTTGGAAGTCGATATGGGTGGTGGTTGCTACCGAGCTCTGGCTAGATGAAGAAATTGGGGAGCTCGTAGAAAATTAGCCAGGAATTATTAAGACACGTTTAAAATAAACTAGATATATAAATAAAGACAAGAAAGAAAAAGAGAAAGAAAATAAAAATGTAAATAAACTAAGGCTAAAAGATAAAGGGGCTTGAGAATCCTTATTGGTAGATGGTTCGCGAGGTGGGTGTGACTTCTAAGGCTACGGAGGTGCTGGCGGTGGCGGAAGTGGCGTGATTCCCAAGCATCCTTTTGAACCTGACACTAAGAAACTAAATTAAAATAAACTAAATTAAGCATAAGATAGTCAAAGAGAAAGAAAATAAAGGAGAAGATAAAAGTAAAACAAAAGATAAATGGTCTCAAAGACCCTTGGCTTGTCAAGTGAATGAAACGGCCGGCATGAACTTATGTAGATCAGTCTCTATGAGGGAGACTGTGCTGGGATTCTGCTGTTTCTTCGACATTGGTGTGGTGTATCTCGGTGGTTGTCTGAAGAGATTAGGGATGCAAAGTAGGGAGAGGGTTGAGAAAGAAAAGAAAAACTAAATGGCTTGAATGGGTGAAAAGAGGGAGGGGTGAGTGGTTTAAATAGAATTTTCAAGTCAGGTACATTCACACGCTCGTGTACCGTGGGCATGGCATCTCACGCAGCCACATCGCATGGCCGTGGTAGGCTTCGTTCGTTTCTCCCACACCCGTGCTCAGGTTGCCATGCCCGTGTGTAATCTAACAATGTCGACCACGGTCGCATCGCACGGCCGTGGGGTTTTGTCGGTGCCCGTGGGCGGTGGTTGGAGACTGTGACTCTGAAATTTGATTTTCTCTGACTCGTACCATCTTGCCATGTCAGTACATAGGTTTTGTGTACCTACATGGCCACGACCACGGTCGTGTGTAAGGCCGTGTGGCCCGGAAATCTACACTTTTGGTTAGGTTCTATAAAGAAAGAATAAAATAAATAAAATAAAATAAATGAAAAATATAAAAGTTAATGAGGTTAGTACTCGGGTTGCCTCCCGAGAAGCGCTCGTTTATAGTCTTAAGCTAGACTCTCCTCTCCTATGTGTGTTCATGGTGGTTTGAGGAGTTGAAAGTCCTTTCTCATGCTGGCGGTTTAATTATCATGATAGAGTTTAAGACGAGTAGCGTTTATTCTTAAAGTGCCAAAAATAAGGTTACTTACCTCGACTGTTCCGTACAGAAAAACATCAATTACCTTGAAAGGGATTTCCTTGCTAGTGTTAGGATCAGGAGGGGACACTCGTGGATCTGCTTTATCTAGAAATACCTGATCTCCAATTTTGAACTCATGTGCCTCGTAGGGTGGCTTTGGTTATGGTTCGGGTATCCCTAGTTCTTTTTTAAGATGCGTTTTCCCCTCTTTTATTTCATCGATCTGAATCCCTTGTTCCTCGTGAGTTATTTCTTTGTTGGCACAGGGACTAGGACCTGATTCAGTTGTGTTCTTCTGTGGTGCTTCCTGAAAAGAAGGGTTAACCGAATAGTTATTAATAGGATTTACTTTCTCACCTTGGCTATTCAATGTCCTAGCTGAATCGAGGTCTTGAAGAGTGACCGTCTCATCACCTACACAGAGTATGAGTTCTCCTGCGTCAACATCAATTTTAGTTCTGGCAGTTGCTAAAAATAGACGTCCTAAAATTAGGTGGATCGTGTTGTCCTCATCCATGCCTAAAACAACGAAATCTACTGGGAATACGAATTTATCAATTTTCACAAGCACATCTTCAATTATACCCCTAGGAACTCTATTGGTTTTATCAGCTAATTGAATGCTCATCCTAGTTTGTTTGGGTTTCCCTAGACCTAGTTGTTTAAACAATTTATAAGGCATGACATTTATGCTTGCCCCTAAATCAGCTAACGCATTATCAATAGTTAAACTTCCAATTAAGCATGGAATTGTAAAACTCCTTGGGTCTTTTAATTTCTGTGATAGTTTATTTTGCAACATTGCTGAGCACACTACGTTTAGTTCTACATGTGATTCCTCGTCCATCTTCCGTTTATTTGTCAACAGCTTCTTTAAAAATTTCCTGGAATCTGGCATCTTCGAAAGAGCTTCAAGAAACGGTAAATTAATACGTAATTTCTTTAAAAGTTTAAGAAACTTACCGAACTGTTCCTCTGTGTCGTCTTTCGTTATTGCTTGGGGATATGGTATGCGAGGTTTGTACTCTTTAATTACTGGTTTTGACTTTTTATTGACCTCAACCATATCTGCCTCTACCATATTCTTTTGCTTCAAATTAGGCTCGTTTAACCCTTCACTATCTTGAGCTGTTACGGCTTGAACTTGTTCCCTTGGGTTAGTCTCGGTGTTGCTCGGTAGTCTTCCCTGTGGTCTCTCAAAAATCTGCTTAGCAAGTTGCCCGAATTGATCTTTGAACTCCTGTGACAGTGCCTCAAGTTTTGTTTCTACCTTCTGAAACTTGTTTCTGAGGCTGCTATGAAGTTTGTCAGTACTTCTTCAAGGTTCGGCTTCTTTTCCTATGGGTAGGGCTGTTGTTGGAAGTTTTGCGATGGTTGTTGCCTTTGATTTCTTTAACCACCCTATGAGAAATTAGGGTGGTTCTTCCAACCTGGATTATAAGTATTACTAAAGGGTTATTGTTAGAATAGAAATTGTTACCCATATAGTTCATATGCTCGCTCTCCATGCCCTGTCCGTAGGGTGGGTACTCAGGATTCACCACTCCTTCACTTGCGTCGCACTGCGTAACTGGATGTACCTGCGAAGAACCATAGAAACTATCAAATTTTTTATGTAACAATTCTACCTAATTTGATAGCGTGGTTACGACATCAATGTTGAAAACTTCGGCTGCATTGGCTGACCTTGTCCTTGTAACCTTCCATTGATAGTTATTTAGTGACATCTCCTCTATAAACTCGTAGGCTGCTTCAGCAGTTTTGTTGTTCAGGGTTCCACCGGCGGCTGAATCGATTAGCTGGCTTGTTGAGGGGTTCACACCGTTGTAAAAAGTTTGGACCTATAGCCACAATGGTAGTCCGTGATGTGGGCACCTTTTCAACAAATCCTTATATCTCTCCCATGCGTCGTAAAGTGTCTCTGAATCTATTTGCATAAAAGAAGAGATATCATTCCTTAATTTGGCCGTTTTGGCCGGTGGAAAATATTTTAATAAAAATTTTTCAGTCATTTGATCCCATGTAGTGATTGACCCTCGTGGAAGAGAATGCAACCACTGTTTTGCTTTATTTCTCAGGGAAAAGGGAAATAACCGAAGATGGATGGCATCATAAGAAACGCCATTTATCTTGAAGGTATCACAAAATTCTAGAAAATTAGCTAAGTGTGTGTTAGGATCATCATCCTGCAAACCATCAAACTGAACAAACTGTTGTATCATCTGTATAATGTTAGGTTTCAGTTCAAAATTATTTGTAGCAATAGTAGGCCTAACAATACTAGACGCAGTTCCTATTAAACTAGGTTTAGCATAATCATACATAGTACGCGGAGCATGATGTTCGGCCATCTCTGGAGGTGGCAGATTATTTTTAGCCATCTCTTTTGTAGTATTTATTTCGGCTTCTTGCTCTTCGTTTATGTAGTTTAGGCTTCGCCTTATTTCTTTGCGATTTCAACGAATGGTACCTTCAATATCACTGTCGTAAAGTAGAGGTCCTGTCGGGTTCCTTCTAGTTATAAACTAGAGTAACCTGAAAGGGACAAAAGAAAGAAGAAAGAAAATTTAGAAAAACAAAAATAAAATTTAATTGCAAAAAATAAAAATAAATATGGCTAAAGTAATAAAAATTAAGCTTTCTTAATATTTCAGCTCCCCGGCAACGGCGCCAAAAACTTGATCGTGTCTGTCGAGTCTTAAAATTTATATAAAGAATGATCGAACCTGGAAACTAACTCTGACAACGATTTGAGGCAAGCGCACTTATCGAACAGTAGTATAGTTAAGGCAAGACCGGAATGTCGAACCCAAAGGAGCCAAAAGTACTAGTACTAACTCTCTTTTTATTATTTAGCCTAAGAATAATGGGATTTATTTATCTAATCTAAATTAATTAACTACTAAACTAAAGATGCAAAGACAAAGAGAAAGAATTTGGGAAAATAACTTTAGGAAAAACCAAATGATTAAGACGTCACCCAAGGAAGAATTCACCTAGACTTCACTTGTTATCTAACTCTGAACCAGACGATTTATTCACTGGAGTTGATAGGTAAGATTCCCTAATGTACATTAAACCCTCTCTCGAAGCGTATAACGTCTAACCCTAGGTTGATTAATTGAAATCTCTTTCTAATTAAAACCCCTAGAATCCAATTAACTCGATCTATGGACTCTCATATTAGGTTTCACCCTAATCCGGCAAAATCTCGTCAACCTATCTCTAGGCATGCGATCAACTCCGCTTAATTATGCTAGATCTACTCTTAAGCAGGGACTTTTGCTCCTCCACCTAAGCACATCATACTTGAATTAATATCCCAGAAATATCAACACAAGAATTAAGAACACATAATTAAGAACAAGTCAAATATTTATCATATAGTTCACAAAACAATAACAAGATTCATCTTAGGTTTCTTCCCCCTCAGGTATTTGAGGGTTTAGTTCATAACAATTAAAGAATACATCTCAAAAGAAAAGATAAAACAAAACATAAGAAATCCCTAAAACCCCCTGAAGGAATTGAAAGAGAGATCCTCCGTCTTGAGTATAATTCCGGCTTCTTGAGATGGATCAACTGGCCATCTTCGAGTGATCTCCACAAATCTGACCTTTCTGGCTCAGCTCCTTGGCCTAGCTAACCGCCCCTTTCTAGGTTATACTTAGGGGGTTTATATAGGCTTTTGAGATAGGTTTCTTTGCCCCTAAGTATCCATGTAACATCCTAAAAAAAAATTGAGTATCGAGATGTTGCATGTTTTGGATTTTAGCTTGTGAATGATTAATTTGTGTGCTTATTATAGTCATAAGAAGGCTCGAGATTTATTCGGAATTAGAATAAATTTTAGTAATGAGTACTTTATTGAAGTGGAACAAGTGACCCTAATGCTTAAGGGAATTTAATTGGTAAAAGTTTGCATAAGATGAGCTAGTAGCAAGGTGGAGTTGGCGCCATGAGTGTTGTTTGATGGGAGAGGTTTGAATCCCATGGATAGCATTTTGGTGACTTTTATTTTTGCACTTATATTGCATGTGTCGGTCAAGCCTTACTTATGGAAGGTTGGACTTTTTCTTTTATGGCAAGGTGACTATTGGATAAGATAAGCTTGAGCTTGGGGAAAGGAAATCCTATACTTATGGGATGTAGGGGGAACATAAGGCACTTCTTAAGGGTTGTGTTTTGGAAAGTTAGAATGGCCAACTTGTCCATGAACTTGGACGGTTTTGTGGACTAGAGGGGTGGCTGAATTTTTGTGGTAGACTTTGGTAAGGATGTGTAGTTAGTGTGTAATCCCATTTGGTCATTTCTTTGTTTTCTCAAAACACCTTTTCTTTTCATCTTTTTTTTCTCTTTGACCGAATGTGCTTGATGCTTTGGGTAAACATCTTTGTTTTTCATCTTTTTGTCTTCTCCTTTTGACCATTTGGTCATATTTCGCCAACCTCTCAAGTGCTTCATTTTGTGTTACTCTTCTAGTGCCGAAAATATCAAACACAAAAGCCATTTCTTTTTCTTCCTTCTCCCCCATTGCCGAATGCACCATTGTCCCAAACCCTTCTCTTTGCTTTTCTCTTATCTTTGAAAATTTAAATAATAAACCTCACATCCTTATTCTCTCTCTTTCTTCTTTTATTTTCTTTTCAACCATACTTCCTTCCTCATTTTTCTCACATGGCCGAATGTTAGACTATCTCTATAGTCGAACCATTCTTTTCTCTCCATTGTTTTTATCAAAGCCGAATCTTCTCTTCATCTATATTGTTTTGTTGATTATTCATTCAACCTTCGTTTAAGCAATCGTGTTATAAAGAAGGCCGAACTCAGAGTATTCGTTATCATAGTGACTCGTTAGAAAATTGAATTGAAGTGTTAAGGTAAGGATTTCTATATTACTCGTCATATCGTTTTAGATGGACTACTAATCGATTTATTTTTAGGGGACTCTATCGCTCGATTATTATTTCCGTGAACGCAAGATTTTGGGGCAAACAAGATAGGTTCGAAAGGAGCAGTGAATAGTGTTTGGAAGAGGGGCGGTTCTGTTATACCCTCTAATTTCAAACGAAGGGCTGTGTCGGGAATCCGAGACTTTCCACCGGGTTGTGGACCTTCATTCAGTGAAAATCAATTATTTGAAGTCATTGTGGTTCTTCATCGGGTTATGAACCATCAATCGGGGAGAAATCACAAATAGCTGTTGTTCGAGATTCCGAGGGTATCGACGAGCGGGAAAGTATAGTTCTCACCATAATCAGATGTGTAACTTCACACTTATCTCACGGGTTATACTATGCCGTAATAATAAAATAAAAATCGTAAATTCGGTAAAATTGGAAAATACGGTATATTAGCACTTTTTGGTGTGAATGTATGAAACCGGTATTAAGGTTGTGGAAAAAAATTATGGATTTGCCCTTAATGGGCTATATTTTTAAAAAGTGATATTTTGGGCCATATGATTATTTTGATAAGTTGGCCAAGTGTGAAAATTTGTGAGAAAGGCCTCATGTGTTAAATGGGCCAAAATTTGCTAGATCGTTAAATAGGCCAAAATTTGCTAGATCGTTAAATGGGCCACAAATTGCTAGATTGTTAAATGGGCCACAATTTGCTAGATCATTAAATGGGCCAAAATTTGCTAGATCGTTAAATGGGCCAAAGTTTGCTAGATCGTTAAATGGGCCAAATTGCTATTTTGACTAATGGGCCAAATTGATAACTTGTAATATAGGCTTTTTGTTGAAATTTACCTTATGAATATATCGTTATGCATTATATATATATACATGACTGCATGGGTTGGGATAATTGACGAAGAGAAGAAAGGCCTGTTGCCAAAATCTAGTTCGGTGGCTCTGCCACAAATATTATAATTGGCTTAATGGCTGCTATTGGTGTGTTGGGGGGGTGGGTTGACTTGATCCCCACAGGTGTGATGGTTGGTACGGGTGGTGTGTAGCGGATGGAAATTAGGCTTGGTTGGGAATTGCATATCACATGCATATTTATTTGATTTATATATTGTACATTTGTAAATGGGCTCAAGCCCAAATGAAATGCTTAAATGATTCTGGCCCAGTGAACAAGGTAAGTGGGTTACACATTGAGTTCTAAGTAACTCACCCTGTTTTTCTTACCCATCTCAGGTAATGACAATTGACGGAGGCTTGGGTCAGGAATGACTTCGTGTGGAGGCCATACTACGAATGATGAGTTATAAAAACTTTGAACTTCTTTTAAGTATTTTTTATTTAAGTACTATTTCAATTGCGATGTAATAAGGCCTCTGGTATTATTTTTATGGATTTTTATGCGTGGACGGATTTTAATATGTTTTAGTTACTTAAATGGGGTTCTTTAAATTTTATAAATGTTTTCTTAAACTTGCGTATAAAAAGGGGTTTTTTCTTAAAAATCACTTACTCGTAAAATTTTGTGAAAACTCTTTTATAAATTTATTTCAACCAATTATTTAAGTTTTTAACCAATTATTTCTCTGAAAATCAAATTGTAAACTCTTATGTTTTAAAATCATGGTTTCTAAATAAATATCGATTTTTGATAAACTCCATCTTCAAAATCGTTTTGAAGAATTGTTTACATTAAAAGCATTGATGATCGGACGTAAGTTCGAATTGTGTGGCATGCCAAGTCTGGTCTTAATGCATAGGCCGGGTTTGGGGTGTTACATTTTATGGTATCAGAGCCAGGTTCAAAACTCAGCTGTGGTTTAGGTTCAACAACAACTTTCGTTTGAAATTATTTTGAATATATAAAATTGATGTTTTAAAGGTAGTATGGCACCACGAGCATCCGACACCAAGTCAAGTAAGTATTTGTATATTGAATGTTCATTATTGTGATATGATCATAGGAACACTCTAGAACTTCTAGTTTTAGGTGTTGAAAACGATAGAGATTGAGACTATAGGATGTGATTGCGAAAACAACTTTACCTCTTATATCTCATAAAATATCGTTAATAAACACTGAAATAGTATTCTGATTCATAAAACTTGTAATCAAATTAAATCAAATTAGTCATTATGAGCACTAGAGGACGTGGTCGTGGACGCAGCAGACGTGGCCGTGGTAGAGGACGAGGTGTTAAAGGTGCAACTGAAGCGCCGGGTCATATGCCGGAAATGGATGCATCTGCATTACTCGGGAGTGAGACTGGATCACATGACCATACGAGAGATGACAATGCTTTGACTCAAGCAATGTTGCGAGTCTTAGAGAGGGTTGCTGGGACTAGAATTGGTCCAGCAATTCGTGGATCAATATCGGAATGACTCAAGTCAAGTGGTGCCAAGGTTTTTAGAGATGTCTCCGGTGTAGCTCCGAATGTTGCGGAATAATGGCTCGAGGTTGTAGAACGAATTGTGGATGATCTGGAGTGCACGGTCGAGTAGAAACTGAGAGGAGCTGTGTCCTTGCTAAGGGACGAGGCGTATCAATGGTGGCTTACTGTTCGAGAAGGCACCGAGGCTGCATTGGTTACTTGGGATTTCTTCAAAGCTGCTTTTCAAGGGAAGTATATCGGGACAAGTTATGTAGATGCCCGGAGGAAGGAATTCTTGATTTTGGTTCAAGGAAATAAGACGGTGGCAGCTTACGAGGCAGAATTTCTTCGCTTGAGCCTTTATGCTTGCACAATAGTGCCGACTGATCATGAGCACTGTGTACGCTTTTAAGATGGTCTGAATGATGAGTTGCAGGTACTGATAGCCCCACAACAAGTACGGACTTTTGCCTTACTTGTAGAGAAAGCCAAGATAGCCGAAGAGGCTAAGAACTCAGAACGCCAGAACCGGGAAAGAGTCAGAGGCAAGAGGGATTTTAAGTACTCGGGTTCTTCTAAAAGGTTTCAGAAGAGGCAACAGAATGACGAGCCAGTTCAAGCTAGAGCACCTGTAACTACCAATTAGAGTCGGGATTGTGCCGACTGTGGGAGACGACACCCTGGGGAATGCTGGAGGAAAACTGGTGCCTGCTATAAATGTGGTTCCAAGGATCATCAGTATAAGAATTGCCCTCGACGGACTGATACGACTCAGGAAGCTCGTAACCCTCATGCTCAGCCAGCTAGGGGCACTCAGCAGCCACCAAGAGGTCATGGACAAGGTCGTTGTGGTAATGGTGTTGGACGTGGTCAAGGTGCACCGGGTCGAGGTAATGGTTTTAGAGGTAACGCAGAGGCAAGACAGCCGGGGTTGGTCATGCGGTTAGGCGTCGGGAAGATGGCGATGCACCTGAGGTGATAACTGGTACGTTCTTCATCTTTGATGTACCTGTTACTGCTTTGATCGATATCAGGTCTACACACTCGTATGTTGCTAGTGCTATATCTGGAAACCTGAATATTAGATCTAAGATTACTGATAGAGAGATGACGGTACTTAGTCCTTTAAGACAGTCGGTAATTGTGAATAAACTGTTTAGAGACGTGCCCTTAGAAATCCAAAGAGAAATATTTCTGGCGGATTTGATGGAATCACCTTTTGGCGAGTTCGATCTTATTTTGGGCATGGATTGGTTGGTGAAGCACCGGGCACAATTGGATTGTGCCGAAAAGCAGATGTCAATAAGGACTGTGGATGATGAGGAGGTAGTAATGATAGGCGAGCGAAGGAACTTTTTGGAAAATGTGGTATCTGCTTTGAAGGCAGAAAAGTTGGTGCGAAAAGGGTATGGAGCATTCCTAGCCTTCGTTAGTGCTTTGGATGCCAAGGAATTATCAGTGGAAGGTGTGAGAACGGTGAAAGAATTTCTAGATGTCTTTCTCGAGGAACTTCCGGGTCTACCTCCAGATCGAGAAGTAGAGTTTGGCATTGAGCTTCTGCCCGAAACGGCTCCGGTGTCCATTGCTCCTTATAGAATGGCACCGAAGGAGTTAGCAGAGCTTAAAGCTCAAATTCAAGAATTGTTAGATTGGGGATTTATCCGACCGAGTGTGTCTCCGTGGAGAGCACCGATTTTGTTCGTCAAGAAGAAGGATGGGTCGATGCGTATGTGCATTGATTATAGGCAGTTGAATAAGTTGACGATCAAGAATAGGTATCTATTGCCGAGAATCGATGATTTGTTAGATCAATTGAGAGGAGCTTCAGTTTTCTCCAGGATTGATTTGAGATTGGGTTATCATCAACTCAAGGTGAAAGAGGCAGACATTCATAAGACGGCATTCCGAACTCGTTATGGACATTATGAGTTTTTGGTGATGCCGTTTGGTTTGACCAATGCACCAGTTGCATTTATGGACATGATGAACCGAGTCTTTCAACCTTATCTAGACCGGTTTGTAGTGGTGTTCATAGATGATATCTTGGTATATTCGAGGAATGAAGAAGAGCTGTTGCAAATTTTGCGAGATAAGCAACTTTATGCCAATTTCAGTAAATGCGAATTTTGGTTGAAGGAAGTGACTTTCTTGGGTTATGTGGTGTCATTCGAAGGAATAAGAGTTGATCCTCGGAAGGTAGAGGCAGTGTTGGATTGGAAACCGCCAAAGTTAGTGGCTGAGATTCAGAGTTTCTTGGGTTTGGCTGGTTACTATAGACGCTTTGTTGAGGGGTTTTCGTTGATTGCTGCACCCCTAACTAAGCTGTTGCGAAAGGGAGTACCGTATGTGTGGAACGATAAACAATAAGAAAGTTTCAAGAAACTGAAGAAGATTTTGACGAAAGCGCCAGTACTGATTCAACCTGAGGCTGGAAAAGAATTTATTGTTTACTGTGATGCGTCACACACAGGTTTAGGATGTGTGTTGATGCAAAGTGGAAAAGTGGTAGCTTATGCTTCTCGACAGTTGAGGCCGCACGAAGTCAACTATCCTACTCATGACTTGGAGTTGGTTGCGGTGGTGTTTGCCTTAAAGATTTGGAGGCACTATCTCTATGGTGAGAAGTCTATCATTTATACGGATCATAAGAGTCTTAAGTACCTCCTTACCCAAAAGGAGTTGAACTTGAGACAGCGGAGATGGGTGGAGTTGTTAAAGGATTATGACTTCTCAATTGAGTACCATCCTGGAAAGGCTAACGTTGTGGCAGACGCGTTGAGTCGTAAGGTTGTATCAGAGTTGAGAGCAATGTTTGCTCATCTCAGTTTGTATGAGGATGGCAGTCTGCTAGCAGAACTTCAGGTGAAGCCTCTGTGGTTGGAGCAAATCAAGGAAAAGCAGTTATCAGATGAAAAGTTGGGTCCTTTAATGCAACAAGTTGGAAGTGGTATAATATAGGATTTTGGATTGAACAAGGATGGCGTACTGTGTTTTCGTGGAAGAGTTTGTATGCCCATGGATTCGGATTTGAGACAAATGATTCTACGAGAGGCGTATAGTAGCCCTTATGCTATGCACTCCGGAGGAAATAAGATGTATCGGGATCTCTGTGAACAGTATTGGTGGCCAAGGTTAAAGCAGGAGGTTACTGATTTTGTGGGTAAGTGTTTGACTTGTCAACAAGTGAAGGCGAAACATCAATTACCATCGGGTTTATTGCAATCGATAAAGATTCCTCTATGGAAATGGGAACGGATAACGATGGATTTTGTTAGTGGGTTACCCTTAACACTTACTAAGAAAAATTCTGTTTGGGTGGTAGTTGATCGATTGACGAAGACTGCTCATTTTCTACCAGTTCGTACGGATTACTCGCTGCAGAAGTTGGCTAAGCTATATGTATATGAGATCGTGAGGTTGCATGGGGTACTAGTGTTTATCATATCGGACAGGGATCCTAGGTTTACATCACGGCTTTGGAAAGCTTTATATGAGGCTTTGGGAACAAAGTTAAACTTCAGTATGGCTTTTCATCCTCAGCCAAATGGTCAGTCAGAAAGAGTAATTCAGATTCTGGAAGACATGTTAAGAGGTTGTGTGATTGACTTTAGAGGTAGGTGGGGGGATTTTCTACCGTTGGCTGAGTTCGCGTATAATAACAGTTACCAATCCAGTATCCAAATGGTGCCCTATGAAGCGTTATACGGTCGCAGGTGTCGTTCCCCTACTTGTTGGACTGAATTGGGGGAACGACAGTTGTTGGGTCCTGAATTGATATCTGAGACGGAAGAAAAGGTAAAGGTGATTCGAGCGCGGTTAAAGGAAGCTTCGGATAGACAAAAGTCGTATGCGGATCTGAAGAGTAAATATATTGAGTTTGCGGTGGGAGATCAGGTCTTTCTGAAAGTCTCACCTTGGAAGAAGATTTTTAGATTTGGAAGGAAGGGCAAGTTGAGCCCTAGGTTCATTGGACCGTACCGTGTGTTGAAGCGTGTAGGACTAGTGGCCTATCAGCTTGAATTACCTCCGGAGTTGAGTCAGATTCATAGTGTCTTCCATGTTTCTATGCTGAGGCGTTATAGATTGGATCCGTCTCACATAGTACCGGTAGAAGAAGTGGAGTTAAGGCCAGACTTGTCTTTCGAGGAAGAACTAGTGAAAATCTTAGACCGCGATGTTAAGGTGCTAAGAAAGAAGACTGTGCCGTTAGTTAAGGTTCTTTGGCATAATCATGGAGCGGAGGAAGCTACGTGGGAGCCTGAGGACGCAATTCGGCAACAATATCCTCACCTCTTTTAACCAGGTAAATTTCGAGGATGAAATTTTCTTTAAGGAGGGTGGAGTTGTAACATCCTAAAAAAAAATTGAGTATCGATATGTTGCACGTTTTGGTGTTTAGCTTGCGAATGATTAATTTGTGTGCTTATTATAGTCATAAGAAGGCTCGGGATTTATTCGGAATTAGAATAAATTTTAGTAATGAGTACTTTATTGAAGTGGAACAAGCGACCCTGATGCTTAAGGGAATTTAATTGGTAAAAGTTTGCATAAGATGAGCTAGTAGCAAGGTGGAGTTGGCGCCATGAGTATTGTTTGAGGGGAGAGGTTCGAATCCCATGGATAGCATTTTGGTGACTTTTATTTTTGCACCTATATTGCATGTGTCGGTCAAGCCTTACTTATGGAAGGTTGGACTTTTTCTTTTATGGCAAGGTGACTATTGGATAAGATAAGCTTGAGCTTGGGGAAAGGAAATCCTATACTTATGGAATGTAGGGGGAACATAAGGCACTTCTTAAGGGTTGTGTTTTGGAAAGTTGGAATGGCCAACTTGTCCATGAACTTGGACGATTTTGTGGACTAGGGGGGTGGCCGAATTTTTGTGGTAGACTTTGGTAAGGATGTGTAGTTAGTGTGTAATCCCATTTGGTCATTTCTTTGTTTTCTCAAAACACCTTTTCTTTTCATCATTTTTTTTTTCTCTTTGACCGAATGTGCTTGATGCTTTGGGTAAACATCTTTGTTTTTCATCTTTTTGTCTTCTCCTTTTGTCCAT
Source organism: Gossypium australe (assembly GCA_005393395.2). Lineage (NCBI taxonomy): Eukaryota > Viridiplantae > Streptophyta > Magnoliopsida > Malvales > Malvaceae > Gossypium > Gossypium australe. The sequence continues at coordinate 85,942,051 of CM016620.1, read as the reverse complement.
TTGGTCATATTTCGCCAACCTCTCAAGTGCTTCATTTTGTGTTACTCTTCTAGTGTCGAAAATATCAAACACAAAAGCCATTTCTTTTTCTTCCTTCTCCCCCATTGCCGAATGCACCATTGTCCCAAACCCTTCTCTTTGCTTTTCTCTTATCTTTGAAAATTTAAATCATAAACCTCACATCCTCATTCTCTCTCTTTCTTCTTTTATTTTCTTTTCAACCATACTTCCTTCATCATTTTTCTCACACGGCCGAATGTTAGAGTATCTCCATAGTCGAACCATTCTTTTCTCTCCTTTGTTTTTATCAAAGCCGAATCTGCTCTTCATCTATATTGTTTTGTTGATTATTCTTTCAACCTTCGTTTAAGCAATCGTTTTATAAAGAAGGCCGAACTCGGAGTATTCGTTATCATAGTGACTCGTTAGAAAATTGAATCGAAGTGTTAAGGTAAGGATTTCTATATTACTCGTCATATCGTTTTAGATGGACTACTAATCGATTTAGTTTTAGAGGACTCTATCGCTCGATTATTATTTCCGTGAATGTAAGATTTTGGGCAAACAAGATAGGTTCGAAAAGAGCGGTAAATAGTGTTTAGAAGAGGGGCGGTTCTACTATACCCTCTAATTTCAAACGAAGGGCTGTGTCGGGAATCCAAGACTTTCCATCGGGTTGTGGGCCCTCATCCGGCGAAAATCAATTATTTGAAGTCATTCGTACTCCTGAGCCTTTGACTGTTCGTGGTTCTTCATCGAGTTATGAACCATCAATCGAGGAGAAATCACAAATAGCTGTTGTTCGAGATTCCGAGGGTATCGACGAGCGGGAAAGTATAGTTCTCGCCGTAATCAGGTGTGTAACTTCACACTTATCTCCCGGGTTATACTATGCCATAGTAATAGAATAAAAATCATAAATTCGGTAAAATTGGAAAATACGGTATATTAGCACTTTTTGGTGTGAATGCATGAAACCGGTATTAAGGTTGTGGAAAAAAATTAAGGATTTGCCCTTAATGGGCTATATTGTTAAAAAGTGATATTTTGGGCCATATGATTATTTTGATAAGTTGGCCAAGTGTGAAAATTTGTGAAAAAGGCCTCATGTGTTAAATAGGCCAAAATTTGCTAGATCGTTAAATGGGCCAAAGTTTGCTAGATCGTTAAATGGGCCAAGATTTGCTAGATCGTTAAATGGGCAAAAATTTGCTAGATCGTTAAATGGGCCAAAATTTGCTAGATCGTTAAATGGGCCAAAGTTTGCTAGATCGTTAAATGGGCCAAATTGCTATTTTGACTAATGGGCCAAATTGATAACTTGTAATATGGGCTTTTTGTTGAAATTTACCTTCTGAATATATCATTATGCATTATATACATATATACATGACTGCATGGGTTGGGATAATTGATGAAGAGAAGAAAGGCCTGTTGCCAAAATCTAGTTCGGTGGCTCTGCCACAAATATTTTAATTGGCTTAATGCCTTTAGTTCGGTGACTCTGTCACAATCTAGTTCGGTGGCTCTGCCACAAATATTATAATTGGCTTAATGCCTGCTATTAGTGTGTTGGCGGGGTGGGTTGACTTGATCCCCACAGGTGTGATGGTTGGTACGGGTGGTGTGTAGCGGATGGAAATTAGGCTTGGTTGGGAATTGCATATCACATGCATATTTATTTGATTTATATATTGTACATTTGTAAATGGGCTCAAGCCCAAATGAAATGCTTAAATGATTCTGGCCCAGTGAACAAGGTAAGTGGATTACACATTGAGTTCTAAGTAACTCACCCTGTTTTTCTTACCCATCTCAGGTAATGACAATTGACGGAGGCTTGGGTCGGGGATGACTTCGTGTGGGGGCCATACTACGAATGATGAGTTATAAAAACTTTGAACTTCTTTTAAGTATTTTTATTTAAGTAGTATTTCAATTGCAATGTAATAAGGCCTCTGGTATTATTTTTATGGATTTTTATGCGTGGATGGATTTTAATATGTTTTAGTTACTTAAATGGGGTTGTTTAAATTTTATAAATGTTTTCTTAAACTTGCGTATAAAAAGGGGGTTTTTCTTAAAAATCACTTACTCGTAAAATTTTGTGAAAACTCTTTTATAAATTTATTTCAACCAATTATTTAAGTTTTTAACCAATTATTTCTCTGAAAATCAAATTGTAAACTCTTATGTTTTAAAATCATGGTTTCCAAATAAATCTTGATTTTTGATAAACTCCATCTTCAAAATCGTTTTGAAGAATTGTTTACATTAAAAGCAATGATGACTGGACGTTAGTTCGAATTGTGTGGCATGCCAAGTTTGGTCTTAACGCATAGGTCGAGTTTGGGGTGTTACAATCCGAGTGAAACTCTTCTTTCCAGCGACAGGGACACGGCCATGGCACACGCCCGTGTGAGTCGTGGCCAGGCCGTGTTCGGACTTTTAATGAGGCACGGCCGTGTGATCTTTGGGCCAGGCCGTGTCGATTTCTATCTTGGCCCAATTTGGTTGTTTTAAGCCCGTTTCTCGTTCTTTTCATCCTCGGGTGCTTTCCTAAGTATAAAACATGAAAACAAAGGATTACGAGCACCAAGTTACATAAATCGAGGCTTAAATCATCCAAAAGCATACTAAATGTGGGCCTAAAATATGTTACTTTTACATTTTATCATATACGAATATGGTCATTTTGATAAGTATTTTAGTACTGACTTTTGACATTTGAGTTGGCTTATTAATGCCTATGTTTTGTTTTGTATATATAGCCATGTGAGTTGGCTTTTATAAATGATTTTGATGATGTATATAAGTGTGCAAATGACCTTTGTTTTGAGTTTGGTAATTGTCCAATAAAATGCTAATTGTGATGGGTAGATTTTGAATTAGTATTTGGAGTATGAAATAGCCCATGTTTGATAAATGATTTGTTGGTGATATTAGGTATATAAATGCATGTTTGGATGTGTCCATATTGATGAATTGAGATTGTGAATATTGGTATGTTTTGGAAGACATGATGGGATATAGTGTGTATTGTATTTGTTGGTACTGAAACGGTATGAAAGATGTTTGATTGAGGTTGTTTAAAATGCTTATAAGTGTTATGTTTCGATGACATTGAAATTGGTATAGGTGTACATAAGTTTGGGTGGCAAATTGGCTTGGGAAATAGCCTATTTTTGTCCACACGGGTAGAGACACGGGCGTGTGTCTCAGCCGTGTGTGACACAAGGTCATGTTACACGGTCGTGTGTCCCCTGGTGTTGAAATTGAATTGAAGTCAGTATACTCCGCACAGTCTCACACACGAGCGTGTGATCGGTCGTGTGGCATAAGTCAGTATACTCCCTAATTTGCACACGGCCTAGCACACGGGCATGTGACTTGGCCGTGTTGCATAAATCAGTATACCCTACAGGTTTGGCACAGCCTAGCACACAACCTGGCACACGGGTGTGTGTAGCCACTTCGAAGGGCACACGGGCTAGACACACGGGCGTGTGGTTGGCCGTGTGATCCAAGTTAGTAAGCTCACTTGTTTGGACACAGGGTAGGACACGGGCTGGGACACGGCCATGTGCTCCCACTTCGAATGTCCACACGGCCTGTGACACGGGCGTGTCTGGTGGTTGTGTGAGACACACGGCCTGCCCACACAGGCCTGTGTCCCATATCTTGAGAAAATTTTCTAAGTGTTCCAAATGTTTTAAAAGTTATCAATTTAGTCCCGAACCACTCCCAAAGCATGTTTAGGGCCTCGTAGGCTCGTATTAATGACATATTGATTGTGATTAAGTGATGAATGATTGAATTGAGAAAATGTATGCTAAAAGTATGTATAAGTGTGTTGTAAGTCCGGTAATGCTCCGTAACCCTATTACGGTGTTGAATACGGGTGAGGAGTATTACACAACAATAATCATATTTCCATAGTCATATGCTTTTCACATCATGTATTCATGTAACATGTACAAATCATATCCCTGTATTTCAAGTTCAATTTCATAATAATTCGTCTCGAGCTCAGATTATTCCATATCAGAACTTTATTCATTAAATCATTCTATATAACAATGTCACACAAATAGTACACTCAAGGTGTACAAATCTATAATCATGGATGAACATATTCATCAAATAAATTCCATGTACAAATATCATCATCTCATATTTCCATATATCATGTATCATCATTTTCATGTATTTCAGGCAGATACGTGTAATAATTCATTTTGTATTCATATCTTCTTATGTCAGGATTTTTCTTTTCCCGTTCAATTTATCTGAAATATCGATGGATATACAAGTAGTACACTCGAGGTGTACAAATCAAGATCCGTCAATTCATATTCAGGGGTACCCGTTAGGGCACATAACTAGGGAGCACACTCTCGAGCCACATATCAGGATGCTCAGAAGAGCCATGTAACCATGTAACATGACTATTATCCAGGCTAATCAGGAACTCATAAGAGTTTTACTCATAAAGCTCATAGAGCTTATACGATATCTCCAAAGAGAAAATATTAGGGAGCATCGGATAAGGTAACAGGGAGTTCAAGCGAGCCATGTTAGGAAACTCATAAGAGTTCATATTAGGACACTCACGTAGAGTTGCATTTGTTTCTGCATTATATGCTGGATCACAATCAATCAAAACATGTAACAAGACACTCAGAAAGAGCTGTGGTAGTGTGCAACACATGCTAAATCACTACCGATCAGGATGCTCGCAAGAACTATATATCAGGATACTCGAGAGGGCTATATCAGGATTACTCGTCTGAGCTAAATCTTGTTTGCAACATATGCGGATCCATATTCAAATATGGAAAATCACATATCCATCAGCTTTCATTTATTCAAATGGTTTTCAACATTTTTCAGATATTATCAGGCATGTAATTATTTCATAAATTTATAATATTCACAATATTCAAATAAACACTTTTCACATTCATTTCAAGCATAAAAGTAACATTTTTATCATTTATCATTTATCAGGCAATATCTTTTATCGGGTTTTGTCAGATATGTTTTCAATGTCATACATATATGATATTTATACAATTCACATCTAATTCAAGCATATAAATATACACAATTTAGTTACACGAACTTACCTCGACAAATGTTCGTGTACGTAAAATCTACTAATCCGACATTTTTATCTTTTCCTTGTTCTAACTCTGAATTTGGTCTATCCAGATCTATTCGAGTAAATTTAACATCAATTTAATACAATTTACACTCAATTCAGTCCATTTCACATTTTAGGCAAAATTACCATTTTACCCCTAAACTTTTAATTAATGACAATTTCGTCCCTAGGCTCGTAAAATGAAATTCATGCAATTTAATCCTTGTTCCAAGCCTAACCAATTTTACATGTAATATTAATAGCACATGTATTTCATAAAATTCAAAAATTTTCGTGAATTTTACAACTTTTCAATTTAGTCCCTAAATCATGTTTTCATCAAAATTCACTTTGTAAAAGTTGTTTATCTAACAACAACCTTTCATTTTCTACCATAAATTTTAAAATTTCAGCATATTCATCCATGGAAAAATTTTCATACTTTGATAACTTTACAAATTAATCCCCAAAATAGCTAGATTAAGTTGTCTCGATCTCAAAAGTATAAAAATTACTAAAAACGAGACTTGAATACTTACCTAATTTGACCAAGAAAGCTTGATTTCTATTTCCTAGGGTTTCCATGCAAAATATTTGGGGACGATGAATATAAATGATGATATTTTATCTTTTTATTATTTATCATCTTTATTTTTTCATCTTTCCAATTTCGTCCTTTTCTTTAATTTTATTTTCCATAGATGAATCATCATCCTTAACAACTAAGTATTTTAATGGACTAATTACCATATAAGGACCTCCAATTTAAAGTTTTAGAGCTATTTAATCGCTTTAGCTATTAGAACTCAACTTTTGCACTTTTTGCAATTTGGTCTTTTATCAATTTAAACATGTACTCGATAAAATTTCTTTACGAAATTTACAGACAATATTATTATCATACTGTAGATCATAAAATAGTATTAAAATAATTTTTCTTTCCAGACTCGGTTTTGTGGTCCCGAAACCACTGTCCGATTTTATCGAAAATGGGCTGTTACAAAAAAAAATCAAGTTCGAGACCCCGATGCCGGTTGCCATAGAAAAGTTACTGTTAAATTATAGGTAAATACTTGAGGTGTATTACTGTAGACAAAGAACTAAAATAGTTAGTATTTAATTTTTCTTTGAAACTGTAAGTTAGGAAATTGAAAATTGATTGAAGTTAGCTAGTGATAATTTTTTCTGAAACTGTAGATCAAATTTAAGGCTAGAGGATACATAATTAACAACTGTAAAATGAGGAACCATGGGGCTCAGCATCGAGCTACCCACTTTGAGTCATTTTCTTCTCAAGAAATTATGCCTTACCCTAAGAAGACTGACACCGTGATTGCGTATACTTCTGAAGGCCAAAACCAGGAGGTTGGGAATGATGCATTGTCTATCCCAAGCGATATTAGGAGTTTTAGAAAAGGTTTTCAAGATTATGGTTGAAAGGCCTAATATGGAGGAAGATACTAAACGCTTAGAGTGCAAAAGAAAGGAAAAGAATAAAGTTCGAAAAAGGAGAGACTCTGCTTCCACTGAACCAAATCCATGACCTTTAAAGTGGGCCAGATTAGTCAGACCTCTACGAAAGGTTATAGTAGTTATTATTGGAGAAATTGTTAGATTAGCTAGGATTCCGATTTGTAGATATTGTGGTAAGCGTAATCCAATAGAGTTTCTATCAAAATTGGGAATTGGGGTAGAGGAATCTATTAGTAACGTTTCCTTAATTAGATATGCAAAATATATGTTGGGAATTTAAGTAGACGCATTGTTTGGAATTGTGTTGGAATCAGAGTTGCATTGCAAAAGCTTAGTGGCCTGGTTTGAAGGAAAAGAGGTAATAGATTTTGTGACCAAGAAAATTTCAAGGATGATATTTCCTTAAGGAGAGGAGAATTGTAACATACCAAAATTGGGGGTTAGTAGAATCGGGTTTGTAAATCGAGAGAGAGTGATCATGCCTTAATTTTTTAAATTAAATATTTCAAATTATATCAAGAATGAGTTATTGGTTTGATGGTTAAACATTAGTGAATTTATCCTTGAGGTCCTAACTTCAATTCCCTTCCCATGAAAATAATTTAATTTTTTGACAAAAACCCCTTGTTTTAATATGTGGGCCATCCAAGCCTAGTTAACCTAGGTATAAATATTAATTTTTCACTAATATTTAGCCTTTAATCCTTCTTCTCTGTAACATCCCAGTTTAGACCCTATTCGGAACAGTGGTTTCGGAACCACAAATCTCAGGTCAGAGAAATAATTTAATATTATTGATAAACCGTAATTATAACATATTTTAATCCCATATTTAGCTTGTTTTTGGATGATTTATTCCTCAATTTATGTAAAAAGGTGCTCTTAATCCTTTCTTTTCATGTCTTATACCCAGGATAGCACCCGTGGATGAAAAGAACATAAAACGGGCCCAAAACAGAGTAAATGGGCCATATCACGAAATCGACACGGCCTGGCCCAAAGTCCACACGGCCATGCCTTGACGAGCATCTAGAACACGGCCTCAACCCCGATCTACATGGTTGTGCCTCAACTTAGAAATCCAAACACGATTTGAAGACGAGTCACACGGGCGTGTGACATGGCCGTGTCCCTGTCGTGGCTTTAGACAATTTCAGTTGGAAAAGGATACTTGGGAGAAAGAATTGCATTCCAAGAGCCTATAAATACCCACTAAGTACCACCTTTGAAGAGGGCGGTTAGCTAGGCCAAGGAGCCAAGCCAGAAAGGTCAGAGTTGAGGGAATCACTCGAAGTTAGCCAGTTGATCCATCCCAAGAAGCCGAAATTCTACTCAAGACGGTGGATTTCTCCTTCAATTCCTTCAGGGAGTTTTAGGGATTTCTTATGTTTTGTTTTATCTTTTCTCTTGATATGTTTTCTTTATTTGTTATGAACTAAACCCCTCAGATACCTGAAGGGGATGAAACCTAGATGAATCTTGTTATTGTTTTCTGAATTATATGATAAATACTTAGCTTGTTCTTAATTATGTGTGCTTAATTCTTGAGTTAATATTTCGCGGATATTGATTCAAGTTTGATGTGCTTAGATGGAGGAGGAATAGACCCTGCCTAAGAGTAGATCTAGCATAATTAAGCGGAGTTGATCACACGCCTAGAGATAGGGTGATGTGATTTTTCCGGATTAGGGTGAAACCTAATATGGGAATCCATAGATCGATTTACTGCTATTCTAGGGGGTTTGTAACATCCTGAATTTTTGGGCCTATGCGTTTAATGGGTGAATATGTGTAATGAGTTAATTTGAGGATTAGGGGTCCAAATTGGGCTCAGGTTTGGGCCGAGGCTGTAGTTAAAATTCTTGTTTGAACACTTTAGTGGAAAGCTTGCTAAGTTAGGGCATAATAGATATTAGTACTGTTTTAAAACACAAATGGGCTTGTGGCCCAATGGCAAAATAGCGCCACTAAGAGGGAAGGGAGTTGGTCTCAATTGAAGGACCAAGGTTCGAGTCGCCTGGTACCTTTTATTTTAAATATTTTCGGCATTTATAAGAGCAGTAGTGGAGTTCGGCAATGATGCTTGAATTTAGGAATTTATTTAATGTGATAATAAGGTGGATAATGTGCTGATACAGGAAGGAAGAGGTGGAGTTTTCTATGACACTGTGGATGAGTAGTCAGATGAGGATAAGAAGAAAAGATAGGATTTATCTGCAAGGCTAGGTGGTGGCTGAAATTTTGACTCTGAAGGGGAGGAGAAATCGGTTTCTGATATGGCAAAGGGGTGCCGAAATTTCCCCTACTATTGGCTTAACTATTAGATATCAGGAAGGGCACTTTCGGGTTTTTAAGTAGGTGCCGAAATTCTCTATAAATAAGGGTTAGATCTCATCAATTCCGGTAGTTGAACCCTACTCTTTTCTTCATTCTTTGTGCCGAAATTCTCAGTCTTCCTCTGCAATTTCTTTTCTTTTGTTTTCTTCAAAAGTCGAAATCCTCTCCATTCTTTTTCTTCCTAGCCGAAATCTCCAAGTCTCTTTCTTGTTTTCTTTTCTTCTTCTCTTTTTCTGTTAGAAATCAAAATTCTTCACTCAGCTTTTTCTAAAAGCTGAAAATGCATCAACCTTCTCTTGTTTATACTTTTTTGGGATTTTCTTAAAAGCCGAAATTCCTAGATCTCTTCTCTGGTGTTTGCCGAATTTTCCTGCAAGGGGTAGCCGAAATCTTCTGAAGAGGTAAGTGTCGAATATGTTATTCTTTCAATCTATTCCAGATTTTAGAAACCATAGCCGAATGGCTACATGGTGGATTAATCTCGTGTTTTCTTTCATTTGCGGCATTTCGAGATTTGAAGAGGATTCAATCGTTTAGATTTTTAAGCCAAAGTTCAGTAGCACTCGAATCGTATTACTTTCGAGATTTCAAGGTAAGGAGATCTGTTAATTGAAACGTATAATTCAGGTAAAACACTAACCCTTGGCTTTATATAGGAGAGGCCTTATCTTCGCGTTCTTCCGGCTTTTGAGCAAAGTTGTAGACAAAGGGCAGTAGATCTGATTAGTGAGGGTATCGACATAGAGAGTAGTACTACGTGTTATCAGGTGTGTAACTTCTCACACCATTTAGACTGTCTATTCGTATGTGTATATAAATCTGTTTATATTCTGTTAAATGCTGAGATCCCAGCGTACTGTTGAAAACCCGAGGAGGGTAAATGCGAATCATCAGGTTAGTGATTTCTTTCATTCATAAGTGAATGTTTCTGTTGGGATGATATGTTTTATTTGTATGCCGATTTCTATGTATGCACGGGGTTGGGTGATTGATGAAAAGGGAAGTACTCTGTTGTAGTGGCTTTTACCATGATCTGTTGTAGTGGCTTTTGCCATGATCTGTTGTAGTGGCTTTTTGCCATGATCTGTTGTAGTGGCTATTGCCATGATCTGACGATGAGCAGCTAACTGTAGCATGACTGCCATCGATTGTGTGTAGCGGTGTGGGTTGATTGTAGAAATCCCTAATGGTGTGATTGGCAGGTAAGGGTGGTGTGTAGCGGATGGAAACCTAGGATTGGGTTGGGCCTTGCATAATTCCTGATATGTTATATTTTGTCATCTGTTATGAGGGGCTAAGGCCCAATCTGATGCTGCACGAGAGTTGCACACTGAGTCTCGTGACTCACCCTATTATTTAACATCTTTCAGATAGCACCTAGTGCATCGGACCGGGCTGGAGAGGAGCGCAAGGTGGCCATGCGAGAGATTATTTTGATTCAGGAAAAGACTTTACTTAGTTTATTTACTTTTAACATTTTTAGTTAGTGGGTTATAAATTTCATTGTAATAAGGGCAGGGGCCACTAGCTTTATACTATATTTCCAGATTTTAGGCTTTTATTATTATTAGACATTCAGATTTTACGTTTTAATTAAGCTAAGTCATGTATCAAATTTCAGTTTCTAATTCACTAAGGCATTAATAGAAAATGTGTATATTTTACAAATTATTCACCTATTTAGTTTTCCCGAATAAAAGGTTAAACTCAAGAAAAATATTTCCCGAAATTGCGACATCCTTTAAAATCTCCTTAGTGACATGCCAGATCCGGTCATAGTGTTTGGGCCAGGTTTGGGGTGTTACAAATTGGTATCAGAGCTCAGTTCAACACTCAGCTCTGGGGTTTTGGGCTCAAAATGTCTTCTAAAAATGGCTTTGTTGAAACATGTATATTTATAAATGATACAGGATGGTTTTCTCGGCATGGCACCTGCGTCTCCGGCCCAAGTCCGCCAGGTAAGTATTCTGAATTCATTATGTGTTATATATGTATGTGGGCTTGAAGGTCTTTATGGGACATAGACTATTTAAATTAGAACTTGATGGACTCTAGGATTAGCTTAAACAACGTCTTAAATCTCATAAGACTTAAGTCAACTAAACAAACCCGTGAACGAGTCGCTGGGTTAGGGTGTGGCAACAGGCATGCGCATGTCTAGGATTGGATTCAGGGAGAGCTTGGTATTTAAGCAGTCCTAGTGACTCACCTCCTCTTCACTAGAATCCTACCTGGTACGTAGTGACTGTTCACCTTAGCCGCGAGGACTTGTTGATTGGCCAAACTTTATAATTAAAATCTGAAAGGGACCAGCCACCCTATTTCACAATAAAAAAAGAAAAGACCCCCAAGTTTTGTAAAATTTCTAAAGAAATACACTTGATTTGTGAAAATTTCCAAAACAACTGTGATTTTAATACCTATGTTTTGCAAATTTACCCGAAACCCTATATTTACAAAAGTAACCCAGATTGCGAAACTAGATTTTCCAAAGTAGCCTTGTTAGTTTAAAAAAAATCAAAATACCCCTGAATTGGAAAATTACCAAAATACCCTTATTTCACAAAATCACCAAGGAACCCTATTTTGGAAAATTAAAGAAATACCCCTGTAGGATAAATGACGAAAATACCCTTGGGTAGTGAAATGACAAAGAGATGCGGACTTGAGATTGAATTGTAGATATAATTGCGAATCCGAAGGAACTACTCTTAAACTACTATTCATAAGACTGTTCGTGGTTAATCAGTGGAAGAAAACTAATAATTCATAAAATTTCTAATCAGATAAACGCGAATCAGTAGAATGAGTGCAAGTGGTCGAGGACGTCTGCCGCATGGACGTGGTAGGGGTAGGACGATGGTATTGGAACCAGTAGGATCTGGCCGTGGATCTGGAAACGAGATGCCACCAGCTGAGGAGGAGGAATTTCAAGACAGACTGCCAGAGATGACGCGGTATCTCAGGCAATGTTAAGGGTTTTAGAAAGGGTTGTTGGGGTAGGCATGGGCATAGGAGCCCGGAAATCTGTGCCGGAGCGACTTAGAGCCAATGAGGCAGAAGTGTTTAGGGGAATTTTTTGTGTAGCCCCGAGTTCTGCTGAGTATTGGTTGGAGGCGGTGGAACGCATAAAGGATGATTTGGATTTCACGAAGGAGGAGAAGTTGAAAGGGGTTGTATCTCTCCTACGGGAAGAAGCATATCAATGGTGGCTTACGGTTAAGGATGGTGCAGTGGCTGACTGTATCACCTGGGATCTCTTCAAAACGGCGTTTCAGAATAAGTACATTGGATCGAGTTATGTGGATGCGCAGTGCAGAGCATTTCTGAATCTGGTTTAAGGGAGTAGGTCAGTGGTTGTATATGAAGCTGAATTCTTACGCCTTAGCCGATATGCCCGAGGGATTGTGGCCACGGAACATTAACGTTGCGTTCGGTTCGAAAATGGTTTGAAGGATGATTTGCGTGTTTTGATAGCCCCACATTGGGGGAGGGAATTCGCTGTGCTTGTGGAAAAGGCTAAGATAGCCGAGGAGGTTAAGCGAACGGAGAAACTGAATCGGGATAGAGATAGGGACGGAAGTAAGAGGGATTTTGGATCGTCAGGGGCAGCTGGGCGTACTCAGAAAAGGCCTAGGTCAGACGGGCCGAGTCAGGATAAGAGACCTGCTGCTTGTCAGACACAGAAGTGTGCTCGATGTGGCAAATTTCATGCCGGTGAGTGTTGGGCAGGCACTGGGAAGTGTTTTAGGTGTGGATCTACGGACCATCAAGTTAGAAACTATCCGCAGCAATGGGGCAGTGAAGGGCCCACAGATCAAGAGAATGCACCGCCAGGAAGAGGAGATCAACAACCACCAAGGGGCCGTGGTCAAGTCAATGGTGGAAATGGCACAGGACATGGTCGTGGAGGTACAGGTTATGCTGAAGTGAGGCAGCCAACTTTGGTCTATGCAGCACGACGCCAAGGGGACGAGGACGCTCTAGATGCGAATGCCGGTGCGTACTCTACCATAGTATACTAAGTGTTTCTTTTGGCTTTAGAATTAGAGTGCGCAGCGAAAGAATAGTGGTGAGACTTGGGTAGTACGATTAATAGTTAGTTGGAAATTTCGAGGACGAAATTTCTTTAAGGTGGTAGAACTGTAACATCCTGAATTTTTGGGCCTATGCGTTTAATGGGTGAATATGTGTAATGAGTTAATTTGAGGATTAGGGGTCCAAATTGGGCTCAGGTTTGGGCCGAGGCTGGAGTTAAAATTCTTGTTTGAACACTTTAGTGGAAAGCTTGCTAAGTTAGGGCATAAGCTATTACTTGTGTTTTAAAACACAAATGGGCTTGTGGCCCAGTGGCAAAATGGCGCCACTAAGAGGGAAGGGAGTTGGCGTCAATTGAAGGTCCCAGGTTTGAGTCACCTGGTACCTTTTATTTTAAATATTTTCGGCATTTATAAGAGCAGTAGTGGAGTTCGGCAATGATGCTTAAATTTAGGAATTTATTTAATGTGATAATAAGGTGGATAATGTGCTAATAAAGGAAGGAAGATGTGGAGTTATCTATGACACTGTGGATGAGTAGTCAGATGAGGATAAGGAGAAAAGATAGGATTTATCTACAAGGCTAGGTGGTGGCCGAAATTTTGACTCTGAAGGGGAGGAGAAATCGGTTTCTGATATGGCAAAGGGGTGCCGAAATTTCCCCTACTATTGGCTTAACTATTAGATATCAGGAAGGGCACTTTCGGGTTTTTAAGTAAGTGCCGAAATTCTCTATAAATAGGGGTGAGATCTCATCAACTTCAGCAGTTGAACCCTAATCTTTTTCTTCATTCTTTGTGCCGAAATTCCCAGTCTTCCTCTGCAATTTCTTTTCTTTTGTTTTCTTCAAAACTCGAAATCCTCTCCATTCTTTTTCTTCCTAGCCGAAATCTCCAAGCCTTTTTCTTGTTTTCTTTGCTTCTTCTCTTTTTTGTCAGAAACCGAAACTCTTCACTCAACTTTTTCTAAAATCCAAAAACGCATCAGCCTTCTCTGGTTCATACTTTTTTGGGATTTTCTTAAAAGCCGAAATTCCTAGATCTCTTCTCTGGTGTTTGCCGAATTTTCCTGCAAGGGGTAGCCGATATCTTCTGAAAAGGTAAGTGTCGAATATGTTATTCTTTCAATCTATTCCTGCTTTTAGAAACCATAGCTGAATGGCTACATGGTGGATTAATCTCGTGTTTTCTTTCATTTGCGGCATTCCGGGATTTGAAGAGGATTCAATCGTTTAGATTTTTAAGCCAGAGTTCAGTAGCACTCGGATCGTATTACTTTCGGGATTTCAAGGTAAGGAGATCTGTTAATTTAAACGTACAATTCGGGTAAAACACTAACCCTTGGCCGAATATTGGAGAGGCCTTATCTTCTCGTTCTTCCGGCTTTTGAACAAAGTTGTAGACAGAGGGCAGTAGATCTAATTAGTGAGGTTATCGACATAGAGAGTAGTACTATGTGTTATCAGGTGTGTAAATTCACACACCATTTAGACTGTCTGTTCGTATGTGTATATAAATCTGTTTAAATTCTGTTAAATGCCGAGATCCCGACATAACAGTTGAAAACCCGATGAGGGTAAAGGCGAATCACCAGGTTAGTGATTTCTTTCATTCATAAGTGAATGTTTTTGTTGAGATGATATGTTTTATTTGTATGCCGATTTCTATGTATGCACGGGGTTGGGTGATTGATGAAAGGGGAAGTGCTTTGCTGTAGTGGCTTTTTCCATGATCTGTTGTAGTGGCTTTTTCCATGATCTGTTGTAGTTGATGAAAGGGGAAGTGCTCTGTTGTAGTGGCTTTTGCCATGATTTGTTGTAGTGGCTTTTTGCCATGATCTGTTGTAGTGGCTATTGCCATGATCTGACGATGAGCAGCTAACTGCAGTATGACTGCCATCGATTGTGTGTAGCGGTGTGGGTTGATTGTAGAAATCCCCAATGGTGTGATTGGTAGGTAAGGGTGGTGTGTAGCGGATGGAAACCTAGGATTGGGTTGGGCCTTGCATAATTCCTGATATGTTATATTTTGTCATCTGTTCTGTGGGGCTAAGGCCCAATCTGATGGTGCACGAGAGTTGCACACTGAGTCTCGTGACTCACCCTATTATTTAACATTTTTCAAGTAGCACCTAGTGCATCGGACCGGGCTGGAGAGGAGCGCAAGGTGGCCATGCGAGAGATTATTTTGATTCAGCAAAAGACTTAGTTTATTTACTTTTAAGATTTTTAGTTAGTGGGTTATAAATTTCATTGTAATAAGGCCATGGGCCACTAGCTTTATATTATATTTCCGGATTTTGGGCTTTTATTATTATTAGACATTCAGATTTTACGTTTTAATTAAGCTAAGTCATGTATCAAATTTCGGTTTCTAATTCACTAAGGCATTAATAAAATGTGTATCTTTTACAAATTATTCACCTATTTAGTTTTCCCGAATAAAAGGTTAAACTCAAGAAAAATATTTCCCGAAATTGCGACATCTTTTAAAATCTCCTTAGTGGCATGCCAGATCCGGTCATAGTGTTTGGGTCGGGTTTGGGGTGTTACAAATTGGTATCAGAGCCCGGATCAACACTCGGCTCTGGGGTTTTGGGCTCAAAATGTCTTCTAAAAATGGGTTTTTTGAAACATGTATATTTATAAATGATACAGGATGGTTTTCTCGGCATGGCACCTGCGTCTCCGGCCCAAGTCCGCCAGGTAAGTATTCTGAACTCACTATGTGTTATATATGTATGTGGGCTTGAGGGGCTTTATGGGACGTAGACTATTTAAATTAGAACTTGATGGACTCTAGGCTTAGCTTAAACAACTTCTTAAATCTCATAAGACTTAAGTCAACTAAACAAACCCGTGAACGAGTCGCTGGGTTAGGGTGTGGCAACAGGCATGCGCATGTCTAGGATTGGATTCAGGGAGAGCTTGGTATTTAAGCAGTCCTAGTGACTCACCTCCTCTTCACTAGAATCCTACCTGGTGCGTAGTGACTGTTCACCTTAGTCGCGAGGACTTGTTGATGGGCCAAACTTTATAATTAAAATCTGAAAGGGATCAGCCACCCTATTTCACAATCAAAAAAAAAAAAAAGGACCCCCAAGTTTTGTAAAATTTCCAAAGAAATACACTTGATTTGTGAAAATTTCCAAAACAACCGTGATTTTAATACCTATGTTTTGTAAATTTATCCGAAACCCTATATTTACGAGAGTAACCCGGATTGCGAAACTAGATTTTCCAAAATACCCCTTTTTTTTTAAAAAAAACATCAAAATACCCTTGAATTGTAAAATTACAAAAATTTCACAAAATCACCAAGGAATCTTATTTTGGAAAATTATGAAAATACCCCTGTAGGATAATTTACGAAAATACCCTTGGGTAGTGAAATGACGAAGAGATGCGGACTTGAGACTGAATTGTAGATATAATTGCGAATCCGAAGGAACTACTCTTAAACTACTATTCATAAGACTGTTCGGGGTTAATCAGTGGAAGAAAACTAATAATTCATAAAATTTACAATCAGATAAACGCGAATAGGTAGAATGAGTACAAGGGGTCGAGGACGTTCGCCGCGTGGACATGGTAGGGGTGAGACGACGGTATCGGAACAAGTAGGATCTGGCCATAGATCTGGAAACGAGATGCCACCAGCTGAGGAGGAAGAATTTCAGGATCGGACTGCCGGAGATGATGCGGTATCTCAGGTGATGTTAAGGGTTGTAGAAAAGGTTGCTGGGGTAGGCATGGGCACAGGAGCCCGGAATCTGTGCTGGAGCGATTTAGAGCCAATGGGACAGAAGTGTTTAGGGGAATTTCTGGTGTAGCCCCGAGTTCCGCTGAGTATTGGTTGGAGGCGGTGGAACGTATAATGTATGATTTAGATTTCACGAAGGAGGAGAAGTTGAAAGGGGTTGTATCTCTCCTGCGGGACGAAGCATATCAATGGTGCTTACGGTTAAGGATGGTGCAGTGGCTGACCGTATCACCTGGGATCTCTTCAAAACGGCATTTCAGAATAAGTACATTGGATCGAGTTATGTGGATGCGCAACGCAGAGTATTTCTGAATCTGGTTTAGGGGAGTAGGTCAGTGGCTGCGTATGAAGCTGAATTCTTACGCCTTAGCCGATATGCCTGAGGGATTATGGCCACGGAACATGAACATTGCGTTCGGTTCGAAGATGGTGTGAAGGATGATTTGCGTGTTTTGATAGCCCCACAGCGGGAGAGGGAATTCGTTGTGCTTGTGGAAAAGGCTAAGATAGCTGAGGAGGTTAAACGAACGGAGAAACTAAATCGGGATAGAGAGAGGGACGGAAGTAAGAGGGATTTTGGATTGTCAGGGGCAACTGGGCGTACTCAGAAAAGGCCTAGGTCAGACGGGTCGAGTCGGGATGAGAGACTTACTGCTGCTAGTCAGACACAGAAGTGTGCTCGATGTGGCAAATTTCATGCCGGTGAGTGTTGGACAGGCACTGGGAAGTGTTTTAGGTATGGATCTACGGACCACCGAGTTAGAAACTGTCCGCAGCAACGAGGCAGTGAAGGTCCCACAGATCAAGAGAATGCACCGCCAGGAAGAGGAGATCAACAACCACCAAGGGGCCGTGGTCAAGTCAATGGTGGAAATGGCACAGGACATGGTCGTGGAGGTGCAGGTTATGCTGAGGCGAGGCAGCCAACTTTGGTCTATGCAATACGACGCCAAGGGGACGAGGACGCTCTCGATGCGAATGCCGGTGCGTACTCTACCATAGTATACTAAGTGTTTCTTTTGGCTTTAGAATTAGAGTGCGCAGCGAAAGAATAGTGGTGAGACTTGGGTAGTACGATTAATAGTTAGTTGGAAATTTCGAGGACGAAATTTCTTTAAGGGGGTAGAACTGTAACATCCTGAATTTTTGGGCCTATGCGTTTAATGGGTGAATATGTGTAATGAGTTAATTTGAGGATTAGGGGTCCAAATCGGGCTCAGGTTTGGGCCGAGGTTGTTGATAAAATTCTTTTTTGAACACTTTAGTGGAAAGCTTGCTAAGTTAGGGCATAACAGATATTAGTTGTGTTTTAAAACACAAATGGGCTTGTGGCCCAGTGGCAAAATGGCGCCACTAAGAGGGAAGGGAGTTGGCTTCAATTGAAGGACCAAGGTTCGAGTCGCCTGGTACCTTTTATTTTAAATATTTTCGGTATTTATAAGAGCAGTAGTAGAGTTCGGCGATGATGCTTAAATTTAGGAATTTATTTAATGTGATAATAAGGTGGATAATGTGCTGATAATGGAAGGAAGAGGTGGAGTTATCTATGACACTGTGGATGAGTAGTCAGATGAGGATAAGGAGAAAAGATAGGATTTATCTGCAAGGCTAAGTGGTGGCCGAAATTTTGACTCTGAAGGGGAGGAGAAATCGGTTTCTGATATGGCAAAGCGGTGTCGAAATTTCCCCTACTATTCGCTTAACTATTAGATATCAGGAAGGGCACTTTCGGGGTTTTTAACTAAGTGCCAAAATTCTCTATAAATAGGGGTGAGATCTCATCAATTCTGCCAGTTGAACCCTACTCTTTTCTTCATTCTTTGTGCCGAAATTCTCAGTCTTCCTCTGCAATTTCTTTTCTTTTGTTTTCTTCAAAAGCCAAAATCCTATTCATTCTTTTTCTTCCTAGCCGAAATCTCCAAGTCCCTTTCTTGTTTTCGTTTCTTCTTCTCTTTTTCTGTCAGAAACCGAAACTCTTCACTCAGCTTTTTCTAAAAGCCGAAAACGCATCAGCCTTTTCTTGTTCATACTTTTTCGGGATTTTCTTAAAAGCCGAAATTCCTAGATCTCTTCTCTGGTGTTTGCCAAATTTTCCTGCATGCGGTAGCCAAAATCTTCTGAAGAGGTAAGTGTCGAATATGTGATTCTTTTAATCTATTCCAGCTTTTAGAAACCATAGCTGAATGGCAACATGGTGGATTAATCTCGTGTTTTCTTTCATTTGCGGCATTCCGGGATTTGAAGAGGATTCAATCGTTTAGATTTTTAAGCCAGAGCTAAGTAGCATTCAGATCGTATTACTTTCGGGATTTCAAGGTAAGGAGATCTGTTAATTTAAACGTATAATTCGGGTAAAACACTAACCCTTGGTCGAATATTGGAGAGGCCTTATCTTCGCGTTCTTCCGGCTTTTGAACAAAGTTGTAGACAAAGGGCAGTAGATCTAATTAGTGAGGGTATCGACATAGAGAGTAGTACTATGTGTTATCAGGTGTGTAAATTCACACACCATTTAGACTGTCTGTTCGTATGTGTATATAAATCTGTTTAAATTCTATTAAATGCCGAGATCCCGACATAACGGTTGAAAACCCGAGGAGGGTAAAGGCGAATCACCAGGTTAGTGATTTCTTTCATTCATAAGTGAATGTTTCTGTTGAGATGATATGTTTTATTTGTATGCCGATTTCTATGTATGCACGGGGTTGGGTGATTGATGAAAGGGGAAGTGCTTTGCTGTAGTGGCTTTTTCCATGATCTGCTGTAGTGGCTTTTTGCCATGATCTGTTGTAGTTGCTATTGTCATGATCTGACAATGAGCAGCTAACTGCAGAATGGCTGCCATCGATGGTGTGTAGCGGTGTGGGTTGATTGTAGAAATCCCCAATGGTGTGATTGGCAGGTAAGGGTGGTGTGTAGCGGATGGAAACCTAGGATTGGGTTGGGCCTTGCATAATTCCTGATATGTTATATTTTTTCATCTGTTCTCTGGGGCTAAGGCCCAATCTGATGGTGCACGAGAGTTGCACACTGAGTCTCGTGACTCACCCTATTATTTAACATCTTTCAGGTAGCACCTAGTGCATCGGACCGGGCTGGAGAGGAGCGCAAGGTGGCCATGCGAGAGATTATTTTGATTCAGCAAAAGACTTTACTTAGTTTATTTACTTTTAACATTTTTAGTTAGTGGGTTACAAATTTCATTGTAATAAGGCCATGGGCCACTAGCTTTATATTATATTTCCGGATTTTGGGCTTTTATTATTATTAGACATTCAGATTTTACGTTTTAATTAAGCTAAGTCATGTATCAAATTTCGGTTTCTAATTCACTAAGGCATTAATAGAAAATGTGTATCTTTTACAAATTATTCACCTATTTAGTTTTCCTGAATAAAAGGTAAAACTCAAGAAAAATATTTCCCGAAATTGCGACATCCTTTAAAATCTCCTTAGTGACATGCCAGATCCGGTCATAGTGTTTGGGCCGGGTTTAGGGTGTTTCAGGGTTATTATAAAAGAACGAGAGTTCCACTAATTAACCTAGGGTTAGACGTTATTCGTCTCGAGAGAGAGTTTAATATATGTTAGGGAGTCCTACGGATCAAACTAAGTGAATAAATCGTATGGTTCAGTGTTAGAAAACAAGTGAAGTCTAGGTGGATTCTTTCTGAGGGTATCGTCGTGATCAACTGAGTTTTTCTTCTAGTTATTTCCCAATTCGTTCTTTTTGTCTTTACGTCTTTAGCTTAGTAGTTGTTAATTTAGATTTATAGCAACTTCACTTTATTTTAGGTTAAATAATAAAAAGAAAGTTAGTATTAGTACTTTTAGTTCCTTTGGGTTCGACAATCCGGTCTTGCTTAAGCTATACTACTGTTCGATAGGTACGCTTGCCTTTAATCATTGTCAGAGTTAGTTTCCAAGTTTGATAGTTCGTTTTATAAATTTTTAAAGCTCTGATTTTAGCAATCAATTATTTTTAATATTTATGATATGGGATAAAGTATGTGTGAAAGTTCTATGTGAAAATTTTATCGTTTGTGTGCCGATTTGTGAAAAAGGACCTAATAGCGTAAAATGAAAAAGTTGTGTGCTAGTAGTTAAAAGTGCTTATTTGATATGGTTCCTTAAATGAAAGGTCCTTATGTTGATATTGGAGCATTGATAGTGGAATTTGACTTATATGGCCATTAAATGAAAGCTTTTAAATGTTATAAGTAAGGGTAATTTGGTAAATGGAAAATCAATATATGATTAATTAAAACAAAAAAAATTTGATGGCCATTATCATCTTCTTCCACCAATTTTAGAAGAAAAAAAAAAGAAAGGGTTTGAGTTCTCAAACATTCAGCCATTGTCTAAGCATCAATTGGGTATGTGTTTTTGATCCATTTTTGATAATTTCTATGTTTTTGTGATTGTTGCTTAATCTTCTCTTAAGCCCATGCCCTAATTTATGAAATTGATGATGATTTTGGGTTATTCCATTATTTATTTTGTGAGCTTTGTGATGTTTGATGATGAAAACTAAGTGTTTGATGATTGATATACATATTTTCTAAAGTGATTTTGAGTAAAAATGCATTTTTTGGGATTTAATTGAAAAATGTGAAAACTTTGTGTTGAAATGTGAAATAAATGTGAAATATGGCCTGTTAGGGACACTATGGTAATTTGGCTAAGTATGGATTAAATTGGATTTTGTGAATTTGATGTATTTGTGAAATGAGTAAAATGCTAAAGTGTAAAATTATAAGGGCTAATGTGTAAAATGCCCTAATTATGTGTTGTGGACTAAATTGAGTGAAAATGTGATTGAATGAGTTTAATTTGATATCATATAGATCAGGAAAAGAGAAATTCGGACCTATATCGAGGCAAGAACAAAGTGTTCGATTGATCGACTAGTATCGTTGTTTCTACGTCGGAGGTAAGTTCGTGTAAAATATGTATTGTTTAAACAATGTTCATATGTGATGAAATGAATGGAAATGTGATTGTGGAGTTTGGTAATGTGAAATGTGAGTTAGAAGATATGTGGCACTAAGTGTGCGTAAATAGAATAGTTATAGTGATGAATGGCACTGAGTGTGCAAGAATAAGAAAGCATCTGCTATATTATTTGGCACTATGTGTGCGATATCGAGACAACTTCGGTTTAATGTGATGGCACTAAGTGTGCGATATTATTATTATTATAGTTTCGGGTAATTAATTGGCACTAAGTGTGCGAGTTGATCAAATGTTTAAAGAGGATCGAATGAATTATGGCATCGAGCATTGATGTGGTAAATGTGATAGATAAATACGTGATAGTACAGGTATGTACAGAACCTATGTGGTTGATGATATTGTGTATGAGATAGATGGAAGATTATGTGAATGAATAATGAAAAGGGTTGAATTGAGTAGCATTATAAATGCCTGTACATGATCCTATAGATATGGTATGAAAGTGAGTAATAGCCATGGGTGAGATTGAGTAATGATGTGAATTGAACTAAGTATTAGTTAATTTTGCATATTGAGTTTTATTTGTTGAGTTAATTGTGTTATATTACGAACTTACTAAGCTTTAAAGCTTACTGTGTGAAGTCTTTCTCTGTTTTACAGTATCATTAAAGCTAGTTCAGATCTAGGGATCATCAGCGACTCAATCACACTATCGGACATCTATTTTGGTACCTTTTGGAAGTTGTATTTATGGTATATGGCATGTATAGGCTAGTGAGGTTGTAGGATGTTTTGAGATGTGTAAATCTTGCCATGTGATATGGCTTGATACTGGATAGATTTTGGTCTATACTTTGCTATGTGAAAATGGTGTATGTGGTGTGTATATATGGTCTTGTGTGAATGGCCATTATGGTATGCTTTGGTGAATTAGAAATGGTATATTTCATACTTGATTTGGTATTTTAAAGGGTGAATGATTTGTATGTTATTTGATATTGGAATTGAATATGTAGGGATGACCCAAATTGGATGGAAATTCGGCCTAGTAAATGGCCTATAATTGCCCGCATGGGTGAGCACACGGGCATGTGTCTCGACCGTGTCCTTCAATGTCTCAATTCAAAGCCAGTCAGACTTACACACGAGCTAGACACATGGGTGTGTGACAAGCCGTATGTTTCAAGTCAGTGTTGCACACGGGCCAGGCACACGAGCGTGTGATAGGCCGTGTGGCCCTAGTCAGTGTTGAGCACGGGGTAAGACATGGTCTAAGGCATGGCGGTGTGAGGTACACGACCTAGCCACACGGGCGTGTGCCCTATTTTGAAAGAAAAATTTTCTGTGTTCTGCAAAGTTTCAATATGAGATCGGTTTAGTCCCGAATCTTCTCTAAAACATGTTTAAGGCCTCGTAGACCTTCAAAAGGGACTTTGTGTTATTGATTAATTATGATATGCTGATGTGTGAGCCATGGTGATTTAGTTGTTATGATTTGAGCGATAATACCTCGTAACCCTAGTCCGACGATGGATACGGGTTAAGGGTGTTACATCATTTCCTTCTCTTTGATTTTAATTTTTTTTCCCTTTCATCCATTCTTGTCGTCGCCTACACCTAGTTTTACCATCTCTTTCTTTTTCTTTTTCTTTTTCTTTTTCTTTTTCTTTTTGCCACAAGATTTGTTAACATATTCTCCACCATATTGCTATCATTTTTCCTCATTAAAATCAGCCCCAAATCTAAAATCTTGAACTCCAAGATCGATCCCAAACATTGCCAAGAAAGTGCCATTGCCATTTCTGTTACCTAGTTTGGGTAAGGTCTCTTCTCTCTTCAATTTCTTAATTAATCTCGTCCATTAAAAACCTAAATTTCCAGATATGGAATTTGGGGATTTTAAATTATTTCAAAGGTATTTTTCTAGAATTTAATGAGATCTCAAATCGTTTTAAAATTCAACCCCAATTTTGGCCACCATGGGTGGTGGTGTATGCGCCTATGTGCAAGAAAGGGGGTTGTTTTGTTTCTTGGTTCTTGCCTATATTTTCCAGCATTAATTTGAGTTCTTGAACCCTCCTAATAAGCTTTTAAACCCATTTCAATTAGGGAAAAACGTTCTTGATCAATTGGCCATTCGGATCCCACAAATCGTGAAGCGTAAGTGCAATTAAGGGTAACTAGTTTGTTATTTCAACATAGTTTTTGGGTAAAGGTTATGAATTGATTAAATGAAGGAATTTAATCATTAATTAGCTACTAATTTTCCAGTATATTATAGTATTAGGTGCTGACCCACACGCCTCAAATCATCCGTTAAGGCGAAGAACAATTAAACGTGCTGTTTGCATCAATACAGTGTAAGGAATCTAACTAGTTTGGATTCATAAAATAGTTATAATTTCAAAGATTGGTTTGAACTCATAAGTGGGTGTTTGGGGGCTGGTTTAATGGTAAATTGATTGAATTTATACTGAATTTTGGTTTAGGTTCATATAAGGAATTATTAAGGAAAATTGGAATATTCACTAGTGTGCTGCGAGGAAGAGAAAAATAAGGTGTGGGTCCTAAACTCATAAAATTGTTTGAAAATGTTAAATATCATGTTATATTTGATAATTATCTTGCTATTGGATTAGCTTAATAGCCAAATTATTTATTTTGTGAGTGGCTGAACTAGGTATGTTTCGAGCCTTAAAAGATTGACATGTTGGCAAAATTGCTAGTTTGATAGTATGAATGTCTGCTTGAGTTTGTAATTGCATATTTGAGTTATGAGATATGAGAATGTTTGAATAATGAGATATTAAGATTATGTATGATTTAAACGCATGAGATATTTGTTATATTGTGTACTAAAAAGGGTGCTATTTATGCACAATGAAAATCCATAAAGTATGTGAAATTGAACGATATTAATTGATACCAACATAATGGTAACTTGAAATATTGGAACACTGTTTCTTGATACTCAAAGTATGTGATTACTGAGGACATGTTGAGCATGTCAAATTGATCGTGAGATTTCGGAGTTTAAAATTTATATGAATGAGAATGACCAAACTTGGAAACTAACTCTGACAACGATTGAGGCAAGTGCACCTATCGAACAGTAGTATAGCTTAGACAAGACTGGATTGTCAAACCCAAAGGAACTAAAAGTGCTAATACTAACTTTCTTTTTATTATCTAGCCTAAAATAAGTGAAGTTGCTATCTAATCTAAATTTAACTAACTACTAAGCTATAGAATCAAGACAAAAAGAACAGATTGGGGAAATACTGTTGGAAAATCTCAGTTGATCAAGACGATACCCTTAGGAAGAATCCACCTAGACTTCACTTGTTATCTGACACTGAACTAGACGATTTATTCACTTGACTTGATCCGTAAGATTCCCTAATTTATATTAAACCCTCTCTCGAGGCGAATAACGTCTAACCCTAGGTTGATTAATTAAAATCTCTTTTTAATTAAAACCCCTAGAATCGGATTAACTCGATCTATGGACTCCCATATTAGGTTTCACCCTAATCTGGCAAAATCTCGTCACCCTATCTCTAGGCGCACGATCAACTCCGCTTAATTATGCTAGATCTACTCTTAAGCAGGGACTTTTGCTCCTCCACCTAAGCACATCCAACTTGAATCAATATCCCGGAAATATTAACACAAGAATTAAGCACAAATAATTAAGAACAAATCAAGTATTTATCATATAGTTCAGAAAACAATAACAAGATCCGTCTTAGGTTACATTCCCTTCAGGTATCTGAAGGGTTTAGTTCATAACAAATAAAGAAAACATCTCAGAAGAAAAGATAAAACAAAACATAAGAAATCCCTAAAACTCCCTGAAGGAATTGAAGGATAGTTCCGCCGTCTTGAGTAGAATTCCGGCTTCTTGAGATGGATCAACTGGCTATCTTCGAGTGATTCCCACAAATCTGACCTTTTTGGCTTGGCTCCTTGGCCTAGCTAACCGCCCCCTTTCAGGTTGCACTTTAGGGGGTTTATATAGGATCTTGGAATGCGTTTCTTTGGCCCTAAGTATCCTTTTCTGATTAAAATTTCTCTTTGCCATGACAGGGACACGACCATGTCACACGCCCGTGTGAATGGTCTTTAAGCCATGTTCAGATTTCTTTAATGAGGTACGACACTGCGAATCGGGATCAGGCCGTGTTCTAGTTGCTCAATGAGGCACGGCCGTGTGGTCTTGGGCCCAGGCTGTGTGGATTTCATGATATGGCCCATTTTGGTTCGTTTTAGGCCCGTTTCTTGTTCTTTCCATCTTTGGGTGCTTTCCTGAGTATAAGTCATGAAAAGAAAGGATTAAAAGCACCTTTTTACATGAATCAAGGAATAAATCATCCGAAAATATGGTAAATGTGGGATTAAAATATGTTACTTTTACGGTTTATCACAAATGAATATGAAAAGTATTGCGATATGATTATGTATGAGATTGTGTGACATATTGCATATGCATTGGGTTGAAATTTTATGGTTGACGGAGGAGTTCCTTGGAGTACCGGTGGGATATTAAGTCCGCATTATTCATATTCAGTGCATTACACCTAGAGTATCGAGGGGAATAGCAATTTATCGCATTTTTACTAGCATCTTGTCTGTATTTTTACTGGCATAATTTTTTGCATATTGTTATCAGTGGTTTTAACCACAAAGAACTTATGAAACGGCCCCCCAAAAAATTCTTATTTCTGCATTTGTGAAATTGTGACACAAATGTGTATCTGCTTCAGTGGTTAAGTGTTCTGGGTGTGTGTGAGAGGTCCTAGGTTCAAGCCCTACCTTTGGTAAATTTTGGAATTTTTCTGACCGAGAGAGTTTCGGTCAAATAGGAAGTCTGGGGAAGTTGTGGGTAGTGGGATTAGTGGGAGAAAAATATGGGATTTGGGTATCTGTTATCTTTCTTCTCTCTTGCTAATCCCAGTTTTTCTTTTAACGTTTTTTTTCTAGCAATTAAGAAAATCCTTTCTGCTTCTTGCGTGGGAATTCCGTCAAAATTTTATCTTGCAATTCCAATTTTTAGTTCTTCGGCGCTCTTATGCTTTTGGTGAGTGTAAGGGGTAAGTTTCGCATAGAATAGGGTAGCCGTTCTTTATGTGCTCAATCGTTTGTTTTATACTTTCTTTCCATTAGTGATATTGAATTCTTAACAGCAGACACTTGTGAGGAATGAGGACCTTCATTCTTGGAATCGTAATCTAATCGTTCAGAGTGTTGGGGTAAGTATTGATTGTTGGAATGGAATTGTTGTCGGTTTCATAATTCTGATTTAATCGTGTATTAGGTCCGATTATAGTGTTGGTATAACGATTATAGGTACTGACAAGTTTGTGGTTGTAGTAGCATCAAATTGATATCAGGTGTGTACTTGAAACACAGAAAAACAGGATTCGGCGAAAGTCGAAAAACCCCTTTGTCGATGCCACACGGCTATGTGGTAGGCCGTGTGCAAGACACGGCCATGTGATGGCTGCAGTGTGGTCGTTTGGGCCATACGAGCTAGACTGTATTGGGCGTATGGGCCACACGAGCGTGTGATAATTGGGCCAGGGCGTGTGATCGACACGGGTTAGGCCAAACTGGGCATGTGGGCCCATATGGGCAACCCACACAAGCGTGTGGGCCCATTTATCTGAAATTTTCCCTAAGGTTGCACGGGTTGCCCCAAACGACTGTGGGCCTACTGTAGTGTCGGTAAGGGCTAACAAAACCCTGAACTGTATGATCTATTTGACTGATATTCTGTACTGAGTATGATAGTATATACATGTTATATCTGTACGTAAGCATGTAAGCATGGTTAATCTGTATGTCTGAAACTAAATATTCTGTATTTGATATTGGGGTTGGGATGATATATATATGGAGGAAGTGTTCTGAAAGGCGTTTATCGCCTATATTCTGGCAGCTTCGCTGCACTTAATCTGTTATGTACCGTATCGGTACAATGTGGTGTGTAGGGCTGGGTGGGTGGGTGTTTTGAACTCCACATGGTGTATAGGGATGGTCAGAGATGGTGTGCAGAGGATGAGGGTAGGACATTTGATTTCTGATTCTGATCTGTATATCTATACATGTATCTGCATCTGTAATGGGCTTAAGCCTGAATCTGCATCTGTTTGATTCTGATATTCTGTTGTGTGCATGCTTACTCTTTTCTGTGGGGTTACACACTAAATGTCAAAACCATTTTTTTATTTTAGGAAAAATGGGATCTGTAACATCCTAAAATTTAGAATTTTATGTGTTGTATTATTTCTTACGTTAGGCTATTTAAAAATATTAATTGTGTATGTTTAGGTGCTAAGAAGGAAGTCGGTTCTGTTAGTCAAAGTATTATGCCGTAATCACGGTTCAGAGAAAGCTACATGGGAGCCACAGGACGCGATTTGGCAGCAATATCCCCATCTCTTTTAATCAGGTAAATTTCGAGGACGAAATTTTCTTTAAGGGGGTAGAATTGTAACATCCTAAAATTTAGAATTTTATGTGTTGCATTATTTCTTGTGTTAGGCTAGTTAAAAATATTAATTGTGTATGTTTAGGGGTTCTAAGAAGGCTCGGGGTTGAATTGGGCCTTAGCAAAATTTTTGTGTTTAAGCACTTTAAGGAGAGAAGGTAAATGGCATCAAGGCTTAAGGAAATAAATGCATATTTTGCTAGCATAAATGAGCATATGGCAAGGAGGTTATGGTATCAAGTGGAGAGCATGGAGGGAAGGGGTTCAAATCCCATCTAGTGCAAATTTTGATTAATTTTTTATGCTATTCATCCATAGTATCGGCCATGGTGGTATTTAAGGCAAAGAAGACTTTTTAAATTATGGAAAGGTGGCTAAGGATTATGGTAAGGAGGAAGATAAGGGATAATGAATGAAAGAATCAAAAGAAAAAGGCAAGAGAAGGGAACATGTTGGCCTTTTACGTGGGTGATGTTTTGGAAAGATTTGTTTTGGTCAACTTCCATCCTTTTGGCAAGAGTTACACACGATTTTGTTAAGGGGAAGAGAGAACCGAATTTCTCTTCTCTTTGGCCATTTTGCAAAATTTTGGTGCTTGAGAGGTTATTTTTTTCTCCTTAGCATTTTAGTGACTTTTTCTTTTTCCAATTTCTTCCCTCTTTGCCGAAAACTCCAAAGCCAAAAGTGAGCATTTTCTTTTCGTTGTTTTGACCGAAACCTGAATGCATTTTGGTCATTCTTTCTTTGATAGCTGAAACACCTAGCCTAATTGTTCATCTTACTTCTTTGTTTTGCCGCAACACTCAACCCACTATTGCTCATTTTTCTTTTGTTAGCCGAAACTAACAAAGCACTCCTCCTTCATCTTCTCTTTTCTTTTGATCATTTCATCAACCCTTTTTCTATTCAAAAGCCGAATATTGATCATCTTCTCCATCTTACAAGTTGGATTTTTCTTTCTTGATTAAACCGGGTAAGTGTTTCATTCAAATCTTTTCATTTTCTTCTCTCTTTAGCCGAATGAGTATTCCTCATCATTTGGTTATTTCATATTGTTCCTAACCGAAATGGAGTTTTTCTATACTCCCTCATATCTTAATCGTTCTCTTTTTGTCGTGTAATAGTGGGAAGGCCGAATCTATTGCCTTTGATTCATCCGTAGCCATAAGCACAATCAGTGGGAATCGGTTTTATAATCATTAAGGTAAGGGATTCGTCATGGTTCATTATTATCTTTTTTGTTGACCGGTTAGTTTGCTAAATGGAATAGTGGTTGTGACTAACCATTTATTTTTATGGACTAAATCGCTCGATCTATCCACTTGTTGATTCTATGGAAATAGTGGTAAGCCGAACCCTTTTTCCTTAGACAATCGATATATATTGTAATATCGTTTTAATTAAAACTTTTTCCAATGGAGGCAAGCGGTACCGAATCGAAAGTAAAAGCAATTGGAGAACTCAAAAGGAGTGGATTTGCGATTCCTACTCCTAAGTTCAAATGAAGGGCGGTATCGGCGATTCGAGATTTTCCACCTGGTTGTGGACCATAATCCGGTGAGAATCGACAAGTCGTGGTCGTTCACGATTTTGAGAGTAAGTATTTTAGATCGTTGATTTAGATTTGGATTAAGAAAAATCCCTTACGTTGTTAATCGAGTATTATGTTGTCTTAGGTGCCGATGATCAAGACGGTTTAATCCTTACCGTAATCAGGTGTGTAATCTCACACCGTTATCCTGTAGATTTAAGATTCAATATCATATTGGAAATAGATCGTTATTTTTTTATGATTAAAATCGTAATATGGCATAAACCGGGAAATTGGCTTAAATTACATTATTTCCATAGATTTGTCAAAATCGGTAGTAAAATGTAAGATTTACGAAAATGCCCCTATGGGCCGAATTACGAAAATGCCCCTGTGGGCCGA
The DNA here is from genome assembly GCA_005393395.2 of Gossypium australe. Classification (NCBI taxonomy): domain Eukaryota; kingdom Viridiplantae; phylum Streptophyta; class Magnoliopsida; order Malvales; family Malvaceae; genus Gossypium; species Gossypium australe. Next base: position 85,911,914 of record CM016620.1, on the reverse strand, counting down.
ATTGCTAGAATGCCTTAGTGTGCCGAATTACAAAGTTCTATAATTGGCCGATTTACCGTAATAGAATATTGGAGTAATGATTTTTTTACATATCTATGGATATTATGTTTAATTATGTATGTTGCCTGTTACATATTGCATGGGTTGGGAATAAAATGTTGAAGAGAAGTGTAGCCTGGTGGCATTGCCACAAAAATGTATTATAATGTGTACTTATGATTTCGGTGGCTTGGCCACAACAAAAATATTATAAATGGAAAATTTGCTTGCGAATATTATAAATGGCAACTTACCTGCGAATTGGTGTGATTGGCAGGGTGGGTTGACTTGATCCCCACAGGTGTGATTGGCTGGTACGGGGGTGTGATTGGATGGATGGGTTGGGTTGCATACATTGCACTTATAGATATTCTGTTATGCAAACGGGCTTCGGCCCAAGATTATGCTATATGGGCTCAGGCCCAAGTTATTGTTAAATGGACTCAGGCCCTGTGGATGACGGTAAGGGGGTTATACACTGAGTTTTAGTAACTCACCCCTTTTTCCTTAACCCTTGCAAGTAATGCTCAGTGACGTGGGACTTGGGCCATGGATGACTCGGTGGAGGCCATACTTCAGAAATGGTTTTTATGAACTTTAGATTTCTATTTCCGTTTACTTTATTTTTACTATTTTGGGTTTTTATGTTGTAATAAGGGCTCTAGAATATTTTAATTTTTGCTTATTGTTTGACGTACTTATTATCTTGCTTGAATTGTTTTAAATGAGGATTTTTCTAAAAAAATTAAATATAGATTTTCCAAAATAGATTAACATATGGATTTCATAACAAACTTTTACAAATATTCTAACTCGGAAATTTTCTCTCGAATTATCAACAATATTTTTTTAAAAGTCATGGGTTATAAGATCTCTAGTTCAAATTATCGATTTATCAATTAATCTTCAAGGTTAGTAGTACTTTATCAAATGTTTCAAATCATACTTGTTTTTCTTGATTATAACAATTCAATACCTATTTTAGTACGAATAAAAAGGATTTAACATGTTTTTCTCATGTGACATGTCAGATCCGGTCATAACGCATGGGCCGGGTTTGGGGTGTTACATTTTATGGTATCAGAGCCCGGTTGCAAAACTCGGCTGTGGTTTGGGTTCAAAAGCATTTTCAAAAAGCTATTTGAATTTTAAATTATAAATACATGTGTTAAAGGAAGTATGGCACCACGGGTATCCGGCACCAAGTCAAGTAAGTATATGTTATCATTTTATGATTATGATTATTGTGGTATGACTGTAAAAATACTCTAGAACTTTTTTTGAGTTTTAGGAGCTAAAACTATAGAGATTGAGACTATAGGATGCGTTTTGCGAAAACGACGTTACTTCCTATACTTCATAAAATATTGTTTAATAAACATTGAAATAGCATAATGAATCATAAGACTCTTAATCAAATTAAATCGAATTAGCAAATATGAGAGCTAGAGGACATGGACGCGGTAGACGTGGCGGTGGTAGAGGCCGAGATGCTAGAGTTGTATCTGAGACATCGGAACATATGCCAGAAATGGACGCACCTGCGCCACCTGTGACTGAAGCTGGGTCACATGATCGTATGAGAGAGGACGACGCTCTGTCCCAAGCAATGTTGCGAGTTCTGGAAAGGGTTGCTAGGGCAAGAACTGGGTCAGCAGCTCGTGGGTCAATATCGGAGCGACTTAGATCGAATGGGGCTGAGGTTTTTAGGGGTATCTCGGGTGTAGCCCCAAATGCAGCGAAGTACTGGCTGGAGGCGGTGGAGCGGATCATGGACGATCTGGATTGCAACACTGAGCAGAAACTGAAAGGAGTGGTGTCTTTACTGAGAGACGAGGTGTATCAGTGGTGGCTCACTATCCGGGAAGGTACTCAGGCCGATCGTATTACCTGGGATTTCTTCAAAACGGCATTCCAGGGAAAATATGTCGAGGCTAGCTATGTGGATGCCCGAAGGAAGGAATTCCTTAATCTGGTCTGAGGAGGTAAATCTGTGGCAGCATACGAGGTGGAATTTCTACGTCTGAGTCGGTATGCCCGGGGAATAGTGCTGACTGACTATGAACGCTGTGTGCGTTTTGAAGATGGATTGCGCGGTGAATTTGATAGCCCCACAGAAGGAGAGAAAGTTTGCCATACTGGTGGAGAAAGCCAAGATAGCTGAAGAGGTTAAATACTCGGAGAGGCAAAATCGAGACAGGGATAGGGGCAGAAACAAGAGAGACTCGGGGTATTCAGGTCCTGCTAGAGGGTTTCAGAAGAGGCCCAAGAATGAGGAGTCGTAAGGTGATATCAGATTTGAGAGCGATGTTCGCTTATCTTATTCATTATAAAGATGGTAGTTTGCTAGCCGAAGTTCAGGTGAAGCCTGCATGGGTAAACCAGATTAAGGAAAAGCAGTTGACAGATGAAGCGTTGGGCTCTCGACTTCAGTAAGTGGAAGGTGGTGAGATAGGGGATTTTGGATTGAATAGTGATGGAATATTGTGTTTTTGCGGAAGAGTTTGTATGCCCAAGGATTCAGAATTGAGGCAAATGATTTTGCGTGAAGCGCATAGTAGTCCATATGCTATGCACCCCGGAGGAAATAAGATGTACCGAGACCTTCGTGAGCAGTATTGGTGGCCAGGGTTGAAACGGGAGGTTACTGATTTCGTGAGTAAGGGCTTAATAAGTCAGCAGGTTAGAGCGGAACATCAATTGCCGTCAGGGTTGCTACAACTGGTGAAAATTCCATTATGGGAATGGGAAAGGATAACAATGGACTTTGTTAGTGGGTTACCCTTAACGCCTACTAAGAAAGATTCAGTATGGGTTATAGTGGATCGGTTAACGAAGACTACTCATTTCCTACCTGTTCGTACGGATTATTCGTTGCAGAAGTTGGCCAAGTTGTATATAGCAGAAGTCGTGAGGTTGCATGGGGTACCAGTGTCAATTATATCGGACAGGGACCCTAGGTTTACATCGCGATTTTGGAAGGCTTTGCATGAAGCTTCGGGAACAAGGTTAAATTTCAGCACGGCGTTTCATTTGCAGACTGATGGTCAGTCAGAGAGAGTAATCCAGATTCTTGAAGACATGTTAAGGGGCTGTGTCATCGATTTCAGGGGTAGTTGGGAAGATTTTCTACCTTTGGCGAAGTTTGCATACAACAAAAGCTATCAATCCAGCATTTAGATGGCACCTTACGAGGCGTTGTATGGTCGTAGGTGTCGTACTCCTACTTGTTGGACTGAGCTTGGGGAGCGACAGTTGTTGGGTCCTGAGTTGATCTCAGAGACGGAGGAAAAAGTAAAGGTAATTCGGGCACGGTTAAAGGAAGCTTCGGACAGACAGAAATCGTACGCAGATCTGAAGCGTAAGGATATAGAATTTGCGGTAGGTGATCATGTCTTTTTTAAGGTCTCACCTTGGAAGAAGATCTTTAGATTTGGATAGAAAGGCAAGTTGAGCCCTAGATTCGTCGGACCTTACCGGGTGTTGAAGCGTGTTGGACCAGTGGCATATCAGTTGGAGTTACCTTCAGAGTTAAGTCAGATACATAGTGTATTCCATGTCTCTATGTTAAGGCGTTATCGTTTGGATCCGTCTCATGTTGTACCAGTGGTGTAACATTCTGAATTTTTAGGCCTATTCGTTTAATGGGTGAACATCTGTAATGAGTTAAATTAAGTGTTAGGGGTCCAAATTGGGCTCAGGCTTAAGTAGAGGACTTGATTAAAATTATCTGTTTGGGCATTATAGGGTTTAAAAGGTAGTATCTGTGTTTAAAATACCAAAGTGGGCTTGTGGCCCAATATTAGGAGGTGACGCCACAACAAGGGAGATAGGGGCCCAAAATTTAAGTTTCACGGAGCCCAATTCTTTTAATTTAAGTTAGCTAATTTTCAGCATTTGGGTTAGGTGGAGTGGATGGCAACAAGGCTCAAAAATAGGAGGATTTATATGAATAAGATAATGTAGATATTATAGTTGATAATATGGAAGATAAAAGGAGAAAAGATAGGAGCTATCTGCAAGGCTAGGAGTTAGCCGAAATTTCTATAAATAGGAAGGGTTCTCTTCTTTATTTTGCGACATTTAGGGTTTCCACCTTTTCTTTCTCTTCTTTCTTCTAAAAGCCGAAAACTCCATTATTCTCTTCTTTCTTCCAAAAGCCGAAAACTCCATTATTCTCTTCTTTCTTCTAAAAGCCGAAAACTCCATTATTCTCTTCTTTCTTCTAAAAGTCGAAAACTCCATTATTCTCTTCTCTTCTTTCTTTTAAAAGCCGAATCTTTATAGATTTCTTCGAATCATCTTCTTTTCCTGATTTTCGCAAAAAAGACGGAATCCTCTGGGAGTAGTCGAATCTTCTCTAGTAAGTAGATCTCTTAGATCTAAAAGTCGGAAACACTAGTCCCTGAATCTCATATCTCTTTTCGGGATTTCAAGGCAGATAGCGGTGGTGTTGGCTACGGATAGCGTCGACTTAAAGGGTCTCGTTATAACGGTAATCAGGTGTGTAGATCCTTATCACATAAGTTTTATTTTGTATTATACCTGTTAGGGGCTGAAAAGCCGAAAAATGAGGTTGTATTAATAGTTGTGTGTAGATCCTTATCACATAAGTTTTATTTTGTATTATACCTGTTAGGGGCTGAAAAGCCGGAAAATGAGGTTGTATGAACTGTCGTGTGTAGATCCTTATCACATAAGTTTTATTTTGTATTATACCTGTTAGGGGCTGAAAAGCCGAAAAATGAGGTTGTATGAATAGTCATGTGTAGATCCTTATCACATAAGTTTTATTTTGTATTGTACCTGTTAGGGGCTGAAAAGCCGAAAAATGACGCTGTATGAACTGTCGTGTGTAGATCTCTAACACACTAATAATCTATATAAATATATATCTGTTTATGTTATGGGCTAAAAAGCCGAAAAGTGGCTATGTAGACAGTCGCGATACCTAAAAAGGGTTAGGCAAGGAATGCCAGGTACGTAATCATAGAACTTCTTTATGTGTATCGATGTATGCGAAAGACTGTAATCTCTTAGGTAGTAGATTGTTTGATTTTGCATGAATGTATGCATGGGATGGGTTTGTTATGAAAAGGGGAAGAGCATGTTAGATCACATGATGATCGGTGGTAGAAAACCCACCTAATGAAATGTTAGATCACATGGTGATCGGTGGTAGAAAACCCACATAATGAAATGCTAGATCACATGGTGATCAGTGGTAGAAAACTCACTTAATGAAATGTTAGATCACATGGTGATCGGTGGTAGAAAACCCACGTTAAAATTCCTGATTGATAAGGAATAGGCAGTATGACTGTCGATATGGTGTGTAGCGGTTGGTGGGTTGATTGTAGAAATCCCCAAGGTGTGATGGTTGGTACGTGTTGGTGTGTAGAGGATGGAATTCTAGGATGGGTTGGGCTATTCATCATTTATTACTTATCATGTAATTCTGATTGTTGCCTTTATGTTTGGGCCAGGGCTCATAATGTGTTTGTGAGCCCAAGCCTTTTATGTGTTTTCGGGATTTACACACTGAGTCTTGGTGACTCACCCTATTATTTTTCCCTAACTTTTCAGATGAACAGTAGATCGTGGACTTGGGAGCCGAGACGGACTCGAGGGGCCATCAAGTTTTTATTTCTATAGATTATTTTTGGTTTTCCTTTAAGTTTTATTTTGGGAATATGTAGGTAATAAGGCCCCATAGTTTATATTCGCCTAAGTAGTTTTTTAATATTTGCAACTTATGAATTTATGTCAGGGGTTTATTTATACCAAATAATAATAATACAAGGTTTCTTTTCAAATGTCACTTATTTATTCAAATATTGCCTAATAACTTATGATTTTCTAAAACCAATTTAGCAAAAGTTTTCAATGTTCAACCCATAGCATGCCAGATCCGGACGAAATGTATGGGCCGGGTTTGGGGTGTTACAATTTGGTATCAAAGCCCAGTTCAAAACTCGAGCTGTGAAATGGGTCTAGGAGTGTTTTGAAAATTTGATGCGAATTTGAAAAAAAAATTCTGGAAGAAGATATGGCCTTTGAGTCTACCGGCACCCGATCCACGCAGGTAAGTATTCTAACTCTTGATGTGATATATTTGTTGGGTTGATAGACTTTATGGACTTAGACTAGTATGATAGTATTGATGGACCTTAGGCTTAGTTAAACAACTCTTCAATTCCATAAGACTTAATCCAACTAAACAAACCCGTGAACGAGTCGCTGGGTTAGGGTGTGGCAACAGGCATGCGCATGTCTAGGATTGGATTCAGGAAGAGCTTGGTACTTAAGCAGTTCTAGTGACTCACCTCCTCTTCGCTAGAATCCTACCTGGTGCGTAGTGACTGTTCATCTTAGCCATGAGGATTTGTTGACGGGCCAAAATCTATAATTAAAACCCGAAAGGGACCAACCACCCTATTTCGTAACCAAAATACCCCCAAGTTTTGTAAAATTTCCAAAATACCCCAAACCCAGCCTAAACGTTGCGACCGGATCTGGCATGTCACATGAAAGGAATGTCTAAAAACTGTGCGTTCGTTAAAAAGACATTCCTTTCATGTGACATGCCAGATCCGGTCGTAACGTTTAGGCCGGGTTTGGGGTGTTACAATATGGTATCAGAGCCAGGTTCAAAAACTCGGCTGTGGGTTTGGGTTCAAAAATGTTTTCAAAGGATGGTTTAGAAAATATATATATATCTCTTTTCTAGAAGTATGGCACCCGAGTCTCCGGCACCAAATCCGTAAGTTTCCTTTTTATATTCTATTATATGCTGAATGATTGTATTTATTTTGCGATGTGTGGATGTGATGCTTGAATATAGGAATTGTATGTATATGTGAAAAATATTTGTTTTCTTCGGTGTTAGATAGTGGTTATGTGAAGGGATTCCAAGATTTAGTTAGGAAGGGTATTAGTTTTATTAGATCAAAATGCACAGCAAGAGCGTAGTGTGGTATGTTAGGATGTGTGACTATTAGTTAGTTGGAAATTGCGAGGACGAAATTTCTTTAAGGAGGGTAGATTTGTAACATCCCGAAATTAGGCCTAGGAGAATTGGGTCCAATGGGCCTTGAGCGTAGTAGCGTCTAAATTTTCGGAGAACAAGAGAGTGGCTCAAATGCAAGTTGGACCTTTTAGATAAGTGATTTTGGAAGGTTAGGGGGCTTCTATGAAGTCCCGGGATCGAACATTGGCTTTGGGAAAATTTTGGTTTTAAGTGGAAAAAAACCCTAGAAGTTGGCAGGTAGGCCTTAAGAGTAAAATGTGGAGGAAAATGACACAAGTGGAGTGTGTGGTGTAGTGGCAAAGTGACGCCACTTAGGGAGCAAGGGAGTGACGCCACAAGGAAAGAAGGAGGTCCAAGGTTCAAGTCTTGGCTTATGCATTTTGGTTTTCTTTTTACTTGGACCTTAGAATTGGGCTATAGATTCAAATTCCATTGCGCATGGTTTAAGACACAAGAGGAGCTTGTGGCCAAGTGGTTAGCAGCATGGATTATGTTGCAAGGGAGCCTGGGTTCAAATCTCATGAGAAGCAAGGGAGTATTTATTTTGCGGATTGGACGGCAAGAGTTTCAGTTGAATTTAAACTCTACTGACGAAGGGATCCCACATCGGAAAGACATAAAGAAGGAAGGTGAAGAGCTAGCTATATAAAGAGCATCCTAGGAGGAGAGTTATATACCTTGGTGGGCGTTTGGGCACAGGAGTGGTCGCAGTGCGGTTTAGCATCAGATTCCTATCAGGTGTGTACTTCTCTACTCTAGCTGTAGAGCGGCAAAATGCCGAAATGCCGGTCACACGACATTAGTAGCCACACGTATTCTTGTGGGTTGGGCTGCTTGGGCCACGATGGGCCAAAATGGGCCCAATAGGCCCGTGGGCCCAAATGAGTAAATTGTATGATTGTTTAGTATATGTTGAACTAGACTAGGTGGAACTTATATACGTGGCTAAGATTTGTGTTAGGTGGGCCACATGAGCATGTGGGCCCGAATGGGCCAAAATTGGGGTTTAGGCCCAATAGTCCGGTGACGACCGAAAATGGTAGCCGAGTCGCTCAGGCCAACATTAGGCCTTCGGAAAGGCCATTACAGGTGCAAAATTACGAAAATACCCTTGATGGGTAAATTACGAAAATACCCTTGGTAGGTAAAATTACTATTATACCTTAGAGGTTGGTTAGCTTGATTATGTTGTATTATGTCTATCTGATTATGATGGTAATTCATCTCATACATTATCTGATATATAATTTGCATACATGTCATACTGCATACACGAATTATTATATTATGCTGCATGTGAATGGGGTTCTGGATATATTGAATAAGGGGAAGTGTGTACATTTATGTACGTGGATTGATGATGGCCCTGAGCCTCATCATGGATTGATGATGACCTTGAGTCTCATCGTGGATTAATGATGGCCTCGAGCCTCATTGTACATTTATGTACGTGGATTGATGATGACCTTGAGTCTCATCGTGGATATTTGTGATTTAATCACGTGGATCAGTGGCTAGACCACTAAGTGGACTTTGAGCAGTGTACTGCCAAAGAGGTGTGTAGCGGATGGAGGGTCGATTTAGTAATCCCCTGGTGTGTGGTGGATGGATATACGGGTGGTGTGTAGCGGTTGGATACTAGGTTGGGTTGGGTTAACATATTGCATCATTATGCGTGGTATGTGGTTTTATGTGGATTTGGGGCCAAGCCCATTTGTGGAATCATGTGGATTAATTGCATTGCACTCATTATTGATATGCCATGGCATTGGGCTAACATATTACTGTGGGCTTAGGCCCAGTTATCGTGGTAAGGGGAATTGCACACTGAGTCTCGATGACTCACCCCTTTTGTTTAAATTTTACAGGTAATCATTAGATCGCGGATTTGGGAGCGGAGGCAGACTCGAGGTGGCCATGCTCAATATTTTGGTTTTATTTTAATATTTATTTCGGAGTTGTTCCACTATAATTTTGGTTTACAGTTTTGTAATAAGATCACTATAACTTTAATTTTGGTATTTTGGTTGGTTTAGCTTTTAATTTGACTACTGCCTACTATTAAATGTTCAATATGGGAATTTCCTAAACCCTTAATAACCATTTTCCAAAATGTCAATAAACCGTTTCTTATTCAAAATTACTTGAACTCGATTTTTCACAACAAATATAAAGAACATGAACTATTTAACGAATTCACAGTTTTTAGACATTCCTTTCATGTCACATGCCAGATCCGGTCGTAACGTTTAGGCTAGGTTTGGGGTATTTTGGAAATTTTACAAAACTTGGGGGTATTTTGGTTGCGAAATAGGGTGGTTGGTCCCTTTTGGGTTTTAATTATAGATTTTGGCCCGTCAACAAATCCTCATGGCTAAGATGAACAGTCACTACGCACTAGGTAGGATTCTAGCGAAGAGGAGGTGAGTCACTAGAACTGCTTAAGTACCAAGCTCTTCCTGAATCCAATCCTAGACATGCGCATGCCTGTTGCTACACCCTAACCCAGCGACTCGTTCACGGGTTTGTTTAGTTGGATTAAGTCTTATGGAATTGAAGAGTTGTTTAACTAAGCCTAAGGTCCATCAATACTATCATACTAGTCTACGTCCATAAAGCCCATCAACCCAACAAATATATCACATCAAGAGTTAGAATACTTACCTACGTGGATCGGGTGCCGGTAGACTCAAAGGCCATATCTTCTTCCAGAATTTTTTTTTTCAAATTCACATCAAATTTTCAAAACACTCCTAAACCCATTTCACAGCCCGAGTTTTGAACTGGGCTCTGATACCAAATTGTAACACCCCAAACCCAGCCCATACGTTTCGACCGGATCTGGTATGCTACGGGTTGAACATTGAAAACTTTTACTAAGTTGGTTTTAGAAAATCATAAGTTTTTAGGCAATATTTGAATAAATAAGTGACATTTGAAAAGAAACCTTGTATTTTTAATATTTGTAACTTATGAATTTATGTCAGGGGTTTATTTATACCAAATAATAATAAGACAATGTTTCTTTTCAAATGTCACTTATTTATTCAAATATTGCCTAATAACTTATGATTTTCTAAAACCAACTTAGCAAAAGTTTTCAATGTTCAACCCGTAGCATACCAGATCCGGTCGAAACGTATGGGTCGGGTTTGGGGTGTTACAATTTGGTATCAGAGCCCAGTTCAAAACTCGGGCTGTGAAATGGGTCTAGGTGTGTTTTGAAAATTTGATGTGAATTTAAAAAAAATTCTGGAAGAAGATATGGCCTTCGAGTCTACCAGCACTCGATCCACACGGTAAGTATTCTAACTCTTGATGTGATATATTTGTTGGGTTGATGGGCTTTATGGACGTAGACTAGTATGATAGTATTGATGGACCTTAGGCTTAGTTAAACAACTCTTCAATTCCATAAGACTTAATCCAACTAAACAAACCCGTGAACGAGTCGCTGGGTTAGGGTGTGGCAACAGGCATGCGCATATCTAGGATTGGGTTCAGGAAGAGCTTGGTACTTAAGCAGTTCTAGTGACTCACCTCCTCTTCGCTGGAATCTTACCTGGTGCGTAGTGACTGTTCATCTTAGCCATGAGGATTTGTTGACAGGCCAAAATCTATAATTAAAACCCGAAAGGGACCAGCCACCCCATTTCGCAACCAAAATACCCCCAAGTTTTGTAAAATTTCCAAAATACACTTGATTTGTGAAAATTTCCTAGAATATCCCAGAATTGTAAAACTACCGAAATTTGTGAAATTTCCGAAACACTCCGGTTGGTAAAATTTTCAAAATACCCTTGGTTTGTGAAAATTTCCAAATAACCGTGATTTTATCAAATACCCATGTTTTGCAAATTTACCCGAAAACCCCTAGATGTACAAAAGTAACCCGGTTTGCAAAATTAAATTTTCCAAAGTACCCCTGCTAGAAAAAAAACAACAACAACATCAAAATATCTCTATTTCGGAAAAAAAAAATTGTTTTCCAAAATACCCTTGTTTTAAAAATAAAAAAGTGTACCAAAGTACCTCTAATTCAAAGAAAATACCAAGATACTTTATTTGGAAAAAAATACCTTGTAGGGCAAAACTACGGAAAAAAACCCTGGGTAGTGAAATAACGAAGATACCCTTATGCGATGAATGTGTGTGCATGGATGCTACTTGTGTGATTGATGTATGCTGGTTGAATGTATGTGGTTTCTAGAATTAGGGGATAAACTTGAGACTGAAACTCGTAGATATAATTTAGAATTCGAAAGAACTATTTTTAAACTACTGTTAATCAGATTGTTCGTGGGTAATCAGTGAAAGAAATTAATAATTCATCAGATAAACACGAATCGGTAGAATGAGTATAAGGGGACGAGGGCGCTCTAGATGCGAATACCGGTGCGTACTCTACCATAGTATACTAAGTGTTTCTTTTGGCTTTAGAATTAGAGTGCGCAGCGTAGTGGTGAGACTTGGGTAGTACGCTTAATAGTTAGTTGGAAATTTCGAGGACGAAATTTCTTTAAGGGGTAGAACTGTAACATCCTGAATTTTTGGGCCTATGCGTTTAATGGTTGAACATGTGTAATGAGTTAAATTAAGTGTTAAAGGTCCAAATTGGGCTCAGGCTTAGGTAGAGGCCTTGATTAAAATTATCTGTTTGGGCATTATAGGGTTTAAAAGGTAGTATCTGTGTTTAAAATACTAAAGTGGGCTTGTGGCCCAATATTAGGAGGCGACGCCACAACAAGGGAGATAGGGGCCCAAAATTTAAGTTTCATGGAGCCCAATTCTTTTAATTTAAGTTAGCTAATTTTCGGCATTTGGGTTAGGTGGAGTGGATGGCAACAAGGCTCAAAAATAGGAGGATTTATATGAATAAGATAATGTAGATATTATAGTTGATAATATGGAAGATAAAAGGAGAAAAGATAGGAGCTATCTACAAGGCTAGGAGTTAGCCGAAATTTCTATAAATAGGGAGGGTTCTCTTCTTTATTTTGCGACATTTAGGGTTTCCACCTTTTCTTTCTCTTCTTTCTTCTAAAAGCCGAAAACTCTATTATTCTTTTCTTTCTTCTAAAAGCCGAAAACTCCATTATTCTCTTCTTTCTTCTAAAAGCCGAAAACTCCATTATTCTCTTTTTTCTTCTAAAAGCCAAAAACTCCATTATTCTCTTCTCTTCTTTCTTCTAAAAGCCGAATCTCTATAGATTTCTTCGAATCATCTTCTTTTTCTAATTTTCACAAAAAAGCCGGAATCCTCTAGGAGTAGCCAAATCTTCTCTAGTAAGTAGATCTCTTAGATCTAAAAGTCGAAAACACTAGTCCCTGAATCTCATATCTCTTTTCGGGATTTCAAGGCAGATAGCGGTGGTGTTGGCTACGGATAGTGTCGACTTAGAGGGTCTCGTTATAATGGTAATCAGGTGTGTAGATCCTTATCACATAAGTTTTATTTTGTATTATACCTGTTAGGGGCTGAAAAGCCGGAAAATGAGACTGTATGAACAGTTGTGTGTAGATCCTTATCACATAAGTTTTATTTTGTATTATACCTGTTAGGGGCTGAAAAGCCGGAAAATGAGGTTGTATGAACAGTCGTGTGTAGATCCTTATCATATAAGTTTTATTTTGTATTATACCTGTTAGGGGCTGAAAAGCCGGAAAATGAGGCTGTATGAACAGTCATGTGTAGATCCTTATCACATAAGTTTTATTTTGTATTATACTTGTTAGGGGCTGAAAAGCCGAAAAATGAAGCTGTATGAACTGTCGTGTGTAGATCTCTAACACACTAATAATCTGTATGAATATATGTATGTTTATGTTATGGGCTAAAAAGACGGAAATTGGCTGTGTAGACAGTCGCGATACCCAAAAAGGGTTAGGTAAGGAATGCCAGGTACGTAATCATAGAACTTCTCTATGTGTATCGATGTATGCGAAAGACTATAATCTGTTAGGTAGTAGATTGTTTGATTTTGCATGAATGTATGCATGGGATGGGTTTGTTATGAAAAGGGGAAGAGCATGTTAGATCACATAGTGATCGGTGGTAGAAAACCCACCTAATGAAATGTTAGATCACATGGTGATCGGTGGTAGAAAACCCACCTAATGAAATGTTAGGTCACTTGGTGATCGGTGGTAGAAAACCCACGTTAAAATTCCTGATTGATAAGGAATAGGCAGTGTGACTGTCGATATGGTGTGTAGCGGTTGGTGGGTTGATTGTAGAAATCCCCAAGGTGTGATGGTTGGTACGGGTTGGTGTGTAGAGGATGGAATTCTAGGATGGGTTGGGCTATTCATCATTTATTATATATCATGTAATTCTGATTGTTGCCTTTATGTTTGGGCCAGGGCTCATAATGTGTTTGTGAGCCCAAGCCTTTTATGTGTTTTCGGGATTTACACACTGAGTCTTGGTGACTCACCCTATTATTTTTTCCTAACTCTTCAGATGAGCAGTAGATCGTGGACATGGGAGCCGAGACGGACTCGAGGGGCCATCAAGTTTTTATTTCTATAGATTATTTTCGGTTTTCCTTTAAGTTTTGTTTTGGGAATATTTAGGTAATAAGGCCCCATAGTTTATATTCGCCTAAGTAGTTTTTTAATATTTGCAACTTATGAATTTATGTCAGGGGTTTATTTATACCAAATAATAATAATACAAGGTTTCTTTTCAAATGTCACATATTTATTCAAATATTTCCTAATAACTTATGATTTTCTAAAACCAACTTAGAAAAAGTTTTCAATGTTCAACCCGTAGCATACCAGATCCGGTCGAAACGTATGGACCGGGTTTGGGGTGTTACAAGTGGAGGAAGTTGAGTTAAGACCTGACTTGTCTTTTGAAGAGGAGCCAGTACATATTTTAGATTGGGATATTAAGGTGCTAAGAAGGAAGTCGGTTCTGTTAGTCAAAGTATTATGGCATAATCACAATCAGTGGGAATCGATTTTATAATCATTAAGGTAAGGGATTCGTCATGGTTCATTATTATCTTTTTCGTTGACCGGTTAGTTTGCTAAACAGAATAGTGGTTGTGACTAATCGTTTATTTTTACGGACTAAATCGCTCGATCTATCCACTTGTTGATTCTACGGAAATAGTGGTAAGCCGAACCCTTTTTCCTTAGACAATCGATATATATTGTAATATCATTTTGATTAAGACTTTTTCCAATGGAGGCAAGCGGTACCGAATCGAAAGGAAAAGCAATTGGAGAACTCAAAAGGAGTGGATTTGCGATTCCTACTCCTAAGTTCAAACGAAGGGCGATATCGGCGATTCGAGATTTTCCACCGGGTTGTGGACCATCATCTGGTGAGAATCGACAAATCGTGGTCGTTCACGATTTTGAGAGTAAGTATTTTAGATCGTTGATTTAGATTTGGATTAAGAAAAATCCCTTACGTTGTTAATCGAGTATCATGTTGTCTTAGGTGCCGACGATCAAGACGGTTTAATGCTTACCATAATCAGGTGTGTAATCTCACACCGTTATCCCGTAGATTTAAGATTCGATATCATATTGGAAATATATCGTTATTATTTTTTTATGATTAAAATCATAATATGGCATAAACCAGGAAATTGGCTTAAATTACATTATTTCGATAGATTTTTCAAAATCGGTAGTAAAATGTGAGATTTACGAAAATGCCCCTATGGGCCAAATTACGAAATACCCCTATGGGCCGAATTACGAAAATGCCCCTATGGGCCGAATTGCTAGAATGCCTTAGTGGGCCGAATTACAAAGTTCTATAATTGGCCGATTTATTGTAATAGAATATTAGAGTAATGAGTTTTGTACATATATGTGGATATTATGTTTAATTATGTATGTTGCATGTTACATATTGCATAGGTTGGGAATAAAATGTTGAAAAGAAGTGTAGCCTGGTGGCATTGCCACAAAAATGTATTATGATGTGTACTTATGATTTCGTTGGCTTGGCCACAGCAAAAATATTATAAATGGCAAATTTGCCTGTGAATATTATAAATGGCAACTTGCCTGCGAATTGGTGTGATTGGCAGGGTGGGTTGACTTGATCCCCACAGGTGTGATTGGCTGGTACGGGGGTGTGATTGGATAGATGGGTTGGGTTGCATACATTGTACTTATAGATATTCTGTTATGCAAATGGGCTTCAGCCCAAGATTATGCTATATGGGCTCAGGCCCAAGTTATTGTTAAATGGATTCAGGCCCTGTGGATGACGGTAAGGGGGTTATACACTGAGTTCTAGTAACTCACCCCTTTTCCTTAACCCTTGCAGATAATGCTCAGTGACGTGGGACTTGGGCCATGATGACTTGGTGGAGGCCATACTTCAGAAATGGTTTTTATGAACTTTAGATTTCTGTTTCGGTTTACTTTATTTTTACTATTTTGGGTTTTTATGTTGTAATAAGGGCTCTGGAATATTTTAATTTTTGCTTATTATTTGACGTACTTATTATCTTGCTTGAATTGTTTTAAATGAGGATTTTTCTAAAAAAATTAAATAAAGGTTTTCCAAAATAGATTAACATATGGATTTCATAGCAAACTTTTACAAATATTTTAACTCGGAAATTTTCTCTCGAATCATTAAAAACTATTTTTTTAAAAGTCATGGGTTATAAGATCTCTAGTTCAAATTATCAATTTATCAATTAATCTTCGAGGTTAGTAGTATTTTATCAAATGTTTCAAATCAAACTTGTTTTTCTTGATTATAACAATTCAATACCTATTTTAGTACGAATAAAAAGAATTTAACATGTTTTTCTCATGTGACATGTCAGATCCGGTCATAACGCATGGGCCGGGTTTGGGGTGTTACAGGATCGACTTTAAAAATATGGTGTGGAGTCGCCACCGACCTTTTTTGTTTAGGTGTAATCGGATCTCCTCGTAAAATGTTTCATCTTTAAAAATTAATTTTGGCCTGCGTAAATTAAAAAAAAAAGGGTTCAGGAGTCGGTTACGTATGAGGAAAAGTTATCATCCTCGTACGCCCAAAATTGGTACCAAATTGATTAAATGTTGTCCTAACATCGAAAATTTGAAAAGTTTTGAAAATGTAATTTCTTTGAAAAACGGGTGGAATATTGCAAATGTAAGATTCATTCGCTCTAAAGGAACTAAATACTACACCCAGTACGTTAGGATGCAATATCTTGGACCCTCAAAGTCGAGATCATCTTATTATTTCAAAATCATGAGATTAAAAAGGATATTAAGTCTTTTGGTCAAACGAAGAAACCGCAACCCAATACGTGTAACGTCCTAAAATTTGGAATTCTATGTGTTGCATTATTTCTGGTGTTAAGCTAGTTAAATTATTAATTGTGTATATTTAGGGGATCTTGAGAAGGCTCGGGGCTTATTTGGTCCTAGTAAAAATTTTGGCATTTAGCACTTTAAGGAGATAGAGTAAGTGACCTTGAAGCTTATGGAAATAAATGAGTAAATAGCTAGCATAAAAATGAGCAATTGGTAAGGAGGATATGGCGCCACATGTAGTACCTTGAGGGAAGAGGTTCAAATCCCATAATGTGCAAATTTTGACTATTTTTTTTTGTACTTTTCCCTAAGTGTCGGCCAAGCTTGTATATAAGGTAAGTTGGACTTTTTATTTTTGGCAAGATGGCTAAGGAAAATAGGAAAGGATGAAGGTGGGGAAAGAAATCAAAGAAAAGGGGAAAGTAAGGGGAACATGTGGCCTATTTCATGGAAATTGTCTTGGAAAGTTTGGGTGGCCAAACTTTTGACCTTAATGTCAAAATTACTACACTGTTTTGGTATGGGAGAAGGGTAGCCGAATTTCTCCTTTGCCTTTTGATAGAATTTTGGTGCTTCTTAGGCCAAAATCTATTTTTGCACTATTTTGTGTTTTCTCCAAATCTCTTCTTTTGCTTTGTGCCGAAATTACAAGCCATTAGTGAGCATATTGTCTTCTTTTCTTTCTTCTTGTTGCCGAATGTACCCAAACCATTGAGACCAAAATTTGTTCACTCATCTTTTCTTGAAAACCGAAGCTAGTCAAACATCTTTCTTCTTCTTTCTTTTCTTTTTCACAAAATCCTTCAAGCATTTCTTCTTTTTTAATCCTTATCACCATAGCCGAATATTTTGCCCATTTTTCCTCCATAGCCGAAACCTTTCATCTCTTCATTATTCTTTCTTTTTCATTCGAGTTATCACTCGTTCGTTGATCAATCGGTAAGTGTCCTTTTCAACATTTTATTTTTCTTTATCTTATGCCGAATTTATGCTTTGGTTTGGGATGGTCATAATTGACCGAGACCATCACCTTATTCTCTCTCAAACGAGATCATTTTCTTCTTCGTAGTGATATAGTGGAAGGCCGAAACTTTGATTCTTCTGAAGTTATCATACAATCGTTGGGAATCGGTCCTAAAAATCTTTAAGGTAAGGAGTTCTTCAAGGATTTTATAAAATCGTTCTTTATTTGTTAAGATGTTATTGGAATAGTGATGATTAACCGATTATAATTATAAGGATTAAATCGCTCGATCTATCCAACCGTTGATCACTCAAAATTAGTGGTAAGCCGATCTTTTACCCTTTGACAATCCATATTTTATCGTAATATCGATCTATATAAGATCTAATCGAATGGAGGCTTGTGGTACCGATTCGAAAGTAAAGTCGAGTGGAGATCTCAAAAGGAGCGGATTAGCGATCCCTACTCCTAAATTCAAACGAAGGGCAGTTTTGGCAGTTCGGGAATTTCCACCGGGTTGTGGACCGTCATCCAGGGAAAATCGACAAATCGTGGTCATTCACGATTCCAAGGGTAAGCACCTTAGATCGTTCATTTTAGAGTTGATTAATAAATCACGTATGTCGACTAATCGAGTGTTGCGATATCTTAGGTGTCGACGATCAAGAAGGCTTAGTGCTTACCGTAATCAGGTGTGTAATCTCACACCAATTTTCGTGGGTTTAAGGTGGATATAGTATCAGAAACAAATCGCTATGACTAAAATCGTAATAGGGCGTAAATCGAAAAAAATTGGCCTAATATATTATTTACATAAAATTGATGAAATTGGTAGTATCATTGTGCAAATTGTGAAAATACCCCTAAAGGGTCGAAATACGAAATTGCCTATTGGGCCGAATTGACATATTGCCTTATGGGCCGAATGGAAATATTGATAAATGGGCCAATCTGATATTATGGCTAGATCGGCCAATTTGATATTTTGCTAAATGGGCTGATCTGATATTTTGCTAAATGGGCCAATCTGATATTTTGCTTAATGGGCCTATTTGATAAATTGTTATAATGGGCCGTACTTTTGTAAAGAATATCCAAATAAATTACTGTTGTTATATTGTAAAAATCATGATTTGTTATGCATTATATACATGATTTTGCATGGGATGGGATAATATTGAAGAGAAGTTCTGGTGGCTCTGCCACATATTTTGGTGGCTCTGCCACAAATCTGTATAGTGGCAATGCCACGTATATTCTGTTATTCTGGTGGCTCGTCTACAATTAAATTTGTTATAAATGGCTTAATGCCTGCGATTGGTGTGTTGGCAGGGTGGGTTGACTTGATCCCCACAGGTGTGTTGGTTGATACGAGTGGTGTGTAGCGGATGAATTATTAGGTTTGGTTTGGGAATTGCATTACATACACATCATATAATTGATACATTATTATTGAAAATGGGCTTAGGCCCGAATTATTGTTAAATGGGATTCAGGCCCAGTGGACAACGGTAAGGGGGTTATACACTGAGTTCTAGTAACTCACCCCGTTTTTCCTTATCCTTTTTCAGGTAATGATCAGTGATGGAGACTTGGGCCAGGGATGACTCGGTGGAGGCCATACTACAAAAACGATTTAATTTGGAATTTGGATTTCTTTTAGTACATTTAATTACTTTACTATTTTGAGTTAAGGTTGTAATAAGGCCTCTGGAATAATTTTTGTTTTGTTTTATGTTTGACGAATTTATAATTTGCTCTAAGTACTTCAAATTGGGATTTTTCCAATAACTTAAATAAACGTTTTCTAAAATGGATATACAAAAAGGGTTTTATAATAAACTTTCAAAAAAATATTTTCAAATTCTTTTAAATCTTCTCGAACTATTAAAGATATTTTCAAGTTACGGTTTATAAGATCTTACATATCAAATTTATCGATTTATCAATCAATCTTTTATTCAATAATATTTCGTCAAAATTTTGGAATCTGTTTTACTTAAATTTAAAAGGACTTAAAGTATATTTATTTCATGTGACATGTCAAATCTGGCCTTAACGCATAGGCCGGGTTTGAGGTGTTACAATACGTTAGGGTACAATTTCTCAGATTTCCAAAACACCAAATATCACTTTATTATGAAAATCTTTTGTGTAATCAAAATGTATTTTATTTGAGAAAATAACAATTAAATAGACTTATAAAGCCTAGAATTAGCATTATTATTAACAATAAGATTAAGAATGGAACCATAGAAACAATATGTAACACCCCAAACCCGGTCAACACACCACGACCGAATCTGGCATGTTACAGAGGAAAACGTTTTGAAGAAAATCAGGTTAAGGTTAAATTTTAGTGAAAAATTCTTTGTTGCTCTATGTTTGTAGAAATCAGGTGCATGATTAGTTAAAAACTGATAGTTTACTTTGAAATCCCGGAAATAAATCTTTAAAACTTAGTTGCCGATCCATAGATTAGAAAACCTTTTTGTAATTTTAAAAGAAACCCAAATGATTAATTTGAAAACCATTTCTATTTAAGTGTGGAAAGTTTAAATTTGGAAACCATTTAAGTTGACGAAAACATTTGAGTTGTCATTTATTTTCAAGTGATTTGTATTACCCGATGGTAATATTTTGAAAACCTTTGCGCACATATTATTAAATTAATCAAGTAATTTACTTAACCATGTTTGAAGTCTAAACCAAAACATATGAATAATTCAAAACATAATTTAAAAGGCCTTAATACAAATCCAAATAAATATGATAACCGAATTTAAATAAAATAAAGTACCCAAGCCAAAGTCCTTGTAAAACTGAATTTATTTAATGCATGGCCACCTCGAGTTCACCCAGCTCCTTATCCGCGATCTATGAATCACCTGAAAAGATAAGGGAGAAGGTGAGTCACCAAGACTCAGTGCATAATCCCCCTCCCGGTTAATGCCACATACTTACACAAATTATAACCAAGCAATATATGTAATGCACCCAAACCTAGCCATCCGTAACTCCGTTTCTACCCCGTGTGGTACCAAACCACTGGTGGAGCCAAACCACTGGTGACCCAAAGTCACAAATAATCCATCTGTGGGGCCAACCCACGTTGTGATACCAAATCACTGGCGACAATCCCGTCATATCAAATGTGGGGCCAACCCACTGTGGTACTAAGCCACTGGGACGAGTCGTTATGAGGTGCCAAACCTCTGGTGACCCAAAGTCACGAAATAACAATAATCCAAGTGTGGGGCCAACCCACGTGTGATACCAAATCACTGCCGACGATCCCGATATGTCAACTGTGGGGCCAACCCACTGTGGTACTAAGTCACTGGGACGAGTCGCTATGAGGTGCCAAACCTCTGGTGTCCCAAAGACACGAAATAATCTGTGGTACCAAACCACTGGAGGTGCCAAACCTCTGGTGTCCCAAAGACACGGATATCAAATCTTCCCCCTCCTCTCATATCACCCATAACCGTGCAAATATTATGCAAATCATGCCATCATGCTCTAATATGAACATACAGTAAGTATATCATAGATCATGGTATTAAACAACATATAGCAAAATCATATCAAAACGGACTTACCCGAATCCTTGTTCATACCCAATAGGTAACATATAAAGATCTACACAGTTTCCGGCTTTTAACACATTCAGATTATTAACATATTTACTTAGTTATAAAGTGTGTAAGTTACACACCTGTTACTAACGCAAGTTCTAAATCCCGAAGACCCGATCTACTGCACTAGATCTCCTTGCCCTACATTCGGCCAACACTTAGATCAATAACATAGGCCATCCGGCCAACAACAAACCTTAATCTCAAAAGCCTTAGGCTTTTCAACCACTTAAAGAATGATGAAACTAACGTAGATCCTTACCACTTGACTTACCAAAATTGATTGTCAGAGAATAGAGGCTTAGATTAACTGCTTCCAAAACCCGAAGAACCCTTCCACAAAACCGAATAGAGGAGAACCCAAAGAAGATCCACTATTGGTTGATATTTGGCCAAAACAAAACTAGAAGAAAGAGGAAGATTTCGGCAAAATGGTTGAGTGATGAAGGGAGTTTCGGCTATGGTTGATTAAAGACAACAAATAAAATTAGGCTAAAGTGGAAAGGAGGAAGAAAAAGAAAATAAAATGGAAGAGAGGGAATTCGTCAAAGGAAGGTGGAGAGGATTTCGACACAAGAGTTTGAGAGAAGAAAGAAAAAGATGAAAGGGAAGAGATGGTACTTTCGGCTTTGAGCAAAAGAAAATGGAAAAGGCAAGGAGAGAGATGGGAGAGTAGTAGGTTCGGCCTTAGCAAGGTAAAAGAGAAGAAGATGCACAAATGGTTTCAGCTTTAGGTCAAGAAAGAAAATAGTGCACAAGTGATCTCCTATTTCGGTTCCTAAAAGAAAAACACACAAGCTTTCTAGACAACAAAATAGCACAAAAAGAATGCCCAAACCTCACTATGCATATTCGGCCAAGAAGAAAAGATGAGAGAAACACTATTGCTTTTGGGTGAGCAAAAAGACCAAAATGAAATTTCTCCCAAGCTACCAACTTTTCCCAAAACTCACCACAAAAATCGGCTCCTCCCTTAGTCCACAAAACCGTCCATGTTCATGGACAAAATGCCATTAAAAACTTTCCAAACCTCATCCCTTAATCCATGCCTTATGTCCCCTTATCATACCAAAAGCTTAGGATTTCATTACTTAAATAAACACTTGCCTTTTTCCTTAGTCTACTATCCATAAGTGAAAAAGTCCATCCTTACCATAAATAAAATTTGACTAACACATGCCAAACAAAAGCAAAAATAAAAATCACCTTATTGTCATCCATGGGACTCGAAGCTAAGCCCCCTCACACTACTTGTGGCGTCACCTTCAAGGCTCTAAGTGGTGCCTCCTTGCCACTTTACCAAGCCAATTCTTGTGCTAAAATTCCCCACGAATTACACTTAACCCTTAGCTCCTTCAGCTCCCTCTAACTAAAGCTTAAAAACAAAAATTTTCCTACAGCTCGAGCCTACCCTTGGCTTATATCTAGATCTTAAAACACCTTAATTAATACACAATCAAGCCATACACATGCAAAACAATTCAAACCTAATAGCCCCTATTTCAGGATGTTACAGTTCTACCCTCCTTAAAGAAATGTCGTCCTCGAAATTTCCAACTAACTAACAGTCGTACATCTTAACTTACAACAATACGCCCACGCTGCGCACTCTGATTCTAATAACACTCCTATACTTCTAACCAGAATTTGGAACTCCTACACTTACTCAAAATACCTAACCATTCTATCCCTATGTAGTTACTTACTTCTACGGAGTGACCTAGAGGGTTTATTACAGTCATCTTCCTAGAAGTAATCTCAAAGTCTAGGTTCATGGTCTCTACTATACTTCTAGCAACATACGAATGCGTCGAACCCACATCAATCAAAGCAGTATATGGAAATCCAAAGATCAAGAACGTACTGGTTATGACGTCCGGTGCGTCGCCCTCCTCTCGACGCCTTGCTGCATACACCAACCCAGGCTGTCTTGCCTCAGTGTTGCCTGCACCTCTGCCCGGTGCTCCGCGGCCTCGACCAGAACCATTACCTCCTCTACCGTTACCACGACCCCTTTGCGGTGGCGATCCCTCATTTCTGATCTGAGCACGACTCTGACCCTCAGACTGATTCCTGGCTAGCTTACGTGGACAGTCCCTCACACGATGATCTAGCGAGCCACATTCAAAGCATCCTTTGCCAACGGTCTAACATTCTCCCCAATGAGATTTTTCGCACCGATTGCACTGTGCTGGTCCCTGATTAGTAGCCACATGCCTCCCCGCCTGATTCGACCCACCATGCCTAGCCCTCTTTTGAGAATCTCCGGCCGACCCAGATGATCCAAAACTTCTCTTATGTTTATTCCTGTCATGATTCTGCCTCACAGATTCCTTTATCCCTTCGGCTATCTTAGCCTTTTCTACTAGCACAGCAAACTCTCGCTCCTGCTGTGGAGCAATCAGCAATCTCAGCTCATCCCTCAATTCGTCCTCGAACCTGACACATCGCTCGTGCTCCGTAGCCACGATACCTCCAGCATACCGGCTCAATCTTAAAAATTCTGCCTCATACTCTGATACGGACTTACTCCCCTGAACCAATCTCAGAAATGCCTTCCGCTGCACATCAATGTAGCTAGACCCAACATATTTCTTCTAAAACGCTGCCTTAAAATAGTACCAAGTGAGATCCTCCGCTATAGCACTATCCCGCACCGCGAGCCACCACTGGTATGACTCATCCCGAAGAAGCGACACTATCCCTTTCAACTTTTCCTCAACTGTCAGATCCAAGTCACCCATAATTCGCTCCGTCACCTCTAACCAATACTCAGCCGTACTGGGAGCCACACCAGAAACACCTCGAAATACCTCAGCTCCATTGGCTCGGAGTCGCTCAGGTACGGATTTTCGAGCTCCCACGCCTCCACCTACTCCAGCTACCCTCTCAAGAACTCGCAGCATCGCATGAGACACTGCGTCATCCCCCGTCTGATCCTGGAACTCACCACCTACAGCTGGTGGTGGTGCTGGTATCTCATTTTCCGACCCCTGACCAAACCTCACTGGCTCAGACACAGCCATCCTACCCTGACCGCGTCCACGCGTATTACGACCCCGACCTCGAGTGCTCATATCTAAAGTCTCGACTTATCTGATTTAAAAGTTTTATGCTTTAGTCATTATTCCACTATCTTTAAAGCACAGTTTTGTGAATAATTCTTATTAAAGAGTTTTGTTTTCGCGAGTCCATAGAGTCCTATAAATTTCAGTCTCTAAAGTAGTCCACTATCACTAGTCATTCAAAGTTTATAACATAAAAAAATCACAACCAAAGGCTAGGGGTACTTACCTGCGCGGATTGATGCCGGAGACTCGGTGCCATGCTT
This sequence comes from Gossypium australe, assembly GCA_005393395.2. Lineage (NCBI taxonomy): Eukaryota > Viridiplantae > Streptophyta > Magnoliopsida > Malvales > Malvaceae > Gossypium > Gossypium australe. The sequence goes on along the minus strand of CM016620.1, from coordinate 85,887,621 downwards.
TTCAATTCATATAATTTCAAACAGAAACATTTTAAGACCATACTTTAAAACATTTTGGGCCTCGGGCCCACAGCCGAGCCTTTGAACTTGGCTCTGATACCACATTGTAACACCCCAAACCTGGTCAACACACCACGACCGAATCTGGCATGTCACAGAGGAAAACATTTTGAAGAAAATCAGGTTAAGGTTAAATTTTAGTGAAAAATTCTTTGTTGCTCTATGTTTGTAGAAATCAGGTGCATGATTAGTTAAAAACTGATAGTTTACTTTGAAATACCAGAAATAAATCTTTAAAACTTAGTTGCCGATCCATAGATTAGAAAACCTTTTTGTAATTTTAAAAGAAACCCAAATGATTAATTTGAAAACCATTTATATTTAAGTGTGGAAAGTTTAAATTTGGAAACCATTTAAGTTGACGAAAACATTTGAGTTGTCATTTATTTTCAAGTGATTTGTATTACCCGATGGTAATATTTTGAAAACCTTTGCGCACATATTATTAAATTAATCAAGTAATTTACTTAACCATGTTTGAAGTCTAAACCAAAACATATGAATAATTCAAAACATAATTTAAAAGGCGTTAATACAAATCCAAATAAATATGATAACCGAATTTAAATAAAATAAAGTACCCAAACCAAAGTCCTTGTAAAACCGAATTTATTTAATGCATGGCCACCTCGAGTTCACCCGGCTCCTTATCCGCGATCTATGAATCACCTGAAAAGATAAGGGAGAAGGTGAGTCACCAAGACTCAGTGCATAATCCCCCTCCCGGTTAATGCCACATACTTACACAAATTATAACCAAGCAATATATGTAATGCACCCAAACCTAGCCATCCATAACTCCGTTTCTACCCCGTGTGGTACCAAACCACTGGTGGTGCCAAACCACTGGTGACCCAAAGTCACGATATCCAATAGTAATGTGGTGCCAAACCACTGGTGACCCAAAGTCACGAATAATCGATCTATGGGGCCAACCCACGTTGTGATACCAAATCACTGGCGACAATCCCGTCATATCAAATGTGGGGCCAACCCACTGTGGTACTAAGCCACTGGGACGAGTCGCTATAAGGTGCCAAACCTCTGGTGACCCATAGTCACGAAATAACAATAATCCAAGTGTGGGGCCAACCCACGTGTGATACCAAATCACTGGCGACGATCCCGATATGTCAACTGTAGGGCCAACCCACTGTGGTACTAAGCCACTGGGACGAGTCGCTATGAGGTGCCAAACCTCTGGTGTCCCAAAGACACGAAATAATCTGTGGTACCAAACCACTGGAGGTGCCAAACCTCTGGTGTCCCAAAGACACGGATATCAAATCTTCCCCCTCCTCTCATATCACCCATAACCGTGCAAATATTATGCAAATCATGCCATCATGCTCTAATATGAACATACAATAAGTATATCATAGGTAATGTTATTAAACAACATATAGCAAAATCATATCGAAACGGACTTACCCGAATCCTTGCTCATACCCAATAGGTAACATATCAAGATCTACACAGTTTCTGGCTTTTAACACATTCAGATTATTAACATATTTACTTAGTTATAAAGCGTGTAAGTTACACACCTGTTACTAACGCAAGTTCTAAATCCCGAAGACCCGATCTACTGCACTAGATCACCTTGCCCTACATTCGGCCAACACTTAGATCAATAACATAGGCCATCCGGCCAACAACAAACCTTAGTCTCAAAAGCCTTAGGCTTTTCAACCACTTAAAGAATGATGAAACTAATAGATCCTTACCACTTGACTTACCAAAATCGATTGTCAGAGAATAGAGGCTTAGATTGACTGCTTCCAAAACCCGAAGAACCCTTCCACAAAACCGAATAGAGGAGAACCCAAAGAAGATCCACTATTGGTTGATATTTGGCCAAAACAAAACTAGAAGAAAGAGGGAGATTTCGGCAAAATGGTTGAGTGATGAAGGGAGTTTCGGCTATGATTGATTAAAGATAACAAATAAAATTCGGCTAGAGTGGAAAAGAGGAAGAAAAAGAAAATAAAATGGAATAGAGGGAATTCGTCAAAGGAAGGTGGAGAGGATTTTGGCACAATAGTTTGAGAGAAGAAAGAAAAAGATGAAAGGGAAGAGATGGTACTTTCGACTTTGAGCAAAAGAAAATGGAAAAGACAAGGAGAGAGATGGGAGAGTAGTAGGTTCGGCCTTAGCAAGGTAAAAGAGAAGAAGATGCACAAATGGTTTCGGCTTTAGGTCAAGAAAGAAAATAGTGCACAAGTGATCTCCTATTTCGGTTCCCAAAAGAAAAACACACAAGCTTTCTAGACAACAAAATAGCACAAAAAGAATGCCCAAACCTCACTATGCATATTCGGCCAAGAGGAAAAGATGAGAGAAACACTATTGCTTTTGGGTGAGCAAAAAGACCAAAATGAAATTTCTCCCAAGCTACCAACTTTTCCCAAAACTCACCACAAAAATCGGCTCCTCCCTTAGTCCACAAAACCGTCCATGTTCATGGACAAAATGCCATTAAAAAGTTTCCAAACCTCATCCCTTAATCCATGCCTTATGTCCCCTTATCATACCAAAAACTTAGGATTTCATTACTTAAATAAACACTTGCCTTTTTCCTTAGTCTACTATCCATAAGTGAAAAAGTCCATCCTTACCATAAATAAAATTTGACTAACATATGCCAAACAAAAGCAAAAAATAAAAATCACCTTATTGCCATCCATGGGACTCGAACCTAAGCCCCCTCACACTACTTGTGGCGTCACCTTCAAGGCTCTAAGTGGTGCCTCCTTGCCACTTTACCAAGCCAATTATTGTGCTAAAATTCCCCACGAATTACACTTAACCCTTAGCTCCTTCAGCTCCCTCTAACTAAAGCTTAAAAACAAAAATTTTCCTACAGCTCGAGCCTACCCTTGGCTTATATCTAGATCTTAAAACACCTTAATTAATACACAATCAAGCCATACACATGCAAAACAATTCAAACCTAATAGCCCCTATTTCAGGATGTTACACAATAACATGTAAATTTATATAAAAGTACTAAGAAATCAAATTAATACACATATGACATAAAATTTAATAATTTATGATGAAAGTCTTGAAATGAAAAATATGAATAAGGTTGAAACTTTAGAAAGATACAAATTATTTAACCAGATTTATACAAAAAATACACATATGTTTAAAATAAAATATATACATAAAACAATAATAAATCCATATCGAAGAATAGTTTTAATGCAAACAAATATATATTTACATAAATAAGTAAGGTTTAAAATGAACAAATGATAATTTAAAATTAAGTATTTCTAAGACATGATACATATATACAAACAAATTTAAATGATAATATATAAATATATACATAAGACAATATATACATAAAATGAAAATAATTTAGATAAAATTTTGTATAAAAATATTCGTACATGAAATACAATGATAAAAAAATTATAGTTGAAATTATATTAATTTTGAATCGTACAAATATTTAAAAGAGGAATTAGAAATAAACATTTTTTACATGCAAGAAAATAAAATATATAATAAAAATACATGTAAATAATTTGAAACATATAAAAAATTAATAAGTTAACTCAAAACAATTTATTAAAAACCAACAAAAACAATTAATTTAATAACAATAAAGAAATACAATTCAATTGAATTTAAAAAACAAAATTAAAAGGTTAATTTATAAACAAAACTATTAAACATAATAAGGATTTAAGTGTAATGCATTCAAGTGATCAGGGATTAAAAGTACAAATAATCTCATGACCAAAACGCAGCATACTAATTGGATCAGATTGAAAATACAAGCAAATTACAAAAATAAATTGAAAAGCAAAAGAAATTGAATAATGGATCTAATCGAAAGACGGTACAATAAAGAAGGACCAATTACACAAATATTCCATTCTCACAAAAGACACGCGAATCTCGTGGTTTCGAATCGGATCGGGTCGGGGCAATTTCGCACGGCATCGTTTTGAGACTATTGGATTGAGTCTAAATGGTGATGTTTCATTAATAAATTATAACCCTAAAAACGAACCGAAACCAAGATTATCAGCCCTAAATCCTTTTCCTAAAACAAAACCCTAGCCTTCTATGTGTTTGGTCTTAGCCGCATCTAGGAAAACCCCTCCATTCTACCACTAAAACGCCATTATATTCGGCGAAAAGTGATACACGAAGACTTGATCTGTTTTTATATGCGTCGATTCACCTTGCTCTCAAACCTGATCCTTATCTAACTCCGATTGCGACGGAGAAGACGAAGATCTAAAATGGTAAACACTCTTTTCCTCTTTTATTTTAGCATGCATATTCAAAATAAAAGAAAATAAAAAAAAAAACTCTAGATTTAAAGATGAAATCACCTCTTTTTGATTCTTGCTTTTTGATTTCGTATTCTTTGTATTTGTTTTTCTATCCTTCGTAAAAAAATAGTGTACAATTGTAACACCCCATACTCGGCCCATACGTTTCGACCAGATCTGGCATGTTACGGGTTTGATGTTGAAAACTTAGTTCCTTATCAGTTTTGGAAATCGTAAATTAATTTGGCAATAATTGAATAAATAAGTGACATTTGAAAAAAAAAACCTTGTATTATTTTGAATAATTAAACCTTTGACATAATTTCATAAGTTGCAAATATTAAGAACTACTTTGTTGAAAATAAACTATGGGGCCTTATTACATAAATATTCCAAAATAAAATAGTAAATAAAATAAAATAAAAGAGAACATTGTATTTTAAACGGAGATGTATTTCTTTAAGTAAAAGTCCTTATGGCCCCTCGAGTATGTCTCGGCTCCCATGTCCACGATCTACTGCTCATCTGAAAGAGTAGGAAAACAAAAGGGTGAGTCACCAAGACTCAGTGTATAGATCCCGAACACAACGACCTAAGGCCCACAAACACATTATGGGCCCTGGCCAATACATGATGGCAACAATCATAATTACATGATAAAAAATAAATGATGACTAGCCCAGCCCATCCTAGAATTCCATCCTCTACACACCATGTAATATCCTGAAAATGGGCTTGTGCAAAATGCTTAATTATATGAAATAGCATGCTTGAGTATGTGTGAATGTGTATTTGTGAACTTTAGAAAAATAGGAGAGCGCCTTAGAAAATATTGAGATTTAAGTTTAAAAGAAGGAACTAAAGCAAGGTGGCCTTAAAAGAAATTGTATGTGAAATATGACACACAAATGGGCTTGGTAAAGTGGCTTGGAGGCGCCACTTAAAGCCTCTGTAAATGACGCCACATACATGTGGAAATGGGCCAAGGTTCGAGTCGTATGGGAAGCTAAAATAAAAGTTTTATTTTGCTGCATGGATGGACAGAGGTGGACGGCACATAGGCTATATTTTAGGAGTTTTAGATGTGGCTTTATCCTTTTAAAAATTTCGGCTAATATAGTAGATAAATGAGGTTTTATTTTAAAGTATTTTTAAGTAGATAAAAGAGAGAATGTAACAGACCAATTTTGATCCTAATCGGAACGGTGGTTTCGGGACCACGAATCCGAGCCTAAGAGATATTATAATATTATGTATTGTGTTTGTTATGTGTGTTTTTGTGAGTGTGAAAGTTTCGTGGAAAATTTTAGCTATCTGAGTGTTTAATTTGTTAAAAAGGTCTAAATTGCAAGAAGGACAAGGTAGTGGTCATTAATAAAAAGGGAGCTAAGTGAATTGTCCATAAAACATAAGGATTTGCATGTCAAATCTCCCACCTTTAAACAAGGTGGACGGCAAGCATGCATATATGCTCTCTTTTTTATTTTTTTGTATGACATTTAGGCATTATTATATTAAAGCATGCTATGAATATATACTTTTTAATTATATATTTTGATTTTTAGTAAAATTAAAAGAAAAAGCATGCTATAATTTATGTTGAAAAAAAAAAAATGAAAACAAAGAAATAATTCTCTCATCCTTCATCCCTTCTTGCCGATTTCTACCTTGAAGAGAAGAGAAGAACTTCATCTTCCCCATTCGGCCTTGCATGCACTAGATTAGGTAAGAATTAAACTTGATATGGCTTAAGTTCTTGATCATTTTCTTTTCTTTTGAAACAAGCAAAATTTGCTAGTGTGGGTATGATGAGATTCGGCCATGGATGTTAATGTTGTAGTTTGTATTGATAATGAGTTAGATGGTATGAAAAGAAATGGCATGGACTTGAAGAAGATTTGTTGTTTTGGCTTGAAGGTACCCTCATAGTTGGCCGAATAATAGGATGGATATTCATGAAAACATCTCTTCTTGTGTCTTGATGTTCGGCCATTCCCTTATGATGAAATTACCATATAAGATTGTTATATGTGATGTTTAAGTTATTGGGTGAACTAAGTTTAGAACTTGATTACTTGAAGTAAACTAGTGCAAGGGGGTAAATTTGATGGATGGAAGAGTTATAGAGAATCCTAGGCACCTAAGGGCCATTCGGCCATGGAGAAGAGACCCCAAATGGGTTGAAATTTTATTGTGGTGTTCAATAGGTTAAATTGGATTAGTTAAATGCTTGAATTAGGTGTGGTTATTAGCTTGTTTCTTGGTTGTATGTTGAAGAAAATACATGGGTATGGAATTAGTATATTCGGTCATAAGAGAAAATGAATTTGAGCTAATGTATTTGATTATATAGGTGTAATTATATAAAGTTAAGGTACGGCTAGATAAGAAGGTAAGTGTAAGTTAAAACACATCGAGGAAATTATTACCAAAGTGTTTCCTAATAATTTGAATGCACTTGAACAAAGTAGGGGATGTATGCCGAATGCACATGGTTATGTCTTGAAATTATGTATTTTATGATTTTGCTTTTAAATTGAATGGAAGTGTTCTTTAATTGGTTAAAATTGAACCAAATTAGATCGGGAACAAAAAGAGATAGATCAAGATCGAGGAAAAACAAAGATTATCGAGTAGCCGATTTGCACGGCTTATCGACAACTGAGGTAAGTCCTTTCGTTAAATCATGTCAAAGAATTAATTATGGTTATCTTGACTATTAAAAATTTATGTATGTTAATGTCCAATTTCATCATGGCCGATTGTATATTGACATATGAGTTGATGATTTATGTTGAGAATGTGACGGAAGTTATTTTGGCTAATGCAAGGTAAATAAGAAAGTTCTTGAGCTACTTTATATTTAAGGATCATTTACATATCTAGGGAATAAATGCATATGATTCGATGTGTATAGTGAAAATGTGAAAAGTATGTAAAAATATGCAGACATTCGGGCCTCGAGCCTAGCAGGCCTCGTGCCGGTGACATAATCAGGCTTTATGCCTAGCAGGCCTTGTGCCGGTGTTAATTTTCGGGCTTTACGCCTAGCAGGCCTTGCGCCGGTGTTACTTTTCGGGCTTTTACGCCTAGCAGGCTTGATGCCGGTGATGTAACTTACCTAAAAGGAATTTAATCCTTGTCAAGACAATTTAGAGCTAAATTGTCGAGAATACGGTTCGGGTAAGTATACGAGGTATGTTATGTTAAATATTACTTGTGTCAAATTGATTTTGATATATGTAAATTGACGAAAGTCGAGCTTAGAACATGCTATTATGGGACCATTGATTTGCATGTATAACTGCTAAGAAAGTAGGTTATTGAATTATTAATATTTGGCCTTGTGTAAACTAGTTGCTTAGTTGTTTATGTGGAATGCCATATGTGGATTGTTTTATTTTCGTAAATAATTAAATGTTCTAATTTCTATGAGTTGGGACTTACTAAGCTAGTAAGCTTAATCGTGTGAGATGTTTCCTTTGTTTTATAGATTAGGAGCAAGCCACAAGCTCACCGGGATCGTTGGAAAGTCGCTCACACTATCAACCTACATTTTGGGTACTCCTTCATTTTGGGTTGTTTTAAACGAAGGCATGTATAGGATAGGCTTGGTTTTGTTTGAGGAAATTTTTACGGTTCACGTGTAAACCTTAAGAAGAATAGCCATGCGAAAATGGCTAAATTTTTGTTAAGTACGTTGGTGTGATTTGATGTAAGTTGGCTCATGGTGGCAATGTCCATGCATTCCTAAACAAGTTAATCGTTTTATTAAGGAAATGTTTGAATATGAATTGAATCTTTGTATTTAAGAAGTAAGGAGGTTCGGGTAGAAGCTAGTTATTTTAAGAATGCAATAAAACAGCTTGTAGTAGTAGCAGTGGCGTGAATTAGAAAAATCTCCAAAAATAGGGTATATTGAATTTGGAGGTGGGTGAGTTATGAAATTGAACCTTAGTGTGTCTATTTTTGCATGGAAGAAACAGAGTAGGTAAAAGATTTGTAAATTATGAGATAATCAAGTTTTACCGAGACCTGCTCTAAATGAATTCGTGAGCTACTGTTCTGTTTTGGAAAAATTGTCAAAAATTGTACAAAAATAATTAGGAATCATGGTTTACATGTGTAGAATCCTAAATGAGTCTATTTTTCATTGGTATAAACAAGAGCATCATAGGAAATTTGTGCAATCAGATAACTGCCGTTTTATAGGGTCCGGTCAGGATTGCCCAGCAGTGTAATAGGGGTAACTTTGAAGAATAAACTGTACTAATTGGCCACATGAAAAATTCTGGAAAAATTATGGTGAATAGTTATATGAGTCTAGTTTCAAGGAAAATTCACGGATCCAAATTTCGAGTTCTGTAACCCGAGTTATGGCCGATTTAGTCAGCGTGATACAGTTGGACAGCTTTAAAAATTTTCCTCCCCGAGTTAATGGTCACGTCTAGTAACACCACGTACTCGATTCCGGCGAGGGCTTCGGGTAAGGGGTGTTACAATTGATTGGTATCAGAGCTTACGGTTTAGTCGATTCTAGGACTACCGTGGCGCGTGTGAGTCTAGCTATACATGCCTGTGGTTATATGTTGATAGTGTGGTGACTTCTGACAGCCTGAATTTTTGTTTTGTATAGTAAATGGACTCTGAACCAGAAAGAGCTGTGGCTGATGATGTGGAGAGCGTGGCGCCTGACCGTACCCACGGATCAGCGCCGATAGACTCTCGACCTGTTTCGGGTACCCACGAAGGAGAAACTAAACAAGCCTTTTATCGGATGATGAACGAATGGTTTGCCCAATTTATTCAAAATAACCCGGCTGTACCACAACCTCCGCCCCCGAATAATCCGACTCCGGATCCTCTAGCTCCCCCAGTGATAGATCCAATGAGATCTAGTAGGCTCCCAGTTGACAAAATTCGAAAATATGGGGCCGAAGAATTTAAAGCCAATGACGATGATGATGCTGAGAGAGCCGAAATGTGGCTTGATAACACTATTCGGGTACTTGGTGAGCTGTCTTGTACTCCGGAGGAATGCTTGAAGTGTACTATATCCTTACTACGGGACACTGCATATCACTGGTGGAATACACTAGTATCAGTGGTTCCGAAAGAAAAAGTGACATGGGATTTTTTCCAAACTGAATTTCGCAAGAAGTATATTAGCCAAAGATTTATTGATCAGAAACGAAAAGAGTTCCTTGAGCTGAAACAAGGACGAATGACTGTAACGGAGTATGAACGAAAATTTGTCAGGCTCAGCCGGTATGCTAGAGAGTGTGTCTCTACTGAAGCCATTATGTGTAAAAGATTCGAAGACGGCTTAAATGAAGATATAAAGATGTTTGTTGGCGTTCTTGAAATCCAAGAATTTGTAACCTTAGTTGAGAGAGCTTGCAAAGCTGAAGAGCTCGGGAAGGAGAAAAGAAAGGCTGATACCGAAGCCAGAGATATTCGAAAGAGGTCTTCGGGCAAAGTCTTCCATTCCACGAGCAAGAAACCCAGAGATGACTGCAGCCGACAGAAAACTACTACAGATCCGCTTAGACGGGATCGACCTCCCAGGAGCTCCCGGGCTACCTCGATAGCCAGTGTTGGTAACATTCCACAAAATAGAGTTGAATGCAAGCACTGTGGGAAATGGCACTCAGGGAGTTGTAGATTCCATGATCGGTCTTGCTATAAGTGTGGATCGTCAGGTCATTTTATCAGAGAGTGTCCGAAGTTAGCTGAGCAAAATGCAGTTCAGAACACTACACCGAGCAACGTGCCAATGCGAGGTAGACCACCCAGACATTCAGGAAATGTAGGTGGTAGCCAGAAAGGAACGACGAATGCTACAGAGCGATCTGAGGCTAGAGCTCCGGCTAGAGCATATGCTGCGCGAGCTAGAGAGGATGCTTCCTCCCCCGACGTCATTACCGGTACTTTCACTCTTTTTGATACTACTGTGATTGCACTAATTGATCCTGGTTCGACTCATTCTTATGTTTGTGAAACTTTAAAATTTGGTAAGACTCTGTTAGTTGAGTCTACCGAGTTCGTAATTCGTGTGTCCAACCCTTTGGGTAGATGCGTGCTTGTTAATAAAGTATGTAGAGGTTGCCCGTTGATGGTACGAGACTATTGCTTTCCAGCTGACCTGATGTTGTTGCCCTTCGATGAATTTGATATAATTTTGGGTATGGATTGGTTAACTTCACACGAGGTAGTGGTGGATTGCAAAAGAAAGCTTATTGATTTGAAATGCCGAAACGGTGAGACAATCAGAATAAAATCCTGTGATGTAAATGAGTTGCCTACAGTAATATCCTCAATGGTAGCCCAAAAGTATGTGAGAAAAGGGTGTGAGGCCTATTTGGCTTATGTGCTGGATAATAAAATGTCCGAGAGACTAATGAAATCGGTACCAGTTGTATGTGAATACACCGATGTGTTTCCTAAAGAGCTACCGGGTTTACCCCCAGTACGAGAGATTGAGTTCGGCATTGAATTAGTGCCGGATGCGACCCCAATTTCGATAGCCCCGTACCGAATGGCGCCTACTGAATTAAAAGAATTGAAAGCGCAGTTGCAAGAATTGACAGAGAGGGGTTTCGCACGGCCGAGTTTTTCCCCGTGGGGTGCACCAGTCCTATTTGTGAGAAAGAAAGATGGGACAATGCGAATGTGTATCGACTACCGGCAACTAAATAAGGTAACTATAAAGAATAAGTACCCGTTACCTCGGATTGATGATTTATTTGATCAGTTGAAGGGAGCTTCAGTGTTTTCGAAGATAGATTTGAGATCGGGTTATTATCAGTTGCGAGTCAGAGATTCAGATGTGCCAAAAACTGCATTCCGAACGAGGTACGGACATTATAAGTTTTTGGTTATGCCTTTCGGACTCACTAATGCACCTGCTGTTTTTATGGATCTAATGAACCGAGTCTTCCGACAGTTCTTGGATCGGTTTGTAGTAGTGTTTATCGATGATATATTGGTCTACTCCAAAAATGAAGCGGAACACGTTGAGCACTTGAGAGTAGTACTACAAACCTTGAGAGATCATCGTTTATATGCAAAATTCAGTAAGTGTGAGTTTTGGATGAACGAAGTCAGCTTCTTGGGTCATGTGGTTTCGGTGTCAGGAATTCGGGTGGATCCAAACAAAATAGCAGCCATACTTGATTGGAAGCCACCAAAGAATGTTTCCGAGATCCGAAGTTTCCTAGGCCTCGCGGGATATTATAGACGATTTGTAAAAGGTTTTTCCGTAATAGCTGCACCCTTGACGAGGCTACTACAGAAAGATGTCAAATATGAGTGGTCAGAAAAATGTCAGAAGAGTTTTGAGCAGTTGAAAGCCCTTTTAACCGAGGCTCCAGTGTTAGCTCAGCCTGAATCGGGTAAAGAATTTACTATTTTTAGTGATGCATCTTTAAATGGGTTGGGTTGTGTTCTAATGCAAGAAGGCAAGGTGATTGCCTATGCTTCCAGACAATTGAAGCCACATGAAAGAAATTATCCCACTCATGATCTGGAGTTAGCAGCCATTGTGTTCGCATTAAAAATTTGGCGTCACCATTTATTTGGTGAAAAATGTCATGTTTATTCAGATCACAAAAGTCTAAAATATTTAATGACTCAGAAAGATCTAAATTTGAGACAACGCCGATGGTTAGAATTGCTGAAAGACTATGAATTAGTGATTGACTACCATCCTGGGAAAGCTAATGTTGTTGCGGATGCGTTGAGTCGAAAATCATTATTTGCTCTTCGTGCATTAAACGCATGGATGACGATGTCTAAGGATGGTTCGATCATAGCCGAGCTACGAGCAAGAACAATGTTTATTCGGCAAATTTGCGATGCACAGAAAGTTGATGAAAAGCTAGTTGCTATTCGGATTCAGTGTGAAAACGCTACAGAATCAGATTTCCAGATAGATGCAAATGACTGTCTGAAGTATAAAAGTCGATTGTGTGTTCCAATGAACTCAGATTTGATCCAGATGATTCTGAGTGAGGCCCATAATGGCCGAATGTCGGTACACCCGGGTAGCACGAAAATGTATAATGATTTGAAACAGTTCTATTGGTGGCCTGGCATGAAACGAGATATATCCGAATTTGTCTCCAAGTGCTTAATCTGTCAACAGGTGAAAGCTGAGCACCAGGTTCCTTCCGGATTGCTTCAGCCAATCATGATACCCGAATGGAAATGGGATAGAATCACCATGGATTTTGTATCTGGTCTCCCTATGACACCTAGTAAGAAAGATGCCGTTTGGGTTATCGTTGATAGACTGACTAAATCAGCTCATTTTGTGCCGGTACGTACCGACTATTCACTTGACAAACTCGCCGAATTGTATGTGTCGCAGATTGTAAGATTGCACGGTGTACCGAGTTCCATTGTTTCAGATAGAGACCCAAGATTTACCTCGCGATTCTGGAAGAAATTGCAAGATGCATTAGGTACTAAACTTCATTTTAGCACTGCCTTCCATCCGCAAACGGACGGTCAGTCTGAGCGAACTATTTTGATACTTGAGGACATGTTGAGGTGTTGCGTTCTCGAGTTCGAAGGTACGTGGGAACGATACCTACCTTTGATTGAGTTTGCTTACAATAATAGCTATCAATCTAGCATAAAAATGGCACCTTATGAAGCCTTATATGGTCGAAAATGTCACACACCATTGTATTGGAATGAGCTCAGTGAGAATAAGATACACGGGGTTGATTGGATTAAAGAGACAGAACAGAAGGTGGTCGTTATTCGGAGTAATTTGAAAGCTGCTTCGGATCGTCAAAAGTCCTATGCCGATTTAAAACGTAAGGACATTGAATTTCAGGTCGGAGATCGGGTGTTCTTAAAAGTTTCTCCGTGGAAGAAAATACTCCGATTCGGTCAGAAAGGCAAGTTGAGTCCGAGATTTATCGGACCGTATGAAATCATAGAGCGTATAGGGCCTGTTGCTTATAGATTGAAATTGCCCCTTGACTTAGAAAAGATACACAATGTATTTCATGTTTCGATGCTTCGCAAATATAGATCGGATCCGTCCCATGTGATTACACCGTCAGAGATTGAAATTAGATCCGATTTGACATATGATGAGGAACCGATCCGCATCTTAGCTCGGGAAATAAAAGAGTTGAGAAATAAAAGAATTCCATTAGTAAAGGTTTTATGGAATCGTCATGGAGTTGAAGAGGCTACGTGGGAGCCTGAAGGGTCAATGAGGCAACAATATCCGAACTTATTTAACGGTAAGATTTTCGGGGACGAAAATCCTTAAAGGGGGGGAGAGTTGTAACAGACCAATTTTGACCCTAATCGGAACGGTGGTTTCGGGACCACGAATCCGAGCCTAAGAGATATTATAATATTATGTATTGTGTTTGTTATGTGTGTTTTTGTGAGTGTGAAAGTTTCGTGGAAAATTTTAGCTATCTGAGTGTTTAATTTGTTAAAAAGGTCTAAATTGCAAGAAGGACAAGGTAGTGGGCATTAATAAAAAGGGAGCTAAGTGAATTGTCCATAAAACATAAGGATTTGCATGTCAAATCTCCCACCTTTAAACAAGGTGGACGGCAAGCATGCATATATGCTCTCTTTTTTATTTTTTTGTATGACATTTAGGCATTATTATATTAAAGCATGCTATGAATATATACTTTTTAATTATATATTTTGATTTTTAGTAAAATTAAAAGAAAAAGCATGCTATAATTTATGTTGAAAAAAAAATGAAAACAAAGAAATAATTCTCTCATCCTTCATCCCTTCTTGCCGATTTCTACCTTGAAGAGAAGAGAAGAACTTCATCTTCCCCATTCGGCCTTGCATGCACTAGATTAGGTAAGAATTAAACTTGATATGGCTTAAGTTCTTGATCATTTTCTTTTCTTTTGAAACAAGCAAAATTTGCTAGTGTGGGTATGATGAGATTCGGCCATGGATGTTAATGTTGTAGTTTGTATTGATAATGAGTTAGATGGTATGAAAAGAAATGGCATGGACTTGAAGAAGATTTGTTGTTTTGGCTTGAAGGTACCCTCATAGTTGGCCGAATAATAGGATGGATATTCATGAAAACATCTCTTCTTGTGTCTTGATGTTCGGCCATTCCCTTATGATGAAATTACCATATAAGATTGTTATATGTGATGTTTAAGTTATTGGGTGAACTAAGTTTAGAACTTGATTACTTGAAGTAAACTAGTGCAAGGGGGTAAATTTGATGGATGGAAGAGTTATAGAGAATCCTAGGCACCTAAGGGCCATTCGGCCATGGAGAAGAGACCCCAAATGGGTTGAAATTTTATTGTGGTGTTCAATAGGTTAAATTGGATTAGTTAAATGCTTGAATTAGGTGTGGTTATTAGCTTGTTTCTTGGTTGTATGTTGAAGAAAATACATGGGTATGGAATTAGTATATTCGGTCATAAGAGAAAATGAATTTGAGCTAATGTATTTGATTATATAGGTGTAATTATATAAAGTTAAGGTACGGCTAGATAAGAAGGTAAGTGTAAGTTAAAACACATCGAGGAAATTATTACCAAAGTGTTTCCTAATAATTTGAATGCACTTGAACAAAGTAGGGGATGTATGCCGAATGCACATGGTTATGTCTTGAAATTATGTATTTTATGATTTTGCTTTTAAATTGAATGGAAGTGTTCTTTAATTGGTTAAAATTGAACCAAATTAGATCGGGAACAAAAAGAGATAGATCAAGATCGAGGAAAAACAAAGATTATCGAGTAGCCGATTTGCACGGCTTATCGACAACTGAGGTAAGTCCTTTCGTTAAATCATGTCAAAGAATTAATTATGGTTATCTTGACTATTAAAAATTTATGTATGTTAATGTCCAATTTCATCATGGCCGATTGTATATTGACATATGAGTTGATGATTTATGTTGAGAATGTGACGGAAGTTATTTTGGCTAATGCAAGGTAAATAAGAAAGTTCTTGAGCTACTTTATATTTAAGGATCATTTACATATCTAGGGAATAAATGCATATGATTCGATGTGTATAGTGAAAATGTGAAAAGTATGTAAAAATATGCAGACATTCGGGCCTCGAGCCTAGCAGGCCTCGTGCCGGTGACATAATCAGGCTTTATGCCTAGCAGGCCTTGTGCCGGTGTTAATTTTCGGGCTTTACGCCTAGCAGGCCTTGCGCCGGTGTTACTATTCGGGCTTTTACGCCTAGCAGGCTTGATGCCGGTGATGTAACTTACCTAAAAGGAATTTAATCCTTGTCAAGACAATTTAGAGCTAAATTGTCGAGAATACGGTTCGGGTAAGTATACGAGGTATGTTATGTTAAATATTACTTGTGTCAAATTGATTTTGATATATGTAAATTGACGGAAGTCGAGCTTAGAACATGCTATTATGGGACCATTGATTTGCATGTATAACTGCTAAGAAAGTAGGTTATTGAATTATTAATATTTGGCCTTGTGTAAACTAGTTGCTTAGTTGTTTATGTGGAATGCCATATGTGGATTGTTTTATTTTCGTAAATAATTAAATGTTCTAATTTCTATGAGTTGGGACTTACTAAGCTAGTAAGCTTAATCGTGTGAGATGTTTCCTTTGTTTTATAGATTAGGAGCAAGCCACAAGCTCACCGGGATCGTTGGAAAGTCGCTCACACTATCAACCTACATTTTGGGTACTCCTTCATTTTGGGTTGTTTTAAACGAAGGCATGTATAGGATAGGCTTGGTTTTGTTTGAGGAAATTTTTACGGTTCACGTGTAAACCTTAAGAAGAATAGCCATGCGAAAATGGCTAAATTTTTGTTAAGTACGTTGGTGTGATTTGATGTAAGTTGGCTCATGGTGGCAATGTCCATGCATTCCTAAACAAGTTAATCGTTTTATTAAGGAAATGTTTGAATATGAATTGAATCTTTGTATTTAAGAAGTAAGGAGGTTCGGGTAGAAGCTAGTTATTTTAAGAATGCAATAAAACAGCTTGTAGTAGTAGCAGTGGCGTGAATTAGAAAAATCTCCAAAAATAGGGTATATTGAATTTGGAGGTGGGTGAGTTATGAAATTGAACCTTAGTGTGTCTATTTTTGCATGGAAGAAACAGAGTAGGTAAAAGATTTGTAAATTATGAGATAATCAAGTTTTACCGAGACCTGCTCTAAATGAATTCGTGAGCTACTGTTCTGTTTTGGAAAAATTGTCAAAAATTGTACAAAAATAATTAGGAATCATGGTTTACATGTGTAGAATCCTAAATGAGTCTATTTTTCATTGGTATAAACAAGAGCATCATAGGAAATTTGTGCAATCAGATAACTGCCGTTTTATAGGGTCCGGTCAGGATTGCCCAGCAGTGTAATAGGGGTAACTTTGAAGAATAAACTGTACTAATTGGCCACATGAAAAATTCTGGAAAAATTATGGTGAATAGTTATATGAGTCTAGTTTCAAGGAAAATTCACGGATCCAAATTTCGAGTTCTGTAACCCGAGTTATGGCCGATTTAGTCAGCGTGATACAGTTGGACAGCTTTAAAAATTTTCCTCCCCGAGTTAATGGTCACGTCTAGTAACACCACGTACTCGATTCCGGCGAGGGCTTCGGGTAAGGGGTGTTACAGAGAAAAACAAGGGATTGGATTGAGAGAGAAGAGTTGGCCGATTGAGGGAGACTAAGGTTAGTATTTTCGGCCAAAGGAGGAAATTAAGCCATTATTCATTCTTCATTCTTTTCCTTCCTTTCTCTCTGCCGAATTCTCTAGCAACATCTCCTTTTCTCTTTTGATTTTGTCAAGCCGAAATCTCCTTTCCCCTATTTTCACCATTGCCGAATCCTGCAAGGCTATCTCTCCTCCTTCTCACGTTTTCTCTCTAACACCAAAAGCTGAATCTCTTATTGTGTGGCCATAGCCGATTGCTTCTCTTCTCTTTTTGGTGTCGACTTGGTCATCTAAGTAAGAGCCGAATCTCTACTTCAGGCTAGGATTTTCGACTGAGTTGGTAAGGATCTATGGTCGCCGATTTATTTCTTTTATTTTCTTTGCCGAAAGTTAAGAGACTAATCCCTATTATTGATCTTGGCCGAAATATAGAAGGGAGGTTCGGGATTTAGGTGTTATCGACTTCAAGAAGGGATACTTTCGGGATTTAAAATCCACAAGGTAAGCACATCTGATATTCGGCCATAGGCCATTTAATGGTGATTAAGTGTTAGAAATTTATCTAACATATGTGTATAGGGATTTCGACATCTCCCTAGTTAAGTGGTGTTTCGGGATTTGAGAATCGTAAGGTAAGTGTACTTACACATTCGGCCAAGGCCTATTTCAGTATTTAGATCTATTTCTTATTATCTCAAAAGCCGAAAACTAACCTATGAAGAGATCTAGTGCTTGGTCGAATACAAGGAGGAACATAGCAAAGATTTCGGGACTTGATTAGTAGTGAAATCGGCACCAAGGTGAGAATTTAATTTCAATAATCCTATTGGGATTTGGTCTTGTGGCCGAATGGCCTTTAGCTATAATATTACATGTGGGCCGATTGTAGGGACTAGGATCTAAGGCTTTAGATCGGGCTTTTCGGGATTTGGAGTGAACTTGCTAAGTATATCAGGTGTGTAACCCACACTAAACCTTAATAGTTTTATGGCTTTAAATTATTATATGTGATTATGAGAATGTGAAAAGTAAGGCTAAGGTACCATGTAATGGTACAAAGTACTCAGGTACGTTTTCCTATTCCTACTAGGATTACGATATGATTTGTTAAGTCACTTATGTGAAACTATAAGAATGTGAATGAGCAATATGACATAATATTGTATAATGTGTATGACATGGGGCATTTGGGTGATTATGAAAGGGGAAGTGAATGTGGTGACTATTGTCACAATATATGAATGTGGTGACTTCGGTCACATTATCGAATGTGGTGACTTAGGTCACATTATCTGAATGTGGTGTCTCATGACACGAAATATTATCTGGTGGCTATGCCACAACTTTTATAAGGGCGATGAGCACGTCGACTGCAGCGACTGCCTTCGATGGTGTGTAGCGGATGGAGGGTTGACTTAGTAGTCCCCACGGTGTACAGGTTGGTACAGGTGATGTGTAGCGGTTGGTAACTAGGCTTGGGCTTGGGAATGCATCATTAATTGTATATCTTGATATGAATGTGTATGACTTGACATGCCTTAATCTGTTTGGACTTAGTGTTTGTGTACACATTGAGTCTGTTCGACTCACCCCGTTGTGGGAACATTTTTCAGGTGACGATCAGTGATGGATCGGGCCGGCAGGAACTTAGTGGTGGCCATGCTCAGCAAGGAATTTAATTTACTTAGACATTTTATTTTATTTCAGTACTATAAATTTATTTTTGGGTTGTTTTGATGTAATAAGGCCATAGTATGAACTATTTTATGCATGCATGTCATTTATTCAGTACGACACAATTTTTATAACATCTAAAGTTAAGTAAATTTTCTTAAAATAAACCTTCAAATATTACGATGTCTAACTTCAAATGTTTTCAATTCAAAGGTAAAATCTTTAAAACCGAATTGGCATGTCTCTTTTCATATAACAAATTTTTAATAAAACCCTGACTTCAAAAGAATAAATTGGTTTTCAACTTGAGCCAAACCCAATTTGAGTTTTCCCCAAAATCACTTAAGGTTTCCAAAGAACAAACGAATTTGAACCGGTTTTTATTGAGGAACATACCAGATCTGGTCGAGGCTCGTGGGCCGGGTTTGGGGTGTTTCAGACCAACCTGTACCAACCATCACACCTTGGGGATTTCTACAATCGACCCTCCATCCGCTACACACCATAACAACAGCCGTACTGCCTATTCCTATTATTCAGGAATCATTAAACATGGCATTGCAACCGATCACTGTGTGACCTAACATTAGATTTTTGTGGTTTAACCACCGATCACCAAGTGACCTATCATGCACTTCCCCTTCATTATCATAGTCCCACCCCATGCATACATACTTAAAAAAATAAGAAAAACTGATTTTCACATATATCGATACTCATAGAGTGGTTTCTATGATTACGTACCTGGCATCCTTTGTAAACCCTTTTTCGGGTTTTATTCGACTGTTTACACAGCCTCTTTCCGGGTTTTTAGCCCATAACATACATATTACAATTAATTAGTGTGTTAGAGATCTACACACATGATTACCGACAAGATGATACTGCCTATGTCGACACTATCCGTAGCCGATACAACCACTATTTGCCTAAGGTGTTGTTCAGAAGCCGGTCCACAACCCGGTGGCCAATCTCGAACAGCAGACACCGCTCGTTTCTTGAACTTAGGGATTGGGTTTACGGACCCAATCCTTTCCTTTGCCTGATCCATATTCGATTCCATCAAAAGCCCTTGTCAGAACTACTATAACGAAATAGGATTGTTAAACCATAACTTATGGTGAAGGTCACAGGTATGATAGCAAATCTAACAGAAATCTAAAGAAATACCTTACCTTGAAATCTCGAAATTAGAGACTAGCGACTTCCGGCTTTTAGATCTAAACGTTCAGGTTTCCTTCAAATCTCGGAATGCCGCCCAAAACACAAAAAGAGAGAAAGTATTAGCCCCAATCGACAGCCTTAACAAACCAAGTGGCCATTCGGCCTTGTCTCCTAAAAAAACCGAAAGAGATCTTAAGGAATAGCAAAAGTCGACACTTACCTCAATAGAGAAAATTCGGCTACTCTTAGGAGATTTCAGCTTTTTGCAAAAATCAGGAAGTGAAGATGATTCAAAGAAGTCTATGGTGATTCGGCTTTTAATGAAGAAATCGGCAGGAAGAAGAAAAGAGAATTTCGGCAGACTAGGGGTGGGTTCGGCCTTAGCAAGGATTAAAAGAAATATAGAGAAAGGATTATGAGGTTTTGGCTTTTATAAGAAAGAAGAGAAAAGAACAATGGAGTTTTCGGCTTTTACTCAGAGAAGAAGAGAAAGAAAGATGGAAACCCTAAATGCCGAAAATAAAGAAAAGAACCCTCCCCTGACTATTTAAAGTTTCGGCACTCCTACTATCCAAAAGCCGGAATTGCCCTCTTTTGACAAGTAATACCAGTTAATTAGGAAGGGAAATTTCGGCACCCCTTAGCCATATCAGAAACCGATTTCTCCTCCCCCTCTTAGAGTCAAAATTTCGGCCACCGCCTAGCCTTGCAGATAATTCCTTGATTCTCTCCTTATCCTCATCTGACTACTCATCCACAGTGTCATGGATAACACCACCTCTTCCTTCCTTTATCAGCACATTATCCACCTTATTATCACATTAAATAAATTCCTAAATTTAAGCATCATTGCCGAACTCCACTACTGCTCCTATGAATGCCGAAAATATTTAAAATAAAAGGTACCAGGCGACTCAAACCTTGGACCTTCAAATGACGCCAACTCCCATCCCTCTTAGTGGCGCCATTTTGCCACTAGGCCACTAGCCCATTTGTGTTTTAAAACACAACTAATATCTGTTATGCCCTAACTTAACAAGCTTCCCACTAGAGTGTCCGAACAAGAGTTTTAACTACATCCTCGGCCCAAACCTGAGCCCATTCTGAACCCCTTACACATTCTAATTGACATATTAAACGTAGCACACACATCAAATGCAAAGGCCCATTAATTCAGGATGTTACAATAATATTCAGCCTTTTTTATAGCAAAAAAAAACGAGATACACATTTTTCTGAATAATTTCTACTGTATTCTACACTATTTTGTGGTTCTTGCTACTGTTTTTCACTTTTTGTTGCAGGTACAACTACGAAGGGGATCCCTGCTGATGCTAGCGCGCATGCGCATGATGGTTGTTGGCGTGGATGCACGCGGGGCGAACGTGGTAGAGATCTGCGGCACACGAAAAATCTGGAAACCTCTAGGGTTTCCTTTGGTTCTGATTTGTTTCGGGCTGGGGTCTAGTTCTAGGCTTCACTTGGATTTTGGGCTCGGGTTTAGGAATTTTTGTATTTGGTGTAACACCCTAAACTCGGCCATGCGTTAAGGCCAGATCTGACATGTCACATGTGAAAAATGCTTTTAAGTCCTTTTCATTCGTACGTAAATAGATATTAATTTAAATTTAAGTAAAACAAATTTCCCATTTAAAATTTTATTGATAAAGTATTACTAAATAGAAGATTAATTGATAAATCAATAAATTTGAACTAATGATTTTACAACCATGTCTTTTGAAAAGTGTTGATGAAAATTTAAGAGAAGATTTCCGAGTTAAAAATATTTATGAAAGTTTATTATGAAATCCTTTGTATATCTATTTTAGAAAATGTTTGTTTAGGTTTTTAGAAAAAATCTCATTTAGAGTACTTAGAGCAAAATATAAATACGTCAAACATAAAACAAATTCAAAATAAAAATAATCTAGAGGCCTTATTACAACATTAACTCAAAATAGTAAAGAAATTGTACTAAAAAGAAATCCAAAGTCCAATAAAACCGTTTTATGGTAGTATGGCCTCCACCGAGTCATCCATGGCCCAAGTCCCCGTCACTGAGCATTACCTGAAAAGGATAAGGAAACGGGGTGAGTTACTAGAACTCAGTGTCTAACCCCCTTACAGTTGTCCACTGGGCCTGAAACCTATTTAGCAAAATTTTGGGCCTAAGCCCATTTTTACATAATAACAGATCAAACATATTATATGAATGTAATGCAATCCCAAACCAACCTAACAATCCATCCGCTACACACCATCCGTATCATCCATCACACCTGTGGGGATCAAGTCAACCCACCCCGCCAACACACCAATCGCAGGCATTATGCCATTTATAACAAATTTAATTGTGGACAAGCCACCAGAATCATATCGAATCAGATTACAAACAATTTTGTGGTAGTGCCACCAGAATCACTTCTCTTCATCATTTTCCCATCCCATGCAAAATCATGTAAATGCATCATACATAGCAAATTATGATATTTTACAAATATAACAACAATAATTAATTCAGAGGTTATTACAAAAATTCAGCCCATTAATACTTTGCAATTCGGCCCATTAGGGCATTATGACAAATCGGCCCATTAAGGCAACATATCAATTCGGCCAATTAAGCAATATATCAAATCAGCCCATTAAGCAATATAACAATTCGGTCCATTAAGGCAATTTCGTAATTCGGCCCATTAGGGGCATTTTCGTAATTTTCATAGTGTTAATACCGATTTTGTCAATTTTATCAAATAGTGAGATTTAAGCCAAATTTCCCTGTTTCACCATAATACGATTTTAGTCAAACAATTTACTACCAATATGATATCAATCTTAAACCCACGGAAAACGATGTGAGATTACACACATGATTACAGTAAGCACTAAGCTTTCTTGATCGTTGACACCTAAAATATCATAACGCTCGATTAGTCGACATACTTGATTTTATTAATCAACTCTAAATAAATGATCTAAAGTTTTTACCCTTGGAATCGTGAACGACCATGATTTGTCGATTTTCTCCGGATGACGGTCCACAACCTGGTGGAAAATCCCGAACCGCCGATACTACCCTTCGTTTGAATTTAGGAGTAGGGATTGTAAATCCACTCCTTTTTCGATCTCCAATCGCTATCCCTTTCAATTTGATATCAATTGCCTCCATTGAATAAGATTTTAGTCAAAACGATATTTCGTTAAAAATATGGATTGTCTAATGACAAAGGATTCGGCTTACCACTATAGTCATTGATTAACAAATCGATCGATTGAGTGATTTAGACCCTACCAACAATATCAATTAGCCAACCTTTAATCTGATTAACACAATAACCAAATAGAGATATCGAATGGACTATGAAGGAATTCCTTACCTTAACAATGATAATCCTGTTTCTCTCGATCGTCCTATGACTAGAGATGATTAGGCGATGTTGTGGTATTTAGCCTCCCTCTATATCACTACGAAGAAAATATTGATCACCACATGAGAGTGATGGAGAGAGATATTTCATTAGAGAAACAAAATAGAATAACCGGATGATGATGATCTCCTATATTCGGCTAGTAAGAAAATAAGAATAAAATGAAAAGAGGGATAATAAGTCACTTACCAACTCGGTCAAAAAGAGATTGTCCACGACAAAAAAGAAAAAAAGAAGTGAAGAGATGGAATGATACTAGATTCGACTTTGGAGGAAAATCAAACAAGAAGACGTGATCTTAAAGTGATGTCGATTTTTGAGAAGAGGAAAGAGTGAAGAAATGGTTAAAAGAAAAGAATGGAAGAATGAATGGATGCTAGATGATTCGGCTACCAAGGGAAGGTGAACAAGAGATGAATGTTTCGACCAAACAAAATAGAAGAAATGCACAAATGTACTAGGAGGTTTCGGCAAAGAAGAAAGAAGAGAAGAAAATATGCTCGGCATAAAGCAAAAGAAGAAGTTTGGAGAAAAACACAAAATAGTGCAAAAGTGATTTTTGCCTAACAAGCACCAAAATTCTACCAAAAGACAAAGCAAAAATTTGGCTACCCTTCCCTCACACCAAAACCGTGTAATATTTTTGACATTAAGGTCAAAAATTTGGCCAACCAAACTTTCCAAAACAATTCCCTTGAAAAAGGCCACATGTTCCCCTTACTTGCCCTTTTTCTTTTGTTTCCTTTCCTTACCTTCATCCTTTCCTTATTTCCTTAGCCACCTTGCCAAAATAAAAATGTCCAACTTGCCTTATTTACAAGCTTGGCCGACACTTAGGGAAAGAATACAAAAAAATAGTCAAAATTTTTGTACCAAGTGGGATTCGAACCTCTTCCCTCAAGGCCTTTCATGTGGCGTCATTTCCCCTTCACCATAAGCTCATTTATGCTTTCAAATTACTCACCTATTTCCATAAACCTTGATGCCACTTACCATCTCTCCTTAATAGGCTAAACCACAAAATTTTTATTAAGGCCCAAATAAACCCCGAGCTTTCTCAGAACCCCTAAACATACAAAATTAATATTTTAACTAGCTTAACGCAAGAAATAATGCAACACATAAAATTCCAAATTTTAGGATGTTACAATTCTACCCCCTTAAAGAAAATTTCGTCCTCGAAATTTACCTGATTAAAAGAGGTGAGGATATTGCTGCCGTATCGCGTCCTCAGGCTCCAATGTAGCTTCCTCCGCTCCGTGATTGTGCCATAATACTTTGACTAACGGTACTGACTTCCTTCTCAGTACCTTAACGTCCCGATCTAAAATTTGCACTGGCTCCTCTTCAAAAGACAAGTCAGGTCTTATCTCAACTTCCTCTACCAGTATTATATAAGACGGATCCGATCGATAACGCCTTAACATTGAAACATGAAATACACTATGTATCTGACTCAACTCCAGAGGTAACTCAAGCTGATAAGCCACTGGCCCAACACACACGCTTTAATACACAGTATGGTCCAATGAACCTAGGGCTCAACTTGCCCTTTCGTCCAAATCTAAAGATCTTCTTCCAATGTGAGACCTTTAGAAAGACCTGATCTCCCACCGCAAACTCAATATCCTTACGCTTCAGATCTGCATATGATTTTTGTCTATCCGAAGCTTCCTTTAACCATGCCTGAATTACCTTTACTTTTTCCTCCGTCTCTGATATCAGATCAGGACCCAATAACTGTCGCTCCCCCAGTTCAATCCAACAAGTAGGAGTACGACACCTACGACCATACAACGCCTCGTAGGGTGCCATCTAGATGCTGGATTGATAGCTGTTGTTGTATGCAAACTCTGCAAACGGTAAGAAATCCTCCCAACTACCCCTGAAGTCGATCACGTAGCCCCTTAACATGTCTTCCAGAGTTTGGATTACTCTCTCCGACTGACCATCTGTCTGAGGATGAAATGCCGTGCTGAAATTTAACTTGGTTCCCAAAGCTTCATGCAAGGCTTTCCAAAACTGTGATGTAAACCTAGGGTCCCTGTCCGATATAATAGACACTGGTACCCCATGTAACCTCACGATCTCTGCTACATACAACCTGGCCAACTTCTACAATGAGTAACCCGTACGAACAGGTAGGAAATGAGTAGTCTTCGTCAACCGATCCACTATTACCTAGACAGAATCTTTCTTAGTAGGCGATAAGGGTAACCCACTAACAAAGTCCATTGTTATCCTTTCCCATTTCCATAATGGAATTTTCACCGGTTGTAGCAATCCCGATGGCAATTGATGTTCCGCCTTCACTTGCTGACATGTCAAGCACTTACTCACAAAATCAGTAACCTCCCGTTTCAATCCTGGCCACCAATACTGCTCACGGAGGTCTCGATACATTTTATTTCCCCCAAGGTGCATAGCATATGGGCTACTATGCGCCGCACGTAGAATCATTTGTCTCAATTCTGAATCTTTGGGCATACAAATTCTTTCGCGGAAACACAATACCCCGTCACTATTCAATCCAAAATCCCCTATCACACCACCTTCCACTTGCTGAAATAAGGAACCCAACCTTTCATCTGATAACTGCTTTTCCTTAATCTAGCTTACCCACGCTGGCTTCACCTAAAGTTTGGCTAGCAGACTACCATCTTCATACAGGCTGAGATGAGCGAACATCGCTCTCAAATCTGATATCACCTTACGACTCAATGCATCTGCCACCACATTAGCCTTTCCAGGATGATACTCAATTGAGAAGTCATAATCTTTCAACAGTTCTATCCATCTCCGCTGTCTTAAGTTCAACTCCTTTGGGTAAGGAGGTACTTTAGACTCTTATGATCCGTATAGATGATCGACTTCTCACCGTACAGATAGTTTCTCCAAATCTTCAAAGAAAACACCACTGCAGCCAACTCCAAATCATGAGTGGGATAATTCATTTCGTGCGGCCTTAACTGACGAGATGCATAAGCCATCACTTTTCCACCTTGCATCAACACACATCCCAAGCCCGTGTGTGACGCATAACAGTAAACAATAAACTCTTTTCCAGCCTCAGGTTGAATCAATACTGGCGCTTCCATCAGAATCTTCTTCAATTTCTCAAGGCTCTCTTGCTGCTGATTCGACCACACAAATGGTACTCCCTTGCGCAACAGCTTAGTTAGGGGTGCAGCAATCAACGAAAACCCCTCAACAAAAAGCCTATAATAACCAGCCAGCCCTAGGAAACTCCGAATTTCGGCCACTAACTTTGGTGGTTTCCAATCCAACACAGCCTCTACCTTCCGGGGATCAACTCTAATTCCTTCAGCAGACACAACATGCCCCAAAAAGGTCACTTCCTTCAGCCAAAACTCACACTTACTGAATTTGGCATAAAATTGCTTTTCCCGTAATATCTGCAATACTACCCGTAGATGTGAATCATACTCTTCTTCATTCTTCGAGTATACCAAAATGTCATCTATGAACACCACCACAAACCGATCTAAATAGGGTTGGAAGACCCAGTTCATCATGTCCATAAATGCAGCTGGTGCATTAGTCAATCCAGACGACATCACCAAGAACTCATAATGCCTATAACGAGTTCGAAATGCAGTCTTATGAATATCCGCCCCTTGACTTTAAGCTGGTGATAACCCGATCTCAAATCTATCTTCAAGAAAACCGAAGCTCCTCGCAGTTGATCAAACAAATCGTCGATTCTCGGCAACGGATACCTATTCTTGATCGTCAACTTATTCAACTGCCTATAATCGATGCACATACGCATCGAACCATCCTTCTTCTTGACGAACAATACCGGCGCTCCCTACGATGACACACTCGGTCGAATGAATCCCCGATCCAACAACTCCTGAATTTGAGCCTTAAGCTCCGCTAACTCCTGCGACGCCATTCTATAAGGAGCAATGGACACCGAAGCCGTTCCTGGCAATAACTCAATGCCAAACTCCACCTCCCAATCTGGAGGCAATCCTGGAAGTTCCTCGGGAAAGACGTCTGAAAACTCTTTCACCGTTCCAACACTTTCCACCGACAATTCCTTGGCATCCAAAGCACTAATGAAGGCTAGGAATGCTCTACACCCCTTTCGCACCAACTTCTCTGCCTTTAAAGCAGATACCACATTAGATAGATAGTTTCTTCTTTCACCTATCATTATCACTTCTTTATCCTCCGAAGTTCTTAGTATCATCTGCTTTGCAGCACAATCCAAGTTCGCACGGTGTTTCACCAACCAGCCCATGCCCAAAATAAGGTCGAACTCACCGAATGGCAGTTCCATCAAATCCGCCAAAAATATTTCCCCCTGAATTTCTAAAGGCACATCCCTAAACAATTTATTCACTAACACTGACTATCTTAAATGACTAATTACAGTTGTTTCTCTAGCAGTAATCTCAGATCTAATGTTCAGATTTCCAGATACAGCACAAGCAACATACGAATGGGTGGATCCGATATCTATCAAAGCAGTAACAGGTACATCAGATATGAAGAATGTACCGACTATTACATCAGGTGCATCGCCATCCTCTCGGCATCTGACCGCATAGACTAACCCTGGCTGTCTCGCCTCCGCGTTACCCCTATTACCAGTACCTCTACCCGGTGCACCCTGACCTCGTCCTACACCATTACCACCTCGACCTGACCCACAGCCTCTCGGTGGCTGCTGAGTGCCTCTAACTGGCTATGCATCATAGTTACGAACATCCTGAGTCTGAACAGTCTGTCAAGGGCAATTTTTAAGCTGATGATCCTTGGAACCACATTTGAAACAACCACCGGTTCTCTTCCAGCTTTCACCCGGGTGTCGTTTTCCGCAATTCGCATATGGCTGTATCTGATTGGTAGCAGCTGGTACTCTAGCTTGAGCTGGCTCCTCATTCCTAGGCCTCTTTTGAAACCCTCTAGCAGATCCTGAGTACCTAAAGTCCCTCTTGCTCCTGCCCCTATCCTTGTCTCGGTTTTGCCGCTCCGAGTGCTTAGCCTCTTCAGCTATCTTGGCTTTCTCCACCAGTGTGGCAAAATTTCTCTTCTTTTGTGGGGCTATCAGTACCCGCAAGTCATCACGCAACCCGTCCTCAAAATGCATACAGCATTCGTAAGCTGCCACAGTCTTACCTCCTTGGACCAAATTTAGGAATTCTTTCCTTCGGGCATCCACATAGCTAGCCCCGACATACTTTCCCTGGTATGCAGTCTTAAAGAAATCCCAGGTGATACGATCGGCCTGAGTGCCTTCCCGCACAGTGAGCCACCATTGATACGCCTCGTCTCTCAACAAGGACACAGCTCCTTTCAGTTTCTGCTCGGCGGTGCAATCCAGATCGTCCATGATCTGCTCCACAACCTCAAGCCAGTACTCTACTACATTTGGGGCCACACCCGAGATATCCCTAAAAACCTCAGCACCATTCGATCTGAGTCGTTCCGAAATTGACCCACGAGCTGCTGACCCAGATCTTGCCCCAGCAACCCTTTCCAAGACTCGTAACATTACTTGGGACAGAGCGTCGTCCTCCCTCATACGATCATGTGACCCAGCTTCAGTCACAGGTGACGCAGGTGCGTCCATTTTCGGCACATGTCCCGACACCTCAGACACAACTCTAGCACCTCGGCCTCTACCACATCCACGTCCTCTAGTGCTCATATTGACTAATTCGATTTAATCTGATTAAGAGTCTTATGAATCAGTATACTATTTCAGTGTTTATTAAACAATATTTTATGAAGTATAAGAAGTAAAGTCATTTTCGCAAGTGCATCCTATAGTCTCAATCTCTATAGTTTCAACACCTAAAACTAAAAGTTCTAGGGTATTCCTACAGACATATCACAATAATCATAATCATACAATAATAACATATACTTACTTGACTTGGTGCTGGATACCCGTGGTGCCATACTTCTTTTAAAATATGCATTTTAAATTTAAAATTCAAAACAGCTTTGGAAAAGGTTTTTGAACCCAAACCAAAGCCGAGTTTTGAACCTGGCTCTGATACCATAAAATGTAACACCCAAAACCAGGCCCATGCGTTAAGGCCAGATCTGACATGTCACATGAGAAAAATGCTTTTAAGTCCTTTTCATTCATACGTAAATAGATATTAATTTAAATTTAAGTAAAACAAATTTCCCATTTAAATTTTTATTGATAAAGTATTACTAAATAGAAGATTAATTGATAAATCAATAAATTTGAACTAATGATTTTACAACCATGTCTTTTGAAAAGTGTTGATGAAAATTTAAGAGAAGATTTCCGAGTTATAAATATTTATGAAAGTTTATTATGAAATCCTTTGTATATCTATTTTAGAAAATGTTTGTTTAGGTTTTCAGAAAAAATCTCATTTAGAGTACTTAGAGCAAAATATAAATACGTCAAACATAAAACAAATTCAAAATAAAAATAATCTAGAGGCCTTATTACAACATTAACTCAAAATAGTAAAGAAATTGTACTAAAAAGAAATCCAAAGTCCAATAAAACCGTTTTATGGTAGTATGGCCTCCACCGAGTCATCCATGGCCCAAGTCCCCGTCACTGAGCATTACCTGAAAAGGATAAGGAAACGGGGTGAGTTACTAGAACTCAGTGTCTAACCCCCTTACCGTTGTCCACTGGGCCTGAAACCCATTTAGCAAAATTTTGGGCCTAAGCCCATTTTTACATAATAACGGATCAAACATATTATATGAATGTAATGCAATCCCAAACCAACCTAGATTTTTT
This sequence comes from Gossypium australe, assembly GCA_005393395.2. NCBI lineage: Eukaryota > Viridiplantae > Streptophyta > Magnoliopsida > Malvales > Malvaceae > Gossypium > Gossypium australe. Next base: position 85,857,554 of record CM016620.1, on the reverse strand, counting down.
TAAGTATATTATTATATTATATTATTATATATATATAAAGAAAGGAGAAAAGAAACAAAAGGATAAAAACAAAGGAAGAACAGAGAGCAAACGTGAAGGAAAGAAAGAAAAAGAGAAAAGAGAGAAAAAAGGGAAAATTTAAGTTTGAAGCTTGGAGTTTAATTTGGTAAGTTAATTTAGTCATTTTCTTTTAATTTTGATACTTTATAAGTTTTAGAACAAAGTTTTGATGAATTTAAGTTGAAGTTTTTGAAGTTTTAGAGTTTTTGAATACAGCATATGATGAATAATTAGTGGTTTAATTGAAAGAATTTGAAGTTAGAATTGGATAAAGGACTTAATTGTAAAACAAGCTATAAGAAAACAGTTTTGGGGCAGCAGCAGTAGAGTAAGTTTGAAAATTCACCAAAAATCGTAGAAGTGGAATTAGAAGTTGACTGAGATATGAAATTAAATCGTATTGAGTCTATTTTCATATGAAAGAAACAAGGAAAGAAAAGAAGTTCTGTATTTTGAGATATATATATTTTTGTAAGACTGGTTCAGAATGAATTCGAGTTCCCCTATTTTAACTTTAGAAAATCATCAAAAATTGGATAAAAATAATTAGGGGATTAAATTTATATCTTTAGAATTCTTAATGAGTCTAGTTTCAATAGAAATAAACGAGAACATCATCTGAATCTTGTATAAAGAGATAATTAATTTTTAGTGAAGAAGGGTCAGAACTGCCAGACAGCAGAACAGGGGTGACTTTGATGAATAAACTGTACTAATTGGCTAGGCCAAAAATTCTGGAAATTTTATGGTATGAAGACATGTGAATCTAGTTTCAGAGAAAATTAACGGTTCTTCATTTGGAGCTCTTTAGCTCGAGAAATAAATAATTTAGTGACTGTGACTCAAGTAGACAGCTTTGAATAAACTAAAAATAATAATAGAATTATAGAAAATGCTACATGTGAACATGAAATGTATTAAATTGATGATTGAATTTATTTATTTAGATCCGGAAAACTCAAATACGAAGCTAGATCGAGGAAAGGAAAAAGTTCCGGATTAGTAGATTTTGTAAACGAACTGATAACGAGGTAAGTTCATGTAACTTGAATTATATTCTTAAATGCTTGAAATGTATGTTATTGATGTGAATATAGTTTGAATGTTCCTTGTATGAAAATTTATGCAATATTGATATTTTTAATAAAAAGGGAAAGAAATCCTGGTTGAATGAAAGGAAAATTCGATGGATATCTGAAAAAGGAATTGACGGTAAAAAGGATCTAGCCCGGACGGGTGATCCTATCCTAATATAGCCCTCTCGAAGAATATGTGGAAAATGGATTTAGCCCGGACGGGTAATCCAAATTAGGGTCTGAATTTAGCCTGGACTGGTAATTCAGATCTAAGCTCATTAGAGTAATTGTCGTTGCAGGGGATTTAGCCTGGACTAGTAATCCCGCTGTAAAGATGAGGTTCGCGGGAGTGTGCTCTCTGAAATGAAAATGTGCGCACATGAATATGAATTGACGGACCCGAATTTGTACACTAAAGTGTACCTCTGAAAATCCATCGAAATTCCGAGTAATTCAATGGGATAAATATAAAAAAAATATGGAAATTATGGTATTGATGAGCTCATCAATCATAATATATATTATTGATACATGGAAATTATTGAACTAACTTGATGTTGAGTTTGTGAATGTTAGGGTAATAATGCATTGAATGAGTATATGAATGTTTATCGCTTGTATTGAAAATACTAGGTAAGTATAATTCTTGTTACATGGGCTTACTAAGCACAAAATGCTTACCCTATTTTCTTTTTCCCTGTTTTGTAGTGTTAAGAGCTCGGAGGTCGGATCGGTGGGAGACTCATCACACTATCAACCCCAATATTTCGGTATTTAAAGAAACTTTAGTTTGGAAATCAATGGCATGTATAAGCTAATAAAATAAATGTTAATATGAAATGAATGTAAGGTCAGCCATTGGTATGGCTTATGTGTTTAAGTTATCTTATAAATATGCATGAGTTATTTTGAAAATATGTTGAATTGGAATGGTCTCGGTTTTTAAAAAAAAAATTCGTAAATTCTGGTAATGCCTCGTACCTTATTCTGACAACGAATACAGGTAGGGGGTGTTACATTTGTTGGTATCAGAGCTACGGTTTAGCCGGTTCTAGGACCGACATAGCGAATACGGATTAGCTATACATGCCATTTAAATTATTTTTGATAGTGTGATATCTCCTGACCATTTAAATTGTGTTTTCCTTATAGTAATGTCATCTGACCGAGCTCAATCTGAGGAAGCTGGGAGCCATGCTCCGGCTTCAGTACAAAGAGAAGAAACTAGCAGTAGAAGGCCCGGTATAGAGGGTCAAGAGGAGGAGGCAAAAATGGCCTTCTTTCAAATGATGAATGAATGGTTTACCTAGTACATAAGAACTAACCCTACAGTGCAGCAAACTCAAGCTCCCCCTCCTGTTCCTCCACCGATTCCCGAGATTCCACAGGGTACAGGTACTGAATCTGTTAGAAAAGGAAAAGCTCTGGTCGATAAAATCCGAAAATATGGGGCCGAAGAATTTCGAGCAGCAGTTGATGATGATCCCGAAAGAGCTGAATTCTGGTTAGAAAATACTACTCGGGTTTTGGAGGAATTATCTTGCACGCCAGAAGAATGTTTGAAATGTGCTGTTTCACTGCTAAAAGACACAGCTTATCATTGGTGGAATACTAAAGCTTCAGTTGTTCCGAAAGAAGAAATTACATGGGAATTCTTCCAGACCGAGTTTAAAAAGAGATATATCAGTCAGAGATTCCTTGATCAGAAAAGAAAATAATTTCTTGAGCTGAAACAGGGCAATAGATCAGTATCTTAGTATGAAAGAGAATTTGTTCGGTTGAGTAAATATGCTCGAGAATGGGTACAGTCGGAGGCTGAAATGAGCAAACGATTCGAAGAAGGGTTGAATGAAGAAATTAAGCTCCTTGTTGGAATTCTTGAAATTCGAGAGTTTGCTACACTAGCAGAACGAGCTTATAAAGCAGAAGAATGGAGCAAAGAAAAGAAACAGGCTGAGAGGGAAGCTCGAATTTTTAGTAAAAGACCAATGGAAAAATCTCAGTTTTCTGCTCCAAAGAAATTGAAGAAGTACCAGGATCGTTCTACCTCAACCACTAGGTATTCGGATAGAGTGCGAGGTTCACAGCGCACTAATTCAAGACCTTCCACTCCATCAGTGACCAGTGTTGGCAGTGTTGGTACCCCTAAGCCGAGATGCCAGTATTGTAATAAAGCTCATTTTGGTGAATGTCGATTTAAGAGCGGGGCTTGTTACCGATGTGGTTCTTTTGACCATTTCCTCAGAGATTATCCAGAAAGAAGTGAAAAAGAGGCTGAATATATATCGAAGCCAAGTAATCCATCTTTGAGGGGTAGACCATCTCGACCATCCGGTAATGTCAGTGGTAGTCGAGGAGCTACAAAAGATACTACAAGTAGGCCTGAGACACGAGCGCCTCCTAGTACATATGTCATGCGTACCAGAGAAGATGCCTCAGCACCCGATGTTATTACTGGTACATTTTCTTTACTTGAAACTGATATTACCACATTAATTGATCCCGGTTCTACGCATTCATATATATGTGTAAAACTTGCATGCGTTAAAGATTTATCTGTTGAACCTACTGAATTTGCGGTTAAAGTCTCGAACCCCTTTGGCCAATCTATTTTGGTGGATAAAATTTGTAAAAATTGTCCACTGATGGTAAGAGGTTATTGTTTCCTGGCTGATTTGATGTTACTGCCATTTGATGAGTTTGATGTGATATTGGGCATGGATTGGTTAACTCAGCATGATGCAGTAGTAAACTGTAAACAGAAATATATTGTGTTGAAGTGTCAGAATGGTGAATTACTTCGGGTTGAATCTGATCAGACAGAGGGATTATCTGATGTGATTTCAGTTATTACTGCTCAGAAGTATGTCAAAAAGGGGTATGATGCTTTTCTTGCTTATGTATTAGATACCAAGGTATCTGAGTCGAAAATTCAAGCAGTGCCAGTGGTATGCGAATTTTCTGATGTGTTTCCAGAGGAGTTACCAGGGTTGCCACCAGAAAGAGAAGTGGAATTTTCTATAGATTTGATTCCGGGAACTACTCCGATTTCCATAGCTCCGTACCGGATGGCTCCTACAGAATTAAAGGAATTAAAGACACAGTTACAGGAACTTGTTGATAGAGGTTTTGTCCGACCGAGTCATTCACCTTGGGGTGCTCCGGTTCTGTTTGTGAAAAAGAAAGATGGGTCTTTGAGATTGTGTATTGACTATCGACAGCTCAATAAGGTAAATATAAAGAATAAGTATCCGTTGCCCCGGATTGATAATTTATTTGATCAGTTGAAAGGTGCTACTGTATTTTCAAAGATAGATCTCCGATCGGGCTACTATTAGTTACTAGTAAAGGAGTCAGATGTGCCAAAGACAGCTTTCAGAACCAGGTACGGGCATTATGAGTTTCTGGTTATGCCATTTGGGTTGACTAATGCACCTGCAGTATTTATGGATCTGATGAACCGAATATTCAGACCGTACTTAGACAGATTTGTGGTAGTATTCATTGATGATATTTTGGTTTATTCTCGAGATGAAGAAGAACATACAGAACATTTGAGAATTGTGTTGCAAATTCTGCGAGAGAAACAGTTATATGCTAAATTCAGTAAATGTGAATTTTGGCTCCGAGAAGTGGGTTTTCTTGGACATATTGTACCCGCTGAAGGCATCAGGGTAGATCCAAGTAAAATCTCAGCTATTGTCAATTGGAGTCCACCGAAGACTGTATCTGAAGTTAGAAGTTTCTTGGGTTTAGCTGGTTATTATCGGAGATTTGTACAAGGATTCTCTATGATAGCTTCTCCGATGACTCGATTATTGCAGAAAGATGTAAAGTTCGAGTGGACTGATGAATGTCAGCAGAGTTTCAACCGATTGAAAGATCTACTAACGAAAGCACCAGTATTAGTGCAGCCTGAACCGGGTAAGGAATTTGTTATTTACAATGATGCCTCATTAAATGGTTTAGGTTGTGTCTTGATGCAAGAAGGTAAAGTAATAGCCTATGCTTCAAGACAACTTAAACCACATGAAAGAAATTATCCGGTACATGATCTTGAGTTAGCTGCTATTGTTTTTGCATTGAAGATATGGCGGCATTATTTGTACGGTGAGAAATGTCATATTTATACTGATCATAAAAGCTTGAAATATTTGATGACACAAAAAGATTTGAATTTGAGACAGCGCAGGTGGCTTGAACTGATAAAGGACTATGATTTGATTATTGATTATCATCCGGGTAAGGCTAATGTTGTGGCTGATGCTTTGAGTCGAAAATCTCTGTTTGCTTTACGAGTTATGAATACCCGATTGTCACTGACTGATGATGGTTCAATCATAGCTGAATTGAGAGCTAAACCGACATTTCTACAGCAAATATGTGAAGCTCAGAAGAATGATGAGAAGTTACAGGTTAAACGGGCACAATGTGAGTCAGGTACTGATTCTGAATTTCAAGTTGGGGTTGATGATTGTTTATTATTCAGAGGTAGGGTATGTGTACCCAAGAATTCAGAGCTCATACAGAAAATTTTACACGAGGCTCACAGTGGTACTATGTCTGTACATCCGGGAAGTAATAAAATGTATAATGATTTGAAGAAGATGTACTGGTGGCCAGGTATGGAACGTGATATTTCTGAGTTTGTATCAAGATGTTTGATATGTCAACAGGTCAAAGCAGAACATCAGGTACCTTCGGGGTTACTTCAGCCAATTACTATACCGGAATGGAAATGGGAAAGAATCACTATGGATTTTGTATCGGGGTTACCATTGTCTTCGAGGAAAAAAGATACTATTTGGGTGATTGTTGACCGGCTGACAAAGTCAGCACACTTTATTCCGGTACGTATGGATTATTCTTAAGATAAACTGGCTGAATTGTACATATCTGAGATTGTCAGGCTACATGGAGTGCATGTCTCCATTATATCAGATAGAGATCCCCGATTTACGTCTCGTTTCTGGGATAAATTGCAAGAAGCTTTGGGTACTCAGTTGTATTTCAGTACTGCATTTCATCCTCAGACAGATGGCCAATCTGAGCATGTAATTCAAGTATTGGAAGATATGCTCCGATGTTGTATACTAGAGGGGAGAGGTATCTACCTTTGATTGAATTTGCTTATAATAACAGTTATCAGTCCAGTATTAAAATGGCTCCGTATGAAGCTTTGTATGGTAGAAAGTGTAGAACACCGTTATATTGGAAAGAGCTCAGTGAAAAGAAGATACACGGGGTTGATTTGATCCAGGAAACAGAAGAAAAAGTAAAGTTTATTCGGGATAGTTTAAAAGCAGCTTCTGATCGCCAAAAATCATATGCCGATCTTAAACGAAAAGAGATTGAATTTCAGGTTGGTGACAAAGTATTCCTGAAAGTGTCTCCTTGGAAGAAAGTTCTCTGGTTCGGTCGAAAGGGTAAATTGAGTCCAAGATTTATCGGGCCATATGAGATTATAGAAAGAATTGGACCGGTCGCTTATCGGTTGGCATTACCACCAGAACTTGATAGAATCCATAATGTTTTTCATGTGTCTATGCTACGACGATATAGGTCAGATCCTTCACATGTTATTTCTCCGATAGAAGTGGAGATTCAACCGGATATGAGTTACAGTGAAGAACCGATCAAGATATTGGCACGGGAAACAAAGGAGCTTAGAAATAGAAAAATAAATTTGGTGAAAGTATTGTGGCAAAAACACGGGATTGAGGAAGCGACATGGGAACCAGAGGAGGCAATGAGGAAACAATATCCAAACCTCTTTACTGGTAAGATTTTCGAGGACGAAAATCCTTAAAAGGGGGGAAGAGTTGTAATGGCCTAAATTCAAGGTTATCGGAATAATGGTTTCGCAACCATAAATCTGATTTAAATAGAAATTTATTTCAATATATTTGCATGAATATTTATATGATAGGAAATATTTTTATAAATATTTATAAAATGTTAGTAATGTGGTATTAAATTTTCGTTAGAAAATTTTATCGTTTGGGTAGGAAATTAAATGAAAAGGACTAGATTGAAATGAAAGTAAAAGTTAAATTATAGTTAAAAGAAATTATGAAGGACCAAAATGGCAATTATGCCATTTTGTAAAGTTGAGGCGGTGTATTGATGAAAATCTGAGATTTTTTTTAAGTATATTATATATATTATATTATATTATTATTATTATTATATATATATAAAGAAAGGAGAAAAGAAACAAAAGGATAAAAACAAAGGAAGAACAGAGAGCAAACGTGAAGGAAAGAAAGAAAAAGATAAAAGAGAGAAAAAAAGGGAAAATTTAAGTTTGAAGCTTGGAGTTTAATTTGGTAAGTTAATTTAGTCATTTTCTTTTAATTTTGATACTTTATAAGTTTTAGAACAAAGTTTTGATGAATTTAAGTTGAAGTTTTTGAAGTTTTAGAGTTTTTGAATACAGCATATGATGAATAATTAGTGGTTTAATTGAAAGAATTTGAAGTTAGAATTGGATAAAGGACTTAATTGTAAAACAAGCTATAAGAAAACAGTTTTGGGGCAGCAGCAGTAGAGTAAGTTTGAAAATTCACCAAAAATCGTAGAAGTGGAATTAGAAGTTGAGTGAGATATGAAATTAAATCGTATTGAGTCTATTTTCATATGAAAGAAACAAGGAAAGAAAAGAAGTTCTTTATTTTGAGATATATATATTTTTGTAAGACTGGTTCAGAATGAATTCGAGTTCCCCTATTTTAAATTTAGAAAATCATCAAAAATTGGATAAAAATAATTAGGGGATTAAATTTATATCTTTAGAATTCTTAATGAGTCTAGTTTCAATAGAAATAAACGATAACATCATCTAAATCTTGTATAAAGAGATAATTAATTTTTAGTGAAGAAGGGTCAGAACTGCCAGACAGCAGAACAGGGGTGACTTTGATGAATAAACTGTACTAATTGGCTAGGCCAAAAATTCTAGAAATTTTATGGTATGAAGACATGTGAATCTAGTTTCAGAGAAAATTAACGGTTCTTCATTTGGAGCTCTTTAGCTCGAGAAATAAATAATTTAGTGACTGTGACTCAAGTAGACAGCTTTGAATAAACTAAAAATAATAATAGAATTATAGAAAATGCTACATGTGAACATGAAATGTATTAAATTGATGATTGAATTTATTTATTTAGATCCGGAAAACTCAAATACGAAGCTAGATCGAGGAAAGGAAAAAGTTCCGGATTAGTAGATTTTGTAAACGAACTGATAACGAGGTAAGTTCATGTAACTTGAATTATATTCTTAAATGCTTGAAATGTATGTTATTGATGTGAATATAGTTTGAATGTTCCTTGTATGAAAATTTATGCAATATTGATATTTTTAATAAAAAGGGAAAGAAATCCCGGTTGAATGAAAGGAAAATTTGATGGATATCTGAAAAAGGAATTGACGGTAAAAAGGATCTAGCCCGGACGGGTGATCCTATCCTGATATAGCCCTCCCGAAGAATATGTGGAAAATGGATTTAGCCCGGACGGGTAATCCAAATTAGGGTCTGAATTTAGCCTGGACTGGTAATTCAGATCCAAGCTCATTAGAGTAATTGTCGTTGCAGGGGATTTAGCCTGGACTGGTAATCCCGCTGTAAAGATGAGGTTCGCGGGAGTGTGCTCTCTGAAATGAAAATGTGCGCACATGAATATGAATTGACGGACCCGAATTTGTACACTAAAGTGTACCTCTGAAAATCCATTGAAATTCCGAGTAATTCAATGGGATAAATATAAAAAAAATATGGAAATTATGGTATTGATGAGCTCATCAATCATAATATATATTATTGATACATGGAAATTATTGAACTAACTTGAATGTTGAGTTTGTAAATGTTAGGGTAATAATGCATTGAATGAGTATATGAATGTTTATCGCTTGTATTGAAAATACTAGGTAAGTATAATTCTTGTTACATGGGCTTACTAAGCACAAAATGCTTACCCTATTTTCTTTTTCCCTGTTTTGTAGTGTTAAGAGCTCGGAGGTCGGATCGGTGGGAGACTCATCACACTATCAACCCCAATATTTCGGTATTTAAAGAAACTTTAGTTTGGAAATCAATGGCATGTATAAGCTAATAAAATAAATGTTAATATGAAATGAATGTAAGGTCAGCCATTGGTATGGCTTATGTGTTTAAGTTATCTTATAAATATGCATGAGTTATTTTGAAAATATGTTGAATTGGAATGGTCTCGGTTTTTAAAAAAAAAAATTCGTAAATTCTGGTAATGCCTCGTACCTTATTCTGACAACGAATACGGGTAGGGGTGTTACATTTGTTGGTATCAGAGCTACAGTTTAGTCGGTTCTAGGACCGACATAGCGAATACGGATTAGCTATACATGCCATTTAAATTATTTTGTGGCAGTGCCACCAGAATCACTTCTCTTCATCATTTTCTCATCCCATGCAAAATCATGTAAATGCATCATTCATAGCAAATTATGATATTTTACAAATATAACAACAATAATTAATTCAAAGGTTATTACAAAAATTCGGCCCATTAATACTTTGCAATTCGGCCCATTAGGGCATTATGACAAATCGGCCCATTAAGGCAACATATCAATTCGGCCCATTAAGCAATATATCAAATCGGCCCATTAAGCAATATAACAATTCGGCCCATTAAGGCAATTTCGTAATTCGGCCCATTAGGGGCATTTTCGTAATTTTCATAGTGTTAATACCGATTTTTGTCAATTTTATCAAATAGTGAGATTTAAGCCAAATTTCCCGGTTTCACCATGATACGATTTTAGTCAAACGATTTACTACCAATATGATGTCAATCTTAAACCCACGAAAAACGGTGTAAGATTACACCCCTGATTACAGTAAGCACTAAGCTTTCTTGATTGTCGACACCTAAAATATCATAACGCTCGATTAGTCGACATACTTGATTTTATTAATCAACTCTAAATAAATGATCTAAAGTTTTTACCCTTGGAATCGTGAACGACCACGATTTGTCGATTTTCTCCGGATGACGGTCCACAACTCGGTGGAAAATCCCAAACTGCCGATACTGCCCTTCGTTTGAATTTAGGAGTAGGGATTGTAAATCCACTCCTTTTTCGATCTCAAATCGCTATCCCTTTCAATTTGGTATCAATTGCCTCCATTGAATAAGATTTTAGTCAAAACGATATTTCATTAAAAATATAGATTGTCTAATGACAAAGGATTCGGCTTACCACTATAGTCATATGATTAACAAATCGATCGATCAAGCGATTTAGACCCTACCAACAATATCAATTAGCCAACCTTTAATCCGATTAACACAATAACCAAATAGAGATATCGAATGGACTATGAAGGAACTCCTTACCTTAACAATGATAATCCCGTTTCTCTCGATCGTCCTATGACTAGAGATGATTAGGCAATGTTGTGGTATTCGGCCTCCCTCTATATCACTACGAAGAAAATATTGATCACCACATGAGAGTGATGGAGAGAGATATTTTGATAGAGAAACAAAATAGAATAACCGGATGATGATGATCTCATATATTCGGCTAGTAAGAAAATAAGAATGAAATGAAAAGAGGGATAATAAGTCACTTACCAACTCGGTCAAAAAGAGATTGTCCACGACAAAAAAGAAAAAAAGAAGTGAAGAGATGGGATGGTACTAGATTCGGCTTTGGAGGAAACTCAAACAAGAAGACGTGATCTTAAAGTGATGCCGATTTTTGAGAAGAGGAGAGATTGAAGAAATGGTTAAAAGAAAATAATGGAAGAATGAATGGATGCTAGATGATTCAGCTACCAAGGGAAGGTGAACAAGAGATGAATGTTTCGACCAAACAAAAGAGAAGAAATGCACAAATGTGCTAGGAGGTTTCGGCAAAGAAGAAAGAAAAGAAGAAAATATGCTCACTAATGGCTTGTAGTTTCGGCACAAAGCAAAAGAAGAAGTTTGGAGAAAAACACAAAATAGTGCAAAAGAGATATTGGCCTAACAAGCACCAAAATTCTACCAAAAGACAAAGCAAAAATTTGGCTATCCTTCCCTCACACCAAAACCGTGTAATATTTTTGACATTAAGGTCAAAAATTTGGCCAACCAAACTTTCCAAAACAATTCCCTCGAAAAAGGCCACATGTTCCCCTTACTTGCCCTTTTTCTTTTGATTCCTTTCCTTACCTTCATCATTTCCTTATTTCCTTAGCCACCTTGCCAAACAACTTGCCTTATTTACAAGCTTGGCTAACACTTAGGGAAAGAATACAAAAAAATAGTCAAAATTTTTGTACCAGGTGGGATTCGAACCTCTTCCCACAAGGCCTTTCATGTGGCGCCATTTCCCCTTTACCATAAGCTCATTTATGCTTTCAAATTACTCACCTATTTCCATAAACCTTGATGCCACTTACCATCTCTCCTTAATAGGCTAAACCACAAAATTTTTATTAAGGCCCAAATAAACCCCAAGCCTTCTCAGAACCCCTAAACATACAAAAATAATATTTTAACTAGCTTAACGCAAGAAATAATGCAACACATAAAATTCCAAATTTTAGGATGTTACATTTGGGCTATTATTTGTTTAAATTATTGGGTTTATAATTGTATTTGGACTATAATATTTATTGGACTATCTTTTTTGTTTTTTAGTTTTATTTGGTTTAGTTTATTTTTGGTTTTAAAATGGGTCGGGCGAAATAGGCCTATTACACTGAGTTTACGTAAACTTACTCTTTTCTGTTTGTCCATTTAGGTAACCCATAGTCTCAGGCGAATTGGTGCTGCGGGGGACTCAACAGTGACCATTCGCCAAAATTGTTTTATTTGTTTTAGTTTTAATTAAGTTTTGCATTACGATTTGGGAGTTTGTATTTTTTGGGACTCTCTGGACTATTTTAAACTGTTTGGCTTTGGTTTTATGTTTTTGGATTTAACTTACTTTTCGCTATGACGACTTTTATCTAAAAAATATGATTTCTAAAAATATCGAACGATTTTGCCTAAACTTAACGATTTTATAAGCTTCCGATAAAAAGGCATTTTATCTCCAAATGGCCAAATGAAAGAGAGCTTTGAACTGGAAAGATTTAAACTTAACGATAACGGTTTTTCCAACCTATTTCATGTGACTCCTTCAGAATTCGGCCATAACGTCTAGGGGGTTTAGGGTGTTACATTTAGTGGTTTCAAAGCCAGGTTACAAAACTCGGCTATGGATTTTGGGTTCCAAAATATGTTTAAATGAACTGGTTTACAAATATTTTAAAATTTTTTGATTGAGAATGTGGTCCACCGAGTCTCCGGCGCCGATTCTGTAAGTATTTTTGTACTTAGTTAAAACTGTTCTGAAACAGTATAGTTAGTACCCTTTGAAACTGTACTGAGTTAGTTAGAAGACTGAAACTTCTGGAACGATTCTGACCTTTTGATAATCATGCATAAAATATTTGTTAATAAATATTGAACTGATGCATAAAACTCTTAATGTAGATAAACTCGTATTAGACAATGAGAGCACGAGGTATCTGTGGACGTGGTACTCGAGGTCGAGGTAGAGGCCGTAGGGGGCTCGAGCTAAGTCATCATCTCTGGGCAACATGCCGAATTTGGACACTAGTGAGACACCGGTGTCACATGCTACTGAGACTGGGTCTCAGAGTCGATCAACTGGGGACGACGTACTATCCCAAGCCATGCTGAAGATATTGGAGAGGGTCGTTAGACCCAATTCTGGATTTGGGGGCCGATGGTTGGTAAATGAGCGACTCCGGTCCAATGGAGCTGAGTTATTTAGGGGTGTCACAGGAGTCACCCCTAATATGGTTGAGTACTGGTTGGAAACCACAGAGAGAATTATGGATGATCTAGACTGTACCCCTGAGTAGAAATTGAAAGGTGCAGTCTCCTTGCTTTGCAATGAAGCATATCAGTGGTGGTTGACAATTAATGAGGGCACTGAGCCTGACCATCTGACTTGGGAGTTCTTTAATACTACATTCAGAGTAAATATGTGGGAGCCAGCTACGTTGATGCTTGCAGGCATGAGTTTCTGAACCTCACGCAAAATGACCGATTTGTGGTCAAGTATGAGGCCGAATTTTTGAGGCTGAGCTGCTATGCTCGAGGCATGGTGGCATCAGAATATGAGAGGTGTATTTGCTTTGAAGATTGACTGATTGATAATCTGAGGGTTCTGATTACTCCACAGAGGGAGCGAGAGTTTGATGTACTGGAAGAGAAAGCTAAGATCACCGAGGATGTTAAACGCGTTGAGCATCGGAATAGAGATAGGGAAAGAGGCAAGAATAAGAGGGATTCAGAGCCCTCGAGTTCTTTGCAGAGGAATAAGAAAAAGGCCAGATCTGATGGGCCAGTTATAGTGGTGGCCCCTGTTGCTTCTATTGTTCCTACTGGGTTACAGCCATGCAATGACTATGGGAGACACCATTCGGGCGAGTGCTGGAGGAGGATTGGGGCGTGTTTGAAGAGTGAGTCTCTTGAGCAGCGTATTAGGGAGTGTCCACAGCGTACAGATCAGATGCAAGCTTCAGCTCCGGGTACTGTATAGCTTAAAAGAGTAGTTCAGCAGCCACCTAGAGGTCGTGGTCAGGCTAGGGGTGGTAATGGTATGGGTCTAGGGCAGAGAGCATCGGGCAAAGGTGCTGGTCAGACAAAGGCGAGGCAGCCTACTTTAGTTTATGCTGCTCGACCCCGAGAGGATAGAGATGCTCCTGACGTCATTACTGGTACATTCTATATATTTGATGTTCTTTATTTAACTTTAATAGACATAGAGTCTACTCACTCATACATAGCTAATACTGTATCTGGAAACCTAGGGATTTTGGTTGAGAGCACTACGAGTGAGGTTACTGTGATAAGTCCGTTGGGGCAGTCTGTTAAAGTTAGTAAACTGTATAAGGATGTTCCGTTAAAGGTGCAAAGGGAGATATTCCTGGCTAATTTGATGGAGCTTCCGTTTGGGGAGTTCAACCTAATTTTGGGTATGGATTGGTTGGTGGAGCACGAAGTTAGTTTGGACTATGAATCTAAGAGGGTTGTTCTAAGGACCAAGGATGATGTGAAGATGGTTATGATTGGTGAGCGTCGAGACTATCTTTCGCATGTGATCTCCTATTTAGTAGCTGAGAAACTAGTCTAGAAAGGGTGTGAGGCATACTTGGCCTGTGTAAGTGTTTCAGATTCTAGGGACTCTTCTGTGGGGAATATCAAAACAGTAAGGAATTTTTCAGACGTCTTTCTTGAGGAGTTACCAGGATTACCATCGAATCAGGAAGTGGAATTTGGGATTGAGCTTCTTCCGGGTACAGCTCCGGTGTCCATCACTCTCTACCGTATGGCATCGAAAGAGCTTACAGAGCCTAAGGCTCAATGCAAAGAGTTGTTGGACCGTGGTTTCATCCGTCCCAGAGTTTCTTCGTTGGGAGCACCAATTCCGTTCATTAAGGAGAAGGATGAGACCATGAGGATGTGCATAGATTATCGGCAGTGGAACAAGCTGACCGTTAATAATAAGTATCCACTTCTGAGGATCGACGACTTATTTGATCAGTTTCAAGGGGCTTCTGTGTTCTCTAAGATCAATCTCTGTTTAGGGTATCATTAGTTAAGGGTTAAAGAGGGAGATGTGCATAAGACGACATTTAGGACTCGTTATGGACATTACGAGTTCCTAGTTATGCCTTTTGGGTTGACGAATGCATCGTCCACATTTATGGATCTGATGAACTGAGTATTTTAGCGCTATCTGAATCAATTCGTCATGGTCTTCATTGACGACATTCTGGTATACTCTAAGACTGAGGATGAGCATGATGAGATTCTTAGAATAGTGCTTCAGATTCTGCATGAGAAGTAGCTCTATGCTAAGTTAAGCAAGTGTGAGTTCTGACTACGTGAAGTAAATATTTTGGGCCATGTGGTTTCTGTAGAGGGGATTCATGTCGATCCTAGGGATATTGAGGCTGTGATGGATTAGAAACAGCCCAAGAATGTGTCTAAAATCTGCAGTTTTCTGGGTTTGGCAGGATATTATCGTTGATTTGTCGAGGGGTTCTTTTTGATTGCATCTCCATTGACTAAGCTTCTGTGTAAGGGTGTCCCATTTGTCTGGACTGATGCAGGGCAAGAGAGTTTTGAGAAACTCAAGACTGTTCTAAATCAGGCTTCTATTTTGATATAGCCTGAATCTGGAAAGGAATTTGTAGTGTATAGTGATGCGTCGTACGTTAGTTTGGGTTGCGTCCTGATGCAGGATGGTAAGGTTGTGGCTTATGCATTTCGTCAACTTAAGACACATGAGGGGAACTATCCGACACATGATCTCAGCTGGCGGTTGTGGTGTTTGCACTGAAAATTTGGAGGCATTATCTGTATGGTGAGAGGTGTATCATCTACACCGATCACAAGAATCTTAAGTACCTTCTTACTCAAAAGGAGTTGAATCTTAGATAGCGTCGATGGATTGAGCTGCTCAAGGATTACAATTGCACGATAGATTATCATTTTGGTAAGGCCAATGTGGTGGCCGATACTCTAAGTCGTATGGCGATGTCTAATTTAAGGGCGATGTTTGCTTGCCTTAGTCTGTTTGATGATGGGAGTTTGTTAGCCAAGTTGCAAGTTAAGCTGACTTAGATTGATCAGATTCGAGATAAACAGTTGGGGGATGAGTCACTGGGTTTACTGTTCCGTCAGATTGAGAGTGGCAGCACTTAAGATTTTAGACTGAATAATGAGGGGGTACTCTATTTCCGTGGTCAGATTTGTGTACCGAACGATGAGGATTTGAGGCAGTCTATTCTGAGGGAGGCTCATAGTAGCCCCTATGCTATGCATCTCGACGGTAATAAGATGTATCGTGACCTCCAAGAGTTGTATTGGTGGCCGGGTTTGAAGCGTGAAGTTACCAATTTTTTTGCTCGTTGTTTGACATGTTAGCAGGTTAAGGCTGGGCATCAGTTACCTTCGGGTTTGTTATAGCCAGTCAAGATTCCCTTATGAAAATGGGAATGAGTGACTATGGACTTCGTTAGTGGGTTACCCTTGACACCCACTAAGAAGGATTCTGTCTGGGTCATCGTGGATCGATTGACCAAATCTCCTCACTTCATTCCGGTTCGAACTGATTATTCTCTACAGAAGCTAACGAAGTTGAATGTTTTCGAGATAGTTAGACCGCATGGGGTTCCAGTGTCGATTATTTCTGACAGAGATCCTCGTTCTACATCTCGGTTCTAGAGGAAGTTACATGAAGCTCCAGGGTCAAGATTAGACTTTAGTGCTGTATTCCATCCTCAGACCAATGGTCAATCTGAGAGGGTGATTCAGATACTGGAGGATATGCTTAGGAGCTGTGTGATTGATTTCTGAGGTAGTTGGGAGGATTACCTGCCGCTAGCTAAGTTCGCCTACAATAACAGCTTCCAAGCGAGTATTCAGATGGCACCTTATGAGGCTCTGTATGGTCGTAAGTGTCGTACTCCGTTGTGTTGGACTGAGTTGGGTGAACGGCGAGTTTTGGGTCCAAAGTTGATTTCTGAAACTGAGGATAAAGTTTGACTGATTCGAGATCGACTGAAAGTGGCTTCTGACAGAAAGAAGTCTTATGTAGATCTAAAGATACGTGAGATTGAGTACTCTGTGGGGGACTTTGTGTTTCTTAAGGTCTCTCCGCGGAAGAAAGTTCTGAGGTTTGGTCAGAAAGGCAAGCTGAGCCCTATGTTTATTAGACCGTACTGAATTCTAAAGCGTGTGGGACTAGTTGCTTATCAGTTGGCGCTACCCACTGAGCTGGACCATATACACAATGTCTTTCACGTCTCTATGTTGAGGCGGTATCATTTTGATCCATCCCATGTTGTCTTGGATGAGGAGATTGAGGTTAGGCTGGACTTGACCTTTGAGGAGGAACCAGTTCAGATCCTAGATCGCGATGTTAAGGTTTTGAGGAGGAAGCCCATTCCATTAGTGAAGTTGGTGTGGCAGAATCATAGCAGTAAGGAGGCTACTTGGGAACCTGAAGACTCGACGCGTCAGTAGTATCCTCATCTGTTCTGATCAGGTAAATTTCGAGGTCGAAATTTCTTTTAGGGGGTAGAGTTGTAACGCCCCCAAAAAAATTTCTTATTTCTACTTTTGTGAAAGTGTTACACAAGTGTGTATATGCTTCAGTGGTTAAGTGTTCTGGATGTGTGTGTGAGGTCCCAAGTTCAAGCCCTACCTTTGGTAAATTTTGGAATTTTTCTGACTTAAGCCTTTTACTTGTTAAGTGGGATTATATTAAATTATTTGTAAACCCATGTCAAAATGAGCCTGCTGGTTTGAGTGGTAAGGGAGTTTGTGTGTTGTGTGGAGGTCCTGTGTTCGAATCCTGTGTAAGCATGATAGTTTAGTTTTGCTCGTTTGACCGAGAGAGTTTCCGTCAAATAGGAAGTCTGGGCAAGTTGTGGGTAGTGGGATTAGTAGGAGAAAAATAGGGGATTTGGGTATCTGTTATCTTCCTTCTCTCTTGCTAATCCCAGTTTTGCTTTTAACTTTTTTTTGGCAATTAAGAAAATATTTTATGCTTCTTGTGTGGAAATCCTGTCAAAATTTTATCTTGCAATTCCAATTTTTAGTTCTTCGGTGCTCTTGTGCTTTTGGTAAGTGTAAGGGGTGAGTTTCACATAGAGTGGGGTAGCCATTCTTTATGCTTAATCATTTGTTTTATACATTCTTTCTATTAGTGATTTTGTATTCTTGGTAGCAGAGACTCGTGAGGAACGAGGACCTTCATTGTTGGAATCGTAATCTAATCGTTCAGAGTGTTGGGGGTAAGTGTTGATTGTTGGAATGGAATTGTTGTCGGTTTCGTAATTTCGATTTAACCGAGTCATAAGTCTGATTCTGAGCATTGGTATGACGATTATAGGTACTGGCGAGTTCGTGGTTACAGTAGCATCAAATTGATATCAGGTGTGCACCCGAAATGCAGAAAAACGAGATTCCACGAAAGCCGAAAAACTCCTTTGTCGACGAGACACAGCCGTGTGGTAGGCCGTGTGGTAGGCCTTGTGCGACGATACAACCGTGTGATCGACGAAGGCTATGCCGTATGCAAGACACGACCATGTGATGACTGGAGTGTGGTCGTGTGGGCCATACGGGCTAGACTGAATTGGGCGTGTGGGCCACACGGGCGTGTGATAACTAGGCCAGGCCTTGTGATCCACATGGGCTAGGCCAAACTGGGCATGTGGGTCCACACGGGCAACCCACATGGGCTGTGGGCCCATTTAGCTAAAATTTTCCCTAGGGTTGCACGAGTCGTCCCAAACGACTATGGGCCTACTGTAGGGTCGGTAAGGGCTAACAAAACCCTAAACTGTATAATCTATTTGGCTGATATTTTGTACTGAGTATGATAGTATATGCATGTTATATTTGTATCTAAGCATATAAGCATGGTTAATCTGTATGTCTGAAACTGAATTTTCTTTATCTGATATTGGGGTTGGATGATATATATATATGGAGGAAGTGTTTTGAAAGGCATTTATCTCCTATATTCTGGCAGCTTGGCTGCATTTAATTTGTTATGTACCTCATCGGTACAATGTGGCGTGTAGGGCTAGGTGGGTGTTTTAAACCCCACATGGTGTGTAGGGATGGTCGGAGATGGTGTGTAGAGAATGGGGGTAGGACATTTGATATCTGATTATGATCTGTATATCTATACCTGTATCTATATCTATAATGGGCTTAAGCCCAAATCTGCATCTGTCTGATTCTGATATTCTATTGTCTGCATGATTAATTTTGTGGGGTTAAACACTGAGTTTATGTAAACTCACTATTTTTTATTTGTCTGTACAGGTAACCCACAGTCTTAGGCGGATCGGTGCTGCGGAGGACTCAACGGTGACCACTAGCCAAAACTGTTTTATTTGTTTTAGTTTTTATTTAAGTTTTGCGTTATGATTTGGGAGATTGTATTTTCTGGGACTCTCTGGACTGTTTTAAACTGTTTAGCTTTGGATTTGGGTTTTTGGATTTAACTTACTTTTCTCTATGATGGCTTTTATCTAAAAAATATGATTTCTAAAAATATCGAACGATTTTGCGTAAACTTAACGATTTTATAAGCTTCCAATAAAAACACGTTTTATCTCCAAATGGCCAAATGAAAGAGAGCTTTGAAACTGATAAGAGCAATAAAGGCTAATGAACCGGAAAGGGTTGAACTTAACGACAATGGTTTTTCCAACCCATTTCATGTGACTTCTCCGGAATTCAACCATAACGTCTATGCTTTTTTCCGTTTAAATACTTTTTCGACTCACACTAAGTTTTTCATAAGCTGACCCCCCAATAGTGTTTAACATTTTAGGTAAACCACAAAATTAGGACCGGACTCTGCATTCGGAGAATCACCTTGAACCTCAGACTATTTTTAATAAGTATTAATCAATTTCTATTGGTTTTGGTTTGTAATTTTTAATGACTTCTGGTCTGTGGCTTGCTAACTTTTCTTTTGGGATTTTTGCATGCATGGATTACTCAAGCAAATAACCAAATAATGCATGATATTGGACTTAAGTAAAATTTGATATTGTTCCTTAGTTTTCGTTGCATTGCAAAAGAACCATTTTTGAAAAACAAATTGATAAGGCAACTAAGTTTCCAAATTGACTTGAAAAGTGATTTTTCTGCTGCACTAGTTTAACATTGAGTGTGTTTTTTTTTTAAAGAAGAGTGATAAGAAAACAATTTTTTGAAAACAACTCTATCAACAATAAAATGAATCCTAAGTATACACGACCTAATGAATGAATGCTTTTAAGCTAACTCAAAATACAACTACGGTTTTCTCTAAAATGAGTTTATTTAAAGTCTTAAAAAGTAACGTAAGTAGCTTAGCCATTTCGGTAGCTAAAGTAGCCTTCTCAATGTCTAGGCCGGGTTTGGGAGGTTACATAACCACCCCCCACTTTCTCCCTTTTTCAAATTGGTCCTTATTGTTCAATTAAAGCCAATTTCAAAATTATTTTCAAATCCAATCTCGTTTTAAAATCCATTTTAACCAAATTAATTCCCGAACACTCAATTTTAATTTCTTAACCTAAAATTATTAATTCTATTTAATTTAAAATTCTATTTATTAATTCCTAATTATTTTAATTATCTATTCCAATTATGGTTTTTGATTCACTAACCCCTGATTTACTCTCTCGACTTTTGGGATGTGACAATTCTATTGCACCTAGAGGACTCTGCCAGGACTATGCAAAGGAAGAGTAGTATCGGGTTATAATGCAAATAGTAGAAATGAGGCATAGTCTAGGGTTACACATTATGTGTTTATTTTTATCAAACTTGTACTTTGTAATAAGCTGTGATAAGTCTATAGTAAAAAGTTATTTTAAATACTTTCCTTTACTTTTGAATTTTAAGTCCTCCGGTTAAAGAAATAAATAAAATGTAATATTTAAAGTGTTCAACTGATTTAAGTATTGTGTTTAAAAACAGCCGAGATCTGAGCCTGACGAATCGGGTCGGGTTAGGGTGTTACAAAACCCGTGTCAAATGAGTGTTTAACAAAAACATTAACCACCACTCCATTCAAGTCAAGATAGAAAGAAATAATTTAAATAATTCATATCAATCCACAAATGGTTTTAAAGACTAATTTATTCAAATGTGTATTCAAAAATAAATTTTTTAAAGTAATCATATAGGAATCCAAAATCAAATTACAATCGTACATTAAGACAAATCCTTTAAATAAAACATTTAAAAATAAAATAGAGTAGTTTCTTTTTTTAAATATATAACATTAAATTAATTTATTTTTTCAACCAAAAGAACATGAATTCTAAATTGAGTAATGAATCCACTTATGAATCTACTCTTTTGAAACAGAAAATATAATTATATATTCAGTCAAGAGTAATATATATAATAAATAATATTTTACAAAATTATTTAGTATAAAACTTATTTAGATAAATTTAAAAGATTATTATGAATGATAAAGACGAACAACATTGAGAAATAAATTTCATGATTCTCTTTTTTTTATTTCTAGAATTAGTCTTCATCTTCATGATTTCATGCAATGGTCGCTTCCATTATAAAATTATTCTAAAGGTGAAGCTTACACTCCTCAATTTATAAGAGAATAAAAAGAAATTAAAGTTGATATTAAATTAATTGATCCCTCTGAAAAAAATTAGAGCAATTTAATACCTATTAATTTTGAAACTAAGTAACTAAGGAAAATTAAGTATTAACCACTAAAATTAACATTTTTCCATCAATTTACATAATTTTAATTGATATAATAACAAATTAAACCCTTAACATTTACATATTCTAAAGACCAATATGTACGGTACTTCATTGTATATTAGTTTAATATAGGTTTAAGATGTTGATTAGAAAAACTTAATACAAATTGAACTGGCACCACCAGTACTCACCGAATACTATATTTTTGATCGGTAGCATTGGTGAGATATGATAATTTGTGTGTTTCTATATATTTTTTATAAATCCCTAACATATAATAATTGTGATTATTGTAAAATATAATAATTTAATTTTTTGTAAGTTTGTAATTTATTCTATATTTCTTTCAAAAAATAATTATATTATATTAATTTTTAGTATATTTCATATAATATTCTATTTGCATTAGTTTCAAATCATAAATCATGATTAAGGCTGTAACATCCTAAAATTATGGGCCTATGCATTTAGTGTAGGGATAGAATTAATTTGTTAATTTAAGTGATAGGGGTCTAAATTTGGGCTTAGAATTAGGCAAAGGCCCAGATTAAATTATTTTAAGGTGGCATCATTAACAATTAAAAAGGAACAAGTTTTGGGTCGCAAGGAGCCCATGTTTTTGGGCCATTTTCGGCAATTAAATGGGAGCAAGGGTGACGCCACAACAAGTGATTTAAGGGATTTAAATTTAAGTTTAATGAAGCCCAAATCTTTTAATTTAAATGAGTTAAATTTCGGCATTTAGAATTAATGAGGTGGACGACTACAAGGCTTAAAAATAGGAAGATATATACGGATTTTTAAGTGATAATATCATAGATAAAAAGGAGAAAAGTTAGGAGCTTATCTTCAAAGGAAGTGTTGGCCAAAAATCCACCACCTAGAGGAGTGTAAAATTCAGCTACTGCATGGCATAAAGGGTGCCGAAATTCTCCTCTCTTCTAGCTTAAATTTTAAGGGTGTTTTCGGTATTTAGCAGTAGGTGTCAAAAATCTATAAATAGGGGGGGCTAGCTCCTTGTTTCTGACATTGAAAAACCCTAAAATCCTCTCCCTTGGTGCCAAAATTCCCTAGCCTCTCCCTCTCCAAATTTATTTCTGCAATTTCTTCAAAAGCCGAAACTTTTCCCCACTTTCTTTTCCCTTGTGCCTATTTCTCTAAAAAGCCAAAGCATCCATCGCTTTTTCTTTTATTCATCCTATTTGAGAAATTATTCTACACTTTCGGCATTTAAATCTTCCATTGGCATTGCCAAATCCTCTCTCTAGTGCTAGTCGAATCTCCTAAGCTAAGGTAAGAGTCGATTTTTGTTTAGTTCTCATAATCTATTCCCGGTTTTTGAAAAGCAAAAGCCGAAAGCTAATAGTTTAATGGTTTTCGGGATTTGAAGGAAGCTTGGTCGACTAGATCTAAAAGCTGAAAAATCATTAATCTTCAATTTCGGGATTTTTAAGGTAAGAAGATTTGTTTATTCAAATACATAAAATTGGGTAGAACACTAACCATGGCCGAATATAGGAGAGGCCGTAGTTTCACATCTTTCCGGCTTCTTGAACAAAGTTGTTGATCGGTTTAGCAAAGGTATGGACATTAATCGGGTGTGTAGATCTCTAACACGCTACTGATAAACCTGTATGTATATTTATTTTTGTATGTTATGGGCTAAAAAGCCGGAATAAGGCTGTATAGACAGTCGAATGGAACCCTAAAAAGGGTTAGGCAAGGATGCCAGGTACGTAAACATAGAACTCCCTATGTGTATTGAAGAATATATATATCTGCTTGATGTTTCTTTATGTATGTATGCATGGGGTGGGAATGATGATAATTGAAGGGGAAGTGCATGATAGGTCACTTGGTGATCGGTGGTAGAAATCCCACATAATTTAAATGTAAGGTCACATTGTGATCGGTGGCTATGCCACGTTTAATGATTCCTACTTAATAGGAATAGGCAGTACGGTTGTCGTTTTGGTGTGTAGCAGATGGAGGGTTGATTATAGAAATCCCCACGGTGTGATGGTTGGTACGGGATGGTGTGTAGAGGATGGAAACCTAGCATGGGTTGGGTTATTCATTCTTTATTGTTATTATATGATTATGATTGATGCCTTCCTGTATGGGCCAGGGCCCATAATGTGTTTGTGGGTTCAGGTCAATGTGTGTTTTGAGATTTATACACTGAGTCCTTGTGACTCACGCTTTCCTTTTCTCTACTCTTCCAGATGAACAGTAGATTGTGGACATGGGAGCCGAGACGGACTCGAGGGGCCATCAAGTTCTATTTCTACAAGTTGTTTTCTTTTGAGATTTCTTTAAGTTTAATTTATTTCAATGTTATTTCGAGGATATTTATGTAATAAGGCCCCTAGTTTTCATTCACCTAAGTCGTTTTCAATGTTAAGCAACTTATGAATTTTATGATAAGGTTTATTTATAATTAATAATACTTAATACAAGGTTTTATTTTTAAAATGCCGCTTATTTACTTAAATATTATATAATTAACTCACGAATTTCAAATACCATCAAAGTAAATGTAACACCCCAAACCTGGCCCAAACATTACGGCCGAATTCGGTATGTCACAGAGGAAAAGTTTTGGAAACCATTTATTTTGCCGATTTAGTTTTTGAGAAAACATTTATTTTTGATAAAGTATTGTCTTGTTTAAATTTGATTGAGGTGCATGAAGAAAACAACATTTAGCTTTGTTGTCAAAATTTCATTAGGTCATGTTGTTACAAATTTCATTAAGGTACCCGATGGCACAAGAAAACATTTATGTTAAGTTCAAGAAAACTTGCGTAATCATTTAAAATCATTGAGCAGTTAAAACTATTCCTCCAAAACATGTAAAATAATCAAACGAAATATTAGGAGGCCTTATTACAATTTGAACAATTAAAACCGAAAGAAAAATGAAAATAACTCAAGTTCATTTGAACCAAAATTTCACTGCATGGCCACCTCGAGTCCATCCGGCTCCTTATCCGCAAGCTACGAGTCACCTGAAAATGTTAAAGGAAAAAGGTGAGTCATCAAGACCCAATGTGTAACCCTTTTTCCCGGTTTAATGTAACATCATACACAAATCATAATTAACTTAATATGCACAAGTTTAATATGCACCCAACCTAGCCATCCAAACACCTTTCTCTACCCCGTGTGGTACCAAACCACTGGTGGTGCCAAACCACTGGTGACTTAAAGTCACAATATCCATCAATACTGTGGTGCCAAACCACTGGTGACTCGAAGTCACAAATCGAATGATGGGGCCAACCCATCGTGTGATACCAAATCACTGGCGTCAATCCCATAATGTCATCTGTGGGGCCAACCCACTGTGGTGCTAAGCCACGGGGACAAGACGCTATGAGGTGCCAAACCTCTGGAGGTGCCAAACCTCTGGTGACCGTAGTCACGAAATGTGGTACCAAACCACTGGTGTCCGTCGACACGAATATCACTTCCCCCTCCTCTCATCAACCCACATCAATCAATGATACGCATATAATAGAAATCATGCCAACATGTTTATTATCTAACAACATACACTGAATTTATCATCAGCCACATATTATAAGCCACATATACCAAATATGTCATGCTTCCCAAAAGCATCATAACAACAAGGACTTACATGAATCCTTGCTTATACCATGATGGTATTAAATCCAAATCTACGCAAATCAGATTTAGCATACACGAACACTTAGCACATTAAATAGTTACAAAGTGTGTATGTACACACCTGCTACCAACGATAGCCCAAAATCCTTGAAGAAACAATCGGCCACACAAGATTCCCTTGCCCTATATTCGGCCAAACACAAGGTTAGTGCTATTGACCATTCGGCCAAACCAACATATATCCGAAAGGTTAATATTTGAACCCGAAACCTTACCCAAACGCCTTTGAGTACAACTATAGCACATGATTTGCGACTCTGCTTCACTCCCCTATAATCGGCAGTCATCAGTATCACAATAATAGCCTTTCCAATACCAAATAAAGGGTTTACTACATCCTTACCACCACTTACCAATATTGCTAACGAATGGAGGCTTCACGTGACTATTTCCAAAATCCCGGAGTACCTAAACAGATTCGGTTCAACACTGATTAGCCACCAACACATTTCGGCTTTCCATTTATCCAAGTCGACAGAGAGAAAGAATATGGTAGAAGAGTTTCGGCACACTTACCTTCCTCTATGACCGATTGAGAAACACTAAAAAGGGATCACCCTTGCTTTGATATTCGGCCAAGATTTCACAAAATAGGGAGAAAGGGATTCGGCTATAGTTGGTTAAAATGATAAACAAGGTTCGGCTTATGTGAAAAAGAGGAAGAATAAGAAGTGGAATGGGAGTTTCGGCAAAAGGGTTTGAGAAGAGGAAAGAAAAGAGAAGTATTAGAGAGAGAACTTTCGGTTTAGCCAAAATAGAGAAGAAAGTAGAGGGGTGGTAGGAGGTTCGGCCAAGGATCAAAAAAAATAAGAAAAAGGTAGATGGCAATGGTGTTTCGGTTTTTGAGAGAGAGTGAAAGAAACAAAAGAGATGAAGGCTAGCCGAAATTATCAAGTAATAGCCTAAGAAAATTCGGCCTCCCCCTTTTCCTAGTCTCCTTGCCGTCCACTCCTCTCCAAGGAGTTCAAATTCGGCCAACACCTTAATTCACTCTTGACCACCCATTGAAAATATTCAAAAGCATTTGAATAAGTCAAATGCCTACTTTCTTTCCTTGCCAACCTTTTAGATTAATCAAATAATATCTAATTAAAAACTAAATAATATCCCCATTATTTTGAAAACAAATTGAACAATTCTCCCTCTCTCTTGCCGTCCAAAATAAAGAGAAAAACAAGAACATTCCGCGACTCGAACATAGGTTCCCCTTGCTCCTCTTGTGGCGTCAATTCCAGCTCCTAAGTGGCCTCCCTTTTGCCACTTTTTCAAGTCCTTTTTAATGTCAAATGCTCCCTTATTTAACTTGTAACCCCTACCTACTGAGGCTCCCTAACTTTAAAGCTTACAAATAAAAAAAAAATTCCTACTATACAAGCCTACTCAAAGTTCACAATTAAGTCCTACAACACCACGAACAACATCACAGCAATCCAAACATAAGCAAAACAATTCAATCACAAATTAACCCCAATTTTAGGATGTTATAGTTCTACCCCTCTTAAAATAATTTCGGCCTCGAAATTACCTGATCAGAAGAGGTGGGGGTATTGCTGCCGCATCACATCCTCGGGTTCCCACGTCGCCTCCTCCGCACCATGGTTTCGCCATAGTACTTTCACCAAGGGTACTGACTTCCTACGCAAAACCTTGACATCTCGATCTAAGATCTGAACTGGCTCCTCCTCGAAAGATAGGTCTGAGTTAACCTCAATATCTGCTACTGGCACGACGTGTGATGGATCGGACCGATACCGCCTAAGCATCGACACATGGAAGACATCATGAATTTGCCTTAACTCTGCCGGCAACTCGAGCTGATAAGCTACCGGTCCCACTCGCTTCAACACTGTATATGGCCCAATGAACCTAGGGCTTAGCTTCCATTTTCGCCCAAATCGCAACACCTTCTTCCAAGATGACACCTTCAGAAAAACCTTATCTCCTACCTCATATTCCATATCCTTGCGCTTGAGATCGGCATAAGACTTCTGCCTATATGATGCCTCCTTGAGACGAGCCCGAATTATCCCAACTTTATCTTCAGTTTCTGCTACCAACTCTGGACCCAAGACATGTCGCTCATTTAATTCCGTCCAACACGTAGGAGTACGGCACTTCCGTCCATACAGTGCCTCGAATGGTGCCATCCGAATGCTCGCTTGATAACTATTGTTATAAGCGAACTCTGCCAACGGTAGATACTCTTCCCAACTACCATTGAAATCCAGAACGCAACCTCTTAGCATATCCTCTAAAATCTGTATCACTCTTTCCGATTGTCCATCAGTTTGCGGGTGAAAAGCCGTGCTGAAGTCCAATCTCGTTCCCAAAGCCTGATGCAAAGCTCTCCAAAACCTTGACGTAAACCTCGGATCCCTATCCGAGATAATCGATACTGGCACACCATGCAATCTTACTATCTCGGCTACATATAACTTTGCTAGCTTCTGGAGCGAATAATCTATCCTTACCGGTATGAAATGCGCTGACTTAGTTAGTCGATCCACAATTACCCAAACCGAGTTCTTTTTACTAGGCGTGAGGGGTAGTCCGCTGACAAAATCCATCGTGATCCTCTCCCATTTCCAATGAGGGATCTTCACTGGCTGAAGTAGACCCGATGGCAACTGATGTTCAGCCTTAACCTGCTGACACGTCAGACACCTCCCCACAAACTCAGTTATCTCATGCTTCAACCCAGGCCACCAAAACTGTTTCAGCAAATCTCCATACATCTTGCTACCTCCCGGATGCATGGCGTAAGGGCTGCTATGTGCATCCTGAAGAATTCTCGGTTAAACTATACCCTTCTAAACCACTATCCTGAACTTGCAATCTTAGTGCATTCAGTCTTTCATCTACCAACTGTTTTTCCTTAATCTCCTCGATCCAAGTCGGCTTAACCTGCAGTTCCGCCAAAAGACTTCCATCGTCATATAGACTCAAGTGAGCAAACATCGCCCTTAAGTCCGCCACGACCTTCCGACTTAACGCGTCAGCCACCACGTTAGCTTTGCCCGGATGGTACTCAATTGAACAGGCGTAGTCCTTCAACAGTTCAATCCATCGGCGTTGCCTCAAGTTCAAGTCCTTCTGCGTCAAAAGATACCTCAGACTTTTGTGATTCGTGTAGACTATCGACTTCTCCCCATACAAGTAATGCCTCCATATCTTTAAAGCGAAGACTACTGCCGCTAACTCCAAGTCATGAGTTGGATAGTTAACCTCATTCGGTCTTAGCTGACGGGACGCGTAGGCCACTACCTTCCCGTCCTGCATTAACACACATCCCAAACCAGTATGGGACGCATCATAGTAAACCGTAAACAACTTCCCTGCCTCAGGCTGTACCAGAACTGGAGCTTCCGTCAAAATCTTCCTTAGCTTGTCGAAACTTTCTTGTTGCTTTTCCGACCAAACGAATGGAACCCCTTTTCTTAGTAACTTAGTCAACGGCGCCGCGATTAAAGAGAATCCTTCCACAAACCTTCGATAGTACCCTACCAGACCCAGAAAACTTCGAACTTCTGCCACCGTCCTAGGTGGTTTCCAATCCAACACCGCTTCGATCTTGCGAGGATCTACTCTAATCCCTTCCGCTGACACTACGTGACCTAAGAAAGCCACCTCGCTAAGCCAAAATTCGCACTTACTGAATTTGGCGAATAACTGCTTTTCCCTCAAAACTTGTAGAACTACCCGTAGATGCTTATCATGCTCTTCATCCGTCCTTGAGTAAACCAATATGTCGTCTATAAACACCACGACAAATTGATCTAAGTGCTGCTGAAACACTCTATTCATTAAGTCCATGAATGCTGCCAGCGCGTTGGTCAACCCAAATGGCATCACCAAAAACTCGTAATGCCCATACCGAGTACGGAATGCCGTCTTGTGCACATCAACCTCCTTCACCTTAAGTTGATGATAACCCGACCTAAGATCTATCTTCGAGAAAACCGACGCACCCTTCAGCTGGTCAAACAGGTCGTCAATCCGAGGCAACGGATACTTGTTTTTGATTGTCAGCTTATTCAGTTGGCGGTAGTCGATACACATCCGCATTGAACCGTCCTTCTTCTTGACAAACAACACAGGTGCTCCCCATGGAGATATACTTGGTCGGATAAATCCTCGGTCCAAGAGCTCCTGAATTTGAGCCTTCAGCTCCACCAATTCCTTGGTGCCATACGATACGGTGCTATGGACACTGGCGCTGTCCCGGGCAACAAATCTATACCGAATTCAACTTCCTGATCTGGAGGCAAACCCGAAAGTTCCTCTGGAAACACATCAGCGAATTCCCTTACTGTTCGGACCTTCTCAACTGTCGACTCCTTAGCCTCCAAGGCACAAATTCAAACCAAAAACGCTTCACACCCTTTTTTGACCATTTTCTCCGCCTTCAGTACGGAGACCACATTGGATAGGTAATCTCTTCTGTTACCTATCATGACCATTTCATCACCCTCGGCCGTCTTTAGAACCATACGCTTAGCAGCGCAATCCAATCTTGCCTGGTACTTCACCAGCCAATCCATTCCGAGAATCAAATCGAATTCTTGGAACGGCAGCTTCATCAAGTCTGCTAAGAACACTACCCCTTGGAGTTCTAGGGGTACACCTCTATATAGCTTGTTTACAACTACAGAGTGACCTAGAGGGCTAATTACTGTCATCTCCCTAGAAGTAGTCTCAAAGTCTATGTTCATAGTCTCTACCACACTACTAGCAACGTATGAATGCGTTGAGCCCACATCAATTAATGCAATATATGGAAGACCAAAAATTAGAAACGTACCGGTTATGACGTCCGGTGTGTCACCCTCCTCGCGACGCCTCGCTGCGTAGACTAAACCAGGCTGCCTTGCTTCTGTGTTGCCTGCATCTCTTCCTGGAATTCCGCGACCTCAATTAGAACCATTGCTTCCTCTACCATTACCACGACCCCTCTGTGGTGGTCCTGTATTTCTAGCCTGAGTACGGTTCTGACCCTCTGGCTGATTCTTTGCCAACTTCCGAGGACAATCCCTTACACGGTGATGCAAAGATCCACATTCAAAGCATCCCCTTTCACCGGTCCAACAACCTTCCAAATGTGATTTCCCACAGCGATTACACTGAGCTGGTCTCTGATTAGTAGCCATGGGCCTTCCTGCCTGTTTTGGCCCACTCTGCCTAGCCCTTTTCTGAACATTACCACCTGACCCAGACGACCAAAAGCCTCTTTTCTGCTTGTTCCTATCATAGTTCTGCCTCACGGACTCCTTGACCCCTTCGGCTACCTTAGCCTTTTCTACCAAGACAGCAAACTCACGCTCCTACTGTGGAGCAATCAGCAACCTCAAGTCATCTCTAAGTCCATCTTCAAAGCGAACACACCGTTCATGCTCCGTTGACACAATTCCCCGAGCATAGCGGCTCAGCCTCAAGAATTCTGCCTCATACTCAGATACCGACTTATTTCCCTGTACCAACCCCAGAAAAGCTTTCCTCTGCGCATCAGTGTAACTGGTGCCCACATACTTCTTCTAATAAGCAGCTTTGAAGTACTCCCAAGTAAGATCATCTGCCGTAGCACCATCCCGAACCGTGAGCCACCATTGATATGACTCATCCTTTAGAAGCGACACCGCTCCTTTCAGCTTCTCCTCACTCGTCAGGTCGAGATCATCCATAACCCTTTCCGTCGATTCCAACCAGTATTCCGCCGCACTAGGTGCCACACCCGATACACCCCGGAACACCTCAGCTCCGTTAGCTCGAAGTCTTTCAGGTACTGACTTCCGAGCTCCTCCACCTCCACCCATTCCAGCTACCCTTTCCAGAACCCGCAGCATCGCTTGAGACACTACGTCATCACCCGTCTAATCCTGCTCCTCGGCTCCAAAAGTTGGGGGTGGTGTGGCGGTGGTATCTCGTTCTCAGATCCCTGACCCGACCCTACGGGTTTTGACACGGTCATCCTGCCCCTACCGCGTCCACGATGGCCATGTCCTCTAGAACTCATTTCTAACTACGGCGCTTTAATCTGATTAAGAAATTTTTATGGATTAGTAACTGTTTCACTTGGTTACTCGCGAAGAAATTTTATGAAAAGAGTTTAATAGAGATTCTTTCGAGCAATCAAGTTTTAAGTCCTCTATCCTAATTCACACAGAAAAGCACATCCATTCCCTAATACCTTTCATACCTATTCACTCTTCGGGCATTTCTGTCCGTTTCTACCCTAGGGGTATTTCCGTCATTTTCCTACAGGGGTATTTTGGTGATAATCCGAAAATTTTTTTGCAAACTTTAGTAAATCAAGAC
Source organism: Gossypium australe (assembly GCA_005393395.2). NCBI lineage: Eukaryota > Viridiplantae > Streptophyta > Magnoliopsida > Malvales > Malvaceae > Gossypium > Gossypium australe. The sequence goes on along the minus strand of CM016620.1, from coordinate 85,826,091 downwards.
ATTTTGTAATTTCTAGAACTGAAGAGTATTTTCGAAAAATTCTCAAACTGAAGGTATGGCGGAATTTTGAAAACCAAGGGTATTTTGGTAATTTTGTCAATTAGGGTAATTTCGTAAATTTCCAAAGTCAGGATATTATTTTGAAAGTTTCCCAGAAATAAATTTTTGCTACTACTTAAAAGAGTACTTTAATGATTTTAAAACTAGAGTTTCCATAAAAACATGGCTAATCCCTTTCGGGTTTTATTTAGTGTGTTTAGCCTATGACCGAGTCCTCTTGGTTAGGATGAACCGAAGCTACGCACCAGGTAGGACTCCTGCGAAGAGAAGGTGAGTCACGAGGACTGCTTAAGTACCAAGTTCTTCCGGATCCAATCCTAGACATGCGCACCAGGGTTACCACACCCAAACTCGGCGACTTGGTCGTAGGTTTGTTTAATTAGGCTTTTAAAGTCTTATGTATTTTTGTTGGGGTAAACTAGTCCTAAGGTTCAAACACCTATTATACTAACTACGTTCCATACCTACCCTTCTACAAATAATAATCCACACAGAGGTTAGAGGTACTTACCTGGGCGGATTGGTGCTGGAGACTCGATGCCATGCTATTCAAAAACCCAAAAATATTTCAAAAAGGCCTACCAAAACATTTTGGGCCTTGGGCCCCCACAGCCGAGCTTTGAACTGGGCTCTAATACCAATTTTGTAACACTCCAAACCCGGCCCAAACATTACGGCCGAATTCGGTATGTCACAGAGGAAAAGTTTTGGAAACCATTTATTTTGCCGATTTATTTTTGAGAAAACATTTATTTTTGATAAAGTATTGTCTTGTTTAAATTTGATTGAGGTGCATGAAGAAAACAACATTTAGCTTTGTTGTCAAAATTTCATTAGGTCATGTTGTTACAAATTTCATTAAGGTACCCGATGGCACAAGAAAACATTTACGTTAAGTTCAAGAAAACTTGCGTAATCATTTTAAAATCATTGAGCAGTTAAAACTATTCATCCAAAACATGTAGAATAATCAAACGAAATATTATGAGGCCTTATTACAATTTGAACAATTAAAACCGAAAGAAAAAAGAAAATAACTCAAGTTCATTTGAACCAAAATTTCACTGCATGGCCACCTCGAGTCCATCCGACTCCTTATCCGCAAGCTACGAGTCACCTGAAAATGTTAAAGGAAAAAGGTGAGTCATCAAGACCCAATGTGTAACCCTTTTTCCCGGTTTAATGTAACATCATACACAAATCATAATTAACTTAATATGCACAAGTTTAATATGCACCCAACCTAGCCATCCAAATGCCTTTCTCTACCCCGTGTGGTACCAAACCACTGGTGGTGCCAAACCACTGGTGACTTAAAGTCACAATATCCATCAATACTGTGGTGCCAAACCACTGGTGACTCGAAGTCACAAATCGAATGATGGGGCCAACCCATCGTGTGATACCAAATCACTGGCGTCAATCCCATAATGTCATCTGTGGGGCCAACCCACTGTGGTGCTAAGCCACGGGGACGAGACGCTATGAGGTGCCAAACCTCTGGAGGTGCCAAACCTCTGGTGACCGTAGTCACGAAATGTGGTACCAAACCACTGGTGTCCATCGACACGAATATCACTTCCCCCTCCTCTCATCAACCCACATTAATCAATGATACGCATATAATAGAAATCATGCCAACATGTTTATTATCTAACAACATACACTGAATTTATCATCAGCCACATATTATAAGCCACATATACCAAATATGTCATGCTTCCCAAAAGCATCATAACAACAAGGACTTACCTGAATCCTTGCTTATACCATGATGGAATTAAATCCAAATCTACGCAAATCAGATTTAGCATACACGAACACTTAGCACATTAAATAGTTACAAAGTGTGTATGTACACACCTGCCACCAACGATAGCCCTAAATCCTTGAAGAAACAATCGGCCACACAAGATTCCCTTGCCCTATATTCGGCCAAACACAAGGTTAGTGCTATTGACCATTCGGCCAAACCAACATATATCCGAAGGGTTAATATTTGAACCCGAAACCTTACCCAAACGCCTTTGAGTACAACTATAGCACACGATTTGCGACTCTGCTTCACTCCCCTATAATCGGTAGTCATCAGTATCACAATAATAGCCTTTCTAATAACAAATAAATGGTTTACTACATCCTTACCACCACTTACCAATATTGCTAACGAATGGAGGCTTCACGTGACTATTTCCAAAATTCCGGAGTACCTAAACAGATTCGGTTCAACACTGATTAGCCACCAACACATTTCGGCTTTCCATTTATCCAAGTCGACAGAGAGAAAGAATATGGTAGAAGAGTTTCGGCACACTTACCTTCCTCTATGACCGATTGAGAAACACTAAAAAGGGATCACCCTTGCTTTGATATTCGGCCAAGACTTCACAAAATAGGGAGAAGGGGATTCAGCTATAGTTGGTTAAAATGATAAACAAGGTTCGGCTTATGTGAAAAAAGAGGAAGAACAAGAAGTGGAATGGGAGTTTCGGCAAAAGGGTTTGAGAAGAGGAAAGAAAAGAGAAGTATGAGAGAGAGTACTTTCGGTTTAGCCAAAATAGAGAAGAAAGTAGAGGGGTGGTAGGAGGTTCGGCCAAGGATCAAAAAAAAGAAGAAAAAGGTAGATGGCAATGGTGTTTCGGTTTTTGAGAGAGAGTGAAAGAAACAAAAGAGATGAAGGCTAGCCAAAATTATCAAGTAATAGCCTAAGGAAATTCGGCCTCCCCCTTTTCCTAGTCTCCTTGCTGTCCACTCCCCTCCAAGGAGTTCAAATTCGGCCAACACCTTAATTCACTCTTGACCACCCATTGAAAATATTCAAAAGCTTTTGAATAAGGCAAATGCCTACTTTCTCTCCTTGCCAACCTTTTAGATTAATCAAATAATATCTAATTAAAAACTAAATAATATCCCCATTATTTTGAAAACAAATTGAACAATTCTCCCTCTCTCTTGCCGTCCAAAATAAAGAGAAAAACAAGAACATTCCGCGACTCGAACATAGGTTCCCCTTGCTCCTCTTGTGGCGTCAATTCCAGCTCCTAAGTGGCCTCCCTTTTGCCACTTTTTCAAGTCCTTTTTAATGTCAAATGCTCCCTTATTTAACTTGTAACCCCTACCTACTGAGGCTCCCTAACTTTAAAGCTTACAAATAAAAAAAAATTCCTACTATACAAGCCTACTCAAAGTTCACAATTAAGTCCTACAACACCACAAACAACATCACAGCAATCCAAACATAAGCAAAACAATTCAATCACAAATTAACCCCAATTTTAGGATGTTACAGTAAAGGTTTTCAAAGTACAAGCCGTGACATGCCAGATCCGGTCGAAACGCATGGGCTGAGTTTGAGGTGTTACAATTTGGTATTAGAGCCCAGTTCAAAACTCGGGCTGTGAAATGGGTCTAGAAGTGTTTTAGAAAAAAAATTGTATTTAAGAAAAATTTTTGGTTTGAAGACATGGCCTTCGAGTCTACCGGCAACCAATCCACCCAGGTAAGTATTCTCAACTCCTGATTGTGATATAAATGTGGGCTTAATGGGCTTTATGGGACGTAGACTATCTAGATTAGAACTTGATGGACTCTAGGCTTAGACAAACAACTCTTCAATTACATAAGACTTAATTTTTACTAAACAAAACCTGCAAACAAGTCGCAAGACTAAGGTGTGGTAACAGGCATATGCATGTCTAGGAGTAGATCCGGAAGAGCTTGGTATTTAAACAGTCCAAGTGACTCACCTCCTCTTCGCTGGAATCTTACCTGGTGCGTAGTGACTGTTCACTCTAGCAATAAGGACTTGTTCATGGGCTGAACCCATAATTAAAACCCGAAAGGGACTAACCACCCTATTTTGCAAAAAAAAAAACCCCTAAGTTTTGTACACTTCAAAAAAAAATACTTGATTTGAAAATGTTCACAGCCATGAAGGAAATTACCAAATTACCCTTGTTTTGCAAAATGACCAAAATAACCCTGGTTTGAAGAAATTGCCAAATTACCCTTGTTTGGTAAAATTACTGAAATGCCCCCAGATTTCAAAATTACCGAAATACCCCCGGATTTTAAAAATTACCGAAATACCCCTGAATTTCAAAATTACTGAAATACCCCCAGATTTCAAAATTACCAAAATACCCCCAGTTTTCAAAATTACCAAAATACCCCCAAGAATGCAAAATTACCAAAATACCCTTATTTGATAAAATCACCAAGGAACCTTATTTCAAAAAATTACGAAAATACCCCTATAGGATAAAAATTACGAAAATACCCCTGGGTAGTGAAAACAACAACAACAACACCAACAACACTTTTCTGTAATGAATGTGAGTTCATGTATATGTTTCTTAGAGGATATGAATGCGAATTCGAAAGAACTACTCTTAAAGCTATTATTCATAAGACTGTCCGTGGTTAAAACAGTGGAAGAAAACTAATAGTTCATAAAATTTCTAATCAGATAAACGCGAATCGGTAGAATGAGTACAAGGGGTCGAGGACGTCCGCCACGTGGTCGTGGTAGGGGTAAGAGGACGGTGTCGGAACCAGTAGGGTCTGGTCATGGTTCTAGAAACGAGATGCCAGCTGTGGAGGAGGAATTTCAGGATCAGACTGCCGGAGATGATGCGGTATCTCAGGCAATGTTAAGGGTTTTAGAGAGGGTTGCTGGGGCTGGTATGGGCATAGGAGCCCGAAAATCTGTGCCGGAGCGGCTTAGGGCCAATGGGGCAGAAGTGTTTAGAGGAATTTCTGGTGTAGCCCCAAGTTCAGCTGAGTATTGGTTGGAGGCAGTAGAACGCATAATGGATGATTTGGATTTCACGGAGGAGGAGAAGTTGAAAGGAGTGGTATCCCTCCTGCGGGATGAAACATATCAATGGTGGCTTACTGTTAAGGATGGTACAGTGTCTGACCGTATCACCTGGGAACTCTTTAAAACGGCGTACCGGAATAAGTACATTGGATCGAGTTATGTGGATGCGCAGCGCAGAGCATTTCTGAATCTGGTTCAAGGGAGTAGGTCAGTGGCTGCGTATGAAGCTGAATTCTTACGTCTTAGCCGTTATGCTCATGGGATTGTAGCCACGAAGCATGAACGTTGTGTTAGGTTTGAGGATGGCCTGAGGGATGATTTGCGTGTTTTGATAGCCCCACAGCGGGAAAGGGAATTTGCTGTCCTAGTGGAAAAGGCTAAGATAGCCGAGGAGGTTAAGCGGACTGAAAAGTTGAATCGGGATAGAGATAGGGGAGGAAATAAGAGGAATTTTGAATCGTCAGGGGCAGTTGGGCAAACTCAGAAAAGACCTAGGTTAGACGGGCCGAAACAGGATGAGAGACCTGTTGTGGCTAACCAGAAACAAATGTGTGCTCGATGTGGTAAGTTCCACACCGGTGAGTGTTGGGCAGGCACTGGAAAGTGTTTTAGGTGTGGATCTACGGACCACCAAGTTAGAAACTGTCCACAGCAACAGGGCAGTGAAGGGCCCACAGGTCAAGAGAATGCACCGCAGGGAAGAGAAGGTCAACAACCATCAAGGGGCCGTGGTCAAGTCAATGGTGGCAATGACACATGACATGGTCGTGGAGATGCAGGTTATGTTGAGGTGAGGCAGCCCGCCTTGGTCTATGCAGCACGTCGCCAAGGGGACGAGGACGCTCTAGATGCGAATACCGGTGCGTACCCTACCATAGTATACTAAGTGCTTATTTTGGCTTTAGAATTAGAGTGCGCAGCGAAAGCATAGTAGTGATACTTAGGTAGTATGATTACTAGTTAGTTGGAAATTTCGAGGACGAAATTTCATTAAGGGGGTAGAACTGTAACATCCTAAAATTATGGGCCTATGCATTTAGTGTAGGGATAGAATTAATTTGTTAATTTAAGTGATAGGGGTTTAAATTTGGGCTTAGAATTAGGCAAAGGGCCAGATTAAATTATTTTAAGGTGGCATCATTAACAATTAAAAAGGAACAAGTTTTGGGTCGCAAGGAGCCCATGTTTTTGGGCCATTTTCGGCAATTAAATGGGAGCAAGGGTGACGCCACAACAAGGGATTTAAGGGATTTAAATTTAAGTTTAATGAAGCCCAAATCTTTTAATTTAAATGAGTTAAATTTCGGCATTTAGAATTAATGAGGTGGACGACTACAAGGCTTAAAAATAGGAAGATATATACGGATTTTTAAGTGATAATATCATAGATAAAAAGGAGAAAAGTTAGGAGCTTATCTTCAAAGGAAGTGTTGGCCGAAAATCCACCACCTAGAGGAGTGTAAAATTCAGCTACTGCATGGCATAAAGGGTGTCGAAACTCTCCTCTCTTCTAGCTTAAATTTTAAGGGCGTTTTCGGTATTTAGCAGTAGGTGTCAAAAATGTATAAATAGGGGGGGCTAGCTCCTTGTTTCTAACATTGAAAAACCCTAAAATCCTCTCCCTTGGTGCCAAAATTCCCTAGCCTCTCCCTCTCCAAATTTATTTCTTCAATTTCTTCAAAAGCTGAAACTTTTCCCCACTTTCTTTTCCCTTGTGCCGATTTCTCTAAAAAGCCAAAGCATCCATCGCTTTTTCTTTTATTCATCCTATTTGAGAAATTATTCTACACTTTCGGCATTTAAATCTTCCATTGGCATTGCCAAATCCTCTCTCTAGTGCTAGTCGAATCTCCTAAGCTAAGGTAAGAGTCGATTTTTGTTTAGTTCTCATAATCTATTCCCAGTTTTTGAAAAGCAAAAGCCGAAAGCTAATAGTTTAATGGTTTTCGGGATTTGAAGGAAGCTTGGTCGACTAGATCTAAAAGCTGAAAAATCATTAATCTTCAATTTCGGGATTTTTAAGGTAAGAAGATTTGTTTATTCAAATACATAAAATTGGGTAGAACACTAACCATGGCCGAATATAGGAGAGGCCGTAGTTTCACATCTTTCCGGCTTCTTGAACAAAGTTGTTGATCGGTTTAGCAAAGGTATGGACATTAATCGGGTGTGTAGATCTCTAACACGCTACTGATAAACCTGTATGTATATTTATTTTTGTATGTTATGGGCTAAAAAGCCGGAATAAGGCTGTATAGACAGTCGAATGGAACCCTAAAAAGGGTTAGGCAAGGATGCCAGGTACGTAAACATAGAACTCCCTATGTGTATTGAAGAATATATATATCTGCTTGATGTTTCTTTATGTATGTATGCATGGGGTGGGAATGATGATAATTGAAGGGGAAGTGCATGATAAGTCACTTGGTGATCGGTGGTAGAAATCCCACATAATTTAAATGTAAGGTCACATTGTGATCGGTGGCTAAGCCACGTTTAATGATTCCTACTTAATAGGAATAGGCAGTACGGCTGTCGTTTTGGTGTGTAGCAGATGGAGGGTTGATTGTAGAAATCCCCACGGTGTGATGGTTGGTACGGGATGGTGTGTAGAGGATGGAAACCTAGGATGGGTTGGGTTATTCATTCTTTATTGTTATTATATGATTATAATTGATGCCTTCCTGTATGGGCCAGGGCCCATAATGTGTTTGTGGGCTCAGGTCAATGTGTGTTTTGAGATTTATACACTGAGTCTTTGTGACTCACTCTTTCCTTTTCTCTACTCTTCCAGATGAACAGTAGATTGTGGACATGGAAGCCGAGACGGACTCGAGGGGCCATCAAGTTCTATTTCTACAAGTTGTTTTCTTTTGAGATTTCTTTAAGTTTAATTTATTTCAATATTATTTCGAGGATATTTATGTAATAAGCCCCCTAGTTTTCAATTCAACTAAGTCGTTTTCAATGTTAAGCAACTTATGAATTTTATGATAAGGTTTATTTATAATTAATAATACTTAATACAAGGTTTTATTTTTAAAATGCCGCTTATTTACTTAAATATTATATAATTAACTCATGAATTTCAAATACCATCAAAGTAAAGGTTTTCAAAGTACAAGCCGTGACATGCCAGATCCGGTCGAAACGCATGGGCTGGGTTTGGGGTGTTACAAAGGCGGACCAAGTTATGTAAAAGAAAGAGATAAAAAGTATTAATCATGTTGCATTAATATGCAGAGGTTTCTATATTTCTATAAGAAATATACCGTCACATATTATCAAAATATACATTAACTTCGACACCTAGTGAGTTTTGAGCAGCCACAATTCCAAGGATTAACAGCTTCTTGGAGAAGGCAACGGTAGGAAACAAGACCGGAGACCTCTGGATGGTGGATTGTCATAGCTGCATCAATTTGGATCATCTCTTCCATCACCACTATGCCAATTAGAGCCAAACAAATTAACCATGTTTTCATGTTTGAGACTCCCATGATTGGTCATTGGTTTCATTGGAATAATTTTGATATCACCTATTTATAGGTTTTTGGAATGAGACCGTATTTTAGAAATTACGCAAATTAGGTGATATTGTTTTGATTTTTTCTTGTTTTACTTTCTTTTGTTTAAATTGTAAAATCTGTTAAATTTTTTATAAAAGAAATACATTTTAGAAATTGGACTAGATAATCTAAGTTTTTTTTTTTCTCAATTAGTCAAATATTATGGAATGTGTTTGTTCGTGCACGTGTGTGTGTGTGTTTTGGTAAAAAGAAAAATAGTTGAGCTCTAATCTCAATATGATACAATTTCAATTAGACTATATCTTTCCTATGTTACATGTTGCATATCATTCAATAAGAAACAAAATCTATCATTTGGCGGTCAGGAGTGTAAGCGGAGTTTCATTATTCCATATATAATATACAAATATGTAGTGTATTTCAAGTAAAAGTATGATTTTTTTTTTTGTTTATAAATAAAAACATATTTATATTTTTTTTTATTATTACCTCTACCTTCATATATAATTAGTTTTTAAAGACAGATGTTAAGCAAGTGATTTTAGGCATTGTTGAATATTATTAAAAAAATGATAGCATATTAAAGCATTTATAACATATTGATTGAGGAATATAATTTTACTTCATCTAATTAATACAAAGTAGCATTGTTCAAAATAATAAGTAATTAACTTAATTAAAATAAGTAAATAATTCAAATAATTCAAATATAGTACTAATAAAATATTTATAATACTTACTGAAGTATTATTGAAAAATATAAAATTTGACATATTGTAAATTAAGGCTTACATTATTCAATTTTTTTCTTAAAAGTAAGTAAATTGACCATAATAATATGTAGATAATAAATAATTAATATAAATGTAATTATGTTAGATTATTTCATATTATAAAAATATATTAATTATTCATAATTTTTTGTATTTGAAATATAATGTTACTTATTATAAAAATAATTAAAATTTACTATTTAAAAGAGTAATATATTTTTTTTCTTTTACTAGTTTTGGTTAAGAGAAATACAACAATTTAAATAGAGAATAACTCTATATAAATTCATTTAAAAACTTTTATTACTAAAAATTAGTATTCTTATCTAAATATGGTAACTTTTATTATCAAGTAAATTTTAAATTAATTATTTCAGAAAAATTAAAATTCATATTGATAAATGTAATAAATTTTATAAATAAAAATATTTAAAATTATAAATTCAGCAACGGAATGAACAACAAAGGCTATAGAGTCATTTCAATATTTTTTTGGACTTGTGTTTTTATATAAATTATAGATATATGCATTTTTCACTTTGTTAAATTTGTAATTTATCTATACTATTATTTAAGTGCGGACACCAACTTAATCAAGAAAATTATTAAAATAATCTTACATATTATAAATAAATTATATTATTACTTGAACACTATTTTGCTTTTCTTATTCAAGAAAAAACCTATAATGAAATTGAAGATGTTGAGATTTGAACCCATTCCTCCGGCATTTATAAATCTCTTTTTTACCACTTTAGCTTTATTTTGATATTTGTATACAATAAAATGTCATAACACCAATTGTTTCATCCACATTGTTTGTATATATATTAATGTTTAAGTGTGTGACTATGTTGGTGCCATGAGACAACTAGACACTAACTTAAATAAGAAAACTACTAAAATAACCTTACATATGTTAAATAAGTTATATTATTACGATGATACTTTTATATTTTTCTCATTAAAATAACCAACAAAAAACTGCAAATCTTAATCTTTGAACTTATATCACCAACATCTATAAAACCCTTTTTTTACCACTTCAACCAAAATTTTATTTAGATCTTTTTATACATTTCAACTTGTGTCAGAAGTCAACTCAATACCAACTAAAGAAAAATGAAAATATTGTGGTAAACAGTTGGAGTACATTTAAAACAATTTTTTTATTCCATATGTATTTACCTTGAAGGAAAGTGTTGGGGATCGACTTGTATATGCAACGAGAAAATAAAAGTAAAAGTAGAAAAAGATCAAACACACAAATATTTATATGAAAAAATTTCACCAAAGAAAAGGGCAAAAAACCACGAGCAAAGGAGACTTCACTAAACGAGCAAAAACTGAAAGAGTAGAAGATGGAGATAATCTCAACAAATTAACCCTGAACCTTGAAAGAACAAAGTACTCCGACTCAAACCCAAAATTCCCCAAAACACTCAAAACTCTCTCAATATAAAAAATGATGAAGATGATTAATGTAACACCGCAAAACCCGGCCCAGAAGTTTCGATCGGATTCTGGAGGTCACATTGGCCTCCGAAATGACCCGTAACAAAATACCGATCACATTCCTTGGTTCCATTTCGAAAACCTCTTTTTCTCGTGCTTAACAAAAATAATATTAAGCTTCTCTTATGTTTACCAGCATTAACTTAATCATTGTATTAATTAATTTAAAACTAAATTGATATTTCCTTACTTGGATTGCAAAACATTTTAGATTTAGCAAATTGTCAATTGAAATTTCAAAATAATTTTTGCAACGAAAATTTTGACATTTTTCGACTAACTCAAGTTCATAAAATTAGGCATTTAAAAATTTGACTGAAAAGGAGGAAAACAATTATTTGACTAAAACCCATGCATAAAAATATCACATTCCTTGGTTCCATTTCGAAAACCTCTTTTTCTCATGCTTAACAAAAACAATATTAAGCTTATCTTATGTTTACCAACATTAACTTAATCATTGTATTAATTAATTTAAAACCAAATTGATATTTCCTTACTTGGATTGCAAAACATTTTAGATTTAGCAAATTGTCAATTGAAATTTCAAAATAATTTTTGCAACGGAAATTTTGACATTTTTCAACTAACTCAAGTTCATAAAATTAGGCATTTAAAAATTTGATTGAAAAGGAGGAAAACAATTATTTGACTAAAACCCATGCATGAAATTACTAATCTACCTCAACTTTACGAGTCCAAAATCAAAACTCATACCACAGTTCATATAAACTTATTTACAATCCGGTTAAAAATAATTTATTAAATCTTAAGAAAAACTTATTAAACCAAACCAAAAATGATAAACTCCGAGACCTCCGAATCGTTGAGCCCAAGACCTCACACCGTAATGTGGTCATATGCCACTTTTGTTATTACAGTTATACCGCGAAAATATAGTTTTGCAGTGAAACTGCCTAACCGAACTTTACTAACAGAATGGACTTCCTCCATAGAACCTTAACATCTTGATCCAAGATCTGAACCAGCTCCTCCTTAAAAGTCAAATCCGATCTAACCTTGATCCCCTCAACAGAGACAACATGAGATGGATCAGATCGGTAACGCCTCAACATCAAGACGTGAAACACATCGTGGATATGGTCCAACTTTAGAGGTAGCTCCAACTGATAAGCAATTGGTCCCACACACTTCAGAATCCGATACGGCCAAATGAACCTAGGGTTCAACTTGCGCTTACGATTGAATCTCAGAACCTTCTTCCACGGAGATACCTTAAGGAAAATGAAGTCACCCACAGCGTACTCGATATCTCTCCTTTCAAATCCGTATAAGACTTCTGTCAATCAGAGGCCGCCTTCAGACAATCCCGAATCAGTCTAACCTTATATTCACTCTCAGAAACCAACTTAGAAACCTGATGCTCACCCAAATCAGTCCAACATAGCGAAATACGACACTTACGACCATACAAAGCCTCGTAAGGTGCCATCTGGATGCTAGACTAGAGACTATTGTTGTAGGCGGACTCAGCTAGGGGCAGAAAATCCTCCCAAGTACCTCAAAAATCAATCACACAACTCCGAAGCATATCCTCCATTATCTAAATCACCCTCTCAGATTGAGCATCGGTCTGAGGATGGAACGCAGTATTGAAGTCTAACCTCGAACCTAGAGCTTCATGCAATTTCTTTCAAAGCCGAGAAGTGAAACAAGGATTCCTATAAGATATTATCAAAACTGGAACCCCATGCAGTCTCACTATCTCAGAAATGTAGAGCTTCGCAAACTTTTACAGAGAATAATCTGTTCGAACTGGAATAAAGTGAGCGAACTTGGTCAATCGATCCACGATAACCCACACAGAATCCTTTTTAGTGTGTGTTAAAGGCAACCCATTAACGAAGTCCATTCGTCGCTCACTCCCATTTCCACAAAGGAATCTTAACAGGTTGGAGCAAACCCAAAGGTAACTGGTGCTTAGCCTTAACATGCTGACACGTTGGGCAACGAGCAACAAAATTCGTTGCCTCACGTTTCAAACCTGGCAACCAATACAGTTCACGGAGATCCTTATACATTTTATTACCACCGGGATGCATAGCATAAGGGCTACTATGCGCCTCCTTTAGAATCGACTGCCTCAGATCAAAATTATTCGGTACACAAATCTGACCTCGAAACACAAAACTGCATCCTTATTTAGCCTAAAATCAGATGTACTACCACTTTCCACCTGACGGAATCGCAGAACCAAAGACTCGTCCCCTAACTGCTTTTCTCAAATCTGTCCAATCCAAGTCAGCTTAACTTGCTACTTAGCCAATAGACCCCAATCATCAAACAGACTAAGACGAGCGAACATCGGTCTCAAATCAGTCATCGCTCTACGACTAAGAGCATCGACCACCACATTGGCCTTATTAGAATGATATTCTATCGTATAGTCATAATCCTTGAGCAGCTCAATCCATCGATGCTGCCTAAGGTTCAACTCCTTCTGAGTAAAAAGGTACTTGAGGCTCTTTTGATCGATGTAGATGATACACCTCTCACCATACAAATAATGCCTCCAGATCTTTAATGCAAATACCATAGTAACTAACTCAAGATCATGCGTCGGATAATTCCCCTTCTGTGACTTAAGCTGACGGGATGTATAAGCCATAACCTTACCATCTTGTATCAGTACACATCCCAAACCGACGTGCGACGCATCACTGTACACCATAAACTCTTTACCAGATTTAGGCTGTATCAGAATAGGAGCCTGAGTCAGAACAGACTTGAGCTTCTCGAAGCTCGATTGTTGCACATCAGACTAGACAAAAGGAACACCCTTACGCAGAAGCTTATTCAAAGGAGTTGCAATCAGAGAGAACCCCTCTACAAATCACCGATAATAACCCACAAGACCTAGAAAATTACAGATTTCAGATATGTTCTTAGGCTGCTTCCAATCAAGCACAGGCTCAACCTTTCTAGGATCAACTTGGATCCCTTCAGCAGAAACCACGTGCCCAAAATAGTTACTTCTTACAATTAAAAGTCACACTTGCTAAACTTAGAGTAGAGTTGTTTCTCTCGAAGAATCTGAAGCACTACTCTAAGATGTTCATCATGCTCATCCTCGGGCTTAGAGTAAACCAGGATATTGTCGATGAAAACCACAATGAACTGATCCAGATATGGTTGAAAGACTCGGTTCATCAAATCCATGAATGTAGACGGAGCATTCGTCAGACCAAGGGGCATAACTAGGAACTCGTAGTGCCCATGGCGAGTCCTAAATGTCTTCTTATGAACACCCACTTCCTAAACCCTAAGTTGATGATACCCAGAAGGAAAATAAATTTTTGAAAACACAGAAGCCCCTCGGAATTGATCAAACAAATCGTCTATCCTCGGAAGTGGATACTTATTCTTCACAGTCAACTTATTCAACCGTCGATAATTAATACACATCCTCATGGTCCCATTCTTCTTTTTTACATACAGAATCGATTCCCCCCATGGAGACACACTAGGGCAGATGAAACCATGATCCAAAAGCTCTTGAAGTTGAGCATTAAACTCTGTAAGCTCTTTCGGTGCCATACAGTAGGGAGTGATGGTCCCATTCTTCTTTTTTGAAAACACAGAAGCCCTTCAGAATTGATCAAACAAATCGTCTATCCTCGAAAGTGGATACTTATTCTTCACAGTTAGCTTATTCAACCGCCGATAATTAATACACATCCTCATGGTCCCATTCTTCTTTTTTACAAACATAATTGATTCCCCCCATGGAGACACACTAGGGCAGATGAAACCATGATCCAAAAGCTCTTGAAGTTGAGCATTAAACTCTGTAAGCTCTTTCGGTGCCATACAGTAGGGAGTGATAGACACCAGAGTTGTACCCAATAAAAGCTCAATGTCGAACTCAACTTCCCAATTCGAAGGTAAACTTGGTAACTCCTCAGGAAAAACACCCAAAAATTCCCTCATTGTTCTAATATCCTTGACAGAAGAGTCCCCAGAAACTGAAACATTGACATAAGCCATATACGCCTCACACCCTTATCGAACCAATTTCTCAACTACAAGAGTAGAGATCACATTAGACAAGTAATGTCGACGCTTACCGATCACCACCACTTCCTTATCATCCACAGTCCTCAGGACAACCCTCTTAGTCGCACAGTCCAAGCTAACTCGATGCTCAACCAACCAATCCATCCCCAAATTTAAGTCGAGCTCCCCAAACAGAAACTCCATCAGGTCTGGCCCTTTTCTTAGGCCTCTGAACAAAACTAGAGGGCTCTGAATCCCACATATTCTTGCCTATCTCTCGGTCCCTATTCTAGTGCTCCACGCACTTAATGTCTTCGATGATCTTCGCCTTATCTATCAAAATTGTGAACTCTCGCCCCTATGTGGAGTAACCAATACCCGCAAATTATCCCTTAAGTAATCCTTAAAGCAAACGCATTTCTCATAGTCAAACGCCACCATGCCCCGAGTGTAGCGGCTCAACCTCAGAAACTCAGCCTCATACTCGGCCATAGATTTGTCTCATAGCATGAGATTCATGAACTCACGCCTACGAGCATCAACATAGCTCACGTACACATACTTCCCTTGGAAATAAGTCTTAAAATAATCCCAGCTTAGACGATCTGGCTGAGTACCCTCCTCAACCGACAACCACCACTGATACGCCTCGTCGCGTAGCAAAGAAACTGCACCTTTTAGTTTCTACTCAGGAGTACAGTCTATATCATTCATAATTCTTTCGGTGGCCTCCAACCAATACTCGGTCACAGTAGGGGCGACTCTAGTGACACCCTTAAACAGCTCAGCTCCATTGGACTGGATTCGTTCAGTTACCGAACCGCGGCCCCGAGATCCAAAATGGGGTCCAGCGACCCTCTAAAACATCTTTAACATGGCTTTGGATAGTGCGTCATCCCCAGCCAAGCGGCTTTGAGACCCTATCTCAATAGCAGGTAAAACCGCTGTCTCACTCGTGTCCAAATTTGGCATAATGCCTAGAGAGGAAAACTCAGATCGAGCCCCCTTACGGCCTCTACCGCGGCCACGAATACCACGTCCGCGAGTTTCACGAGTGCTCATTATGTATTTCAAATTTTTATCAACATTATAAAATTTTATGCATCAACTGCAGTATTTATTAGCATATATTTTATGCGTAAATTATCAGAAGTTCAGAAATATTTTTAGAGGTTTCAATCTCTAACTAACTCAGTATAGTTTTAAAAAGTAATAACTATAATGTTTCCAGAGTATTCTATCTAAGTTCAGAGATAATTACAGAATAGGCGCCAAAGACTTGGTGTACCACATACTTTCTCAAATTACACAAATTATTAGAAAATCATTTCTTTTTGAAACAAAATTTTAGAACCCGAAATTCACAGCCCGAGTTTTGAAATCTGGCTCTGATACCACTAAATATAACACCCCAAACCTGACCTAGATGTTATGGCCGAATCCAGAGATGTCACAAAGAATGGATTTTGAAAACAGAGTCGTTACGTTAAATCATTTCAGCTTAATAACTCATATTCGTTTATATCCATTGCCGAAAATGTTAATTAATTAATTTATTTGGCAAAACGTAATTTACAGCGAAAGTTATAGTAAACGTTATTTTCTTAAAATCTCATTCGTAAGTTTCAAAAACCTTTGTTTTAGTAAAACCATGTTTTTAAATAATCTTCGCAATTAAAGTATTAAACGAAAAAAAATCCAAATCCTAAAAAATATTAAACCAACAGTCCGAAGAGCCCAATTAATACAAAACTCCCAGAAATAATCCTTAAAAAAATAAAACCTTTATTTAAAGTCAGTTCGTAGTCTAGTGGTCACCGCAAGACTCCGTCACACTGATCCGCCTAAGTTTGTGGACTACCTGAACAGAACAAACAAACAGAAGTGAGTTTACGTAAACTCAGTGTGTAACCCAATAGAAATAGACATGCTATACATACAGAAATCACATACACAGTCTGATTCAAACTTAAGTTCTTTACAGATTTAGATAACAGAAATAGATTTGCAAAACAGATATACAGAATCCTACCCCCATCCTCTACACACCAACTCCGACCATCCCATCACACTATGTGGGGTTAAAAACACGCACCCATCCCTACACTCCATATCGTGCCATTACGACACATATCAGATAATGTACAGCCAAGCTACCAGAATATAAACAATAATTGCCATGCATAACACTTCCTCCCCATATAAAAAGCCCACCCCAATCAGATACATATCTATATTCAGAATTATCATGCTTACATGCTCATATATAGATATCAAATTTATATATACATCAGAATAATCAGACATGCAAAACAGTGTCATTCTCAGAGGAGAATTTCAGACTAACAGATCATATAGTTTTAGGGTTGTTTAGCCCTTACCGGCCCTACAGTAGGCCCACATTTGATCAGAACGAACCTTGCGACCCTAGGGAAAATTTCAAAATTATGGGCCCACATGCCCAGCTTGGCCTAGTCCGTGTGACCCACACGGCCACACCTTCACCACCACACGGTCGTGTCTTGCGCACGGCCATGCCTTCGTCAAACACACAGTCGTGTCTCACACACGGCCACTGGAAACATGAAAATATACACACTTTTTCATGCCCTTTTTAAGTCAAATTCATGTAGTTTTGGTAAAATTATTGTCGAAAAATATATAATTATTATAAAATAATTATTTTGTACTTAAATTATTGACATAATGAATTTTAATTAATTTTATAATAAATTTTGATTAATTTTTATCATTTTCGATAGATTCGCACAAAGGGCAAAAATTGGCTAGGCAGACATTGCTAGAAGCGCAAAACCGAGGAGCAATTTTTAAAGCATCGATATGAATGAATTTTTCAACTAAAGACGGTCCAAATTATGTGTATTAATTCATAATATAATTAATTTAAATTTTAATCGAATTTAATTTGGATTAAATAAATTATTATTAATTAATTATAAAAAGTGGCCCAGTTGAGCTGAACCGAGAAAAACGAACCAACCAAGCTATGGGCAGCCCAAAACCGTCCAGCATGTTGACCCGATCAGCTTGCTTGGATGATTAATTGGCTTGCAAGCCCTTGAAGACTTTGTCAAATTGCAAACAAACCCCTCCTCTTTTAGTGCCTTTCTAGATTTGCCCCAACACTTTTCGACGGCGAAGAAGACAAGCAAGTTAGAAAAGGACCGAAGAGATGAATTTCGACAATCTGAATCAAGAAAATGGAGCAGACCCTGCTTAAAATCCTATCTTTATTGCTGATGATAGGGATAGAGCTCTAAGATAGTATGTCATGCAAGTGTTTCATGATCTTAATCCAGGTATTAGGAGACCCGAATTTGAGGCACAACAATTCTAGCTGAAGCCAGTCATGTTCCAGATGCTTCAAACAGTGGGCCAATTCAGTGGAATGCCTACCAAAGATCTTCATCTTCACTTAAGACTGTTTATGGAGGTGAGCGATTCTTTCAAGTTAGCCAGAGTACTTGAAGATGCATTACGATTGAAGTTTTTCCCATATTCGCTAAGGGACAGAGCTCGAGCCTGGTTGAACTCATTGCCACCAAATTCAATTTCCACATGGCCAGAGTTAGCAGAAAGATTTCTTATGAAGTATTTCCCACCTAGCAAGAATGCTAAGTTGAGGAACGAGATCACTGCTTTCCAACAAATGGATGATGAGTCCTTGTATGAGGCATGAGAAAGGTACAAAGAATTATTACGAAAGTGCCCTCATCATGAAAGTCCACATTGTATCCAACTTGAGACGTTTTATAATGGTCTCAACGCACACACGAGGATGGTAGTGGATACTTTTGCTAACAGTACTCTCCTTTCTAAGTCTTATAATGAGGCTTATGAAATCATTGAGAGGATTGCCAGTAACAATTATCAATGGCCAACCAATTGAGCAGCATCAGGAAGACGAATCGCTGGAATACATGAAGTGGATGCTCTCACTTCACTCGCATCTCAAGTATCATCAATATCATCAATGCTTAAAAATTTTACCACTAATGGGTTTAATAGATTTGCAGCACAACCACTAAATCAATTTGAAAATGTAGCATGTGTCTATTGTGGGGAAGAACATTTGTTCGAAGAATGTCCATCGAACTCATAATCTCTGTATTACATGGGTAACCATAACCAAAATCGAGGAAGGTAAGGACTGCAGTCCAATTTCTATAACCCATCATGGCTAAACCACCCGAATTTTTCCTGGAGTAACCAAGGGACTGGAACTAGTAACACTTACGCCCAACCTTGACCGACCCAACCACCTGGTTTTCCCCAACAAGTTCAGAAACCAACCCAAGTTACACCGTCCAATAACTTAGAGAATCTATTGAAGGCATACATGGAAAAACAATGATGCCACTCTAAGGAATTTAGAGAATCAAGTGGGCTAGCTTGCAACTAAACTCAGAAACTGACCACAAGGTGCTTTACCTAGTGATATAGAGTATCTGAGGAATCCAGGGAAGGAGCATTGTAAAGCATTGACATTGAGGAGCGAAAAAAAAATTAGAATCCAACATCGTCGAAGTGCAAGAGGAGCCAGCTGAAGCTCAAGACTCAAAGGAAGTTCAACCAAGTGTTGAAATTCTAGTTTCACCGAAACCAGAACTTGTAAAATCTGACAAGGTAACTTCAGAACCAGCTAATTCTGATCAACTAGCAACTTCGTTAGATGCAGAATTGTCACAGAGGACAAATCAACCAGTTTCAGTAAAGAAGCCTCCATTACTCTACCCTCAAAGACTTCAGAAGTAGAAGCAGGAAATTCAATTCAAGAAGTTCCTAGACGTACTCAAGCAACTTCATATCAACATCTCATTGGTTGAAGCACTTGAACAAATGCCGAACTACGTCAAATTCATGAAGGATATCATGTCAAAAAAATGAAGACTTGGAGAATTTGAGATGGTAGCCCTGACGAAGGAATGCAGTGCATATTTTCAAGACAAACTACCCCGAAAATTGAAGGATCCTTGATGTTTCACCATACCTTGCAACATCGGAGCAACATATTGTGGTAAAACACTATGTGACTTAGGTGCGAGTATCAACTTGATGCCCATGTCAATATTTAAGAAGTTGAGGATAGGTGAAGTTAGACCTACTACAGTTACACTTCAACCAGCAGATCGATCCTTAGCATATCCAGAAGGAAAAATTGAGGACATATTGGTACATGTAGACAAATTTATTTTTCCTGCTGACTTTGTGGTTCTAGACTTTGAATTAGACAGAGAAGTGCCAATCATCCTAGGAAGGCCTTTCCTAGCAACTGGAAGGACCCTTATTGATGTGCAGAAGGGCGAGCTTACTATGCATGTTCAGGATGATCATGTAACATTTAATGTTTTTAAGTCTATGCGATTTCCTGAAACAATTGATTATTGTTCTACAGTTTCTGATTTAGAGGAGTTAATCATGGAAAAGGAACTCAACTGTGTTGAGGACCCATTGGAAAAAATTTTGACATCAGACCCTCCAAATGATGAAGAGGAGGATGAATACTTAACTTGGCTAAAAGTTAATCAAAGGAGATTCAATCCCCAATCCCATTTTGAATATTTGGAGTTAGAGGATAGGGATTATGCCCAACCAAAAGCGTCAATTGAAAAGCCACCTAAATTAGATCTAAAGGTACTTCCCTCACATTTAAAATTATGTTTATCTAGGTAATGCTTCTACTCTGCCTGTGATTGTTTCAGCAGAATTCACTATTGAGCAAGAAGAGAAACTCATCCTAGTATTGAAACAATTCAAGGAGGCTATCGAATGTACCATAGCTGATATTCACGGTATTAGTCCATCTGTATGCATGCATAAGATTATCCTAGAAGATGGTGAAAAAGGGATGATTGATGGACAATGAAGATTGAACCCCATTATGAAGGACGTAGTCAAGAAAAAAATCATCAAGTGGTTAGATGTGGGTATAATTTACCCCATCTCAGATAGTTCGTGGGTAAGTCCGGTCAAGTGCGTGCCAAAGAAAGGAGGTACTACGGTAATTAAAAACGAGAATAACGAGTTGATACCAACTACAATGATTACAGGTGTAACAACCCGATTTTAGCTAAGTCGGAATAGTGGTTTCAGAACCATAAATTTGAGGTCAAAAAATAATTTTAATATTATTTTATGTGTTCACAGCATGATAGCATGTATGTGTGAAAGTTTCGTGATTTAATTTTATCGATTGGATGTCTAATTTGATAAAAGGACTTAATCGCGTAAAATGTAAAAGTGGCATGCTATATGTTAAATGTGTTTAATTGCTATGATTTATTAAATGAGAGGTCCTTATGATGATATTAGACTACTAATATATTTAGTGGACATACATGGACATCATATTTGTAGTTTCATGGTTTAATTTACAGGTTAAATAAGTAAATAGATTATTAAATGATGATTTAATAAAACAAAATACCATTTTATTCTATCATCTTCTTCATAGCCGATTTTCAACAAAAGAAAGAACCATATTAGGGTTTAAAATTTGCCAACTTCAATCTTGGCTATTAAGGTACGGTTTTAGCTTGATTTTTGATGATTTCTATGTTTTTGTGATCGTTGCTTTGTATTCTAGCTAGCCCATGCCTTAATTTTTGAAGTTGTCAGTGATTTTGTGAAGTGTCATTGATGAATGCTTGAGCTTTTGAATGTTTTATGATGGAAAATGAATATTTGTTAATAGTTATACAAGTTTTGTTAGGTGAATTTTGACAACAAAAACGGACCTTTAGTCAAGCTTGGAAGTAGCCGAATATCAAAACATATGAGCCCTAGCTTTCTTTCTTCAATTTCGGTAAGAAAAGATGAACACCACTCTAATTCATGCTTTTGTTTTATTCATTACATATTAATATATTATTTACTAAACTATCCTTAATGAAATAACATTTAAATTCGACTAACTTAGGCATTTTTGTCCATTCATTAATCACATGGAATAATAACAACATAAGGACTCATATTTTAATAAGCCATGCCAAATTAACACATTAACAATCAGCACATAGCTTTTGCATTTTATGCGATTAAGTCCTTTTCATAATTCGACACACAATCGATAACATTTTCACACTGAATTTTCACACATGCTCAGTCACATACTGTAAACACAGAAAATAATATTAAAATATTTTTTCGACCTCAAATTTGTGGTCCCAAAACCACTATTCCGACTAGGGTCTAAATCAGGCTGTTACAATACCCGTGCTAGCCGAATTTTAATTAAGTCCCTAGCAGCACACATTTTTCATTTATTCCACAATTTAACCATTAATTTTACACATTTCACAATTTAATCCCTATTTGGACATTTTCCTAAAAATCACTTAACAAATGTTGTTTATCTGACAACAACCATACATTTTCTATCATTAAACACCAAAATACACATAGATTCATCAATGACAAAACCCTAAACCTTTACCAATTTTCCAAATTGGTCTTTGAGCTAGCTAGATTAAGTTACAACGACTCTGAAAACATAGAAATCATTAAAAACCGAGCAAAATTGTACTTACATGCAAGCTAACAAGTGACTGAAGCTTCAAACCCTAACTATGACTTCTCCAACATGAATTTTTGGTGGAATAATAATATGAATAAGATGATAGCTTTGATTAGGTTATTTTACTTTAACTTAATTATTGAATTACACATTTAACCTTGGTTATTAAACATTAAAAATCACTTAATGCATGTCCAAAAATGTCCACTCACTTTAATAATGTTCCAATTACCATATAAGGACCTTTTCTTTAAGATTCTATAGCTATTAGACACTTTTAGCTAGTAGAACTCAAGTTTTACATTTTTTACGATTTAGTCATTTTTATGAAATTAAGCACTTAAACAATAAAATTTCTAAACAAAATTTTCACACAATCATACTATCATGCTATAGGCATTAAAATAATAATAAAATAATTATTTCAACATTAAATGTGTGGTCCTGAAACCACTATTCCAATTTGACTAAAAACGGGTTGTTACAAATTTGGTGTTCGGAAATTTTTTGAATGAAGAATGGGAGGGAAGAAGAAGATGTGGGTGTTGTTAAATAGGAACCAAGTTTTTAAAAATTTAGCCACTACCCATTAACGACCCCCCGTTTTCTCCCTTTTCCAATTTGGTACTTATTATTCAATTAAAGCCAATTTCAAAATTATTTTCAAATCCAATTTCGTTTTTAAAATCCATTTTAACCAAATTAATTCCCGAACATTCAATTTTAATTTCTTAACCTAAAATTATTAATTCTATTTAATTTAAATTTTTTTAATTAATTCCTAATTATTTTAATTATCTATCCCAGTTATTGTTTCCGATTCACTAACCCCCGATTTACTCTCTTGACTTTTGGGATGTGACAATTCTACTGTGTCTAAGGTGTAACACCCCAAACCCGGCCTAGGCGTTATGGCTGAATTTGGCAATGTCACATGATAGTGCTTTAGAAATCGCAATGACGT
The DNA here is from genome assembly GCA_005393395.2 of Gossypium australe. NCBI lineage: Eukaryota > Viridiplantae > Streptophyta > Magnoliopsida > Malvales > Malvaceae > Gossypium > Gossypium australe. The sequence goes on along the minus strand of CM016620.1, from coordinate 85,802,873 downwards.
TAAGACAATTTCTCCATTTGTACCACTTTTCATTATCTTATGCTAACTCTAAAAACGTGTCGTTTGTATTCATTCATTATCCATTTTCAAAATGTTATACTTTGCGTAAGCTTTTAAAATAGTTTGTGAATTTGTGTGTATTCTGATAAAATGTTTGTTTGTATTGAAAACTCGAGTTTTCCTACCACTAGCAGTAAAACCATAAACGTTGCAAATCCCAAATTTAAACAAAATACGTAATGGCCACAATTACATTAAAATTTCCCAAATAAAAATTAAAACCATGCTAACTATATACCATAAATCTATTGTGAGGCAGTAGCAGTAGTCACTTCGAATCCTCTGCTGCACTGATTCGTCTAACGTTGGGGATTACCTAGACAAATTAAATAGAAAACGGTGAGTTTTGCAACTCAGTGTGTAATCCCCACAAATATCAAACGTATAGAGTAATCACCAGAAATCAAAAATCACAGACTGGGCCGGAGCCCATTATAGAAATAGTTTGGGCCTTAGCCCACTCGGATGCAAAATCAGATATATATAATAGGGCCTTAGCCCAATCAGATACAGAATCAGAAATATATTAGGGCCTCAGGCCAATTAGATACAGAATACATATTAGAATATTAGAATCCTACCCACTAGCCTCTACACACCATCTCCGTCCAGCCTTACACACCATGTGGGGATATAATCAACCCACCCATCCCTATACACCATACTGTACCGAAATGCGGCACATAAACAGAATAATGCAGCTGAGCTGCTAGATAACAGGCTTAAAGCCTTCCAGACACTTCCACCGAAATATCATCAACCCTCCCCAATGTAATGCAACATACCAAATATGACATGCAACATGCAAATAATCGATCATACATTCAGTTCAGTATAGATATCATGCTCAGTAAAACACCATATAATCAGATCACAGAAATAGGGGTCTAAGTAACGCTTACCGACCCTACAGTAGGTCCACAGGCGACTTGGGCAACCTGTGCAACCTTACAGATCATTTCAAAAAAATCAGCTCACACACCCATGTGGCCTGCCCGTGTGGGCCCACACGCCCGAATGACCCACACGGCCAAGATTGGCCTTGGCTGTGTGGATCACACGGCATGGCCCAGGATTTAACACGCCCGTGTGGTTCACATATGTGGGCCCATGCACCCATGTGGCCCACACGGCCCAATAGGTCAAGCCCATGTGCCGCACACTGCCTTGCCTGGCCATCACACGGCTGTCTCACTTTCGTACGGCCTGGCTCGTCGATTACACGGCCGTGTTGTGGCTCACAGCCTTGCACACGGCCTACTACACGGCAATGTGGCGTCGACAGAATCATTTTCGGCTTTCTCTGATTCTCGTTTTCTGTGTTTTCGGGTACACACCTATATCGTTTTTGATGCGTAAGCACTCCCAAGCCTTCAAGAACCTAATATTGACATTTCAGAGCCAAATTTTAGTGTTAAAACTAGTCTTAAATGAAACTAAATCGAGATATTAAACTCAAAACCTCCTTACCCTCACTTGAGTGATAGTGTATCCACACCGCTTCAACGTTAACCGATACACTCCAGCCCTTAACCTTTTCCCATTAAACAGTAGACCAAGTCACCGAAAATCCATAAACAAAATTTACACTATAGTTACGAAAGGCTTACCAACAGTGCACGAAAGAGCAACGGAGAAGACGAAGACTAGAGGTTGGCAACAAAAATTAAAACAGTAGATGGGAGCGGCAGTAAAAGAAAAGTAGCGTGATAACAGAGTAGGGAGAAACCGAAAATTTGGTGTTTTTTTGGAAAGAAAAGATTGATCAGAAAAGAAAAAATGTTAACCCTCAAAACCACATCCCTTAATTCTCTCTACCACATCCCTACTACTTAGAAATCTATTGCCACTCAAACTCCTCCACATAATTGTGCAAAAATATAGCCAAAGTAGGGAATCGAACTCAGGACCTCATGCAATCAAACACTCCACTTAACCACCAGACCAGCAGGCCCATTCTGATATCATTTTACCAACAATAACTTAAAAGCCTACCGACCGCAGTGAGCTTTATTCATAAAAATGCCAAAATTTACCCAAGTTGTGACTTGAACTTGGGACCTCCCACACACACCCAGAACAAATAACCACTAAAGTAGATAGTCTTTGTGTGTCAATTAATTTCATAAACACATACAAATATTTTTGTGGTCCAAAATCACATAAGCCTAAATTAAAGAAATTTGGGGCGTTACAACTCTACCCCCTAAAAGAAAATTTCGACCTCGAAATTTTACCTGCTCAGAAAAGGTGAAGATACTGTTGATGCATCGAATCCTCTGGCTCCCAAATGGCCTCCTCAATGCTATGGTTCCTCCACAACACTTCCACTAAAGGGATAGATTTCCTTCGTAGAACCTTAATGCCGCGATCTAAAATCTGAATCGACTCTTTCTCAAACGTCAGATCCAACCTCACCTCTATCTCCTCAATAGGAACAACATCCGTGGGATCAGAGCGGTAGCATCTCAACATTGAGACGTGGAACACATCACGAATCCAATCCAACTCCGGAGGAAGTTCCAATTGGTATGCGACTGGCCCAACTCGTTTCAGAATACGGTAAGGCCCAATAAACCAAGGTCTCAGCTTACCCTTGCGACTGAACCTCAAGACTTTCTTCCATGGCGAGACCTTGAGAAAAACTAAGTCCCCCACAGAATACTCAATATCCTTTCTCTTCAGATCAACATAGGACTTCTGCCTATCAGATGCCGCTTTCAATCGATCTCGAATCAATCAAACCTTATCTTCAGTTTCAAAAATCAATTCTAGAGCCAGAACACGTCGCTCACCCAACTCAGTCCAACATAAGGGAGTGCAACACTTACGACCATACAAGGCCTCATAAGGTGCCATCATAATGCTAGACTGATAGCTATTGTTGTAGACGAACTCTGTCAATGGCAAATACTCCTCCCAACTGCCTTGGAAATCTATAACACAGCTCCTCAACATATCCTCCAGTACTTGAATCACCCTCTCCGACTGACCAACTGTCTGAGGATGGAAAGTAGTACTGAAGTCCAACCTTGAACCTAGAGCCTCATGCAATTTCTTTCAGAATTGAGACGTGAAGCGAGGATCCCTATCGGAGATGATCGAGACAGGAACCTCATGCAGTCTCACTATTTCAGATATATATAGTTTAGCCAATTTCTGGAGAGAAAAGATTGTCCTGACCGGAATGAAGTGAGCAGACTTGGTCAATCGATCCACGATAACCCAGACAGAATCCTTCTTAGTGGGTGTTAAAGGCAACCCACTAACAAAGCCCATCGTTACTTGTTCCCATTTCCAAATTGGTATCTTTACCGGCTGTAGCAACCCCAAAGCAACTGATGCTCAGCCTTAACCTACTGACAAGTCAGACAATGAGCAATGAAGTCAGTAACCTCACGCTTCAACCCTGGCCACCAGTACAACTCTCGGAGATCTCGGTACATCTTGATCCCACTGGGATGCATAGCATAGAGACTACTATGCGCCTCCCTCAGAATCGACTATCGCAACTCCTCATCACTCGGTACACAAATCCGACCGTGGAAACAAAGTACCCCATCACTGTTAATCCCAGAATCAGTAGCATCACCAATCTCAACCTGATGGAAACACAACTCAAGAGACATATCCCCCATATGTTTACCTCTAATCTGATTAATCCATGTAGGCTTAACCTGAAGTTTCGCTAATAGACTCCCATCGTTGAATAAACTGAGTCGAGCAAACATCACTCTAAGATCGGTCGTAGCCCTACGGCTCAAAGCATCCGCCACCACATTGGCCTTACCAAGATGATACTCGATGGTGCAGTCATAATCCTTAAACAATTCAACCCATCTACGCTGCCTAAGGTTTAACTCCCTCTGAGTCAGGAGATATTTGAGGCTTTTATGATTAGTGTAGATAGTACACTTCTCACCGTACAGGTAGTGCCTCCAAATCTTTAAAGCGAATACTATAGCAGCCAGTTCCAAATCATGAGTAGGATAGTTTACCTCATGCGTCTTAAGCTGACGTGACGCATAAGCTACAACCTTACTATCTTGCATTAATATGCAACTCAAACCCATATTCGACGCATTACTGTATACGATGAAATCCTTCCCAGATTCAGGCTGTATCAAAACTGGAGCCTGAGTCAAAACAGATTTGAGCTTCTCAAAGCTCTCTTGTTGCTCATCAGTCCAAACAAAGGGAATTCCTTTGCGCAGAAGCTTGGTTAATGGTGCTGCAATCAAGGAGAACCCTTCTACGAAGCATCGATAATAACCCACCAGACTCAGAAAGCTGCGAATTTTGGACACATTCTTCGGCTGTTTCCAATCCAACACAGCCTCAATCTTATGAGGATCAACACGAATCCACTCCGCAAAAACCATATGTCCTAAAAAGGTTACTTCCCGGAGCCAGAACTCACACTTACTGAACTTCACATACAACTGTCTGTAGTACCACTCTGAGATGCTCATCGTGCTCGTCCTTAGTCTTTGAATATACTAGGATTTCATCGATGAATACCACCACAAACTGGTCCAGATAAGGCTGGAACACACGGTTCATCAAATCCATAAATGCCGATGGTGCATTGGTCAACCCAAAAGGCATAACCAGGAACTCGTAACGACCATAACGAGTCTTAAATGTTGTCTTATGGACATCAGCCTCCTTAACCCTTAATTGATGATATCCTAAATGTAGATCAAGCTTGGAGAACACAGAAGCCCCTCTGAACTGGTCGAATAGATCATCTATCCTCGAAAGTAGGTACTTATTCTTGATTGTCAATTTGTTCAACTGTCGATAATCGATGCACATTCGCATTGTCCCATCCTTTTTCTTAACAAACAGTACCGGTGCTCCCCATGGAGACACACTTGGACAGATGAACCTACAATCTAATAGTTCTTGAATTTGAGCCTTAAGCTTTGTAAGCTCCTTCGGTGCCATTCGGTAAGGCACGGTAGACACCAAAGCTGTACTCGGAATGAGCTCAATCCCAAATTCTACTTTTCATCTCGGAGGCAGACCTGGTAGTTCCTCAGTAAAAACATCTGGAAAGTCCCTCACGATTCTGATGTCCTTAGCCGAAGAGTCCCCGGAGTCAGAAATACTGATGTAGGCCAAGAATGACTCACACCCTTTCCTCACTAACTTTTCTGCCACCAACGCAGAAATCACATTAGTCAGATAATCTCTTCGTTCCCCAATCACAACTACCTCGCTGTCTTCCTCGACCCTCAAAACAACCCTTTTTGTCGCACAATCTAAACTTACCCGGTGTTTAACCAGCCAGTCCATTCCCAGAATCAAATCAAACTCCCCAAATCAAAGTTCCATCAGATCAGCCAGAAATACTGTCCCTTGAACCTCTAACGGGACGTCTCTAAATAATTTACTCACTCGGATAAACTGCCCCAACGGACTCACAACAGTTACCTCACTAGAAGTACTCTCAACCAGAATCCCCAAGGTTTCAGGCACAGTACTGGCTACGTAAGAGTGTGTAGAGCCTATGTCTATCAATGCTAAATAAGGTACATTATAAATTAAAAGCGTACCCGTGATGACGTCCGGAGCATCTCGATCCTCACGGCGACAGGTAACATAAACCAATGCGGGCTGCCTCGCCTCAGTTGGTCTAACACCTCTGCTCGATGCTCTCTGTCCTTGGCCCATACTGTTACCACCCCTGGCCTGACCTCGGCCCCTGGGTGGCTACTGAACTACTCTCGGAGGCTGCGTAGCACCAGTAACCAGAGCTTGCATCTGATTATTTCTCAACGGACAATCCCGAACACGGTGCCCAGTCGACCTACATCTCAAACATGCCCCAATCATCCTCTGACACTTACCTGGATGGTGTCTACCACAGTGCCTACACGGTAAAAGCCCAGTAGGTGCAACAGGAGGCCAAACTCTCACTAGCCCATCAGATCTGGCCTTTTACTTAGGCCCCACAATAGAACTCGAGGGCTCTGATTCCCTTTTATTCTTCGTCTCTCTCAATTTTGGCACTCAGCGCGCTTAACTTCCTCTGTGATCTTCGTCTTCTCAATCAGTGTAGAAAACTCATGCTCCCTCTGTAGAGCTATCAAAACTCGTAAACTATCCCTGAGGCCATCCTCGAAATGGACACATCTCTCATAATCGGCCGCCACCATGCCACGCGCATATCGGTTCAATCTCAAAAACTTGGCCTCATACTTGGCCACTATACGGTCTCCCTGGGTGAGATTAAGGAACTCATGTCTCCTAGCATTAACGTAACTGGCTCCCACTTACTTTCTCTGAAAAGTCGTCTTAAAGTAATCCTAAGTCAATCGGTCGGGCTGAGTGCCCTCCTTAACCACCAACCACCACTGGTAATGTAACATCCTAGATTAGGGGTTATGCGTTCGTGCGTAATTCATGAGATAGTGGGCTCAGTAGGTGTGTTGGATGTGTTCTGAGGAGTTTTAGGAACCCTAAGATATGAGGAAATGTAAGGAAATGTATGGAAATGTATGGAAATGTAAAGAAATGTGTGGAAATGTAAGGAAATGTCCTGGAAATGTAAGGAAATGTCTTGTCTTGGAAATGCAGGGAAATGTCCTGGAAAGGTAAGGAAATGATTTGGAAATGAGTCAAAAGAGGAAAGTGAACATTTCTGGAAACTTAGAAATGTAAGGAAATGTTAAGTTTAAAGGAGGCAAACGAAAATTTTTGGAAACTTGGAAATGTAAAGAAATGTCAAGTTTTAAGGTTTAAAAAGAGGAAATTAAGGCAAGGTGGCCTTAAGAAAAGTAATAGGAGGAATTTGACACACAATCAGGCTTGGAAAAGTGGCCTGAAGATGTCACTAAAGGCCCAGGTGGGTGACGCCACAAGCAGGTGCAATTGGGCCTGGGTTCGAGTCACTTGGGAAGCAAATAAAAGAAGTTTTATTTTTGCTTCCAGAAGCAGAGAGGTGGACGGCATTAAGGCTCTTAAAAGAGGAGTTTTATTCTCTTTAAATTTCGGCTAAATAGGGGATAAATAAGGGATTTATTTATCATTATTTTCAAGAGTTAATAGTTGGATTAAATTCTTTTTATAAAGTGATAATTCAAAGGATAAAGCTATCAAATAGAAGAGTGGTGGCCAATAAGGGACTCTAGCTAGTAAATTCGGCTATAAAAGGAATAGAGAGGCCATTCAGCATTATTTACTCTTCCTTGATAACCTCTGCCAAATTTTCTCTGCAACCCCTATTCTTTTCTTCTTCATTCTTCTCCTCTCAATATTCCAAAAGCCGAAAGCTTGCTAAGATCAAGGCCATAGCCGAATAGTTTGAGACTTCAAGCAAAGGAACTGTCGATATCTAAAGTAAGGGTAAGATCTCATTCGATTTCCATCCTTTTTCTTTTAAGATTTACCGAAATCTAGGACTAATCCCATTAGAAACTTGTTTGCCGAAATTTGGAAGGATCTTTCGGGATTTACTAAGTGTCGACTACAAGGAAGGAGAAGTTCTTTTCCCGAAGGTACACCATAGGCCGCGTGTTCCCTAGTTATTCGGTGAGTTTCAGGATTTAAAATCCACAAGGTAAGTGTCTATAGCATTCGGCCAAGGCCTATTTTAGTAGTTAAATCTATTATTATGTGTTTTAAGCCGAAAACTAACAGATTCAAGGGATCTAGTGAGTAGCCGATTTCAAAGGAGAAGAATACAAGTTTTCGGGATTTGACTATAGTCACTTCGACAACAAGGTAGGTTTTAATAATACAAATCCTACTAGGATTTGGTTTTATAGGCTTTATGCTAACATACTAAGGTTACCAAATGTAGGAATTGAGATCTAAAGCAATAGATCAGTTTTTTCGGGATTTCAAGGAATTCGTTAAGCAAATCAGGTGTGTACCCCACACTAGCTTTTAATATGTTCTATGGCAAATATTTAATATATGAATGTATAAGAATGTGAATATGGCTAAGTACCCTAAGGTGGTACAAAGTACTCAGGTACGTTTCCTACTCATACTAGGATTATGAAATATGTTATATCTAACATGTGAAAAGTGACATGAATGTGAATTTAAGTATGATATGCATGATATGAATAATATGGGGCATTCGGGTTATATGAGAAAGGGGAAGTGAATGTGGTGACTTCGGTCTTACTATCTGAATGTGGTGACTTCGGTCACATTATCTGAATGTGGTAACTTCGGTTACATTATCTGAATGTGGTAACTTCGGTTACATTATCTGAATGTGGTGTCTCATGACACAATTATCTGAATCTGGTGGCTATGCCACGAATTTATATGGGCGATGAGCACGTCGACTGCAGCGACTGCCTTCGATGGTGTGTAGCGGAATGAGGGTTGACTTAGTAGTCCCCACGGTGTGCAGGTTGGTACGGGGATGTGTAGCGGATGGCATCTAGGTTTGGGTTTAGAATTGCATCATTATCTTGAATTATTATGTGAACATGATATGTATGGTATGCCTAAATCTATTAAATTTTAGTGTTGGTTGCACATTGAGTCTGTTTGACTCACCCCGTTGAGGAATATTTTTTTCAGGTGATGAGCGGTAATGGACCGGGTCGGCAGGAGCTTAGGGATGGCCATGCACAGCAAGAAATCTATTGTTTGGACTTTTATTTTCTTTAAGTACTTTGGTATTAAATTTAGGTTATATTTGATGTAATAAGGCCATAGTGAACTATTTTATTTCTGTCTTATTGTTTAATTATGTTTACAAATTTTTATTAAGTTAAAGATTAAGTAATTTATTTTTGAATATATTCTATATGTTTTATCACTTAAAAATTTAAAAAGGGTTTTCAATATAAAATCGAATTCGTTTTCAACTCAAGCCCAACCCAAAACAATATTTTTTTTAAAATCGCACAAGTTTTTCCTAAGTCACAAAAGAATTTGAACCGGTTTTCTTGAGGAACATACCAAATCTGGTCAAAGCTCGTGGGCCGGGTTTGGGGTGTTTCAGGTAAGCTTCATCGCGAAGTAGAGAAACAATCCCTTTAAGTTTTGCTCGTCAGTAAAGTCCAGGTCGTCCATAATCTTCTCCGTGGCCTCTATCTAATATCCGGTCACATTAGGGCCGACTCCAGTGACACCCCTAAATAACTTAGCCCCCTTAGACCAAAGTCGTTCCGTAACTGACCCTCGGCCCCCTGACCCGGTGTTAGGCCCAGTGACCCTCTCTAGAATACGTAACATGGCTTTGGACAGTGCATCGTCCCCATCCGTATGATCATGAGACCCAATCTCTGTAGCAGGTGAGACTAGCGTCTCGCTCATATCCAGATTAGGTAGATTTCCAGATGATGAAGACCTAGCTCGAGCCCCTCTACGGCCTCTACCAAGGCCTCTTGTACCCCGTCCGCGAGTACCTCGTGCGCTTATCATAAATTCAGAGTTTATTTGTATTAATAGTTTTATGCATTAGTTTACAGTTCCGATATTCATTAACAGATATTTTATGCAGATAGTATCAAAAGTTCGGGATTTGTTATCGCGAATCGCAGTTTCACTACAGTTTTCAGTTTCGCTACAGTTTTCAGTTTACACTACCTAAAGTGTTTTCAATACAGTATACTACCTATGACTGTTTCTAAACAGAGTTTCAGAACACTTACAGGATTGGCGTCAGAGACTCAGTGTACCACATACATAGTCCAAAAACATTTCAAATAACTTAAAAATAATTTCTTAAAACAAATCTTTATAACTCAAATCCACAGTCGAGTTTTGAAACTTGGCTCTGATACCACTAAATGTAACACCCCAAACCCGACCTAGATATTATGGCTCAATCTGGCGATGTCACATGATAGTGCTTTAGAAATCGCAATGACGTTAAGACCATTTCTCTGTTTGTACCACTTTTAATTATTTTATGCTAACTCCAAAAATGTGTCGTTTGTTTTCAATCATTATCCATTTTCAAAACATTATACTTTGCGGAAGCTTTTAAAATAGTTTGCGAATTTGTGTGTATTCTAATAAAATGTTTTTTGAATTGAAAACTCGAGTTTCCCTACTACTAGCAGTAAAACCATAAATGTAGCAAATTCAAAATTTAAACAAAATACGTAATGGCCATAATTACATTAAAATTTCCCAAATAAAAATTAAAATCATGCTAAGTATACACCATAAATGTATCATGAGGCAGTAGCAGTGGTCACTGTCGGGTCCTCCGCTGCACCGATCCGTCTAACGCTGGGGATTACCTAGACAGATTAAACAGAAAAGAGTGAGTTTCGCAAATCAGTGTGTAATCCCCACAAATATTAAACGTACAGAGTAATCACCAGAAATCAAAAATCATAGACTAGGCTGAAGCCCATTACAGAAATAGTTTGGGCCTTAGCCCACTCGGATATAGAATCAGATATATATAATAGGGCCTTAACCCAATCAGATACAAAATCAGAAATATGTTAGGGCCTCAGCCCAATAAGATACAGAATATAGATCAGAATATCAGAATTCTACCCACCAGCCTCTACACACCATATTCGTCCAGCCCTACAGACCATGTGGGGATATAATCAACCCACCCATCTCTACACACCATACTGTATCGAAATGCAGCATATAAACAGAATAATGCAACTGAGCTGCCAGATAACATGCTTAAAGCCTTTCAGACACTTCCTCCGAAATATCATCAACTCTCCCCGATGCAATGCAACATACCAAATATGATGTGCAACATGCAAATAACAGATCATACATTCAATTCAGTACAGATATCATGCTCAGTCAGACACCATATAACCAAATCACATAAATAGGGGTCTAAGTAATGCTTACTGACCCTACAGTAGGTCCACAGTTGACTTTGGTGACCCATGCAACTTTACATATCATTTCAGAAAAATGGGCTCACACGCCCATGTGGCCTACCCGTGTGGGCCTACACACTTGTGTGATCCACACAGCCCAAATTGGCCTTGGCCATGTGGATCACATGGCCTAACCTAGAACTCCACACGCTTATGTGATTTACCCGTGTGGGCCCACATGCCTGTGTGGCCCACACGGCCGAATAGGTCAAGCCCGTATGTTGCACACGGCCTTGCTTGGCCATCACACGGTCGTGTCACTTGCGCACGGCCTAGCTCGTCGATCACACGGTCGTGTTGTGGCTCACAGCCTTGCAGCCGTGTGGCGTCGACAAAATCTTTTTTTGGCTTTCTTCATTTCTCTTTTTTTGTGTTTTCGGGTACAAACCTGTATCAGTTTCGATGCGTAAGTACTCCCGAGCCTTCAGGAGCCTAATATTGACATTCTAGAGCCAAATTTTAGTGTTAAAATTATTCTTAAACAAAACTAATTCGAGATATTAAACTCAAAACCTTCACCCTCCTTACCCTCACTTGAGTGGTATCATATCCACACTGCTTCAACGTTAACCGGTACACTCTATCCCTTAACCTTCTCCCATGAAACAGTAGACCAAGTCATCAAAAATCCATAAACCAAATTTACTCTACATTATGAAAGGCTTACCAACAATGCACGAAAGAGCAACGGAGAAGACGAAGACTAGATGTTGACAACAAAAATTAAAACAGTAGATGGGTGCGGTAGCAAAAGAAAAGTGGCGTGAGAGCAGAGTAGGGAGAAACCGAAAATTTAGTGCTTTTTGGAAAGAAAGGATTGATCAGAAAAGAAAAAACATTAACCCCCAAAACCACATCCCTTAATTCTCTCTATCACATCCCCACTACTCAGAATTCTATCGCCACTCAAACTCCTCCCCATAATCGTGCAAAAATAAAGCCAAAGTAGGGAATCGAACTCAGGACCTCATGCAATCAAACACTCCACTTAACCACCAGACCAGCAGGCCCATTCTGATATCATTTTACCAACAATAACTTAAAAGCCTACCGACCGCAGTGAGAGCTTTATTCATAAAAATGCCAAAATTTACCCAAGTTTTGACTTGAACTTGGGACCTCCCACACACACCCAGAACACATAACCACTGAAGCAGATAGACATTGTGTGTTAATTAATTTAAAAAACACATACAGATATTTTTGTGCTCCAAAGTCACATAAACCAGAATTAAAGAAATTTGGGGCGTTACATAGGGGATGCTGCCAGGACTATGCAAAGGAAGAGTAGCATCGGGTTATTGTGCAAACAGTAGAAATGAGGTGTAGTCTAGGGTTACACCTTATGTGTTTATTTTTATCAAACTTGTACTTTGTAATAAGTTGTGATAAGTCTATAGTAAAAAGTTATTTTAAATACTTTCCTTTATTTTAGGATTTTAGGTCCTCCAGTTAAAGAGATAAACAAAATGTAATATTTTAAGTGTTCAACTTATTTATGTAACAGCCCAAATTTCGGTGAAATCAGAATAGTGGTTTTGAGACCACAAATCTGAGCCAAAAATAAAATTTATTTTTATTTTATTTTATAGTCTGTATTATGATAGATATGACATGTGAAAATTTTTGTACGAAAATTTTATCGATTGAGTGCTTAATTACGAGAAGGACTAAATCGCATAAAATGATAAAGTTAAATTCTAGTAGCTATAAGGATTAAATAGCTATGGAATTCAAAACTTAAGGTCCTTATATGGTAATTAGACCATTAAGAAAAGTATGTAGATTTTTCTTGGTGACTTATCCATGGAAATATAGAAAAAGGGTAAGGACTAAATTGAAAAGTGAAAATTTTAATTAATTAAAAGATGATAAAACATATATCATCTTATTTTCTCATCTTCTTCCCCAAAATAAAACATGGAAACCCTAGGAGATAGAGAAGAAACTTTCATGGCCAAATTGGGTAAGTTTCCTTGTCCAGTTTTTAGTAATTTTGATATTTCTAAAACTGGGATAGTCTAAACTATCTATTTGGGGAATCAATTTGAAAATTTATCAAGGTATAAAAATGGGTAATGGATGTATATGCTGGAAATTAGAAATTTATGGTAGAAAATGAAAGATTGATTATAGATGACAACTATTACAAAGTGCTTTTTCATGAAAACTTGATTTAGGGACTAAAATGAAAAATGGTGAAAATCCATGGAAAATGCTAAAATTTGTGAAATGTATGTGCTATAAAAGTTGTATGTATATTTTGGCTAGGCTTGGGTAGAGGGTCGGATTTCATGAATTTCATTTTCTAAGCATAGGGACAAAATGGTAATTTATGGAAAAGTTAGGGGCAAAATGGTAATTTTTCCTAGGATGTAAATTGAGTCCAAATAAATATGAGATGTATGAAATTGATGTAAAATTTACTCATATAGATCCAGATAGACCTGTAACAGCCTAGTTTATACCCTAGTCGGAATAGTGGTTTCGGGACCACAAATCTGAGTAAAAAAATTAATATTATTTTCTATGTTTATAGTATGTGAATTGATATGTGTGAAAATTTCGTATGAAAATTTTATCGTTTGTGTGTCGATTTGATAAAAGGATTTAATCACAAAAAATGTAAAAATTGTGTTCTACTTGATGAAGTGTCGAATTGACATGGCTTCTTAAATGAAAGGTCCTTATGTTGTTATTAGACCATTATTAAGGTTAATGGTCATTAATGACCATCCAATAAGTGATTTTTAATTGTTATAAAGTAAGGGTAAAATTGGTAAACTAGTTATTATATGATGATTAATAAAACATAAAGATGAAATTAGTGCTTCATTCATCTTTGTTTTGCTAAAATTGAAGAAAGAAAAGCTAGGGTTCTTGTGTTTTAACATTCGACTACTTCCAAGCTTGATTAAAGGTTCGTTTTTGTTATGTTTTGATAATTTTTATGTTTTTTTATCGTTGTTAAGTGTTCTAGCTAGCCCATGCTTAAATTCATGAAATTGATTATGATTTTGAGTTATGCCATTGTCGATAATGTGAGCTTTGTGAGGTTTGATGATAAAAAAATAAGTGTTGGATGATAGATAAATGTATTTTGTATTGAGATTTTTGATGAATTTGATTATTATGGGCTAAATTATAAAAATAAGAATTTGAATGCGTTTTAAAATATGAAAATATAAGGGCTAATTTGTAAAATGCCCTAAATATGTGTAAATGGATTAAATTGAATGATTTGGTGAATAAAAGAGCTAAATTTGAATGTGTTTTAAAATGTGAAAATATGAAGGCTAATTTGTAAAATGCCCTAAATATGTGTAAATGGATTGAATTGAATGATTTGGTGAATAAAAGAGTTAAATTTGAATGTGTATAGATCAAGAACCAAATAAAATGGAATTAGATCAGGGGAAATTGAAAGTAGTTGAATAGTCGTTCGTTTCCGTTCTTTCCCCTACGAGGTAAGTCTATATACAAATAAATGTGTTTGAATTGAATTATTATTGCTTATATGTTAATGAAATGTGATGAATGGCTATTGGAGCTGAATATGTAAAATCCGAGAAAATTCTGATAATGTGATGACGTCCGAAAAGCCCCGTACGAACCATTTGAATAGTTAGGATACATATGTCATGACATAGGATTCCGATATAAGTTATCGTGTAAGACCACAACTGGGACATTGGCATCGATTTGAGATTTATGTGTAAGATCATGTTTGGGACATAGGCATCGTATATGATTTTGTGTAAGACCCTGTCTGGGATAGAGGCATCGATATTTAATTACATGTAAGACCATGTCTGGGACGTTGGCATTGTACGAGCTTTACGAGCTATCCAAGTATCCTTATTAATACCAAACGGTTCAACGAGTATTCTGAGATATGATTGAATATGTGAATATGTATCCGTTTCAGGTACGTATGAAATGTATTTGAAATTTGGCAATGGAATATAAGTAAATGATAATTTGATATGTGAACTACATGAATATGTGATGTGTTTATAAGTAAGTGATTATGAACAATTGGACTATATGAGAAAATATGCCATATGTGCAAATGAATTGGGAAAAGGTGAAATGAATTTATAACTATGAGATTTGTGATAGTATTTGGCTATGGATTATATGTATTTTATAATGCATATTTACCTTAAATGATAAGTTTATTTGTATAAGGCTTACTAAGCTTTTGAAAGCTTGCTTCGTGTGTTTTTCAATTGTTTTATAGATTAGAAAAGCTACTGGAAGCTCAGGGATCGTCGAGGATTATCACCACTCTACCAAATTATATTTTGGTATCTTTTGTAATTGTGAATATTAAAGTATGGCATGTATAGGCTAGAGAACTTTGATTATGTTTTGAAATTTGTAAATATAGCCATGTGATTTGGCTTGATAATGAATGTGATTATGGAGTGAATTTAGTGCATGCTATGTGATGCAAAATTTGGTATGTTTTGATGTGCTCATGAATGGCCAAAAGAAATGGTCAATTTTTCTAACATCTCGGTTTAGGGCCTAGTTGGAATAGTGGTGCGAGACCACAAATCCGAGGTCTATGTATGAGTTTTTGAGGTTTATGCTATGTTTGCATGTTAGTGTGAAAGTTTCATAAAGCAATTTTGTAAAATTTCGGTTGAATTGCCCAAAAGGACTAAATTGCAAAAGTTGCAAAATGTGAGATTCTAGAAGCTATTTGTGTGAAATAACTTTACAATATTAATTAGAGGTCCTTAAATAGCAATTTACCCAAATTCTAATATTTTGACAAAATTGGGCATGGATGAGTTAAAATAGAAAGTTTATCAAAAATGGCATTTTGGTCATTTAACAATTAAATGATTAAAAAGGAGGAATAGATGACAAAATTCATTCATCTTCTTTTCCAAGGCTGCCGAAATTTTCAAGAGCCATTGTTAGGGCTCTTCAAATTTTTCAAGCTTGCTAGTAAGTGCATCCAAGCCCCATTTTTGATATTCTTCGTATTTTTGAAGTCCTAGTAGCATGAATAAGCTATTTTTAGCTATTTGATGAGCTATATTGAATGTTCAAAAATGTGGCCATGTATGGCATGCATGTATGTTAATGTTTTATGGAAGATTATGAAAGCTTGATATAGTAGAAACATCTTTGTTAAGTGATTTTCCATGAAAATACATGTAGGGACTAGTTTGTGAAAGTTTTAAGCTTGGTCATACATGTGTGATTTAGTGAGAATTGGTGAATGCTTTAGTTGAGTAAGTGATTCGACTAAGCATGAAAGGCTAGAAAGTTGAATAAAAATCACTTTACGAGCCTTGGGGCAAAAGTGTAATTATGAGAAATATTAGGGGTAAAAGAGTAATTTTTCCAAAGTATGAGATAAGTGTCAATTTAGTCAATGTGTATATTGGATAAGCTGATTTATTCATTATGGATCAAGAAAGATGAAGCCTGGATCTAAACCGAGGCAAGAGCAAGGTGGTGGACTAAATTGCATATTTCTATACTTTTGAGTATCGAGGTAAGTCTATGCTTAAACAATGCATTCATACTTACAATTTCTTAATGCTAGCTAGTGTGTAGCATGATTGAGAATGATTGAGAACCTATGTGGGATGAATGTGGTAGAAATTGTGAATGGATGTATGGTTAAGTAAGTAGATATGTGAATGTATGGTGAGAATGCTAAATGGTGGGCTAAGTGCGATACCATCTTAATGCATATTGACGATAAGCTGGCTATGTGCGATGCTATCGTTAGGTATATCGTCTAGTGGGCTACGCGCGAAACAACTATGAATAACTTTATGGTAGGCTAAGTGCGATACTACCTTATTAATTGATTGTGATGGGCTAAGTACAAAACCACCGAGAAATTAGCTGTGTGGATTAGCTGTGTGGTTGTATTATTGAGTTAATTAGCTGTGTGGATGAATTATCGAGATATGATGTTGTGTTGTATATTGTGTAAATGTGATATTGAACGCAGGGGTGCATTTCAATGGTCATGAGTATGTCTCATGATGTGTTGGGAATGTGGTAAGGGATAGAAAGAGTAAGCATAGTTGTACATTATATGTTAGTATGATGCTAATTGTTGTTTAGCTTATACTATGATGCTTAATTGTTTATGTGTAAACTTACTAAGCTCAAAGCTTACTCCTTTTCTTTTCCCTTGTCTTATAGAGTAAAAGTGTTGAATCGAGATACGAGGATCAATTGGAAGATCGCCCACACTATCAACACACTCTGGTACATGAGACTCAATGTTTTGTATATGGCATGTATAGGGGCTAGACAAGTTAGTGAATTTTGTTGTAAATGGCTAAGATGTGTTGGCCTTTAGATGGATAGTCTATTTTGTGTTATGCCATCGTTGTTTGCTACCATATTATATGAAAAGATGTAGTTATCTATGTAAGATTGCACTTTAATTTGAGTTGCTTATGGATGTGTTGAATGAGTGCATGTTATGTATTCTAGAGGGGTGAGAAGAGCTTAGCATATAGCTTTGTTCTTGTCCATGTGGATAGACACACGAGTGTGTGTCTAGGCCATGTGTGACACACGGTCAGCCCATGGGTGTGTGACTTGGTCGTGTGTCCCCTGCATGTTGATCTTTTAAGTCAAAATTGGCCACGAGCTAGCCATACGGGCGTGTGTCTAGACTCTAGGCCGTGTAAGTGAAGTCAGTGTTCACCACAGTTGGAGTGCACGGGCATGTACCCTAGCCGTGGGGCATTGGTAGAATGCTTGAGTTTTTATGCACGGTTTGTGGACATGGGCGTGTGTGACTATACAAGGGCGTGTCTTATCTTACACGGGCGTGTGAGCCCTATATAAAAGAGGAAAATTTTAAGAATCGAAAAGGTTCTGGAATAGTCTCGAGAACCCTCGTGTGTATTAGTGAGGCCTCGTAAGTCGAGAAAGAAGTTACTGAGGTGACTTAAGAGAGTAGTCACGGTGAGCCTAAGTGGTGATCATGAGGTTTTAATACGGTAACTCCTCGGGCCCAGTTTCGGCATAGAACCCAGGTAAGGGGTGTTACAATTTTGGTTAGTTTCATGGTTGATTTGGGAAATTGATATGATGAGAAATTATATTAATTGAAATGGATTAATATGATGTTTGAATACATGTTTTTGATGTGAAGTTGGTACTTTGAATTGGTATGTTTGAGTTGGATTTGTATATGGAAATGAACGATGTTGTTACAGGTCAAATTGTGAATGATTTGGTATGTTTTTTGTTGCCTTTGGGATATGAATTGATGTTTGTTTGATGCTTGTAGGTATGACCCAATTTTGGGTGGCAAACTGGCCTTGCAAATGGCCTATATTTTCCCACATGGTTGAGCATACGGGCGTGTGTCTCGACCATGTCTCTCAAGGTTGCAATTCGAAGCAAGTCAGGATGCCACACGGGCAAGAAGCACGGGCATGTGCTAGACCGTCTGACCCAAGTCAGTGTTTCACATGGGCTTAGACATGGTCCAAGGCACGGCCGTGTGAGGCACACGGTGTAGCCACACAGGTGTGTGCCCTGTTTTGAAAGAACAATTTTCTAAGTCCCGCAAAGTTTCCCTATGAGATCGGTTTAGTCCCGAACCTTCTCTAAAGCATGTTTAAGGTCTCGTAGACCTTCTAAAGGAACTATATGAGTATGAATTGTTATGAAATAATGTTGTATGATTGATGTTGTGAAATGAGCGTAAAATGTTTCGATATGTCCGGTAATGCCTTTTAACCCTAGTCTGGCGACGAATACGGGTTAGGGGTGTTACAAGACCAAATTCAAAGTTAGAACGAGGAAAAAGAGGAAAATGTCGGATTAGTAGATGTTTGTACACGAACCTTTGTCGAGGTAAGTTTGTGTAACTAAATTATGTTTATTTACATGCTTGTTTTGATTGTGATTATGTAAATTGTATAAATGTCATATATATGTGAAAGGATTACATATCCGATCAAGCCCAATAAATAAAAATGCTCTAATTAATTGATAATGCCCGATAAATGTTAAAAGGGTAAACGATGGAAATGTTGCTTTTATGCTTGGAATGGATGTGATTATCATATGAATTATATGGTGTTAAAGATGTATGAAATAATCACATGCCCGATAATGTTTGAAAAATGTTTAAATCTCATTTGAATAAATGAATATTGATGGATAAATGTAATTGCCGAAATGAATAAGGTCCTGCATTTGCTGCAGAATGGATTAGGCTCGGACGAGCAATCCTAATGACTTCATTACAAAAAAGATTTAGCCCGGATGGGTAATCCTGATGTGAGCCCTCTCGAGCATATATTAAGAATTGGATTTAGCCCGGATGGATAATCCAGATCAAGCTCCTTAGAGCATATGTCATAAAAAGGATTTAGCCTGAACTGGTAATCTTGTTGTTTACATGTGTGGCTCGAGAGTGTACTCTATGAGATAGTACCTTATGGGCACCATTGAATATGAATTGATGGATCCTGATTTGTACACCTCGAGTGTACTACTTGTGTATCCATCGATATTTCGAATAAATTCAGCGGGTAAAGTTTTGACAAGAGAAAAGATGAATTTAAAATAATTTGATATGGAATGATACATATGATATGGAAATATGACATGAAAAGAATATTACATAGAATACAAGAAGATGATATTGTATATGGAAATTACTTGATGAGAATGTTTATCCCAGATCATAGACCCGTATACCTTGAATGCACTACTACTTGTGCGACCTTAATACTCAAATAAAATGAGTAAAGTCCTGCCATAAAATGATTGAACTCGAAAAGAATTACTATAAAGCTATACTTGTATTAATAAGAGATGTCTATACACGTTAAATGAATACATGTTGTGGAAAGCATATGTGCATGGGAACTTTATTGTTGTTGAGCCATACATGTCTTGATGTTACTATGGAATATATGACTAACAAGGGAAATAAGGATGTGTGTAGGGCTTGAGATAAAAGTGGTTTAATATGCCTTACTTAGTTACCTCAAATAGGATGAATGGTAAGTTAAGTACCATGTTATATGAACTTACTAAGCATTTTATGCTTACCCTATTTTATTTTCCACTGTTTTAGAGTAAATCAGAAGCTCGTTGGATTGGAAGCTCAGCAGAGATCACTCACACTATCCATCGGCCCATGTCAGTACAATATGGTAAATCAATTACGGTTGTAATGGCATGTATAGGATATGTTGGCCATATTGGCATGTAAATATAAATGATGCTTGTAATCTAGCCATTGGAATGCCTAGTAATGGTTGTTTTCATATACTTGTAATGTTATGCTATGGTAACTATATATTTATGTTAAGTAGTTGATCAAATCATGTTTAACATATGAATTGAACCAAGGTAAGATAGTAAACATGTATGCATGCAACGGAAGGCCATGTTGAATGATGAAATTTGCCTATTTGAATGCTTGGAATGGTTGGGTTGTACTTCGTATATTTTGGTGCAAGAAAATGGTAAATTTGGGTGACAAATGAGGCTAGGAAATGGTTTTATTTTGTCCACATTGGCAGACACATGGGCGTGTGACTAGACCGTGTGTGACACACGGCCTACCCAATGACATGTAGCTAGGCCGTGTGTACCCTACACCTTAAATTCGAGAAAACAGAATGCTCAGAATTGAGCACATGGGCAGAGACAAGGGCGTGTGTCTCAGCCATGTAGGAGACACGACCTAAAACACAGGCGTGTGTCTTGGCAGTGTGAAACCTGCACCTAATTTGAATTAAATTAATTATCCACACAGCATAGCACACGAGCATGTGGCATGGCCGTGTGGCACAAATTAGAGAGCAGCCTAAATCAAACACAGCCTGTAGCATGGGCTTGTTCCAGGGTCACACAGGCGTGTCTCTTGGACCACACGGGCGGGTGAGCCCTGCACCTTAGAAAAATTTTGTAATTTTGCGAAAAATTCATAAAGGTCCCCGATTAAGTCTCAACTCGATTCTAATGCTCGTATTGAGCCTCGAGGGTCCACCTAAGGGACATTACGAATGATCTCGGTTAATGAATAATGATGGACATGATTTATCTGAAAATGTTCTGAATGTGCCAGTAATACTCCATAATCCTGTTCAGGCGACGGACACTGGTTAGGGGTGTTACAATTTAAGTATTATGTTTAATAATAGACGAGATCTGAGCTCGACGAATCGGGTAGAGTTAGGGTGTTACAAAACTCATGTCAAACTAGTGTTTAACAAAAACATTAACCACCACTCCATTCAAGTCAAGATAGAAAGAAATGATTTAAATAATTCATATCAATCCACAAATGGTTTTACAGGCTAATTGATTCAAATGTGTATTCAAAAATAATTTTTTTTAAAGCAATCATATACAAATCCAAAATCAAATTGCAATCGTACATTAAGACAAATCCTTTAAATAAAACATTTAAAAATAAAATAGAGTAGTTTTTTTAAAATATAATATTAAATTACTTTATTTTTTCAACCAAAAGAACCTAAATTCTAAATTGACCATTGAATCCACTTATGAATCTACTCTTTCGAAACACACAAAATATAATTATATATTCAGTCAAGAGTATATATATATAATAAATAATTTTTTACAAACTTATTTAGTATGAAACTTATTTAGATAAATTTAAAATATTATTATGAATGATAAATACGAACAACATTGAAAATCAAATTTCATGATTCTCTTCTTTTTTTTTTCTAGAATTAGTCTTCATCTTCATGATTTCATGCAATGTTCGCTTCCATTATAAATTTATTCTAAAGGTGAAGCTTAAGCTCCTCAATTTATAAGAGAATAAAAAGAAATTAAAGTTGATATTGAACTAATTGATCCCTCTGAAAAAAATTGGAGCAATTTAATATCTATTAATTTTGAAACTAAGTAACTAAGGAAAATTAAGTATTAACCATGGAAATTAACATTTTCCATCAATTTACATAATTTTGATTGATATAATAACAAATTAAACCCTTAACATTTACATATTCTAAAGACCAATATGTACGGTACTTCATTGTATACTATTTTAATATAGGTTTTAGATGTTGATTAAAAAAACTTAATACAAATTGAACTAGCACCACCAATACTCACTGAATATTATATTGTCGGTCGGTTGCATTGGTGAGATATGATAATTTGTGTATTTATATATTTTTTATAAATCCATAACATATAATGATTGTGTTTATTGTTAAATATAATTGTAACATCCTGAGAATGGGCCTATGCATTTTTGATTTAAGTATACGAAATGGCATGTCTTATGTGTTATGAATGTATTATGAACATTTTTGGAAACTTGGAAATGTAAGGAAATGCTTTAGGAATGTTAAGTTTCAAAAAAAAGGAAAGTGAACATTTTTGGAAACTTGGAAATGTAAGGAAATGATTTAGAAATGTTAAGTTTAAAGGAGGCAAACGAACATTTTTGGAAACTTGGAAATGTAAGGAAATGTCTTAGAAATGTAAGAAAATGCTTAAGAAATGTTAAGTTTTAAGTATTAAAAGAGGGAACTGAAGCAAGGTGGTCTTCAGAAAATAAATAGGGGAGTTTTGACATGGAAATGAGCTTGTTAAAGTGGCTTGAAGGCACCACTTAAGGCCCAGGTAAGTGACGCCACAATCAAGGGGGAAGGAGCCTAGGTTCGAGTCACTTGGGGAGCAAATAAAAGAATTTTATTTTGGTGCAAAGAACAGGAGAAGTGGACGGCATTAAGGCTCTATAGGGAGGTGTTTTATTGTTGTTAAAATTCGGCAAATAGATGGATAAATGATGGATTATTATTGATATTTTAATTAAGAGATAAGAGATAATTGAGGGATTAATTCTAATATTGAATAAAGTGATAATTAAAAGATAAAATTATCACATCGGAAGAGTGATGGCCAAGTAAGGGAGTCTTGGCCTAGTAAATTCGGCAATAGGAGGAAAAGAGAGGCAATTCAACATTCTTTCTTTTTCTTTTTTTTTCTCTGTCGAATTCTCTCTGTCATTGTGCTTCTGTCTCTTTTCAATTTTGTTGAAGCCGAATCCCCATTGTAAATCTTCTCCTTCTTCTTTACCTCTCAAAAGCCGAAAGAAAGTAAGCCTCTTGAGACCATAGCCGATTACTCAAGAAAGCCGAAAACAAGATCTTATAGTCGAATATTGCTAAAGGGTTTAAGCAAGGGCTGTCGATTTCTAAGGTAAGGGTAAGATCCCATTCAGTTTCACCCTTTTTCTTTTAAGATTTGCCGAAATCTAGGACTAACCCCATTAATATCTTGTTGCCGAAACTTTGAAGAGATCTTTCAGGATTTGTCCAAGTCGACTATTTCGGGATTTAAGGATCAAGGTAAGCACATCTGATATTCGGCCATAGGCCATTTAATAGTGATTAAGTGTTAGAAATCGATCTAACATGTGGTTATAAGGATTTCGACAGACACCTAAGACAAAAGATCAATTCTGGGATTTAAGATTTGGAAGGTAAGCACATAGGTATGTTCGGCCAAGGCCTGTTTTGATATCTAGATCTATTTCATAATTGTTTGAAAAGTTGAAACTATCATGTGATGTGATTCAATGCTTGGCCGAATGCAAGAAGAGTATAGCAAAGATTTCGGGATTTGGTTAGCAGTGAAATCGACACAAAGGTAGGTTTTAAGTGTACAAATCCTACTAGGATTTGGTTTTATAGCCGAATAGGCTTTATGCTAACATATTAAGGTTGGCCGAATGTAGGAATTGAGATCTAAGGCATTAAATCAAGCTTTTTGGGATTAAGTGAACTGCTAAGTGTATCAGGTGTGTACCCCACACTATCTTTAATAAGATTTATGGCAATATTTAATATGTACAAGTTTATAAGAATATGAATATGGCTAAGGTACCATGCTATGGTACAAAAGTACTCAGGTACGTTTCCTACTTCTACTAGGATTATGAATATATGTTATTTTTAACATGTAAAAAGTGATAAGAATGTGAATTAAGGAATGATATGTATGATATGTATGATATGGGGCATATGGGATATTACGAAAAGGGGAAGTGAATGTGGTGACCTAAGACCACGATATCTGAATGTGGTGACCTAAGACCACGATATTTGAATGTGGTGACCTAAGACCACGATATCTGAATATGGTGTCTCTTGACACAAAATATGTATCTGGTGGCTATGCCACGAATTTTATAAGGGCGATGAGCACGTCGACTGCAGCGACTGCCTTCGATGGTGTGTAGCGGATGGAGGGTTGACTTAGTAGTCCCCACGGTGTGCAGGATGGTACGGGTGATGTGTAGCGGATGGCATCTAGGTTTGGGTTCGGGATGCATCATTATTTTCTATCTGTTATATGAACATGTATGATAATGTATGCCTGATTTATTGAATTTTAGTGTTGGTTACACATTGAGTCTGTTTGACTCACCCCGTTGGGGAACTTTTTCTTCCAGGTGACGATCAGTGATGGACCGGGCCGGCAGAAGCTTAGGGATGGCCATGCTCAGCAAGAAATTCAGTTTATTTGGACTATTTTATTTTAAGTACTTTGGTTTTAATTATTTTTGGGATTTATTAATGTAATAAGGCCATAGTTGGATTACTTTATTTTACTTTCATTTACTATGTATAAATTTTTATCGAGTAAAGTTTAAGTAAATTTATTTTAAAACAAAGCCTAAACGTTTTGTCACCTAAAGAAAAGGCTTTTAATAATAAAAGTAAACTCGTTTTCAACTCAAGCCCAACCCAAAAGCAATCTTTCTTTCAAAACACACATGTTTTTCCTAAGTAACAAAAGAATTTTTAACCGGTTTACATCGAGGAACATACCAGATCCGGTCAAGGCTCGTGGGCCGGGTTTGGGGTGTTTCAATAATAATTCAAATTTTTGTAAGTTCGTAATTTATTCTATATTTCTTTCAAAAAATAATTATATTATATTAATTTTCAGTATATTTCATATAATATTCTATTTGCATTAGTTTCAAATCATAAATCATGATTAAGGCGAACCAAGTTAGGTAAAAGAAAGAGATAAAAAGTATTAATCATGTTGCATTAATATGCAGAGGTTTCTATATTTATATCAGACAGATACCGTCACATATTATCAAAATGTACATTAACTTCAACACCTTGAGAGTTTTGAGCAGCCACGATTCCAAGGATAAACAGCTTCTTGGAGAAGGCGACGGTAGCAAACAAGACCGGAGACCTCTGGATGGGGGATTGTCATAGCTGCATCGATTTGAATCACCTCTTCCATCAGCACTATGCCAATTAGAGTCAAACAAATTAGCCATGTTTTCATGTTTAAGACTCCCATGATTGGTCTTTGGTTTCATTGGAATAATTTTGATATCACCTATTTATAGGGTTTTGGAATGATACCCTATTTTAGAAATTACGTCAAATTAGGTGATATTTTTGATTTTTGATTTTTTTACTTTCTTGTTGTTTAAATTGTACAATCTGTTAATTTTTTATAAAATAAATACATTTTAGAAATTGGACCTGATAATCTAAGGTTTTTTCCTCAATTAGTCGAATATTATGGAATGTGTTTGTGCGTGCACATGTGTGTGTGTTTTGGCAAAAAGAAACATAGTTGAGCTCTAATCTCAATATGATTCAATCTCAATTAGACTACATCTTTCCTATATTACACACTGCATATCACTCAATAAGAAACAAATCTATCATCTGGTGGTTAGGAATGTAAGCAGAGTCTCATTATTCCAAATATAATATACAAATATGTTGTAGTGTACTTCCAAGTAAATAGTTTAGTATGATTTTTTTTTTGTTTATATATAAAAACATATTTATATTTTTTTATTATTACCTCTACCTTCATAAATAATTAGTTTCTAATGCTAGATGTGAAACAAGTGATTTTAGGCATTGTTGAATATTATTAAAAAAGGATAGCATATTAAAGCATTTATGACATATTCATTGAGGAATATAATTTTACTTCATCTAATTAATACAAAGTAGAATTGTTCAAAATAATAAGTAATTAACTTAATTAAAATAAGTAAATTATTTAAATAATTCAAATATAGTACTAATAAAATATTTATAATATTTATTGAAGTATTTATTAAAAATATAAAAATGGACATATTGTAAATTAAACCTTATGTTATTCAATTATTTTCTTAAAAGTAAATAAATTCACCATAATAATGTGTAGATAATATATAATTAATATAAATGTAATTATGTTAGATTATTTCAGATTATAAAAATATATTAATTATTCATAACTTTTTATGTATGAAATATAATGTTACTTATTACAAAAATAATTAAAATTTACTATTTAAAAAAGTAGTATATATTTTTTCTTTTACTATTTGGTTAAGGGAAATAC
Source organism: Gossypium australe (assembly GCA_005393395.2). NCBI lineage: Eukaryota > Viridiplantae > Streptophyta > Magnoliopsida > Malvales > Malvaceae > Gossypium > Gossypium australe. The sequence goes on along the minus strand of CM016620.1, from coordinate 85,776,570 downwards.
AACAATTTAAATAGAGAATAGCTCAATATAAAATTTAACCTTTTCATTTATTATATAAATTCATTTAAAAACTTTTATTACTAAAAATTAGTATTCTTATATAATTATGATAAATTTTAGTATCAAGTAAATTTAAAATTTATTATTTTAGAAAAATTAAAATTCATATTGATAAATATAATAAATTTTATATATAAAAAATATTTAAAATTATAAATCCAGTAACGTAATGAACAACAAAGGCTATAGAATCATTTCAATGTTTCTTTGGACTTGTGTTTTTATATAAATTATAGATAGATGCATTTTTCACTTTGTTAAATTTGTAATTTATCTATACTATTATTTAAGTACGGGCACCAACTCAGTCATGAAAATTATTAAAATAATCTTGCAGATTTTAAATAAATTATATTATTACTTGAACACTATTTTTTTTTCTTTTTCGAGAAAAAACCTATAAAGAAATTGAAAATGTTGAGATTTGAACCCATTCCTCCAGCATTTATAAATCTCTTCTTTACCACTTTAGCTTTATTTTTATATTTGTATACAATAAAATGTTATTACACCAATTGTTTCATACACATTGTTTGTATATATATTAATATTTAAGTGTGTGACTATGTTAGTGCCATGAGACAACTAGACACTAACTTAAATAAGAAAACTACTAAAATAACTTTACATATTTTAAATAATTTATGTTATTACAATGATACTTTTATATTTTCCTCATTAAAATAACTAACAAAAAACTGCAAATCTTAATCTTTGAACTTATATCACCAACATCTATAAAATCCTTTTTTTTACCACTTCAACCAAAATTTTTTTTAGATCTTTTTATACATTTCAATTTGTGTCACAATTCAACTCAATACCAACTAAAGAAAAATGACAATATTGTGATAAACAATTGGAGTACATTTAACTAATTTTTTTTATTCCATATGTATTTACCTTGAAGGAAAGTGCTGGGGATATGTGTTTGATTTCTTCATGAATATGTGTGTGATAGAATTTCTAATATATAAAACCTTGAAGGAAAGTGTTGGGGATCGACCCGTATATGCAACGAGAAAATAAAAGTAAAAGTAGAAAAATATCAAACACACAAATATTTATATGGAAAAATTTCGCCAAGGAAGATGACAGAAAACCACGAGCAAAGGAGACTTCCCTAAACGAGCAAAAATTGAAAGAGTAGAAGATGGAGATAATCTCAACAAATTAACCCTGAACCTCGAAAGAAAAAAGTACTCTAACTCAAACCCGAAATTCCCCAAAACACTCAAAACTCTCTCAATATAAAAAATGATGAAGATGATTAATCTAACATGTAACGCCCAAAGTTTTATGTTTCTGTATCTGTGTAACACCCTAAAAATTCGAGTATCGATATATTGTATGTTTTGGTGTTTAGCTTATGAATGAAAATTTTCTTTTCTTTTTTTTCGTGTTTATTATAGCCTTGAAAAGGGCATAGAATTATTCGGGTATAGAATAATTTTTAGTATTGAGAATTTATTGAAGTGGATCAAGTGACCTTGATACTTAAGTTAATTTAAGTGTCTAAAATTAGCATAAGATGAGTAATTGGCAAGGTGGTGTTGGCACATGAGTAAATGCATGAGGGGAGATGTTCGAATCCCTTGGATAACAATTAGATGACTTTTATTTTTGCACTTGTATGGCAAGTGTCGGTCAAGCAATACTTATGGTAAGGATGGACTTTTTCATTTATTGAAAGTAGACTAAGGGAATAAGGTAAGTACTAACTTAAGGTATGGAATCAAGAAATTTTGGTATGATAAGGGGACATAAGGCTTGGATTAAGGGATGAGGTTTTGGAAACTTTTTAATGGCCTATTGACCATGTATGTGGACGGCATGGGGGGCTAGGGGGGATGGCCGGATTTTGTTGTTGGCTTGGTAAGGTTGGGTGTTGGATGAGCATTTTTCTTTTTGGTCAATTGGTGCTTTCTTATCAAACTTTCTCTCAAAATTTGCTCTCTTCCTAGCCGAATATACCTAAAGCCTTGAGGAAACAATTGCATCTTTTTACCATTTCTCCCTTTTTGACCATTTTAGTCTTAGTTTGATTTCTATCATCAAGTCTTTTCTCTCTTCTTTGTGACCGAAACCATATAGCCATTTAGACCATTTCTTTTCTTCTCTTTTTCTTCATCATTGCCGATTACACTTTTGATCTCAAAGCTCTTTTGTTTCATCTTTATTTATTTTCTCTCCTCCCTATTCTCTTTTCCTTTCATGGCCGAATATTGATAACCATTCACATACCCGAAGTTTATTTTTTTCTATTATACCATAGCCAAATCTCCTATTCTTCTTTAATCTTGATTTCAATCATTTTTCATTAAACCTTGGTTAATCGTAAGATAGGGGAGGGCCGAACTATCATCTTGTCAAGTCATCTTGATAGTTAATCAAGTTGGGATCATTTTAGCAAGGTAAGAATGAAACTCTTCAAGGATTATTGATCACTTTCGTTTTTTTTATCATGGACTATCACTGGGATTTGTTATAATCGAAAGTTTTACGTATAGGAATCCTTTGGAAATCACTTGGGATTTTAAGGTAAACCGAGTTTGTTCTTTTAAGACATTAGTATTAAATTTTGATTTATATTAGGACTAATACTCTTTTGTTAAAGGAGGCGAACAAGATAGGGACGAAAAGAGTTGTTAATAGTGTTCGGAAGAGGGGCGGTTCTGTTAATCCCCCTAAATTCAAGAGAAGGGCTGTTTCGGGAATCCGAGATTTTCCACCGGGTTATGGACCCACATCCGAGGAGAATCGATTATTCGAAGTCGTTCGTACTTCCGAACCTTTGTTTGTTCGTGGTTTTTCATCGGTTAACGAACCATCAATCGGGGAGAAACCGTATATAGAAGTGGTTCGAAATTCTGAGGGTAAAGATTTAGATCGTTTATCAATAGTGTAGTTTTTATTAAATATTAGTGTTCTAATTTATTGTGATACGTTTAGGTATCGACGAGCGGGAAAGTCTAGTTCTCACAGTAACCAGGTGTGTAACTTCACACTTATCTCTCGGGTTAGATACTAAACCGTAAGTATTGGGATAAAATCGTAAAGAGGGCAAAATTAGAAAAAAAATACGTAGTGATTAACACTTTTGTTAAATTGGGCCGAAAAACTGCTAGATTGTTAAATTGGGCCGAAAAACTGCTAGATCGTTAAATTGGGCCGAAAAACTGCTAGATTGCTAAATGGGCTAATTGCTATTTTGTCTTGTGGGCCAAAATAAAAACTTGAACTATAGACTTACATGTATTATGGGCTTTCTGTTAAATTATCATATGGATATATATATTTATTGTTATGCATACATGTTAGCATGGGTTGGGATATGTGATGAAGAGAAGAAAGGCTTGTTGCCAAAAATCTAGTTCGGTGGCTCTGCCACAAATTTTTAATGGCTTAATGCCTCTAGTTCGGTGACTTTGTCACAATCTAGTTCGGTGGTGCACCACAATATTATTTAAAAAGGCTTTATGCCTACGATTGGTGTGTTGGCGGGGTGGGTTGACTTGATCCCCACAGGTGTGTTGGTTGGTACGGGAGGTGTGTAGCGGATGGAAATTAGGTTTGGTTGGGAAATTTCATTTTACATGCATTTCATTTATTATATTGCTAAATCCGTAAATGGGCTCAAGCCTAAAATAATGTCTTGATGATCTGGCCCAATGAATGCGGTAAGTGAGTTACACACTGAGTTCTGAGTAACTCACTCTGTTTAATTATCCATCTTAGGTAATGGCAATTGACAGAGGCTTGGGCCGAGGATGACTTCGTGGAGGCCATACTGGGGACATGGGTTTTATAAACTATGAACTTTTATTAAATGATTTCTTTTAATTACTATTTTGGGTATGATGTAATAAGGCCTTTGTTAATATTTTTATGGATTTTTATGTGTGGATGGATTTAATTTTGTTTTTAAGACACTTAATATGGGCTTATGTTAATTCTATAAGGTTTTCTTAAAAATTTGTTTTAAAACAGTTGAGATACTTTAACTATTCTTGATTTCAAATTCTTCTGAACTCTTTAAAAACTACTTAAAGGTTTTTGATAATTATATACTAAATGATAAGATTCCAAACTAGTATTTCTCAATTCATCGATTTTAAATCATTTTTTTAATTTTTATTTACTTCACTTTCAAAAGGTTTTATAGAACTGTTTTACCTAAATCATTAGAGAATTAAATGGATGTTGATCTGTGTGACAAACCAAATCTCGTCTTAACGCGTAGACCTAGTTTGGGGTGTTACATTTAATGGTATCAGAGCCAGTTTCAAAACTCGGCTGTGGTTGGGTTCAACAAATAACTTCCGTATGAAATTATTTTAATTATGTTCTAAAGTTAGTATGGCACCACAAGCATCTGGCACCAAGTTAAGTAAGTATTCATTACTGAATGATTATTATGATGATATGATCATAGAAACACTCTAGATCTTCTAGTTTTAGATGTTGAAAATCGTAGAGATTGAGACTATAGGATGTGTTGCGAAGAACAACTTTATCTCTTGAATCTCATAAAATATCATTAATAAACACTGAAATAGTATTCTGATTCATATAAAACTTGTAATCAGATTAAATCGAATTAGTCATTATGAGTACTAGAGGACGTGGTCGTGGAGGCGGTAGACGTGGTCGTGGTAGAGGACGAGGTGTTAGAGGTGCAACTGAAGCGCCGGGTCATATGCCGGAAATGGATGCACCAGCGTCACTCGAGAGTGAGACGGGATCACATGATCATATGGAAGAAGATAATGCTTTGACACGAGCAATGTTGCGAGTCCTTGAAAGGGTCACTGGAACTAGAGCTGGGCCAACAGCTCGAGGGTCGATATCGGAACGACTTAAGTCAAGTGGTGCAGAAGTTTTTAGAGGTGTCTCCAGTGTAGCTCCGAATGTGGCAGAATATTGGCTCGAAGCTGTGGAGCGGATTATGGATGATCTGGAATGCACCGTCGAGCAGAAACTGAGAGGAGCCGTGTCCTTGCTAAGAGACGAGGTGTATCAATGGTGGCTTACTGTTCGAGAAGGCACCGAGGCTGCACTGATTATTTGGGAATTCTTTAAACCTGCCTTTCAGGGGAAATATGTAGGAACAAGTTATGTGGATGCCCGAAGGAAGGAATTTTTGAATCTGATTCAAGGAAATAAGACGGTGGTAGCGTATGAGGCTGAGTTTTTACGCTTGAGTCGCTATGCTCGGACAATAGTGCCAACGGATCATGAGCGTTGTGTACGCTTTGAAGATGGGTTGAATGATGAGTTGCGGGTTCTGATAGCCCCACAACAAGTTAGAACTTTTGCCACACTTGTGGAGAAAGCCAAGATAGCCGAAGAGGCTAAGAGCTCAGAACGTCAAAATTGGGAAAGAGTTAGAGGCAAGAGGGATATAAAGTATTCGGGTTCTTCAAAAAGGTTTCAAAATAGGCCTCGAAATGATGAGCCAGCTCAAGGTAGAGCACCTGTAGCTATTAATCAGAGTCGAGATTGTACTGAATGTGGGAAACGGCATTCCGGAGAGTGCTGGAGGAAAACGGGTGCTTGTTATAAATGTGGTTCAATGGATCATCAATATAGGAATTGCCCTCGATGAATGGATACGACTCAGGAAGTTCGTATTACTGATGCACAGCCGGCAAGAGGAACTCAGCAGCCACCGAGAGGCCGTGGACCAGGTCGTGGTGGTAATGGGGCTGGACGTGGTCAAGGTGCACCGGGTCGAGGCAATGGTTCTAGAGGTAACACGGATGCAAGACAGCCAGGATTAGTCTATGCAGTTAGATGCCGCGAGGATGGCAATGCACCTGATGTAATAACTGGTACGTTCTTCATCTTTGATGTACCTGTTACTGCTTTGATAGATATTGGTTCTACCCACTCGTATGTTGCTAGCGCCATATCTGGAAACTTGAATTTAGAATCTGAAATTTTCGATAGTGAGATGATGGTAATTAGTCCTTTAGGACAGTCGGTAATTGTAAATAAACTGTTTAGAGAAGTGCCCTTAGAAATTCAAGGAGAAATATTTTTGGCGAATTTGATGGAATTGCCTTTCGGCGAGTTCCATCTCATTCTGGGCATGGATTGGTTGGTTAAGCACCGGGGGCATTTGGATTATGCTGAAAAGCAGATGTCAATAAGAACTTCGGATGATAAGGAAGTAGTAATGATAGGCGAACGAAGGAATTACTTGGCAAATGTGGTATCTGCGTTTAAGGCAGTAAAGTTGGTGCGGAAAGGGTATGGAGCATTCCTAGCTTTTATTAGTGCTTTGGATGCCAAAGAGTTATCAGTGGAAGATGTGAGAACGGTGAAGGAATTTCCAGATGTATTTCCCGAAGAACTTCCTGGTATACCTCCAGATCGGGAAGTAGAATTTGGTATTGAGCTTTTGCCCGAAACGGCTCTAGTGTCCATTGCTCCTTATAGAATGGCACCGAAGGAGTTGGCGAAGCTTAACGCTCAAATTCAAGAATTGCTGGGTCGGGGTTTTATTCGACCGAGTGTGTCTCCGTGGGGAGCACCAGTTTTGTTCGTTAAGAAGAAGGATGGGTCGATGCGTATGTGTATTGACTACAGGCAATTGAATAAATTGACGATCAAGAATAGGTATCCTTTGCCGAGAATTGATGACCTGTTTGACCAATTGAAAGGAGCTTCAGTTTTCTCCAAAATTGATTTGAGATCCGGTTATCACCAACTTAAGGTGAAAGAAGCAGATATTCATAAGACGGCATTCCGAACTCGTTATGGACATTATGAGTTTTTGGTGATGCCGTTTGGGTTGACCAATGCACCAGCCGCATTAATGGACATGATGTATCGGGTCTTTCAACCATATTTAGACCGGTTTGTGGTAGTGTTCATAGATGACATTTTGGTATATTCAAGGAATGAAGGGGAGCATGACACGCATTTGCGTATAGTATTGCAGTTACTTCGGGATAAGCAACTTTATGCCAAATTCAGTAAATGTGAATTCTGGTTAAGGGAAGTGACTTTCTTGGGTCATGTGGTATCAGCCGAAGGAATAAGGGTGGATCCTCGAAAAATTGAGGCTGTACTGGATTGGAAACCACCAAAGTCGGTAGCTAAGATTCGGAGTTTCTTGGGTTTAGCTGGTTATTATAGACGCTTTGTTGAGGGGTTTTCGTTGATTGCTGCACCCCTAACTAAACTGTTGCGAAAGGGAGTACCGTATGTATGGACTGAAAAACATCAAGAGAGTTTTGAGAAATTGAAGAAGATTCTGACGGAAGCACCAGTTTTGATTCAGCCTGAGGCTGGAAAAGAATTTATCGTTTATTGTGATGCGTCTCACACGGGTTTGGGTTGTGTGTTGATGCAAAATGGAAAGGTGGTGGCTTATGCTTCTCGTCAGCTGAGACCGCACGAAGTAAACTACCCTACGCATGACTTGAAGTTAGCTGCAGTAGTGTTTGCTTTAAAGATTTGGAGGCACTATCTCTACGGTGAGAAGTCTATCATCTATACGGATCACAAGAGTCTTAAGTATCTTCTTACTCAGAAGGAGTTAAAATTGAGACAAATAAGATGGGTAGAATTGTTAAAGGATTATGATTTCTCAATCGAGTATCATCCTGGAAAGGCTAATGTGGTAGCTGACGCGTTAAGTCGTAAGGTGGTATTTGATTTGAGAGCAATGTTTGCTCATTTGAGTTTGTATGAGGATGGTAGTCTGTTAGTAGAACTTCAGGTGAAGCCTCTGTGGCTAGCACAAATCAAGGAAAAGTAGATATCAGATAAAAAGTTGGGACCCTTAATTCAGCAAGTTGAGAGTGGTGAAATAAGGGATTTTGGTATAAACAAGAATGGAGTGTTGTGTTTTCGTGGAAGAGTTTGTATGCCTAAGGACTCAGATTTGAGACAAATGATTCTACGGGAGGCGTATAGTAGCCCTTATGCTATGCACCCCGGAGGAAATAAGATGTATCGAGATCTCCGTGAACGGTTTTGGTGGCCACGGTTGAAGCGTGAGATTTCTGAGTCTGTGGGAAAATGTTTGACTTGTCAACAAGTGAAGGCTGAGCATCAATTGCCGTCAGGTTTATTACAATCGGTAAAGATTCCCCTTTGTAAATGGGAGCGGATAACAATGGATTTTGTTAGTGGGTTGCCTTTAACACCTACTAAGAAAAATTCTGTATGGGTAGTAGTTGATCGATTGACGAAGACTGCTCATTTTCTTCCAGTTCGTACGGATTACTCATTACAGAAATTGACTAAGCTGTATGTATCTGAAATCGTGAGGTTGCATGGGGTACCAGTGTCTATTATATCAGACAGTGATTCTAGATTTACATCACGATTTTGGAAAGCTCTGCATGAAGCTTTGGGAACAAAGTTAAACTTCAGTACGGCTTTCATCCTCAGTCAGATGGTCAGTCGGAAAGAGTAATTCGGATTTTGGAAGACATGTTAAGAGGTTGTGCAATTGACTTCAGAGGTAGTTGGGAAGATTTTCTACCGCTGGCGGAATTTGTGTATAATAATAGCTATCAGTCTAGCATTCAGATGGCACCCTACGAGGCATTGTATGGTCGTAGGTGTCGTACTCCTACTTGTTGGACTGAATTGGGCGAAAGGCAGATGTTGGGTCCTGAGTTGATATCTGAGACGGAGGAAAAGGTAAAAGTTATTCGAGCACGGTTAAAGGAAGCTTTGGATAGACAGAAGTCGTATGCAGACTTGAAGCGTAAGAATATCGAGTTTGCAGTGGGGGAACAGGTCTTTCTGAAGGTCTCACCTTGGAAGAAAATTTTCAGATTTGGAAAGAAGGGCAAGTTGAGCCTTAGGTTCATTGGACCATATCGTGTGATGAAGCGTGTTGGTCCAGTGGCCTATCAGATTGAATTACCTCCGGAGTTGAGTCAAATTCATAATGTTTTCCATGTTTTCATGCTGAGGCGCTATAGATCGGATCCGTCTCACATAGTACCGGTAGAAGAAGTGGAATTAAGGCCAGACTTGTCTTTTGAGGAGGAATCAGTGGAAATTTTAGACCGAGATGTTAAAGTACTAAGAAAGAAGACCGTGTCGTTGGTCAAGGTTTTATGGCGTAATCACGGAGCAGAGGAAGCTACGTGGGAGCCTGAGGATGGGATTCAGCAACAATATCCTCACCTCTTTTAACCAGGTAAATTTCGAGGACGAAATTTTCTTTAAGGAGGGTAGAGTTGTAACACCCTAAAAATCCGAGTATCGATATATTGTATGTTTTGGTGTTTAGCTTATGAATGAAAATTTTCTTTTCTTTTTTTTCGTGTTTATTATAGCCTTGAAAAGGGCATAGAATTATTCGGGTATAGAATAATTTTTAGTATTGAGAATTTATTGAAGTGGATCAAGTGACCCTAATACTTAAGTTAATTTAAGTGTCTAAAATTAGCATAAGATGAGTAATTGGCAAGGTGGTGTTGGCGCATGAGTAAATACATGAGGGGAGATGTTTGAATCCCTTGGATAGCAATTAGATGACTTTTATTTTTGCACTTGTATGGCAAGTGTCGGTCAAGCAATACTTATGGTAAGGATGGACTTTTTCATTTATGGAAAGTAGACTAAGGGAATAAGGTAAGTACTAACTTAAGGTATGGAATCAAGAAATTTTGGTATGATAAGGGGACATAAGGCTTGGATTAAGGGATAAGGTTTTGGAAACTCTTTAATGGCCTATTGACCATGTATGTGGACGGCATGGGGGGCTAGGGGGAATGGCCGGATTTTGTTGTTGGCTTGGTAAGGTTGGGTGTTGGATGAGCATTTTTCTTTTTGGTCAATTGGTGTTTTCTTATCAAACTTTCTCCCAAAATTTGCTCTCTTCCTAGCCGAATATACCTAAAGCCTTGAGGAAACAATTGCATCTTTTTACCATTTCTCCCTTTTTGACCATTTTGGTCTTAGTTTGATTTCTATCATCAAGTCTTTTCTCTCTTCTTTGTGACCGAAACCATATAGCCATTTAGACCATTTCTTTTCTTCTCTTTTTCTTCATCATTGCCGATTACACTTTTGATCTCAAAGCTCTTTTGTTTTATCTTTATTTATTTTCTCTCCTCCCTATTCTCTTTTCCTTTCATGGCCGAATATTGATAACCATTCACATAGTCGAAGTTTATTTTTTTCTATTATACCATAGCCAAATCTCCTATTCTTCTTTAATCTTGATTTCAATCATTTTTCATTAAACCTTGGTTAATCGAAAGATAGAGGAGGGCCGAACTATCGTCTTGTCAAGTCATCTTGATAGTTAATCAAGTTGGGATCATTTTAGCAAGGTAAGAATGAAACTCTTCAAGGATTATTGATCACTTTCGTTTTTTTTATCATGGACTATCACTGGGATTTGTTATAATCGAAAGTTTTACGTATAGGAGTCCTTTGGAAATCACTTGGGATTTTTAGGTAAACCGAGTTTGTTCTTTTAAGACATTAGTATTAAATTCCGATTTATATTAGGACTAATACTCTTTTGTTAAAGGAGGTGAGCAAGATAGGGACGAAAAGAGTTGTTAATAGTGTTCGGAAGAGGGGCGGTTCTGTTAATCCCCCTAAATTCAAGAGAAGGGCTGTTTTGGGAATCCGAGATATTCCACCGGGTTGTGGACCCACATCTGAGGAGAATCGATTATTTGAAGTCGTTCGTACTTCCGAACCTTTGTTTGTTCGTGGTTTTTCATCGGTTAACGAACCATCAATCGGGGAGAAACCGTATATAGAAGTGGTTCGAAATTCTGAGGGTAAAGATTTAGATCGTTTATCAATAGTGTAGTTTTTATTAAATATTAGTGTTCTAATTTATTGTGATACGTTTAGGTATCGACGAGTGGGAAAGTCTAGTTCTCACAGTAACCAGGTGTGTAACTTCACACTTATCTCTCGGGTTAGATACGAAACCGTAAGTATTGGGATAAAATCGTAAAGAGGGCAAAATTAGAAAAAAAAATACGTAGTAATTAACACTTTTGTTAAATTGGGCCGAAAAACTGCTAGATTGTTAAATTGGGCCGAAAAACTGCTAGATTGTTAAATTGGGCCGAAAAACTGCTAGATTGTTAAATTGGACCGAAAAGCTGTTAGATCGTTAAATTGGGCCGAAAAACTGCTAGGTCGTTAAATTGGGTCGAAAAACTGCTAGAACGGTAAATTGGGCCGAAAAACTGCTAGATTGCTAAATGGGCTAATTGCTATTTTGTCTTGTGGGCCAAAATAAAAACTTGAAATATAGACTTACATGTATTATGGGCTTTCTGTTAAATTATCATATGGATATATATATTTATTGTTATGCATACATGTTAGCATGGGTTGGGATATGTGATGAAGAGAAGAAAGGCCTGTTGCCAAAAATCTAGTTCGGTGGCTCTGCCACAAATTTTTAATGGCTTAATGCCTCTAGTTCGGTGACTTTGTCACAATCTAGTTCGATGGTGCACCACAATATTATTTAAAATGGCTTTATGCCTACGATTGGTGTGTTGGCGGGGTGGGTTGACTTGATCCCCACAGGTGTGTTGGTTGGTACGGGAGGTGTGTAGCGGATGGAAATTAGGTTTGGTTGGGAAATTTCATTTTACATGCATTTTATTTATTATATTGCTAAATCCGTAAATGGGCTCAAGCCCAAAATAATGTCTTGATGATCTGGCCCAATGAATGCGGTAAGTGAGTTACACACTGAGTTCCAAGTAACTCACTCTGTTTAATTTTCCATCTCAGGTAATGGCAATTGACGGAGGCTTGGGCCGAGGATGACTTCGTGGAGGCCATACTGCGGACATGGGTTTTATAAACTATGAACTTTTATTAAGTGATTTCTTTTAATTACTATTTTGGGTATGATGTAATAAGGCCTTTATTAATATTTTTATGGATTTTTATGTGTGGGTGGATTTAATTTTGTTTTCAAGACACTTAATATGGGCTTATGTTAATTCTATAAGGTTTTCTTAAAAATTTGTTTTAAAACAGTTGAGATACTTTAACTATTCTTGATTTCAAATTCTTCTGAACTCTTTAAAAACTACTTAAAGGTTTTTGATAATTAAATACTGAATGATAAGATTCCAAACTAGTATTTCTCAATTCATCGATTTTAAATCATTTTTTTTATTTTTATTTACTTCACTTTCAAAAGGTTTTATAGAACTGTTTTACCTAAATCATTAGAGAATTAAATGGATGTCGATCTGTGTGACAAACCAAATCTCGTCTTAACGCGTAGACCTGGTTTGGGGTGTTACAATCTGTGAATACTTGACACAAATATATGTCTGCTTTAGTGGTTAAGTGATTTGGGTGTGTATGAGAGGTCTTGAGTTCAAGCCTTGGCTTTAGCAAATTTTGGTTTTTTTTTTTTTGTCTGACTTGAGCCCTATCCTTGCTCAATAGGCTTATATTTAATTATTCACAAAACCATATCGAAATGAGCTTGTTGGTTCAAATGGTAAGGGAGTTGGTGTGTTGGAAGTCCTGTGTTCAAATCCCTGCGTGAACGTGGGTGATATTTTTGCTCGATTTTGTGTCAGTGTTTCGGTGCAATGTAAATTTTGAGAAGTTGGGTATTAGTAGGTTAGTGGGCAGAAATCTGAGGGATTTGAGGGTTGTCAACATGTCTGGGTTATCTTATTTTCTTTTCTTTTCTTTTCGAAAATCCCTCTCCTCCTGAAGTTCTATTTCCCCCATCCCTCTGCCAAATTTCCCTTGGAACTTTTCCTCTTCCTTTTTCCTTTTTGTTTCCCTAATTCATCTTTTCTTTTAGTAGCGTGAATTACACTTGTGCGGGTACGGTAAGTTTTCTATTTCTGTTTGTAGTAGTTATGTAAGGAACAATTAAGAATCTGATTTCTACTACAATTGATGGTGTAGGCGAAGGTTTCAAGCAGTGAATTTCGTTCTTTGGTTTAACAAGTGTTAACGAAGGTTTTTTGTCGGTGGTAAGTCGAGTTTCTATTAGTTCATTATTGTCGGAATCCGTTAAATCAATTGCTAAATCGATGTTGGATATTCTGGTTTTAGGTTTCAATAAGCTCGGGAGTGTTCTCGCTGTGAAACTGTACCAGGTCTGTACCCGAACATAGAAAAATGATCGTCGAAAAAAGCCGAAAAACCTTACTGTCGACGTCACACAGGCGTACAGTCACCCGTGTGGTAGGCTGTGTGCGAGAGCACGGCTATGAGGTCGACGAAGGCATGGCCGTGCATAGTACACGGCCGTGTGGTGGATCGGAGTGTGGCCGTGTGATCCATACGGGCTTAACGAAATTGAGCCGTGTGGGCCACACAGGCAGTCCATAGGGGCGTGTTGGTTTCCGGGCCAGGCCGTGTGATCCACACGGGGCAGGCCAATTTAGGCATGTGGGCCACACGGACAAGCCACACGGACGTGTGGGCCCATTTATCTGAGTTTTTTCCTAGGGTTATACGGGTTGTCCAAACGATTGTTGGCCTACTATAGGGACGGTAAGGGCTAAATAAACCCTAAACTGGATGATCTAATTGTTTGATATACTAATCTGATTAGGATACTGATGCACGCCTACTTGCACTATTATCTGCATATATGTTTTTTATGTACGCTTATATGTAAGCATTCGAGCATGTTAGACTGTTTATCTGTATTTGTATATCTATGTATCTGATATTGGGGATGGGATGATTCTGAAAGGCAATTTATGTCTATTATCTGGCAGCATGGTTGCCTTATATTTGTTATGTCCCGCATTGGTACAACATGGTGTGTAGGGCTGGGTGGGTGTTTTAAACCCCACATGGTGTGCAGAGATGGTCGGAGATGGTGTGTAGAGGATGGGGGTAGGATATCTAATTTTTGAGTCTGATTTGCACATCTGTATCTGTATCTGTGATGGGCTTAAGCCCGAATCTGTACCTGACTGATTTTAATTTTCTGGTTGTGTGCATGCTTAATTCTGTGGCGTTACATATTGAGTTTACGTAAACTCACTCTTTTTTGTTTATTCTGAACAGGTAATCCACAGTCTTAGGTGGATCAGTGCTGCGGAGACCCTCGGTGACCATCTGTTCGAACTGATTATAGTTACGATATAATTTTTATATTCTGGCCTATTTTGGCTTTTTGTAATTGGTCTTTTCAGACTGTTTTCTTTGAATTTGGGTTAGACTGCGATTTTATGGTTTCATAACTGCAAAATGTGATATAACTCAAATTTTACCAAAAGCAGGGTTTTTCTAAGATTTTAAACAGTTTTCTAAACACAACGATTTTTAAAGCTTCCGCTGCAAATACGTCTTACCTCTAAGTGACTAAATGAATGAGTGCTTTGAAATTGATAATAGCGACAAGGGCTAATGGACTGGTATGGTTTTTAACTTAACGACAGCGATTTTCAACCCCATTTCATGTGACATTTCTGGATTCGGCTATAACGTCTAGGTTGGGTTTAGGGTGTTACATTTAGTGGTATCAAAGTCAGGCTGCAAAACTCAGCTGTGAATTTTGGGTTCCAAAATTTGGTTTTAAAGAATTGGTTTTCAAATGTTTTAAACACTCTGATTGAGTATGTGGTACACTGAGTCTCCAGCGCCGATTCTGTAAGTTTTCTGAAACTTAGATGGATTATTCTGAAAACCTGTAGATAGTTACTTTGAAAACACTATTAGTCAGTACTCTATGAAACTGTAGTGAAACATTTAGAGATTGAAACATCCTAAATACTCTGAACTTCTGAAACTTACTGCATAAAACGTTTTTAAATTGAAATTGATGCATAAAATTCTTAATGTAAATAAAACTTTGAAATTACAATGAGCGCACGAGGTATCTGTGGACGTGGTACTCGAGGCCAAGGTAGAGGTCATAGGGGGGCTCGAGCTGAGTCCTCATCTCTGGGCAGCATGCCAAATCCAAACACTAGTGAGACATCTGTGTCACCTATTATTGAGATAGGGTCTTAGAGTCGTTCTGCAGGGGACGGCGCACTGTCCCAAGCCATGCTGAGGATATAAGAGAGGGTCGTTGGGCCCAATACTGGATCTGGGGGCTGAGGGTCGATAACTGAACGACTCCATCCAATAGAGCTGAGTTATTTAGGGGTGTCATAGGAGTCGCCCCTAACATGGCTGAGTACTGGTTGGAAGCCACCGAGAAAATTATGGATGATCTGGACTGTACCCCTGAGCAGAAATTAAAGGGTGCAGTTTCCTTGCTTTGCGAAGAAGCATACCAGTGGTGGTTAATGGTTAAGGAGGGCACTTAGCCTGACCGCCTGACTTAGGAATTCTTTAAGACTGCATTATATATGGGAGCTAGCTACATAGATTCTGACCGACAAGAGTTTTTGAATCTCATGCAAGGTGACTGATGTAACACCCCAAACCTGGCCCAGACGTTATGGGCTAATCTGGTGATATCACATTGAAGTGTTTTTCGAAAACATAGTTTCTTTGGAAAATCCATGCTCATTATTAAATCTCGTTTATGAATCTTAAAAGAAATTTAGGGTATCTTGATCTTTTAAAAACTCAAGTTGTTTTTAGCAGAACGTTGATCATATTAGTTTGTTACTATACTTTAAAGCCATGTTTGATGCGGAAGCTTTTATAGTATATTACGAAAACGTAGTGTTTTGGAAAAAAAATATCTTTTGACAAACCACGTCCTACTACTACTCAAATGTGAATTGAAATAAATAAAATCCCTCAATTTAAAAGTTAAAATTTAAAGAGGCCTTATTACAAAACAAATACCCAAATTAAATTTATTGGAAATAAAACTCAAATATAAAAATAGGTGCGGTTGTGTGGCCACCTCCAAATCCCTCGCAGCACTGATCCGCCTAAGACTGGGGATTACCTGTATAGATAAACAGAATTGTGAGTTTACGAAAACTCAGTGTGTAATAATATAAGCAAAATGGCCAATCAGGCCGTAAACAAGTACAGTCTGGCCTAACCCAAATCAATAACAGTTCAGTTCAATTGGGCCTTAGCCCATTACAGTATCAGTATCAATGTGGGCCTTAGCCCATTTCAGTGACAATAACAGTTTAGGCATGCAATCATAAATCCTACCCAACCAGCCTCTACACTCCACTCCGTCCAGCCCAACACTCCATGTGGGGATAAAATCACCCACACATCCCTGCACTCCAAAATTAGCACCGGTTGCGGCACTAAACAGTATCTGCAGTAGGGCTGCCAGTACAGTACACTTCCTCCAATCATAATAACACCATCCCATGCAACATATCACACATGGATGCAACATATATATATATATATCATGGCATGCTCATATACAGTCATACATAACATAGGGGCATAATAGTCACTTTACCATTGGGGCATAACAATCATTTGATCAGTTTGGGGTCTAGGTATACTTACCGACCCATCATTAGGTCCATAGGCGTCTAGGGCGACCCATGCATCCTTAACCGTCAAACAGTGAAAATGGGCCAAAGGCCCATAATGCGGGCCCATGTGGACCCACACGCTCGTGTGGCCCACATAGCCCAGAAATGGACTCGATCATGTAATTTATACATCTTGGTCCAATATTCTCCATACGTTTGTGCGGTTTAACCGTGTGGGACCCACAAGTCCGTTAGGCCCACATGGCCCATTTTGGCCCAACATGGCCCAAAACGGCCTAAGACCACGAAATCGCTCATGGTGGCCTCGATAGACTAACACCCATGTTTTATGCGTTCAGATTACCACACGAGCAAGCATACGCTCGTGTAGCGTCAATTGTCATACTTTTCTGGCTTTTGCTGATTTACGATTTGGGCGGTGTTTGCACACCTGGTTTCGATTCGTCATGAACAGTCGCTCAAGCACTCACCAACCTATAATTGGTTAATCAACACCACCATCAGTCCCCCTTTATGGTTAAAAAGAAACCCGAAACCAACAATCCATTCATAGAATAGAGTATCGTTACCTTTAATCGAACCACGGTGATTCCCACTAATCTTAGTCTTTAGCGATTGATTAGGAGTTCCCTGAGTCCTTCCATAACTGCCATACAATTGTTATCAGTTACCACTTAAGACAGAAGAAGAAAGGGAATAATGATTCATCTATAGCTCTTACCAAAAGAGAGTAAGAGCACAGATTAGTAAAAGGATTCGACACTAGCACAGCCCCTCACCCTCGATTTAAAGCTGTCAAAAATAGTTAAACAAACTGCACTTTAGTAACTCAAAAGTCGAAACTTCAAGTTCCATACTCACTTACTGAAAAGAAAGGAGCAAAGTCAATTAACAGAGGTAGAGGAATCGTTTCAACAGTTATCAAAACTGGAAATTAGTAGCACAACACTAGAGGGAGAGAAAGAAGAGAATCGGTTTAGGGGAGAAGAGAGAAAAGAAATTGAATGAGGCAAATAAGGTATATAAGGCCAACACAGTGCCAATTGGAAGAGGCAATATTCGGCCAACACAGAGAAAGAAGAGAAGAAGAGATGAAAAGAAAAGAAAAGGTGTATTCGGTCAAAGAGAAAGGTTGTCAAAAAGTGAAAGAGAAGAATGTGCAAACACCCTTACCACATTCGGCTTCCAGCAAAAGAGAGAAAAAATACTAAAGGGAAAAAAAAATGAGGCATACCACTCTTAGCCGGATTCTTGAATGCCCAGAGTCCACTTTCGACACAACATTCCCTCTCCCCTCATCCCTTGATTTTCTCCTAAAATCCCTCCTCAAATCTCTCCACCGACCACACCTCCCCTCAACCACTCAATATGATTTCTCCTCAACCACTTCATTGTTTCAGTCAAACTCCAACACCTCCACGGCACAACAGTAAAATAAACTCTCCCTTGCCCTCAGCAAGATTTGAACCTTAGACCACTTGCATAGGTAACACGCCACTTACCCCCTAGACCAGCAAGCTCCTTATGTCATGCTTTACCCACAATAATTTAAAAGCCTACTAACTGTAGCAATGGTTTATTCCCTAAAAATAAAACTTTTTGCACAAGCCTAGGCTTGAACCCAAGACTGTTCAAACACTCCCAAACACACCCAAATCACTTAGTCACGGAAGCAAACAAGTTGTTGAGCTAAAAACATGCAAAGATAAGTACTCAGATTTTTAGGGCATTACAACTCTACCCCCTAAAAGAAAATTTCAACCTCAAAATTTACCTGATCAAAACAGATGACGGTATTGTTAACGCATAGCCTCTTTGGGTTCCCACGTAGCCTTCTCTGAGCTGTGATTGCGCCAAAGTACCTTGACTAGTGCGATAGACTTCTTCCTCAGAACTTTCACATCACAATCTAAAATCTGAACTGGTTCTTGCTCAAAAGTCAGGTCCGGTCTAACCTCAATCTCTTCAGTTGAAATCATGTCTGTGGGATCAGAGTGATAACGCCTCAGCATAGAGACGTGGAACACATCATGAATTCGATCCAATGCTGGAGGTAACTCAAGTTGATAGGCAATCGGTCCCACATGTTTCAGTATGCGACAAGGCCCAATGAATCTAGGGCTCAACTTGCCCTTCCGTCCAAATCTCAGTACCTTCTTCCATGGCGAGACCTTAAGAAACACGAAGTCCCCCAGAGAATACTCAATCTCCTTGCACTTCAATCCGCATACGAATTCTGTCTGTCAGATGCTGCCTTCAATCGATCCCGAATTAATCTAACTTTGTCCTCAGTATCAGAGACCAACTCAGGGCCCAGAACACGCTGCTCGCCCAACTCAGTCCAACACGAAGGAGTACGACACCTACGGTCATATAATGCCTCGTAAGGTGCAATCTGTATGCTAGACTGGTAGCTGTTGTTATATGCAAACTCTGCCAATGGCAAATAGTCTTCCTAACAGCCTAAAAAATCTATTACACAACACCTTAACATATCTTCCAGTATTTGAATCACCCTTTCTGATTGACCATCTGTCTGGGGGTGAAATGCAGTACTGAAGTCTAATCTTGTACCCAAAGCCTCGTGTAACTTCTTCCAAAATCAAGACGTGAAGCGAGGATCTCTATCTGATATTACGGAAACTAGTACCCCATGCAGTCTCACAATCTCAGCCACATACAGTTTAGCCAGCTTCTGCAAAGTATAATCAGTACGAACTAGTATGAAATGGGCTGACTTGGTCAAACGATCCACGATGACCCATACTGCATCCTTCTTAGTAGGCGTTAAGGGCAGCCCACTAACGAAGTCCATGGTTACCCTCTCCCATTTCCAAAGTGGAATTTTAACTGGCTAAAGCAACCCTGAAGGTAACTGATGTTCAGCCTTAACCTGCTGGCAAGTTAGACACTTACTCACAAAGTCGGTAACTTCACGCTTAAGACCTGGCCACCAATATAACTCACGAAGGTCTTGATACATTTTATTCCCACCGGGATGCATAGCATAAGGACTACTATGCGCCTCTCGCAGTATAGACTACCTCAAATCAGTATCTCTTGGTACACAAACTCTCCCACAAAAACACAGTACCCCTTCGCTATTAAGTCCAAAATCTGAAGTTTCGCCACTCTCAATCTGTCGAAAACAAGGACCCAAAGACCCATCCTCCAACTGTTTACCCTTAATCTGTTCAATCCACGATAATTTATTTTGAATTTCGGCCAACAAACTACCATCATCAAATAAGCTGAGACGAGCAAACATCGCCTTCAGATCTGTCATAGCCCTACAGCTCAGTGTGTCAGCCACCACATTAGCCTTACTAGGATGGTATTCAATTGAACAGTCATAATCCTTAAGTAGCTCAATCTATTTACGCTGCCTAAGATTTAGCTCCTTCTGAGTGATGAGATATTTAAGGCTCTTGTGATCTGTGTAATGATACCCTGTCCTTCTGTGTATTTGAGGCTCCAGATTTTCAGTGTGAATACCACAGCGGCCGACTCCAAGTCACGAGTCAGATAATTTGCCTCGTGAGACTTAAGTTGGCAAGACGGATATACCACTACCTTACCCTCTTGTATCAACACACATCCCAAACCGACATGTGATGCATCACTGTAGATAGTGAATTCTTTCCCAGACTCTGGCTGTATCAAGACAGGGGCCTTTGTCAGAACCTTATTAAGTTTTTCAAAACTCTCTTGCTTCTTATCAGTCCAGACAAACGATACCCATTTATGCAACAATTTAGTCAGAGGTATAGTAATCAACGAAAATCCCTCCACAAAACGTATATAATACCCTGCCAGACCCAGAAAGCTTCGAACCTCAGATACCGTGTTAGGCAGCTTCCAATCAAAAATAGCTTCAATTTTTCAAGGATCAACTCTAATCCCTTCAGTAGATACCATATGGCCCAGAAATGTTACCTCTCGTAGCCAAAATTCACACTTGCTGAACTTAGCGTATAATTGTTTCTCCCTCAAAATCTGCAGAACAACTCGAAGATGTGCATCATGTTCATCCTCAATTCTTGAATACACCAAGATCTCATCTATAAACACCATTACGAACCGATCTAGATAAGGTTGGAAAACTAAGTTCATCAGACCCATAAAAGCTGCTGGTGCATTCGTCAGTCCAAACGGCATCACAAGGAACTCGTAATGACCATAACGAGTTCTAAACGCTGTCTTGTGAACATCAGCCTCTTTGACTTTCAGTTGATGGTATCCTAATCGGAGATCAATCTTAAAGAAGATCGAAGCTCTTCAAAATTGGTTGAATAGATCACCAATCCTCGGTATAGGGTACTTGTTCTTAATAGTCAATTTATTCAGTTGCCAATAGTCGATGCACATACACATGGATCCATCCTTTTTTTCACAAATAACACCGGTGCTCTCCATAGAGACACACTAGGGAAGATGAACCCTCGACCCAGTAACTCATGAATCTGAGCCTTAAGCTCCACTAGCTCCTTTGGTGCCATTCTATAAGGAGGGATGGACACTGGAGCTGTACCCGATAGGAGCTCAATCCTAAATTCATTTTCACGGTTTGGAGGTAGTCTAGGTAGTTCATCGGGAAAAACATTCGGGAAATCTTTGACTATTTTGATATCTTTAACAGACGGAACCTTAGAACCAACACCACTGATTTAGGTTATATACGCCTTACAACCCTTACGAACTAACTTCTCGGCCCTTAAGGCAGAAATCACATTTGACAGATAATTTCGACGCTCCCCTATTACCACCACCTCATCACCCTCCACAGTTTCCAGTACCACCCGCTTAGCAGCACAATCTAAATTCACTTAATGCTTAACCAGCCAATCCATACCTAGTATTAAGTCGAATCCTTCAAAAGGAAGTTCCATTAGATCCGCCAAAAAGATTTTTCCTTGAACCTCTTAAGGTACATCTCTGAATATTTTGTTTAACTTAACAGACTGCCCTAAAGGACTCAACACAGTAACCTCACTCGCAGTGGTTTCAACCATTACACCCAAAGTCTCAGACACAGAGCATGCTATATACGAATGTGTAGACCCAACATCAATCAATGCAGTATAAGGTACATTATAGATAAAGAATGTACCAGTAATAACATCTGAGGCGTCTCCTTCCTCTTGGCAACGTATAGCATAAACCAGAGCTGGCTGCCTCGCCTCAGTATGACCAGCACCTCTGCCTGGTGCTCCACGACCACGGCCAATACCATTTCCATCTCTGGTCTGACCATGACCTCTCGGTGGCTGCTGAACACCTCTCTGCGACTGGACAGTACCCTGACCAGTAACTTGTATCTGATCAGGCCTCCGTGGACAATCTCTGATACGGTGCTCTAATGATCCGCACCTCAAACATTCCCCAATCCTTTTCCAGCACTCACCCTGATGGCATCTACCATAGTCAGCACATGGCTGCAGTCTAGTACCAGCAATAGGTGCCCTAACTCTGACCGGCCCATCCACTTTGGCCTTTTTATTCGACCTCTGAACGGAACCTGAGGGCTCCGAATCCCTCTTATTCCTACCATTTTCTCTGTTCAAATGCTCAGTACGCTTCACCTCCTCGGTGATCTTCGCCTTATCTACCAGTGTGGAAAAATCTCACTCCCTCTGTGGAGCTATCAAAACCCTCAAACTATCCCTGTGGCCGTCCTCGAAATGGACACACTACTCATAATCAGTTGCCACCATCCCACGTGCATAGCAGCTTAATCGCAAAAATTCAGCTTCATATTCAGCCATTGTTTTATCCTCCTGAGTCAAATTTAGAAATTCCCTCCTCCGGGCATCCACATAACTAGTGCCCACATACTTCCCTTGGAAAGAAGTCTTGAAGAATTCCAATGTCAATCGGTCAGCCTGAGTACCCTCTTTAACTGTAAGCCACCACTGATAGGCTTCGTCTCGTAACAATGACACGGGTCCTTTCAGTTTCTGTTCGGAGGTGTAGTCGAGGTCATCCATGATCCTCTCTGTGGCCTCAATAAAATATTTAGCCACGTTAGGGGCAACTCCAGCGATACCCCTAAAAATCTCAGCCCCATTAGACTAAAGTCGTTCCGTGACCGACCCACGACCCATAGTACCAGTATTGGGCCCAGTGACCCTCTCCAAAATTTGTAACATAGCTTGGGATAATGCGTCGTCCCCAGCCGCTCGATCATGAGACCCAGTCTCAGTTACAGGTGAACTCGGTGCCTCTCTAGCTTCAGTATTAGGCATGTGGCCCGATGACGAAGACCCAGCCCGAGCACCTCTACGGCATCCGCCACGGCCTCTTGTACCCCTTTCACGAGTACCTATGGTGCTCATTATCTAATTGTGTATTATCTTTTTTTAACAATTTTATGCATCAGTTTATAATTCTAGTGTTGGTTAACATATATCTTATGGAAGTAATATCAATATTTAAGAGTTTGTTTTCTTATAACGCAGTCTTACTATAGTTTCAGTTTTCCCTAAACAAAATGTCTCAGTACAGTCTACTACCTATAGTAGTCTCAATATTTTACTTTAAACAAACAGAGGTTTCAGAGGACTTACAATATCGGCGCCGGGGACTTGGTGTATCACACTTCCAGTAAAACTATTTCATAATACTTTCAAATCATTTGGCATAGTTCCTTTTTAAAAATTCCAAGTTTTAATAGAAACCCAAAAACCACAATCAAGTTTTGAACCTGACTCTGATACCACTAAATGTAACACCCCAAATCCAGCCCAGACATTATGGGCGAATCTAACGATATCACATTGAAGTGTTTTTTGAAAACATAGTTTCTTTGAAAAATCCATTCTCATTATTAAATCTCGTTTATGAATCTTAAAAGAAATTTAGGGTATCTTGATCTTTTAAAAACTCAAGTTGTTTTTAGCAGAACGTTGATCATATTAGTTTGTTACAATACTTTAAAACCATGTTTGATGCGGAAGCTTTTATAGTATGTTACGAAAACTTGGTGTTTTGGAAAACAATTATCTTTTGAAAAACAACGTCTTACTACTACTCAAATGTGAATTGAAATAAATAAAAATCCCCAATTTAAAAGTTAAAATTTAAAGAGGCCTTATTACAAAACAAATACGTAAATTAAATTTATTGGAAATAAAACTCAAATATAAAAATAAGTACGGTTGTGTGGCCACCTTCGAATCCCTCGCAGCACCGATCCGCCTAAGTTTAGGGATTACTTGTACAGATAAATAGAAAGGTGAGTTTACGAAAACTCAGTGTGTAGTCTAATATAAGAAAAATGGCCAATCAGGCCGTAAGCAAGTACAGTCTGGCCTAAGCCCAAATCAATAACAGTTCAGTTCAGTTGGGCCTTAGCCCATTACAGTATCAGTATTAGTGTGGGCTTTAGCCCATAACAGTATCAGTATTAGTGTGGGGCTTAGCCCATTTCAGTGACAGTAACAGTTTAGGCATGCAATTAGAAATCCTACCCAACTAGCCTCTATACTCCACTCCATCCAACCCAACACTCCATGTGGGCATAAAATAACCCACCCATCCCTACACTCCAAAATTAGCACCGGTTGTAGCACTAAACAGTATTTGTAGTAGGGCTGCTAGTATAGTACACTTTCTCCAATCATAATAATCCCACCCCATGCAATATATCACACACGGGTACAACATATATATATCATGGCATGCTCACATACAGTCATAGATAACATAGGGGCATAATAGTCATTTTACCAGTTTGGGGTCTCGGGTGACTCGTGCAACCTTAACAGTCAAACAGTAGAAATGGGCCCACATAGCCCAAAAATGGGCTCGGCCATCTAATTTATACATCTAGGCCAACATTCTCCACAGATTTATGCGGTTTACCCATGTGGGGCCCACAAGCCCGTTGGGCCCACACTACCCATTTCAGCCCAACATGGCCCAAAACGGCCTAAGACCATGAAACCGCTCATGGTGGCCTCGATAGACTAACTTCCATATTTTACGTGTTCAGATTACCACACGAGCCAGCGCACGCTCGTGTAACGTCAATTGTTATACTTTTTCGACTTTTGCCGATTTATGATTTGGGCAGTGTTTACACACCTGGTTTCGTTTCGTCACGAACAGTCGTTCAAGCACTCACCAACCTACAATTGGTCAATCAACACCACCATCAATCCCACTTTATGGTTAAAAAGAAACCCGAAACCAATAATCTATTCATAGAATAAAGTATCGTTACCTTCAATCGAACCATGGTGATTTCCACGAATCTTACTCTTTAGCGATTGATTAGGAGTTCCCTGAGTCCTTCCTTAATTGCCATACAATTGTTATCAGTTACCACTTAAGGTATAAGAAGAAAGGGAATAATGATTCGTCTATACCACTTACCGAAAGAGAGCAAGAGCACAGAATAGTGATAGGTTTCGGCACTAGCACAACCCCTCACCCTCGATTTAAAGCTGTCAAAAACAGTTAAACAAACCCCTACTTTAGTAACTCAAAAGCCAAAACTTCGAGTTCCATACTTACTTACCGAAAAGAAAATAGCAAAGTCAATCGGCAGAAGAAGAATGGTTTCGACAATGATCAGAACTGGAAACTCGTAGCACAACACATGAGGGAGAGAAAGAAGAGAATTGTTTTAGGGGAGAAGAGAGAAAAGAAATCGAAGGAGGTAAATAAAGTATATTAGGCCAATACAGTGCCAATTGGAAAGAGGCAATATTCGGCCAACACAGAGAAAGAAGAGAAGAAGAGATGAAAAGAAAAGAAAAGGTGTATTCGGCCAAAGAGATGGTTGACAAAAAGTGAAATAGAAGAATGTGCAAACACCCTTACCACATTCGGCTTCTAACAAAAGAGAGAGAAAACACTAAAGGGAAAAACAAAATGAGGCATACCACTCTTGGCCGAATTCTTGAGTGCCCAGAGTCCACTTCCGGTACAACATTCCCTCTCCCTTCATCCCTTGATTTTCTCCTAAAATCCCTCCTCAAATCTCTCCACTTTATTACACCTCCCCTCAACCACTCAATTTGAATTCTCCTCAACAACTTCAGTGTTTCAGTCAAACTCCAACACCTCCACGGCACAGCAGCAAAATAAACACTCCCCCACCTTTAGCAAGATTCAAACCTTAGACCACTTGCATAGGTAACACGCCACTTACCCCCTAGACCAACAAGCTCCTTATGGCATGCTTTACCCATAATAATTTAAAAGCCTACTAACTATAGGCAAGGGTTTATTCCCTAAAAATAAAACTTTTTGCACAAGCCCAAGCTTGAACCCAGGACTTCTCAGACACTGCCAAACACACCCAAATCACTTAACCATTGAAGCAAACAAGTAGTTGAGCTAAAAACATGCAAAGATAAGTACTCAAATATGTGGGGCGTTACAACCGATCTTTGTCCGAGAATGAGGCTAAATTTTTGGTTTGAGCCGCTATGCTCAGGGCATGGTGGCATCTGAGTACGAGAGGTGTGTCTAGTTTGAGGATGGCTTAAGGGACAGTCTGAGGGTACTGATAGCTCTGCAGAGGGAGTGCGAGTTTTTTGTTCTGGTCGAGAAGGTAAAGATCGCCGAATATGTTAAGCATGCGGAGTGCCAGAATAGAGATAGGGAAAGAAGAAAGAATAAGAGGGATTCGGAGCCCTCGAGTTCTGTGAAAAGGTATTAGAAAAAGGCCAGATCTGACGGGCTAGTTAGAGTGGGGGCTCCTGTTGCTTCAATTGGGTTGCAGCCATGCGACGATTGTGGTAGGCGCCATCCAGGCGAGTGTTGGAGGAGGATTGGGGGCTACTTGAGGTGTGGATCTTTAGAGCACCATATTGGAGAATGTTCACAACAGTCAGATCAGATGCAAGCTTCGGACTTTGTGCAGCCTCAGAGGGCAATTCAGCAACCACCTAAGGGTTGTGGTCAAATTAGGGGTGGTAATGGTATAGGCCGGGGGTAGAGAGTACCGGGCAGAAGTACTGGTCAGGCAAAGGTGAGGCAGCCTGCACTGGTTTATGCTACACGACGCCGAGAGGATAAAGATGCTCCTAACGTCATCATTGGTACATTTTTTATTTTTGATGTTCCATTCAACGCTTTGATATATATAGGGTCTACTCACTCATATATAGCCAGTTTTGTTTCTAGAAACTTAGGGTTTCCGTTGAGAGCACTTCGAGTACTGAGTTCGTTGGGGCAATCTTTTCGGATTAGTAAACTATATAGAGATATTCTGTTAGTGGTGCAAGGGATTATTTTCTTGGCTAATTTGATGGAGCTTCTATTTGGGGAGTTCGATTTAATCTTGGGTATGGACTGATTGGTTGAGCATCGGGTCAATCTGGATTGTGCATCTAAGAGGGTTGTTCTGAGGACTATGGATGATAAGGAAGTGGTAATAATCAGTGAGCGTCGAGATTACCTGTCTAATGTGATCTCCACTCTTGTGGCTGAGAAACTAGTTTGGACAGGGTGTGAGGCGTATTTGGCGTACGTTAGTGTTTCTGCTTCTTGGGTCTCTGCTATTGGAGTTATCAGAACTGTGAGGGATTTTTCGTACGCCTTTTTTGAGGAGTTATTGGGGTTACCTCCTTATTGGGATGTGGAGTTTGGGATTGAACTTCTTTTGGGTACGGCTCCGTTGTTCATCGCCCTCTACCGTATGGCACCGAAAGAGCTTACTAAGCTTAAGGCTCAACTACAAGAGCTTCTGAACTGTAGTTTTATTCATCCTAGTGTGTCTCCATGGGGAGCACCGATTCTGTTTATTAAGAAGAAGGATGGGACCATGAGGATGTGCATTGATTATCGGCAGCTGAATAAGTTGACTGTGAAGAATAAGTACTCGCTTCCGAGAATCGACGACCTGTTTGATCAGTTTCGAGGGGCTTCTATGTTCTCAAAGATTGATCTTCATTCTGGGTATCATTAGTTGAGGGTTAAGGATGTGGATATTCATAAGACTGCATTTAGGACTCATTATGGACACTACGAGTTCCTAGTTATGCTTTTGGTCTAAAAAATACTCCGGCTGCATTTATGGATTTGATGAATCGGGTGTTTCAACCTTATTTGGATTAGTTCATTGTGGTTTTCATTGACGATATATTGGTATATTCTAAGACGGGGGATGAGCATGATGAGCATCTCAAAGTAGTGCTTCAGATTCTTTGTGAGAAGCAGCTTTTTGGTAAGCTAAGCAAGTGTGAGTTCTGGTTTCGTGAAGTGACTTTTCTGAGGCACGTGGTTTCTTGTGAAGGGATTCGAGTAGATCCTTGAAAGACCGAGGTTGTGCTTAATTGGAAACAGCCTAGGAACGTGTCTGAGATCCGTAGTTTTCTAGGTTTGGCGGGATACTATTGACGCTTTGTTGAGGGATTTTCTTTGATTGCAGCTCCTCTTGCTAAACTTCTACGTAAGGCTGTGCCATTTGTCTGGACGGATGCGCAGCAATCGAGCTTTGAGAAGCTCAAGTCTGTTTTGACTCAGGCTCCTATTCTGATACAGCCTGAATCTGATAAGGAGTTTGTGGTGTATAGTGATGTATCGCACGTCTGTTTGGGGTGTGTTTTGATGCAGGATGGTAAGGTTGTGGCTTATGAGTCCCGTCAGCTTAAGACACGTGAGGGAAACTATCCAACGCATGATCTTGAGTTGGCTGCGGCGATTTTTACATTAAAAATCTAGAGGCATTATCTATATGATGAGAGGTGTATCATCTATACTGATCACTAGAGCCTCAAATATCTCCTTACTGAGAAGGAGTTGAACCTTAGGCAGCGCCGTTGGATTAAACTATTTAAAGATTATGACTGCAGTATAGAGTACCACCCTGGTAAGGCCAATGTAGTGACCGACACTCTAAGCCGTAGAGCGATGACTGATCTGAGGGTGATGTTTGCTTGTCTTAGTTTGTTTGATGATGGGAGTCTGTTAGTCGAGTTACAAGTTAAATCGACTTGGATTGAGCAGATTCTAGATAAACAGTTAATAGATGAGACTCTAGGTATGCGGTTCCGTCAAGTGGAGAGTGGCAGCACTTTGGATTTTGGATTGAATAATGCTGGGGTATTATGTTTTCGAGGTCAGATTTGTATGCTGAATGACTCCAATTTGAGACAGTCAATTCTGAAGGAGGCACATAGTAGCCCTTATGCTATGCATCCTGGTGGTAATAAGATGTATCGTGATCTTCGTGAGTTGTATTGGTGGCTGGGGTTGAAGCATGAGGTTGCAGATTTCGTTGCTAGTTGTCTAATGTGTTAGTAGGTTAAGGCTGAGCATCAGTTACCTTCGGGTTTGCTACAGCCGATTAAGATTCCCTTTGGAAATGGGAGCGAGTGACGATGGACTTCGGTACCTTTAACACCCACTAAGAAGGATTCTATTTGGGTCATCTTGGATCGATTGACCAAGTCTGCTCACTTTATTCCGGTTGGAATAGATTATTCTCTGCAAAAGCTAGCGAAGTTGTACATTTTTGAGATAGTAAGACTGTATGGGGTTCTTGTCTCTATTATTTCTGATAGAGATCCCCGCTTTACTTATCAGTTTTGAAAGAAATTGCATGAGGCTCCGGGTTCAAGGTTGGACTTCAGTACTGCGTTCCATCCTCAGACCGATGATCAATCTGAGAGGGTAATTTAGATATTGGAGGATATGCTTCGGAGTTGCGTGATTGATTTTCGAGGTAGTTGGGAAGATTATCTGCGTCTAGCTGAGTTCGCCTACAATAACAGTTTCCAAGCTAGTATTCAGATGGCACCCTACGACGCTTTGTATGGTCGTAAGTGTCGTACTCCTTTGTGTTATACTGAGTTGGGCGAACATCGAGTTTTGGGTCCTGAATTGGTTTCTGAGACTGAGGATAAGGTTCGACTGATTCGGGATCGTCTGAAAGCGGCTCCTGATAGATAGAAGTCTTATGTGGATCTGAAAAGGCGAGAGATTGAGTACTCGGTGGGGGACTTCATCTTTCTTAAGGTTTCTCCGTGGAAGAAGGTTATGAGGTTTGATCGTAAGGGCAAGTTGAGCCCCAGGTTTATTGGTCTATCAGATTCTGAAACGTTTGGGACCAGTTGCTTATCAGTTGAAGCTACCTCCTAAACTAGACTGTATTCATGATGTGTTTCACGTCTCGATGTTGAGACGATACCGGTCTGATCCATCCCATGTTGTCTCGATTAAGGAGATCAAGGTTAGGTCGGACTTGACCTTTGAGGAGGAGTCGGTTCAGATTCTGGATCACGATGTTAAGGTTTTGAGGAGGAAGTCTGTACTGTTAGTAAAGGTTCTGTGGCGGAATCATGGCACTGAGGGGGCCATGTGGAAACCTGAGGTTTCGATGCATCATTAGGTAAATTTTGAGGTCAAAATTTTTTTAGGGAGTAGAGTTGTAATGCCCCAAGTTTTATGTTTCTGTATCTGTGAATACTTGACACAAATATCTGTTTACGTTAGTGGTTAAGTGTTCTGGGTATGTATGAGAGGTCCTGAGTTCAAGCCTTGGCTTTAGCAAATTTTGGTATTTTTTTTTTGTCTAAATTAAGCCCTATCCTTGTTCAGTGGGCTTATATTTAATTATTTGCAAAACCATATCAGAATGAGCCTACTGGTTCAAGTGGTAAGGGAGTTGGTGTGTTGGAGGTCCTGTGTTTGAATCCTTGCGTGATCGTGGGTGATATTTTTGCCAGTTTTGTTTCAGTGTTTCAGTGAAATGTAAATTCTGAGAAGTTGGGTGTTAATGGGTTAGTGGGGAAAAATCTAAGGGATTTGGCGGTTGTCAACATGTCTGGGTTATCTTATTTTCTTTTCTTTCTTTTTGAAAATCTCTCTCCTTCTGACATTCTGTTTCCCCATCGCTCTGCCGAAATTCCCCTAGAACTTTTCCTCTTCCTTTTTCGTTTTCGTTTCCCTAATTCATCTTTTCTTTTAGTAGAGTGAATTACACTAGTGCAGGTTCGATAAGTTTTCTATTTCTGTTAGTCGTAGTTGTGTAAGTAGCGATTAAGAATCTGATTTCTACTACAATTGAAGGTGTAGGCGAAGGTTTCGAGCAGTGAAATTCGTTCTTTAGTTTAACAAGTGTTAACGAAGGTTCTTCCTTAGTGGTAAGTCGGGTTTCTGTTAATTCATTATTTTCGAAATCCGACAAATAAATTGTTAAATCGATGTTGGATATTCTGGTTTTAGGTTTCGGGAAGCTCGGGAGTGTTCTCACTGCGAAACTGTACCAGGCGTGTACCCGAAACGCAGAAAAACAATCGTAGGCAAAAGCCGAAAAACCTTACTGCCGATGCCACACGAACGTGTGGTCACCCGTGTGGTAGTTCGGATTGTGGCTGTGTGATCCACACGGGCTTGACGAAATTGGGCCGTGTGGGCCACACGGGCGTGTCAGCCCACACGGGCAGTCCGCACGGGCGTGTGGGCCAATTTATTTGAGTTTTTTCCTAGGGTTGTACGGGCCGTCCCAAACGACTGTGGGCCTACTGTAAGGACGTTAAGGGCTAAATAAACCCTAAATTGGATTATTTGATTGTTTAATATACTGATTTTATTAGGATACTGATGCACACCTACTTGCACTATTATCTACATATCTGTTATTTATGTATATTTATATGTAAGCATGTGAGCATGTTAGACTGTTTATCTGTATTTGTATATCTATGTATCTAATATTGGGGATGGGATGATGTATATTGGAGGAAGTGTTCTGAAAGGCAATTTACGCCTATTATCTGGCGGTATGGCTGCATGATATCTGTTATGTGCCGCATTGGTACAACATGGTGTGTAGGGCTGGGTGGGTGTTTTAAACCCCATATGGTGTGTAAGGATGGTCAGAGATGGTGTGTAGGGGATGGGGGTAGGATATCTGATTTCTAAGTCTGATTTGCACATCTGTATCTATATCTATAATGGGCTTAAGCTCGAATCTGTACCTGACTGATTCTGATTTTCTGGTTGTGTGCATGCTTAATTCTGTAGGGTTACACACTGAGTTTACGTAAACTTACTCTTTTCTATTTATTCTGTACAGGTAATCCACAGTCTTAGGTGGATCGGTGTTGCGGAGCCCCTCGATGACCACTTGTTCGAACTGATTATAGTTACGATATAATTTTTATTCTCTGGCTTATTCTGGCTTTTATGTAATTGGTCTTTACGGACTGTTTTCTTTTAATTTGGCTTAGATTGCGATTTTATGGTTTTATAACTAGAAAACGCGATATAACTCAGATTTTACCAAAAGCAGGGGTTTTCTAAGATCTTGAACGACTTTCTAAACACAACGATTTTCAAAGCTTCCGCTACAAATACGTCTTACCTTTAAGCGACTAAATGAATGAGAGCTTTTGAAATTGATAATAGCGACAAGGGCTAATGGACTGGTATGGTTTTTAACTTAACGACAACGGTTTTAAACCCCATTTCATGTGACACTTCCGGATTCGGCTATAACGTCTAGGCCGGGTTTGGGGTGTTACATTACACTGCAAAACCCGGCCCAGAAGTTTCGACCGAATTCTGGAGGTCACATTGGCCTCCGAAATGGCTCGTAACAAAATACCGATCACATTCCTCGGTTCCATTTCGAAAACCTCTTTTTCTCATGCTTAACAAAGACAATATTAAGCTTATCTTATGTTTACCAACATTAACTTAATCATTGTATTAATTAATTTTAAAACAAATTGATATTTCCGTACTTGGATTGCAAAACATTTTACATTTATCAAATTGTCAATCGAAATTTCAAAACTAGTTTTGCAATGGAAATTTTGACATTTTTCGACTAACTCAAGTTCATGAAATTAGGCAGTTAAAAATTTGACTGAAAAGGAGGAAAACAATTATTTGACTAAAACCCATCCATGAAATTATTAATCTACCTCAACTTTACTGGTCCAAAACCAAAACCCATACCACAGTTCATATAAACTTATTTACAATCCGATTAAAAATAATTTATTAAATCTTAAGAAAACCTTATTAAACCAAACCAAAAATGAGAAACTCCGAGACCTCCGAATTGTTGAGCCCGAGACCTCACACTGTAATGTGGTCATATGCCACTTTTATTATTACAGTTATACTGCGGAAATATAGTTTTGTAGTGAAACTGCCGAACCAAACTTCCTTCTCTTCAATGTTAATCCCAACCACAATGCACATGAAAAATTCTCTTAAAACAGATACTTATAAACACATATCAAATATTAAATCAGACATTTCCTAGCTCAACTACAAAATACCAGAATAGACAAAGCAAAAATTTTCTGATTATCACATTCAACCCTTTCATATTGCGAATTTTAACATACCACATCACATAATTATCTATACGAATGACGGAACTCATGACACGTAATTTAATTTGCATAAGTAAATTCAAACAGAATTAGTGTTGCAGATACTCCTATAGAGGCTTAAACATGCACGGGATCGTTCTGAAACTAAAACAAATTAAATTGCAAAAAAGTAAAAAAAATCCGCAAAAATAAGACCATATAAACAAAAAAAAAAAAAAAACAGCAGCATATATGCAGCATTACTACGTAAAAACCAGCAGCCATTTATGTATATATACATGACACTTGCATGTAAAACGAACAGCAGTAAACAAAATATAGAAACAAGCGTTGGCAATTATAATAAATAAGAGGTAATTCCATCAAAATTAGCAACTTAATACCATCTACATTAGCAACCATATATTTATCTATAAAAAAAAAAAAACAAAATTAGTACAGTCTAGAAAATCTGCACTAATTGCATACATTTTTTTTTTTTCAATTTCAGAATTCAAAACGGCCATAGCTACTAATTGACAAATCTTGCTCTTGCCGAAGTCGATGAATCATTTTAACGGAAGAACCTTCAAATGTAGCCAAAAATCAACTGCAAGGTCAACAAATTTGATCCATTTCCCCTGACCACAAGCATATAATATGGGAAATTATCTGTAAAACCAATTGCCAGCAACTAACAATAAGAAGTAGCATTATTCTAATTACAATGAAAACACTCAACGTGAAGGGAGAAGCAAGTGTACAAACATGACTAGGTAGCAACCGACTAATAGCGTAGAAAGGACAGTAAAATATGGCTTAAGTGCATCGCACACACATACGAAAAAGATTTAACGAAGTCCCACACACACCGATCACAAATGATTAGAACTCACACCTTAGAAACACGATTCCTAGCCCAACTATCGACCTATTCTTCTCCACCAAACAGAGCTGAAAACCCAATTTACACAAGTACACAAAGACTAAGAAAGTATCCATTCATAATAGAGTAGAAATTTCCCAAAAACAATTGATTAAAACCTAAACAACAGTACTTACCCCCTTAAGATCCTGATTACACGAACACAAGAGCACAACCAAAATCTTGAGAAGCGGGAATCGGCGAAAACTCTTGGAACCAAAAGGGACGACTCAAAAATATTAAAATCTTTGTAGCAAATGAACAGTAAAACCCAGAGCAAAACAGAAATAATGGCTAGAGAGAAAGAAGAATACTGTAGCCAAAAGAATCCCCAATACTCCAATGGTAAAAATCGTGATAAGAGAGGTTTACGTGAAAAGAAGCCGTGAACATAATTTTTTAAGGGGTAATTATCCTAAATATACCAAAAAAATAAAAAAATTATGAAATTCGGCCGTTTTCTAAAAAATTTACGGAAAAAGGGTCATTTCTCTTCAAAACGCATTCACGTCAGCGCATTTTTTTACAACTTTTTATTTATTTAATATATTAAAACTAAATTATAATAAAATAAAATAAAAAATAAAGAAAACTTCTTATTTATTTAATATATTAAAACTAAATTATAATAAAATAAAAAATAAAAAATAACTTCTTATTTTTTTACATATATTAAAATTAAATTAAAAAAAATAAAGAAAACTTCTTATAGTTTTAATATATTAAAACTAATTAAAAGAATAAAAAATAAAGAAAACTTTTTATTTTTAATATATTAAAACTAAATTATAATAAAATAAAAAATAAAAAACAACTTCTTATTTATTTAATATATTAAAACTAAATTATAATAAAATAAAAAATAAAAAACAACTTCTTATTTTATTACATATATTAAAATTAAATTACAATAAAAAATTAAACAACTATGATTTTATTAAATATATTAAAACTAAATTACAAAAAATAAAAAATAACTTTTTATTTTATTAAAAAATTCAAATTAAATTATATACAAAAAATTAAACAACTTCTATTTTAGTGAAGTTATTAAAATTAAATTATAAACACAAATAAAAAAAACTTTTTTATTAAAAAAATAAAAAAATTTATTACAATTTAAAAATAAAATACACGATCCGAATCAATGTTGATGCCGGTCGGAATCAGTGCCATACGGGGGCAGTCGGCGGTTACGCGCTGGATTCCTCATTCTTCTAGCTTCCGGCGGGGGTCGTGGAACCTCGGGCAGGGATTCCGGTTCCTCCGGCAGTGGGTCTAGTTGTGGGTGTTGCGAGGATGACCTACCTCGATAAAATAACGACCCCGGAGGTGTTTGCATAAACCACGGCGGGGGTGTCTGAATCTCGTATGGCGAAGGACGCTAGTAGAAAGAAGTGCTCCCCGACGGCGCCTCCTGTGATCCCTCACGCAACGATGGCCTCATGATCGGCTGGCCAGTCGGAGTAGTCGGGAACGGACTCGAACCCGGCCATGCATTCCAACCTGGGGTGGGACTGGGAAAAGGAAACATATACGAGTTAGGATACATATAAGGGGTAGGGTACGCACCTGGCATAAAGGGTGAAGGTTGTGATGTTGGTGTCGTCGGCTAAACTGATGGGCGGGTGCTGTTGCTGGGCCCGGTGACTGTGTCGGTACTGTTGATGGCCCCATCTCATCACCCCTTCTCATTGGATTTAAGGGGCCCCGACGTTCCCTTTGTTGACGAAGTTGCCGTCGCCTTTCTTCTTCCGACAACAGATACGGTTTACCATGGATCCTAAACCATGGCATGTATTCTGGCACGCGCGCTAACTCAGGAACGATGATCGGTTCCCGGATAGGTAAATAGTCATACCGGTTCTCCCACGTCTCGATATGTTCTGACCAAAATCTTGGCCAATCCATGTGTAACTGCCGTAAGTCCACTTTGTGCTCATCATCGAGCACCTCATGTGGCACGGGAATCGGTTGCCAGAATCCAAATTGTCGCAGAACCCGATCTGACCGGTGCATCTCCACGGTCGCATAGGTGATCAATGGGACCTTCATGTGCCAACAATTTGGATTTTGCAAGAACTCCTCCGGAATTACTGCCCGAATTGCCGGATCCTCGTACGGTGTCCATTGAAACTATATTAACATTACAAAAATATTAGTTATATACATAATACTAAACACTAAATACGAAATACTAAATTATAAATACGAAATTCGAAACTTACTTGTGATTCTGATCGTTGGTCCAATAGAAGACGTATATCTTCAAGCGAGGTAGGTATTCCAGCATAACTCGCCGAATGGTTCCACCTAATTAAATAACTTTTTAGCATACAATTACACTATAAATCTATGTAATAATTGTAAAATATAACATTAAATTTACCTCGTTATCAGTGGGAATGAATATGGTTGGTCGAGTCGAGGATGTAAAAATGGAAATCGAAACCGTGCCCATGACTGCAGTAGTGATAGGCAACCTCTGATTTTTACTTTACTCGACCGCGTCACCCTGCACATCTCCCGATACAACCTCGATAGCATGACAGACCCCCAACACAATTCACCGGCTACTCTGAAATCAACAAGTTTCAGCAGCCATATCAAGTGGACGAGGTTTCTCGAAAGGTCCGGCATCAGATAGCCTCCAATTATCTGAAGAATGTATGCCTGAGCATACCGTATTCTTTCAATTTCGGTCAAACCCTCATCCGGCTCCGAGAATGTGTCTCGTAACCAGGCCATCTCAATCAAAGCTCCTTGAATTTTATCCAGAATGGCACCTAGAAGCTCGTAGCATACGGCTCTCCAATCACCAGAAGTTGCGGACCCGGTGACTACCGACCCTTCCACAGGCAATCCCATCTGCAACTGCACATCTTCCAGAGTGATGGTACACTCTCCGCATGGAAGATGGAAAGTGTGCGTCTCGGGTCTCCACCTCTCTATCAACGCACTGATCAAAGGCGGCTCCAACTTGAACCCCCGGCCTATCGTGGCCACGTGCCAAATACCCACTTCTCGCAGGTAATTCTCGATCAACGGCGATGGGGGACCTTGCATGTTGCGAATATAACATTCCAACACCTGATCTACAGACTGTTTAAAAAATTATAAAAAAATTAATTAAAATTGCATAATTGTAAAAAATATTAAATAATATTGAAAAATTAAAATTAAAACTTACCATTTTCATTTGCTCGACGGAGATGTGCTTGTTGTCTAGACGAAGTAATTCCCTAGCCATTGTAATACGATCGAAAATTTTAAAATTTTCCAAAAAAATATATTAAAAAAATTAAAAAGGGCTTTTTTGTAAATAGTAAAGGACTATTTTGAAATTTGAGAGTAAATTTCAAGGACTTTAAGAGAAATTTGAGAGAAAATTGAGAGAAATTTGAGAGAAGGATTAAAGTGTGAAAAAATAAAAGGGTTGGGGGTTTTTATAAGGGAAAAAAGTTGACCGTTGGGCCTTTTGACCGCTTTGCTGGCATTTCCCCTCAAAACGCGCTGACGTGGATGCATTTTGAGGGGAAACAGCCCTTTTTCCGTAAATTTTCTAGAAAACGACCCAATTCTGTAATTTTTTTATTTTTTTGGTATATTTAGGATAATTACCCTTTTTTAAGGGTATTTTCTTTTAAAAATATTAAAATAAAATAAGAGTTTAACAAAATCGCATTAGTAATTTTAAAAAATAAAAATAAAAATTGAAACTCAAACAAAATATTTTCTACTAAACACACTAGGGGATTCAAACATAAGACCTAAGGGTAAATTAACAAACACCTAACCATTAACCATTGAACCACTAGGCTCTTTGTAACACCCCGCACCCGGTACCGTCGCCGGAGTTGAGCAAAAGGCATTACTAGACTTGACTTCTAGTTCAGTACATGTAAATCTTAAAGCTGTCAAACTGCGTTGTGTCGACTAATTCAGCTATAACTCGAGTTACAAAATTCGAAATTCAGATCCGTAAATTTTCCTTGAAAGTAGACTCATATATATATTCACCATAATTTTTCTAGAATTTTTCATGTGGCCAATTAGTACAGTTTATTCTTCAAAGTTACCCTTATTACACAGCTGGACAGTTCTGACCTGTCCTTATAAAACTGCAGTTATCTGATTGCACAATTTTCCAATGGTGTTCTTATTTATACCAATGAAAAGTAGACTCATTTAGGATTCTACACATATAAACCATGCTTCCTAATTATTTTGTACGATTTATGACAATTTTTCTAAAACAGAACAGTGACTCACGAATTCATTCAGAGCAGGTCTCACTAAAACTAAATTATCTCATAATGTATGAGTCTTTTGCCTACTCTGTTTCTTTCATGTAAAAATAGACACGATAAGGTTTAATTCCAGGTCTCATTCACCTTTTACTTCAATATACCCTATTTTTGGTGATTTTTCTAACTCGCGTCACTGCTGCTGCTACATGCTGTTTTATTTCAAAAATAAACTAGCTCCTACCCGAATCTCCTTACTTCTAAATTTCAAGGATTAAATTTATATTCAAACATTTCCTTAGTAAAACGATTAACTTGTTTAGGAATGCATGGACATTGCCATCATGAACCAACTTACATCAAAACACCCAACGTACTTAACAAAAATTTAGCCATTTTCGCATGGCTATTCTTTTAGTGTTTACAAGTGAACCGTAAAATTTCCTCAAAACAAACCAAGTCTATCCTATACATGCCTTCTTTTAAAGACCAACCCAAAATGAAGGAGTACCCAAAATGTAGGTTGATAGTGTGAGCGACTTTCCAACGATCCCGGTGAGCTTGTGGCTTGCTCCTAATCTATAAAACAAAGGAACATCTCACACGATTAAGCTTACTAGCTTAGTAAGTCCCAACTCATAGAAATTAAAACATTTAATTATTTACGAAAATAAAACAATACATATGTGGCATTCTACATAAACAACTAAGCAACTAGTTTACACAAGGTCAAATATTAATAATTCGAAACCTACTTTCATAGCAGTCATACATGCAAATCAATTGTCCCATAATAGCATGTTCTAAGCTCGACTTCCGTCAAATTACATTCACCAATGACAATTTGGCACAAGTAATACTTAACACAACATACCTTACCTACTTACCCGAGCCATATTCTTGACAATTCAATTCTAAATTGTCTTGACAAGGATTAAACTCCTCTTAGGTAAATTTCATCACCGGCATCAAGCCTGCTAGGCGTAACAGCCTGAAAAGTAACACCGGCGCAAGGCCTGCTAGGCGTAAAGCCCGATAGGTAACACCGGCACGAGGCCTGCTAGGCGTAAAAGCCCGATAGATAACACCGGCACGAGGCCTGCTAGGCGTAAAAGCCCGATAGATAACACCGGCACGAGGCCTGCTAGGCATAAAAGCCCGAATGTCAAAATATCTTTACATGCTTTTCACATTTTCACTATACATATCGAATCATACACCTTTATTACCATTGCATTTAATAAATTTGAAATCGATCAAATCCATCACTATTTCAATCGACCAACTCATGGATTTATACCAAGCTTATACAATTTATATCATTCACTAGATATGTAAAGAGTCTTTAGATATAAGGTAGCTCAAAAACTTACTTATTCACCTTGCATTCGCCAAAATAATTTCCATCACATTCTCAACTTAAATCATCAACCAATATGTCCATATACATTCGGCCGTGATATAATTAGACATTAGCATTCATAAATTTTTAATAGTCAAGATAACCATACTTAACTCTTTGACATGATTTAACTAAGGGACTTACCTTAGGAGTAGATAGATTCAAAATCTTCAACTATTCGTTTAGCTTAGCTTTTCCTCGCTCCAACTTTTTCTCCTGTTGATCTTGATCTAATTTGGTTCAATTTAAACCAATTAACCCACACTTCCATTTAATTCGAAAGCAAAATCATAAAAATAATAATCCCAAGACATAAACATTTACATTCGACATTTATCCTCTATTTGTTCAAATACATTCAAAATTATTAAGGAACACCTTGGTAGTGCTTTCCTTGATACGTTTTAACTTACAACCTACTTTCATATTTATTGCCATACATAAATTTTTATGTAATTATACATATATCACTAAATACCATAGCTCAAATTCATTCTCTCATATGGCCGAATATGTCAATAACCCCCATGCATTTTCTTCAACATGCAACCTAGCAACAAGCTAAATAACCATTCTAATTTCATGCATTTGACTACTCCAATTCAACCTATGTGGATTTCTTCTACATGGCCGAATGGCCCTTAGGTTCTTAGAATTCTCTTTTTAGCTCTTCTTTCCATCTATTTTACTCCTTACACTATTTTATTTCAAATACTCAAGTCTTATACTTAGTTCACCCAACAATTAACACATCACATATAACAATTAATCTAAGGTTAACTTCATTATATGTGGATGGCCGAACATCCAAACACAAGAAGGAATTATTTTCATGAATGTTCAACCCCATATTCGGCCAAATATGAAGGTATCTTCAAGCCAAAAATCGACAAAGCTTTCTTACGAGTTCAAGCTATTTCTTCTTATACTATCTAAGCTTATTTTTAGCTCAAATTATAACCCTCCCCCCCCCCATGGCCGAACTTCCTCATGCATGGCATCACAAAACTTTACTTGTTTTTCCCTAATGCTTAAAGAAATCAACAAAATCTAAGGGTTGGCTATCAAGCTAAGATTCAACTCTTATCTTGATTCCCACATGCATGGCCGAATCTCATCCTACTAACTTAACAAGTTTTGCTTGTTTTCCAAAGAGAAATAATCAAGAATCCAAGCCATGTCAAGATAAATTATTAAGGTGAAGTTCAAACTCTTACCTATACTAACACATGCAAGGGCCGATTGAAGAAGATGAAAGTTCTTCTCTTCTCTTCAAAGTAGAATTCGGCTAGAAGGGAGGAAGGATGAGAGAATTTTTTTTTGTTTTGTTTTTCTCTTTTTCCATAAATTATAGCATGCTTTTTTTTAATTTTTACTAAAAATCAAATGTATAATTAAAAAGTATATAATCCTAGCATGCTTAATATAAAATTGCCTAAATGTCATACAAAAATATAAAAAAGAGAGCATATATGCATGCTTGCCGTCCACCTTGTTTAAAGGGGGAAAATTGACATGCAAATCCTTATGTTTTATGGACAATTCACTTAGCTCCCTTTTTATTAATGCCCACTACATTAATCCTTCTTGCAATTTAAGCCTTCTTAGCAAATTAAGCACTTAGATAGCCAAAATTTTCTACGAAATTTTTTTACACTCACTAAAAACACACATAATAAACACAAACATAATATTATAATATCCCACAGGCTCGGATTCGTGGTCCCGAAACCACCGTTCCGGTTAAGGTCAAAATTGGTCTGTTACACTCTTTGTTGTATTTGAAACACAAAAACTATCTTAGCAGTCCATCCGAACCATTGACCCAACCAACAAATCTTATTACTTCTAACCCCAAATTCGGAATGTTACAAAATCAATTAATATATTAATATCTTGATTCAATCATTTAAATATCAAATTGAAATAACAACTCACTTAGTTTAATCATAAAATGTAACATCCTAAAAATTGAGTAAGGATTAGGAGCTAGTTGGCCATAATGCTTTAGCAAATTAGTGCATTTTCCTTTTCTCTTCACAACTTCTCTCCCTAGCTGATTGTGTCTTGTGCAATGGGTAAATTTTGTTTTGGTTTTGGTCATTTCTTCTAGACCAAATTGATACCATCTTTCATTTTTCCCAAGTTTCTCCTCTTTGTGCCGAAACCATACCATCTTGAAAGGTCATATTCTTTTCTTTCTTTTTGGCCGAATATACACCAACCCCAAGATCATTTCTTTGTTCATCTTCCATTATTGAAAATTTACACATAAACACTTTCTCTTTTATTTCTTTTCTCCTTTCTTTCTTCTTGTAAAGAACTCTTAACATCACATTTCTTTTCCAAAATCTTCTACCATGGCCGAATGTTAATAACCATCCTCATAGCCGAAATTTCCATTTCTCAAACATTTCTACTCAATCATTTTTTCTTTGCATTGTTTTGAATAATCGGTAAGAATCCTCTTTGATTCTTTATTTCTCTTCTTTTCTTTAGCCGAATATACATATTAGTTTGGGAGGGTCTTTTGACCAAAAATAGCATCCTCTATCCCTTCCTCTCAGACAATCTTTTCGTCTTTATAGTGATAAAGTGAAGGCCGAAACTCAGAGTATTCGTAATCATCATGAATCGCTAGGATTCGGTCCAAAGTGTTAAGGGACGTTATTGCTCGATTTTCATCCCGTGAATGCAAAGATATTTTTTGTGGTAAGCCGATTTCGCCCTTAAAACCAATAGTCTTACATTCCGATATATTAGTTGGACTAATAATCTTTTGTCAATGGAGGCAAACAAGATGGGTCGAAAAGGGTGGTGAATAGTGTTCGGAAGAGGGGCGGTTTTGCTATTCCCTCTAGATTCAAGCGAAGGGCTGTTTTGGCAATCCGGGATTTTCTAAACTATGAACAACTTCGAATAATCAATTCTCCTCATCCGAGGAGAATTGATTATTCGAAGTTGTTCATAGTTTAGAGCCATTAGCTGTTTGAGATTTCCCATTAGGTTGTGAACCGTCAACCGGGGAGAACCAACAAATAGTTCTTGTTCGAGATTCCGAGGGTAAAGATCTAGATCGCTTATCTTTAGTATAGATTTATATTAAGTATTAGTGTTCTAATCAAGCGTGACACGTATTTAGGTATTGACGAGCGGGAAAGTATAGTTCTCATCGTAATCAGGTGTGTAATTTCACACTTATCTCATGGTTAGATGTTATACCGTTATTAAGCATTAGACTAATAATCGCCAAGTTGGTAAAATCGGAAAAATATGGTTTATGAATACTGTAGTGTAAGTGCATGAAATCGGTATTAAAATCGTGAAAGTTACGAAATCGCCCTTAATGGGCTAATATGATAAAAAGTGATATATGGGCCTCATGTGAAATGGGCCAAATTATGAAATGGGCTAAATTGTGAAATGGGCCAAATTATGAAATGGGCCAAATTGTGAAATGGGCCAAATTGTGTAATGGGCCAAATTTTATATGGGCCTGATGTTAAAATTATCATATGAATAAATTATTGTACATTGTAACAGCCCAAACCTGGCCCAAAACACCACGGCCGAATTCGAAATGTTACTAGGAAAAAGTTTGAAAAATGTTCTTGTTTTAAAGAAAAAGTAGTTTAAGGGTTCTAGAATAATCATCTCATTTGTAAGAGATTCGTCGATTTAAAGTAATAGCTTGACAGAGAACAAAACTTAGAAGTTTGAGTGAAGTTTAGGTCATCTACTTGAAAGAAAATTTTGAGAAAACGAGTTGTGTGTGAGTAATCCGAATTGGAAAACTTAAATTTGATTTTATACTTGCAATAGTTTCGAGGTCTTTCTTAATTAATAATCCGTTATAGAATCTAACTTAAAATCAAAATAAAAATCCCGCAATATTTAAAGCGGCCTTATTACAATAAAAATTATCCCAAAAGTAATTGAAAATTTTAGGGTGCGTATAGAAATAAAAACAGCTGCTGCATGGTCACCTCGAATCCACTCCTGCCCGGTCCAAGAAATCATGAGTCACCTGCATTGTTTTTAGAAAAGATAGGGTGAGTCAAACTGACTCAGTGTGCAACTAATCCATATGTTTCCACGAATGGGCTTGGCCCAATTCCACACAAATCCACATACCACGCATAATGATGCAAAATGTTACCCAACCCAACCTAGTATCCAACCGCTACACACCACCCGTATATCCTGCCACCACATACCAGGGGATTCTAAATCGACCCTCCATCCGCTACACACCTCTTTGGCAGTCATGCTGCTCAAAGTCCACTTAGTGGTCTAGCCACTGGTCTACGTGATTAAATCACAATATCCACGATGTGACTCAAGGTCAACATCAATCCACATACATAAATGTACAATGAGGCTCGAGGCCATCATTAATCCACGATGAGGCACGAGGCCAACATCAATCCACGATGAGACTCAAGGTCATCATCAATCCACGATGAGGCACGAGGCCATCATCAATCCACGTACATAAATGTACACACTTCCCCTTTATCATTATATCCCTAGGCCATGCAACGTGTCATAAAATAATAATGATATGGCAATATAACGTATGTACATACCAAATAGGCACATATGACATGCTTACATGCATCCACAATATTTAACCACAACCACAAGATACGTAGTATACTAACCTGGTTACCGGATTACCCCAAATCAGGTAATAACATCACCACAGCCACTAACTCGGCTACCGCACACAATACACATATTTTTAATTAAAGCAAATAGATAGACAGTGGGTTAATCACACACCTGATAACTTGTAACACCACGCCCTCTATGTCGACACTGTCACTAAACGACACTATTGCTATTTGCCTACGATCCTGCTCCGACGCTGGCCCACACCCCGGTGGCCAATCACGAACTGTTGAAACCGACCGCTTCTTGAATTTAGGGGTAGGGACTACCTGTCCAAACCCTTTCTCTCCTTGGCTGGT
The DNA here is from genome assembly GCA_005393395.2 of Gossypium australe. Classification (NCBI taxonomy): domain Eukaryota; kingdom Viridiplantae; phylum Streptophyta; class Magnoliopsida; order Malvales; family Malvaceae; genus Gossypium; species Gossypium australe. The sequence continues at coordinate 85,732,286 of CM016620.1, read as the reverse complement.
GCTCGCATCCATCAATAATATCTTAGTCAGAAAACCCCGCTAAGATATTGAATCAGATCTAAATGAAACCCAAAAGAACACTTAATAAAAGAATACCCTTACCACAGTCAACCAAAACCTGAAGGCTATACGTTTGCACTTTGAGATTGCCGAAAACCCCTACATAAGCCATATTAGATTCGGCTCTAACACTAATGGGTAAAAGAAGTGGCCTTCGGCCTAACATTATATCTTGCTTACCTCGATTGCTCAAATCCTGAAAGATCTCTACTGCCTCTAACGCTGGCTTCAACAAAAGAGTTACGAATCTAAGGCTTTGTATAGATCCGGCCACACACGTAAATACAAAGTTAAGCTTCTTGATTTTGGCAAACCAAGAGAAGAAAGAAAGAAACTTAACAGAGAAGAGAACCTTACCACTACTACTAGAACTCGAATCAAGAGGGTTGCTAAAAGATGAACGAAGACACCCCCTTTAGAGATCAACGCATGAAGAAGAACCACCACCCAAAGATATTCGGCTCCCACAGATTCGGCCAAGAAAATGAGGCTGAAGAAACAACCAAGATAGAAAAGAGAAAAGAAGAATAGAATGAATGAGAGAAAGGTAAGAATGAATGAGAGTTTCAGCCAAGGTTCTTATGCTAAGAGAAGTTATTTGGCTTCAGCAAAAGAAAGGAGAAGAGAGGGTGGAGGTTCAGGAAGTTTCGGCAATGATGAATGAAAAGAGAAAGGTTCGGCTTTAGCAAGAGAAGTGAGGTAAAGGGTTAAGGCTACCAAAATGAAAAAAAAAAAAGAGGAGAAGAGGGAGAGATAGATTCGATTTAGAGAAGAAAATAGAGGAGAAGAAAAAGATGAATGAAAGTGACCTTAATGGTCTTCCAAGTTTCAGCTAAGGGTCAAAAAGAGAGAAAGAACGTTGAAATGCTAAGTGTTCTCGGCACAAAAGAGGGCACAAAAGAGAGAATGAGAAACTAGTAAGAAAAGAAGACTAAATTTCGGCACTACACTAACACCCAATTTCGGCACACTTAGCCCCTCCCCAAAACCGAATATGCCTACCTCTAGAACCCCACATTCGGCCACCACTTCTCCCCCTCTCTCAAATCCCTTATTTTCTCCTAATTTTCCTCCCCTCCACTCATTCAAATGAATTTGAATGAGTCAAACTCCTATCTCCCCTCTTAGCCGCACATTTGAGTTGTTTGACTCAATCCACACTTCATCCTTGAAGTATCCTAGCCAGCCTCCAACACCTCCCCTCTTTGACGCAAAAAGCAACCCCCAAAATGCAGTTCATGCAACTCGAACCTTGTCCCCTTTTGCTCCCTGAGGCGTCACTCCCTTGTGCTCTAAGTAGCGCCTCCCTTGCCACTTTATCACTTGAATTATTGTGTCAGAGAACACCACATTAAATCCCTTAAGGACTAGCTCCCCTAGCTTTCCCCTGAAGGCCTAGAACCAAAAATTTTACCTGAGGTCCAAACTTAACCTCAAGGTTTCCCGAAGCCCCCAAACACACTAAAACATCATACAGAGCATACTAACACATAAATATAAACTAAAATGCAAGACCCCTAAATCTCGGATGTTACAGTTCAACCCCCCTTAAAAATAATTTTGACCTCGAAATTACCTAGTCAGAATAAGTGAGGGTATTGCTCTCGCATCGCCTCTTCCGGCTCCCACGAAGCCTCTTCTGAACCATGGTTCCACCACAACACCTTGACTAGAGGAACTGATTTCTTCTGAAGCACCTTTACATCTCGCTCCAAAATCTGAATTGGTTCTTCCTCATAGGACAAGTCTGGTCTTAACTCAACCTCCTCAACTGGTACCACATGAGACGGATCCGATCTGTAACAACGTAGCATCGAAACGTGGAACACATCATGCATCTGCTTCAATTCTGAAGGCAATTCTAACTGATACGCCACTGGTCCCACTCGCTTCAAAACCCGATAAGGCCCTATAAACCTGGAACTCAGCTTACCCTTACATCCAAATCTCATCACCTTCTTCCACGGTGAAACTTTCAGAAACACCCGATCACCCGCTGCCAATTCTATCTCTTTCCGCTTAAGATCTGCATACGACTTCTGTCTGTCAGATGCCTCCTTCAACTGTGCTCAGATTACCTTAACCCTCTCTTCTGATTCTGCCACTATTTCTGGACCTAACACATGACGTTCACCCAGTTCTGTCCAACAAGTAGGAGTCCGACACCTCCGCCCATACAATGCCTCATACGGCGCCATCCGAATACTAGCTTGATAACTATTGTTGTACGCGAATTCTGCTTAAGGCAAAAATTCCTCCCAACTACCCCTGAAGTCGATAACACAAGCTCTCAACATATCTTCCAACACCTGAATTACCCTTTCAGACTGGCCATCCGTCTGCGGATGAAATGCCGTACTAAAGTCCAACCTGGTGCCCAATGCTTGATGCAACGCCCTCCAAAACCTCGACATAAATCTTGGATCCCTATCTGATATAATTGATACCGGCACCCCGTGCAGTCTCACAATTTCCGCCACATATAGCTTCGCCAACCTCTGCAGAGAGTAATCAACACGAACAGGTATGAAATGAGCGGATTTTGTCAACCGATCCACAATCACCCATACCGAGTCCTTCTTAGTAGGCGTAAGAGGAAGCCCACTAACGAAATCCATTGTGGTTCTCTCCCACTTCCACTGCGGAATCTTTACTGGTTGCAGCAACCCCGAAGGCACTTGGTGTTCAGCTTTGACCTGCTGACACGTCAAGCACTTCCCCATAAATTCTGTAACTCCCGCTTCAATCAAGGCCACCAAAACTGATCCCGAAGATCCCTATACAACTTACTCCCTCCAGGATGCATAGCATAAGGGCTACTATGCGATTCTCGAAGAATCCTCTGCCTCAACTCCACATCCTTCGGCATACAGACCCTTCCACGGAAACACAAAACTCCGTCGCTATTCACACTGTAATCCTCTAATCCCCCATTCTGCACTTGCAGTAGTCTAGCACTCAAAACCTCAGCCACCAACTGCTTCTCTTTTACCTGACTTATCCATACCGGCTTTACCTGTAGCTCCGCTAACAAACTCCCGTCGTCATAAAGACTAAGATGAGCGAACATCGCCCTCAGATCCGACACTACTTTTCGGCTTAGCGCATCTGCCACCATATTCGCTTTCCCCGGGTGATATTCAATTGAGCAATCGTAATCTTTTAATAACTCCACCCACCTCCGCTGTCTCAAGTTCAGCTCCTTCTGAGTCAGCAGATACTTTAAACTCTTATGGTCCGTATAGATCACCGACTTCTCTCTATACAAATAATGCCTCTAAACCTTCAACGCGAAAACCACCACAGCCAACTCCAGATCATGCGTCGGGTAGTTAACTTCATGTGGTCTCAACTGTCGAGACGCATAGGCAATAACCTTCCCCTCCTGCATCAGCACGCAGCCTAACCCCGTATGAGAAGCATCACAATATACCACAAAATCTTTCCCTGCTTCCGGCTGAATTAAAACCGAAGCCTCTGTCAAAACCCTCTTAAGCTTCTCAAAACTCTCCTGCTGCTTATCCGCCCACACAAAAGGTACCTCCTTTCTCAACAACTTAGTCAAAGGTGCGGCGATAGAGGAAAAACCCTCGACAAATCTTCTATAGTACCCCACTAACCCCAAGAAACTGCGAATCTCTGCCACCGACTTGGGTGGTTTCCAATCCAATACCGCTTCAATCTTCCGAGGATCCACTCTTATCCCTTCCGCAGATACCACATGACCCAGAAAAGCGACTTCTCTTAACCAAAATTCGCACTTGCTCTTCCTCTGACTTGGAATATACCAGGATGTCATCTATGAACACCACGACGAATTGGTCCAAGTAGAGTTGGAAAACCCGGTTCATCATATCCATGAACGCAGCTGGGGCGTTCGTCAACCCGAATGGCATCACCAAGAATTCATAGTGCCTGTATCGAGTCCGAAAAGCCGTCTTGTGAATGTCTGCCTTAAGCTGATGATACCCCGACCTCAAATCTATCTTCGAAAACACCGCCGCCCCTTTAAGCTGGTCAAACAAATCGTCTATCCTCGGCAGCGGGCACTTGTTCTTGATCGTCAGTTTATTCAACTGGCGGTAATCTATGCACATACGCATAGATCCGTCTTTCTTCTTTACGAAAAACACCGGTGCTCCCCATAGAGATACACTAGGTCGAATAAAACTGCGAACTAGCAACTCTTGGATCTGGGCTTTTAACTCAACCAACTCCTTCGGAGCCATCCTATATGGAGCGATGGACACTGGCGCTGTACCTGGTAACAGGTCGATTCCAAATTCCACCTCACGATCCGGAGGCAACCCCGGAAGTTCTTCCGGAAAAACATCCACAAATTCCTTCACCGTCCTGACCTCTTCCACAGTTGCTTCCTTAGCATCCAAGGCACTAACAAACATTAAGAAAGCCATACACCCCTTCCTCACCATATTCTCCGCCTTAAGAGCAGACACTACATTAGACAGGTAGTCTCTCCTCTCACCTATCACCACAATCTCATTATCCTCGGGAGTCTTCAACGACATGTGCTTAGCAGCACAGTCCAAATTCGTACGATACCTTACTAACCAACCCATACCTAGGATCAAGTCAAATTCTCCGAATGATAGCTCCATCAAGTCAGCCGGGAACACCACCCCCTGAACCTCTAAAGGCACATCTCTAAACAGTGTATCTACCACTACTGATTGCACTAAAGGACTAAGTACAGTCATCTTCTTAGAGACAGTTTCAGAGTTCACATTCAAGGTTCCAGACACCATACTAGCAATGTAAGAGTGAGTCGACCCAACATCAATCAATGCAAAAAAGGGTAACCCAAAAATGAGAAAAGTACCCATGATCACATCTGGTGCATCACCCTCATCACGGTGTCTGGCTGCGTAAATCAACCCAGGCTGTCTTGCATCTGAGCTCCCAGCACCTCTTCTCGGTGCTCCACGACCTCGGCCAGAACCATTCCCTCATCGGTTCAGACCACGACCCCTCGACATCTGTTGACCACCCCTTCCTGGCTGCACATACCCCTGACCTACTGCCCGAGTCCTATCCATATCCTGAGGACAATTCTTAACTAAGTGATCCTTGAACCCACACCTGAAACACTCCTTACTCCTTCCTCAGCACTCTCCTACATGAGTCCTCCCACACCGAGTACACAGATGGAACTGATTCCCAGCAGCTGGCATAAAAATACGAGCAGAACTCTCAACCCTAGGTTTTTTCTGAAAACCCCCTGAAGATCCTGATGGTCCAAAGCTCCTTTTATTCCTACCTCTATCCTTATCTCTGTTCTGCCTCTCAGTTCGCTTAACTTCCTCCGCTATCCTAGCTTTCTCGACCAGAGTAGCAAAGTCTCTCTCCCGCTGAGGAGCTATCAACACCCGCAGCTCATCTCGTAACCCATCCTCAAATCTCACACAGCGCTCGTAATCAGTAGCAACAATCCCTCTGGCATACCGACTTAACCGCAAGAACTCTGCTTCATACTCCGCTACTGATTTACCCCCTTGCACTAGGTTCAGGAACGCCTTCCTCTGTGCGTCCACGTAACTAGCCCCGACGTTCGAACTTTACCATAAAGAACCCCCAATCCACTCTGTCTGTCGGAGTACCCTCTCTGACAGTGAGCTACCACTGGTAGGCCTCATTCCGAAGTAAAGAAACGGCATCCTTCAGCTTTTCCTCGACAGTGCAATCCAAGTCATCCATGATCCTCTTAACGGCCTCTAACCAATACTCCGCCACATTCGGAGCTACCCTAGAGACACCCCTAAATATCTCGGCTCCATTCGCTCGAAGCCTCTCATAAACGGACTTCCGGGCCCCAATACCCATATTTGCTCCCGCGACTCTCTCTAAAACCCGCAGCATAGCCTGCGACATAGCGTTATCTCCACCCGTCTGATCTTGAAATTCAGCCTCCGCAGCTGGCGACGGTGGCTCGTTCCCCGATCCATGACCAGACCCCACTAGTTCCGATACAGCCATTCTGCCTCTACCACGCCCACGCGCATTACGACTACGTCCCCTAGAACTTATGTCTATGTTTACGTTTTAATCTGTTTTAAGAAATTTTATGCATTAGCTTACTTTCCACTTGTTGACTAAAGGAGAAGTTTTATGACATATAATTCCAAGTTATTCTTCCGCAAGAAGCACACATCCCTAAAAGTTTCAGTCTCTAAAGAGAATACCCTAAATTCTAACATCCACAACAATGCATCACATACCCATTCTCATTCAATTCATTTAACCAGTTAGAAGACTTACCTGGCAGACCTGGGCCGGAGAATTCGAGTGCCATGCCTCCACAAATCCATTCCACGAAAAATTTTTCTCTAACTAACTTTAAATACCTATTTTGAAAACGTTATGGGCCTCAAAACCCCAAGGCCGAGTTTAAAATCTGGGCTCTGATACCAAATTGTAACACCCCAAACCTGGCCCAAAACACCACGGTCGAATTCGGAATGTTACTGGGAAAAAGTTTGAAAAATGTTCTTGTATTAAAGAAAAAGTAGTTTAAGGGTTCTAGAATAATCATCTCATTTGTAAGATGTTCGTCGATTTAAAGTAATAGCTTGACAGATAACAAAACTTAGAAGTTTGAGTGAAGTTTAGGTCATCTACTTGAAAGAAAATTTTGAGAAAATGAGTTGTGTGTGAGTAATCCGAATTTGAAAACTTAAATTTGATTTTATACTTGCAATAGTTTCGAGGTCTTTCTTAATTAATAATCCGTTATAGAATCTAACTTAAAATCATAATAAAAATCCCACAACATTTAAAGTGGCCTTATTACAATAAAAATTATCCCCAAAGTAATTGAAAATTTTAGGGTGCGTATAGAAATAAAAACAGTTGTTGCATGGTCACCTCGAATCCACTCCAGCCCGGTCCAAGAAATCATGAGTCACCTGCATTGTTTTTAGAAAAGATAGGGAGAGTCAAACCGACTCAGTGTGCAACTAATCCACATGTTTCCATGAATGGGCTTGGCCCAATTCCACACAAATCCACATACCACGCATAATGATGCAAAATGTTACCCAAACCAACCTAGTATCCAACCGCTACACACCACCGTATATTCTGCCACCACACACTAGGGGATTACTAAATCGACCCTCCATCTGCTACACACCTCTTTGGCAATTATGCTGCTCAAAGTCCACTTAGTGGTCTAGCCACTGGTCCACGTGATTAAATCACAATATCCACGATGTGACTCAAGGTCATCATCAATCCACGTACATAAATGTACAATGAGGCTCGAGGCCATCATTAATCCACGATGAGGCACGAGGCCAACATCAATCAACGATGAGACTCAAGGTCATCATCAATCCACGATGAGGCACGAGGCCATCATCAATCCACCTACATAAATGTACACACTTCCCCTCTATCATTATATCCCGAGCCCATGCAACGTGTCATAACATAATAATGATATGGCAATATAATGTATGTACATACCAAATGGGCACATATGACATACTTACATGCATCCAAAATATTTAACCACAACCACAAGATAGGTAGTATACTAACCTGGTTACCGGATTACCCCAAATCAGGTAATAATATCACCACAGCCACAAACTCGGCTACCGCACACAATACACATATTTTTAATTAAAGCAAATAGATAGACAGTGTGTTAATTACACACCTGATAACTTGTAACACCACGCCCTCTATGTCGACACTGTCACTAAACGACACTACTGCTATTTGCCTACGATCCTGCTTCGACACTGGCCCACACCCCGGTGGCCAATCACGAACTGCTGAAACCGACCGCTTCTTCAATTTAGGGGTAGGGACTACGTGTCCAACCCCTTTCTCTCCTTGGCTGGTGCTCGCATCAATCAATAATATCTTAGTCAGAAAACCCCGTTAAGATATTAAATCAGATCTAAACGAAACCCAAAAGAACACTTAATAAAAGAATACCCTTACCACAGTCGACCAAAACCCGAAGGCTATACGTTTGCACTTTGAGATTGCCGAAAACCCCTACACAAGCCATATTAGATTCGGCTCTAACATTAATGGGTAAAAGAAGTGGCCTTCGGCCTAACATTATATCTTGCTTACCTCGATTGCTCAAATCCCGAAATATCTCTACTGCCCCTAACGCTGGCTTCAACAAAAGAGTTACGAATCTAAGGCCTTGTATAGATCCGGCCACACACGTAGATACAGAGTTAAGCTTCTTGATTTCGGAAAACCAAGAGAAGAAAGAAAGAAACTTAACAGAGAAGAGAACCTTACCACTACTACTAGAACCCGAATCAAGAGGGTTGCTAAAAGATGAACGACGACACTCCCTTTAGAGATCAACGCATGGAGAAGAACCACCACCCAAAGATATTCGGCTCCCACAGATTCGGCCAAGAAAATAAGGCTGAAGAAACAACCAAGATAGAAAAGAGAAAAGAAGAATAGAACGAAAGAGATAAAGGTAAGAATGAACGAGAGTTTCGGCCAAGGTTCTTATGCTAAGAGGAGTTATTCGGCTTTAGCAAAAGAAATGAGAAGAGAGGGTGGAGGTTCAGGAAGTTTCGGCAATGATGAATGAAAAGAGAAAGGTTCAGCTTTAGCAAGAGAAGTGAGGTAAAGGGTAAAGGCTACCAAAATGAAAAGAAAAGAGGAGAAGAGGGAGAGATAGATTCGGTTTAGAGAAGAAAATAGAGGAGAAGAAAAAAATGAATGAAAGTGACCTTAATGGTCTTCCAAGTTTCGGCTAAGGGTCAAAAAGAGAGAAAGAACGTTGAAATGCTAAGTGTTCTCGGCACAAAAGAAGGCACAAAAGAGAGAATGAGAAACTAGAAAGAAAAGAAGACTAAATTTCGGCACTACACTAACACCCAATTTCGGCACACTTAGCCCCTCCCCAAAATCGAATATGCCTACCTCTAGAACCCCACATTCGGCCACCACTTCTCCCCCTCTTTCAAATCCCTTATTTTCTCCTAATTTTCCTCCCCTCCACTCATTCAAATGAATTTGAATTAGTCAAACTCCTATCTCCCCTCTTTGCCTCACATTTGAGTTGTTTGACTCAATTCACACTTCATCCTTGAAGTATCCTAACCGGCCTCCAACACCTCCCCTCTTTGACACAAAAAGCAACCCCCAAAATGTAGTTCATGCAACTCGAACCTTGTCCCTTTTTGCTCCCTGAGGCGTCACTCCCTTGTGCTCTATGTGGCACTTCCCTTGCCACTTTATCACTTGAATTATTGTGTTAGAGAACACCACATTAAATCCCTTAAGGCCTAGCTCCCTTAGCTCTCCCCTAAAGGCCTAGAACCAAAAATTTTACCTGAGGTCCAAACTTAACCGCAAGGTTTCCCGAAGCCCCCAAACACACTAAAATAGTATACAGAGCATACTAACATATAAATATAAACTAAAATACAAGACCTCTAAATCCCGGATGTTACATACATTGTATATACATGATTGCATGGGTTGGGATATTTTGATGAAGAGAAGAAGGCTTTGTGCCCAGTTTAAATGGCTTAATGCCTGCGTGTTAATGGCCACTGGCCTGCGAATCATTGATTTAAATGGCATTTTGCTTACGAATTAAATGGCATAATGCCTGCGATTGGTGTGTTGGCGGGGTGGGTTGACTTGATCCCCACAAGTGTGCTGGTTGGTACGAGAGGTGTGTAGCAGATGGAAATTTAAGCTTGGTTGGGAATTGCATTTCACATGCATTTTTAATTACTATATTGTTATATTCGTTAATGGGCTCAAGCCCAATTAAGTGCTTAAATGGTTTGGCCCAGTGGACTTGGTAAGTGGGTTACACACTGAGTTCTAAGTAACTCACCCCGTTTTCTTACCCTTCCCAGGTAATGATAATTGATGGAGGCTTGGGCCGGGGATGACTTCGCGGGGGCCATACTTCAAATGATGGTTTTTATGAATCTTTAGTATTTTTACTTAAATAAATTTTTCAGTTGTGATGTAATAAGGCCTCAGGTATTATTTTTATGGATTTTTAATCGTGGATGGATTTTAATATGTTTTAGATACTAAAAGGGGACTATTTTAATTTTATAATGTTTTCTTTAATTTACGTATAAAAAGGGGTTTTTCTTAAATATCTCAAACTCGTAAAAATTTCTGTGAAAACTCTTTTATGAATTTTGTTTTCAAATTCCTTTTGATTTCTTTTTTAAACTTCTTTAAAAATTTAACCAATTATTTCTCTAAGATCAAATTATAAACTCTTGTGCTCTAAAATCATAGATTTCAAATTAACCTCGGTTTTTTATAAACTCCATCTCCAAAATAGTTTTTGAAGATCTGTTTTCTTTAAATCATTTGATGACTAGATGTATGTTCGATTTGTGTGGCATACCAAGTCTGGTCTTAACGCATAGACCGGGTTTGGGGTGTTACATTTAATGGTATCAGAGTCAGGTTTAAAACTCGACTATGGTTTGGGTTCAACAACAATTTTCATTTAAAACTGTTTCAAATTTATAGAATTTATGTTTTAAAGGTAGTATGGCACCACGAGCATCCGGCACCAAGTCAAGTAAGTATTCGTATATTGAATGTTTATAAGATCATAGGAACACTCTTGAACTTCTAGTTTTAGGTGTTGAAACTGTAGAGATTGAGACTATAGGATATGATTGCGAAAACAACTCTATCTCTTATATCTCATAAAATATTGTTAATAAACACTGGAATAGTTTTCTGATTCATAAAACTTGTAATCAGATTAAACCGAATTAGTCATTATGAGCGCTAGAGGACGTGGACGTGGTAGACGTGGCCGTGGTAGAGGCTGAGGTGCTAGAGCCGTGTCTGAGGCATCGGGACATATGTCAGAAATGGATGCACCGGCATCACCGGTGTCGTAAAATGGATCACAAGACCATAGGAGAGAGGACAATGCTTTGACCCAAGCAATGTTGCGAGTCCTAAAAAGGGTCGCTGGGACTAGAACTGGGCCAGCAGCTCGTGGATCAATATTGGAACGACTTAAATCAAGTGGTGCTGAGGTTTTTAGAGGTGTCTCCAGTGTAGCTCCGAATGTAGCGGAGTATTGGCTCGAGGCAGTGGAGCGAATTATGGATGATCTAGAGTGTACCATCGAGTAGAAACTGAGAGGAGCGGTGTCCTTATTAAGGGACGAGGCGTATCAATAGTGGCTTACTGTTCAAGAAGGCACTGAGGCTGCATTTGTTACTTAGGATTTCTTCAAAGCTGCTTTCCAAGGGAAGTATGTCGGGACAAGTTATGTGGATGCCCGGAGGAAGGAATTCTTGAATCTGGTTCAAGGAAATAAGACGGTGGCAGCTTATGAGGCAGAATTTCTACGCTTGAGTCGTTATGCTCGGACAATAGTGCCAACTGATCATGAGCGCTGTGTACGCTTTGAAGATGGGCTGAATGATGAGTTGCGGGTACTGATAGCCCCACAACAAGTAAGGACTTTTGCCACGCTTGTGGAGAAAGCCAAGATAGCCGAAGAGGCTAAGAACTCAGAACGCCAGAACCGAGAAAGAGTCAGAGGCAAGAGGGACTTTAAGTACTCGGGTTCTTCTAAAAGGTTCCAAAAGAGGCCTCGAAATGATGAGCCAGCTCAAGCTAGAGCACCTGTGGCTACCAATCAGAGTCGAGACTGTGCTGACTGTGGGAAACGATACCCCGGGGAATGTTGGAAGAGAACTGGTGGTTGTTTTAAATGTGGTTTTAAGGATCATCAATATAGGAATGCCCTCGACAGACTGCTCCGATTCAGGAAGCTCGTAACTCTAATGCACAGCTAGCTAGAGGCACTCAGCAGCCACCGAGTGGCCGTGGATCAGGTCGTGGTGGTAATGGTGCTGGACGTGGTCAAGGTGCACCGGGTCGAGGTAATGGCTTTAGAGGTAACGCGGAGGCAAGACAGCCGGGGTTGGTCTATGCGGTCAGGCGTCGTGAAGATGGTGATGCACCTGATGTGATAACTGGTACGTTCTTCATCTTTGATGTACTTGTTACTGCTTTGATAGATATCGGGTCTACCCACTCGTATGTTGCTAGTGCCATATCTGGAAACCTGAATATTAGATCTGAGGTTGCCGATAGAGAGATGACGGTAATTAGTCCTTTAGGACAGTCTGTAATCGTGAATAAATTGTATAGAGATGTGCCTTTGGAAATTCAAAGAGAAATATTTTTAGCGAATTTGATGGAATTGCCTTTCGGCGAGTTCGATCTTATTTTGGGCATGGATTGGTTGGTGAAGCATCGGGCGCAATTGGATTGTGCTGAAAAGTGGATGTCAATAAGGACTGTGGATGATGAGGAGGTAGTAATAATAGGCGAGCGAAGGAACTTTTTGGTAAATGTGGTATCTGCTTTAAAGGCAGAAAAGTTGGTGCGAAAGGGGTATGGAGCATTCCTAGCCTTCATTAGTGCATTGGATGCCAAGGAATTATCAGTGGAAGGTGTGAGAACGGTGAAAGAATTTCCAGATGTCTTTCCCGAAGAACTTCCTGGTCTACCTCCAGATCGAGAAGTAGAATTTGGCATTGAGCTTTTGCCTGGAACAGCTCCGGTGTCCATTGCTCTTTATAGAATGGCGCCGAAGGAGTTAGCGGAGCTTAAAGCTCAAATTCAAGAATTGTTGGATCGGGGATTTATCCGACCGAGTGTGTCTCCGTGGGGAGCACCGGTTTTGTTCGTCAAGAAGAAGGATGGGTCGATGCGTATGTACATTGATTATAGACAGTTGAATAAATTAACGATCAAGAATAGGTATCCTTTGCCGAGAATCAACGATATGTTTGATCAATTGAGAGGAGCTTCAGTTTTCTCTAAGATTGATTTGAGATCGGGTTATCATCAACTCAAGGTTAAGGAGGCAGATATTCATAAGACGGCATTCCGAACTCGTTATGGACATTATGAGTTTTTAGTGATGCCATTCGGGTTGACCAATGCACCAGCTGCATTTATGGACATGATGAACCGAGTCTTTCAACCCTATCTAGACCGATTCGTGGTGGTGTTCATAGATGATATCTTGATATATTCGAGGAATGAAGAAGAGCATGACTCACATTTGCGCATAGTATTGCAAATACTGCGAGATAAACAACTTTATGCCAAATTCAGTAAGTGCAAATTTTGGTTGAAGGAAGTGACTTTCTTGGGTCATGTGGTGTCAGCCGAAGGAATAAGAGTTGATCCTCGGAAGGTAGAGGCTGTGTTGGATTGGAAACCACCGAAGCCAGTGGTTGAGATTCGGAGTTTCTTGGGTTTGGCTAGATATTATAGACCATTTGTTGAGGGGTTTTCGTTGATTGTTGCACCCCTAACTAAGCTGTTGCAAAAAGGAGTACCGTATGTGTGGACCAATAAACAACAAAAGAGTTTTGAGAAATTGAAGAAGATTTTGACGGAAGCGCTAGTACTGATTCAATCTGAGGCTGGAAAAGAGTTTATCGTTTACTATGATGCATCACAGACGGGTTTAGGATGTGTGCTGATGCAAAGTGGAAAAGTGTGGCTTATGCTTCTCGACAGTTGAGGCCGCACGAAGTAAACTACCCTACTCATGACTTGGAGTTGGCTGCGGTGGTGTTTGCTTTAAAGATTTGGAGGCACAATCTCTACGGTGAGAAGTCTATCATTTATACGGACCATAAGAGTCTTAAGTCCTCCTTACCTAAAAGGAGTTGAACTTGAGACAACGGAGATGGGTGGAGCTGTTAAAGGATTATGACTTCTCAATCGAGTACCATACTGGAAAGGCTAACGTGGTGGCGGACACGTTGAGTCGTAAGGTAGTATCGAAGTTAAGAGCAATGTTTGCTCATCTCAGCTTGTATGAGGATGGTAGTCTGCTAGCGAACTTCAGGTAAAGCCTTTGTGGTTAGAACAGATCAAGGAAAAGTAGTTAATAGATGAAAAGTTAGGTCCATTAATGCAACAAGTTGAAAGTGGTGTAATAGGGGACTTTGGAATGAACAAGGATGGGGTGTTGTGTTTTCGTGGAAGAGTTTGTATGCCCATGGATTCGGATTTGAGACAAATGATTCTGCGGGAGGTGCATAGTAGCCCTTATGCTATGCACATTGGAGGAAATAAGATGTATCGAGACATCCGTGAACAGTATCGGTGGCCAAGGTTAAAGCGGGAGGTTACTGATTTCGTGGGTAAATGCTTGACTTGTCAACAAGTGAAGGCGGAATATCAATTACCATCGGGCTTACTGCAACCGGTAAAGATTCCTTTATGGAAATGGGAGTGGATAACAATGGACTTTGTTAGTGGGTTACCCTTAACACCTACTAATAGATCGATTGACGAAGACTGCTCATTTTCTACCAGTTCGTACGGATTACTCGCTGCAGAAGTTGGCTAAGCTATATGTATCTGAGATCGTGAGGTTGCATGGTGTACCAGTGTCTATCATATCGGACAGGGATCCTGGGTTCACATCATAGTTTTGGAAAGCTTTGCGTGAGGCTTTGGGAACAAAGTTAAACTTCAGTACGACTTTTCATCCTCAGTCAGATGGTCAGTCAGAAAGAGTAATTCAGATTTTGGAAGACATGTTAAGGGGTTGTGTAATTGACTTTAGAGGTAGTTGGGAGGATTTCCTACCGTTAGCAGAGTTCGCGTATAATAATAGTTACCAATCCAGTATCCAAATGGTGCCCTATGAAGCGTTATACGGTCATAGGTGTCGTACCCCTACTTGTTGGGCTGAATTGGGGGAACGACAGTTGTTGGGTCCTGAATTGATATCTGAGACGGAAGAAAAGGTAAAGGTGATTCGAGCACGATTAAAGGAAGCTTCGGATAGACAAAAGTCGTATGCAAATCTGAAGCGTAAGGATATTGAGTTTGTGGTGGGAGATCAGGTCTTTCTGAAAGTCTCACCTTGGAAGAAAATTTTTAGATTTGGAAGGAAGGGCAAGTTGAGCCCTAGGTTCATTGGACCGTACCGTGTGTTGAAGCGTGTTGGACCAGTGGCCTATCAGCTTGAATTACCTCCGGAGTTGAGTCAGATTCATAGTGTCTTTTATGTTTCCATGCTGAGGCGTTATAGATCGGATCCGTCTCACATAGTACCGGTAGAAGAAGTGGAGTTAAGGCCAGACTTGTCTTTCGAGGAGGAACCAGTGAAAATCTTAGACCGTGATGTTAATGTGCTAAGAAAGAAGACTATGCCGTTGGTTAAGGTTCTATGGCGTAATCACAGAGCGGAGGAAGCTACGTGGGAGCCTGAGGACGCAATTCGGCAACAATATCCTCACGTCTTTTAACCAGGTAAATTTCGAGGACAAAATTTTCTTTAAGGGGGTAGAATTGTAACATCCTAAAAATTGAGTATCGATATGTTGCATGTTTTTGGTGCTTAGTTTGTGAATGATTTAATTTGTGTGTTTAATATAGTCTTAAGAAGGCTAGGGATTTATTCGGCAGTAGAATAAATTTTAGAAAGGAGTACTTTATTGAAGTGGAACAAGTGACCCTGATGTTTAAGGAAATTAAGTGGCAAAAGATAGCATAATTGAGCTATTGGTTAAGAGGTTATGCGCTACATGTATGGTCTTGAGGGGAGAGGTTCGAATCCCCTAGTATGCATTTTGTGAATATTAATTTTTGCTCCTTCCTAGCAAGTGTCGGCCAAGCATCATATTTTTGGTAAGTTAGACTTTTATTTTAAGGTATGATGGCTAAAGGATACGGTAAGAGTGAACTTAAGGTAGGGAATCATGAGTATATGGTATGTAGGGGGAACACAAGGCATGAAACAAGGGTGATGTTTTGGAAACTTTTGGGTGGCTAAAAGTTTGACTTTTGGCCAATGTACTTGGATGGTTTTGGGGCTAGAAGGGGGTTGGCCGAATATTGGTAAGGATTAGGAGCTAGTTGGCCATAATGCTTTAGCAAATTAGTGCATTTTCCTTTTCTCTTCACAACTTCTCTCCCTAGCCGGTTGTATCTTGTGCAATGGGTAAATTTTGTTTTGGTTTTGGTCATTTCTTCTAGACCAAATTGATACCATCTTTCATTTTTCCCAAGTTTCTCCTCTTTGTGCCGAAACCATACCATCTTGAAAGGTCATATTCTTTTCTTTCTTTTTGGCCAAATATACACCAACCCCAAGATCATTTCTTTGTTCATCTTCCATTACTGAAAATTTACACATAAACACTTTCTCTTTTATTTCTTTTCTCCTTTCTTTCTTCTTGTAAAGAACTCTTAACATCACTATTTCTTTTCCAAAATCTTCTACCATTGCCGAATGTTAATAACCATCCTCATAGCCGAAATTTCCCTTTCTCAAACATTTCTACTCAATCATTTTTTCTTTGCATTGTTTTGAATAATCGGTAAGAATCCTCTTCGATTCTTTATTTCTCTTCTTTTCTTTAGCCGAATATACATATTAGTTTGGAAGGGTCTTTTGACCAAAAATAGCATCCTCTATCCCTTCCTCTCAGACAATCTTTTCGTCTTTATAGTGATAAAGTGAAGGCCAAAACTCGGAGTATTTGTAATCATCGTGAATCGCTAGGATTCAGTCCAAAGTGTTAAGGGACGTTATTGCTCGATTTTCATCCCGTGAACGCAAAGATATTTTTGTGGTAAGCCGATTTCGTCCTTAAAACCAATAGTCTTAAATTCCGATATATTAGTTGGACTAATAATCTTTTGTCAATGGAGGCAAACAAGATAGGGTCGAAAAGGGTGGTGAATAGTGTTCAGAAGAGGGGCGGTTTTGCTATTCCCTCTAGATTCAAACGAAGGGCTGTTTCGGCAATCCGGGATTTTCCACCGGGTTGTGGACCCTCATCCGAGGAGAATCGATTATTCGAAGTTGTTCGTAGTTTAGAGCCATTAGCTGTTCGGGATTTCCCATTGGGTTGTGAACCGTCAACCGGGGAGAACCAACAAATAGTTGCTGTTCGAGATTCCGAGGGTCAAGATCTAGATCGTTTATCTTTAGTATAGATTTATATTAAGTATTAGTGTTCTAATCAAGCATGACACGTATTTAGGTATCGACGAGCAGGAAAGTATAGTTCTCACCGTAATCAGGTGTGTAATTTCACACTTATCTCATGGTTAGATGTTATACCGTTATTAAGCATTAGACTAATAATTGCTAAGTTGGTAAAATCAGAAAAAATATGGTTTATGAATACTTTAGTGTAAGTGCATGAAATCTATATTAAAATCGTGAAAGTTACGAAATCGCCCTTAATGGGCTAATATGATAAAAAGTGATATATAGGCCTCATGTGAAATGGGCCAAATTATGAAATGGGCCAAATTGTGAAATGGGCCAAATTGTGAAATGGGCCAAATTGTGAAATGGGCCAAATTGTGTAATGGGCCAAATTTTATTATGGGCCTGATGTTAAAATTATCATATCAATAAATTGTTGTACATTGTATATACATGATTGCATGGGTTGGGATATTTTGATGAAGAGAAGAAGGCTTTGTGCCCAGTTTAAGTGCCTTAATGCCTGCGTGTTAATGGCCACTGGCCTGCGAATCATTGATTTAAATGGCATTTTGCCTGCGAATTAAATGGCTTAATGCCTGCGATTGGTATGTTTGCGGGGTGGGTTGACTTGATCCCTACAGGTGTGCTGGTTGGTACGGGAGGTGTGTAGCGGATGGAAATTTAAGCTTGGTTGGGAATTGCATTTCACATGCATTTTTAATTACTATATTGTTATATTCGTTAATGGGCTCAAGCCCAATTAAATGCTTAAATGGTTTGGCCCAGTGGACTTGGTAAGTGGGTTACACACTGAGTTCTAAGTAACTCACCCCGTTTTCTTACCCTTCTCAGGTAATGATAATTGATGGAGGCTTGGGCCGGGGATGACTTCGCGGAGGCCATACTTCAAATGATGGTTTTTATGAACTTTGAACTACTCTTTAGTATTTTTACTTAAATAAATTTTTCAGTTGTGATGTAATAAGGCCTCTGGTATTATTTTTATGGATTTTTAATTGTGGATGGATTTTAATATGTTTTAGATACTAAAAGGGGACTATTTTAATTTTATAATGTTTTCTTTAATTTACGTATAGAAAGGGGTTTTTCTTAAATATCTCAAACTCGTAAAAATTTCTGTGAAAACTCTTTTATGAATTTTGTTTTCAAATTCATTTTGAATTCTTTTTTAAACTTCTTTAAAAATTTAACCAATTATTTCTCTGAGATCAAATTATAAACTCTTGTGCTCTAAAATCATAGATTTCAAATTAACCTCGCTTTTTGATAAACTCCATCTCCAAAATAGTTTTTGAAGATCTGTTTTCTTTAAATCATTTGATGACTAGATGTATGTTCGATTTGTGTTGCATACCAAGTCTGGTCTTAACGCATAGACCGGGTTTGGGGTGTTACATAAAAAGTTAGAATCTCACCTAAATTTTGCAATGAGCTATGGAGCTAATTTGAGTTAAAATGTGTGAAGATCTCTTGAGGATTTTAAGGATGATAACATGAGTCTTCCTCAAAATTGAAAAGAAATTTTATGTTTAGAGAGCTTAGGAATGAAAAAGGATGAACTAATTTTGGAAGAAAAACTTTAATTTGGTGTTTGGAAAATTTGTGAATGAAGAATGGGAGGGAAGAAGAATACGTGGGGGTTATTAAATAGGCACCAAATTTTTAAAAATTTAGCCACTACCCATTTAACGATCCCTGTTTTCTCCCTTTTCCAAATTGGTCCTTATTGTTCAATTAAAGCCAATTTCAAATTTATTTTCAAATCCAATCTCATTTTTAAAATCCATTTTAACTAAATTAATTCCTGAACACTCAATTTTAATTTCTTAACCTAAAATTATTAATTCTATTTTATTTAAAATTTTATTTAATTAATTCCTAATTATTTTAATTATCTATCCCAATTATGGTTTCTAATTCACTAACCCCCGATTTACTCTCCCAACTTTTGGGATGTGATAATTCTACTGTGCCTAGCTGCCAGGACTATGCAAAGGAAGAGTAGTATCGGGTTATTATGCAAACAGTAGAAATGAGGCGTAGTCTAGGGTTACACCGTATGTGTTTATTTTTATCAAACTTGTATTTTGTAATAAGCTGTGATAAGTCTGTAGTAAAACGTTAATTTTAAATACTTTCCTTTATTTTTGGATTTTAAGTCCTCTAATTAAAGAAATAAATAAAATGTAATATTTAAAGTGTTCAACTGATTTAAGTATTGTGTTTAATAACAGCCGAGATATGAGCCCGACGAATCGGATCGGGTTAGGGTATTACAAAACCTGTGTCAAACAAGTGTTTAACGAAAACATTAACTACCACTCCAAATGGTTTAAATCAAGATAAAGAGAAATAATTTAAACAATTCATATCAATCAACAAATGGTTTTACAGACTAATTTGTTAAAATGTGTATTCAAAAACAATTTTTTTTTCAACTAATCGAATCCAAAATCAAATTAAAACATTTAAAAATAAAATAGAGTAGTTTTTTTTTAAATTATAACATTAAATTATTTTATTTTTTCAACCTAAAAGAACCTAAATTCTAAATTGACTATTGAATCCACTTATGAATCTACTCTTTTGAAACAAACAAAATATAATTGTATATTCAGTGAAAGAGTTTTATTTATATATATATATATATATATATATATAATATTTTTTACAAAGTTATTTAGTATGAAACTTATTTAGATAAATTTAAAATATTATTATGAATGATAAAGATGAACAACATTGAAAAACAAATTTCATGATTCTATTTTTTTTTTCTAGAATTAGTCTTCATCTTCATGATTTCATGCAATGTTCCCTTCTATTATAAAATTATTCTAAAGGTGAAGCTTACACTCCCCAATTTATAAGAGAATAACAAGAACTTAAAGTTGATATTGAACTAATTGATCTCTCTAAAAAAAATGGAGCTATTTAATACCTATAAATTTTGAAACTAAGTAACTAAGGAAAATTAAGTATTAACCACTAAAATTAACATTTTCCATCAATTTACATATTTTTTATTGATATAATAACCAATTAAACCCTTAACATTTACATATTCCAAAGACCAATATGTACGGTACTTCATTGTATACTAGTTTAATATAGGTTTTAGATGTTGATTAAAAAAACTTAATACAAATTGAACTAGCACCACCAATACTCACCCAATACTATATTGCCGATCGGTAGCATTGGTGAGATATGATAATTTGTGTATTTATATATCTTTTTATAAATCCCTAACATATAATGAATGTGTTTATAGTAAAATATAATAATTCAAATTTTTGTAAGTTCGTAATTTATTCTATATTTCTTTCAAAAAATAATTATATTATATTAATTTTCAGTATATTTCATATAATATTCTATTTGCATTAGTTTCAAATCATAAATCATGATTAAGGCCAACCAAGTTAGGTAAAAGAAAGAGATAAAAAGTATTAATCATGTTGCATTAATATGCAGAGGTTTCTATATTTATATCAGACAGATACCGTCAGATATTATCAAAATGTACATTAACTTCGACACCTTGAGAGTTTTGAGCAGCCACGATTCCAAGGATTAACAGCTTCTTGGAGAAGGCGACAGTAGGAAACAAGACCGGAGACCTCTAGATGGGGGATTGTCATAGCTGCATCGATTTGAATCACCTCTTCCATCAGCACTATTCCAATTAGAGCCAAACAAATTAGCCATGTTTTCATGTTTAAGACTCCCATATTGGTCTTTGGTTTCATTGGAATAATTTTGATATCACCTATTTATAGGGCTTTGGAATGAGACCCTATTTTAGAAATTACGTCAAATAAGGTGATATTGTTTTGATTTTTTATTTTTTTACTTTCTTGTGTTTTAAATTGTACAATCTATTAATTTTTTTATAAAAGAAATACATTTTAGAAATTGGACCCGGTAATCTAAGGTTTTTTCTCAATTAGTCAAATATTATGGAATGTGTTTGTGCGCGCGAGCGCGCGTGTGTGTGTGTTTTGGCAAAAAGAAAGATAGTGGTTACACGCTATCACTCAATAAGAAACAAAATTTATCATCTGGTTGTAACGCCCCAAAATTCTTATTTCTGCTTTTGTGAAAATGTGACACAACTGTGTATTTTCTTCACTGGTTAAGTGTTCTGGGTATGTGTGAGAGGTCCCAAGTTCAAGCTTTAGCTTTGGCAAATTTTGGTATTTTTCTGATATAAGCCCTATCTCTGTTTAGTGGGCTTATATTAAATCATTTGTAATTCCATATCAGAATAGGTCTGCTGGTCTGGTGGTTAAGATGTGTGTTGGTGTATTGGGGTCTGAAGTTTGAGTCCCTGCACAAGCGTTGTAACTGCCCGATTTAGGGGCTAGTCGGAACAGTGGTTTTGGAACCACTAATCCAAGGCTTGAGAAATTATTTTTAATATTAGTTTATGTGTTATAGCATGATTATATGAGTGCATGAAAATTTTGGTGACTTAATTTTAGTGATTTCATGCTTAATTTTGAAAATGTACTAAATCGCATAAAGTGAAAAAGTTTTGTTCTACAAGCTAAATGTGTTAAATAGCTATAGAACCTTAAATTGGAGGTCCTTAATGTGCAAATAGGCCCTTAAAAGAGTGATGGCCGGCCGTAGGGGACAAAAAATGAAATTGGTCAAAGTTTGGTGGCATTAGGTGACTTAATTGATGAAATAAAATAAAATAAAGAGAAAAAAATGATATCACGTTTCATCTTCATCCTCTCTACCGAAAATATCACCAAAATAGGGATTTTGGAAGCTTGAAATTTTTAGCAACGTACAACCCTTGCAAGTAAGTCATTTTGATGGTCATTTTTGTTGATTTTTGTGTTTTTGGAACCCTTGTAGCTTAATCTAAGCTAATGAGGGGACTATTTTGCACCATGGTTGAAAGTGTAGGGTTTTTCCATGAGAGCATTAATGTTGTTTGCTGAATTTTTATAGAAGAAAATGAATCTTGGTTGTTTAATAAACAACTTTTGTGAAAGGATTTTTCATGAAAACACATAAAAGGACTTTTTTGTAAAAGTTATAAAATGGGTAGTAAATGTGTGAAATAATTGGAATTGTGAGTTGCTATAAGAGTAATAAAGGTTTGGCTAGGCTTGTTTTAGGAGGAAATTTGATTAAAATCGTTTTACGAGCCTAGGGGTAAAATTGTAATTATGTGAAAGTCTAAGGGCAAAACGATAATTTTGCCAAAGTAGGAATTTTGAAATGTTTTGATTAATGTGGTGATTAAATTAGTAAATTTTATCATTATAGATTAAGAAAAACGAGATCCGGACTTAGACCGGGGGGAAAACCAAGATAGTGGATTAAATCGAACTAGTTGCCCATATTTTGTATACTGAGGCAAGTTGTACGTAAATAATACAACTTCATTGTTATTATGTATTAAACAATTGATATGGCATAAAATGTTTGATTATTGTTATAAAAATGCATGACGAAATATGATGTGGTATACTCTTGGTTGAACTTTAGGAATAGATTGGGTATCCATGCCATGACATTTGGGTGATATGCGTGCTAGTATAAGACCATGTCTGGGATATGGCATCGATGTTGATATGTGTGCTAGTGTAAGACCATGTCTGGGACATGGCATCGGCCACATTATGAGAGCCAGTGTAAGACCATGTTTGGGACATGGCATCGACATTGAGACGAGAACTAGTGTAAGACCATGTCTGGGACATGGAATCGGCCTCGACATGAGTGCTAGTGTAAGACCATGTCTGGGACATGACATCAGCATTTTACCCTCTTGTGTGAGGTTTATCAGATATCCTTTAGTATTCCAAATGGTTCCACGGGTTATTTAAAGCTTATGATAAAGATACGAAAGGATATAATCATGTTGTGAGTGGTACAGGTCCTTACTAGAAACTCATGAGATATGAGCTTAGTTATGATGCCTTAATGGTAAGGATGAAAATGAGTAAGTCCTATCGGTGAGAATGATTTCGGGACTGTAACAGACCGAATTTGACCCTAATCGGAACAGTGGTTTTGGGACCACGAATTCAAGCCTGAGAAATATTTAAATATTAAATTTTGTGTTTATTATATGTGAATTAATGTGTGTGAAAGTTTCGTAGAAAAATTTAATTGTTTATGTGTTTAATTTAGAAAAAGGACTTAATCGCGAAAAAGGTAAAAGTCCCAAACTATAGTGAAAATGCACTAAATTGATTGTGGCTTTTTAATTTGGAGTATTAAAAGGGAAATTAACCCATTTTATGAGTTAGTGGGTGGCAAAGGTCAAGTATGACCTTATGTTATAAGTTGTTAATATTATTAGTTAAAGGATAAATAAGTAAATTAGTAAATACCATAATATATGTTAATTAAAAACATGAATTAAAGGTTGTCTTCATCCTTTGGCTACCGAAATAAGAAAAGAAAATCTTGGTTTAAAAGCTTAAGCATTCGGTCATGGTGTTGGCTTGAATTAAAGGTTAGTTTTTAATCGATTTTCGATAATTTTTATGTTTTTGAGATCGTTGCTTCGAACAGTAGCTGACCCATGTTAGAATTTTTAAATTTGAGCATGTTTAATATTCGGCCATGGCTAAATGTTGATGTTTTATGATGTTTGATGGAAAAATATTAAAGTTATGTTAGAAATCTACAAGTTTTGAAATGGAAATTTTAGTAAATTTGAGTGTTTTGGGCTAAATTGAAAAAATGAATTTTTGAGGGGGCTAAAATGCAAAATAAATGAAAGAAATGGATTAGTATGGTCCTTGTGAACATTCGGCCCTAAGGTGTTGTGAAATTTTGTATATTTTGTGTTTTGTGCATATAAGACTAAATTGTAAAAATGTGAAACCCTAGGGGTAAAATAGTAATTTTCCCATTTATGTGTTTTGGGACTAAATTGAGATGAAATGTACTTGAATGAGCTGAATTTTAATGTGTTTAGATCAAGAACAAATAAAAACGGATTTGGATCGGGGAAAGACGAAGGTTATCGAATAGCCAGTCTACGCGGTCCGTCGACAGTTGAGGTAAGTTCTTAAGCAAATGTATGTTAAAGAATTTATTATGAGTATAGAGTATGATAAATCTGGAAATTTAAAGTACTAAAATATGTGTTGGCCGAATATTGGGTATAATATTGTATTGAATTTATTTTTGTTAAATGTGATGTGAATGAGTATGTTTGGTTGAATATGTGAAAGTAATATGTTGTATACGAGATGGTTGTGATCTTAGTACTAAGTAAATTGTGTTAAAATATTGAAATGTTGAAATTTCGGGCTTCAAGACAAGCAGGCCTAGTGCCAGTGATTTAATTCGGGCTTCGAGCCTAGCAGGCCTTGTGCCGGTGATCTATTTCAGGCTTGATGCCTAGCAAGCCTTGTACCGGTGAATGTATCGGGCTTAATGCCTAGCAGGCTAAATGCTGGTGATGTATTATGAGTAGAGAATTCATGAATCATTTACGAGGTGGAATGTAATTACTTCAATAAACAAAATGCTCGGGTAAGTAAAAATATTTATAGATGCAAGGAACGAGGTAAGTTATTATCTTTCCTTCTGAATTAAATAAGTTGTGAAATGGTCAAGGTTGTTAGTAATGAATTATATGATATGAGCATTTGATCTATTCATTTATGAGTATGATATGTATATTGAAATATAAGCTTGGTAATATCTTGGGATTCGGTCATTTGTGCAAATGTCAAAGGTGAAAATCATCGAAGATGCTTACATATTTGTATGTCTAATTGCATGTGATTGGGATATATTTTACACTTATTAGTTAAGGAATATGCGAATGTTAAAGGCTATTAAGTGCTTTGGAGAGTTGTATGCCTTCGATAAGAAAATAATGGATGCTAAGTTAAAGAGATGGCAATTCGGCTATAATGGAACTATGGGTTAAATTATTGTAATTAATGTCATAGACAAATTGATATATATATATATATATATATATATGTAACACCCTGGTTTTAGGGGTTAGATTTTTGGTGCTTAGTTCGGGTGTTGGCACACTTCAGTGTGTGGTTGGGTGAGTTTTAGGGGTCCTGAGAACCCTAGAAGGTGGGGCAATGCCTTAGAAAATTTTTGGTTTTTAGTGTTGAAAGGGGGGAGCTTGGCAAAGAGGGGACTTAAGAGAATTATTTGGGAGTTTATGTCACAAGAAAGGAGTTGGTGGAGTGGCAGGATGGGCGCCACTAAGGCCTTGTGTGTATGACGCCATTTGCAAGGGGAAGGGTCTCATGTTCGATTCGCGGGAGCAGCAGATGGGCATTGTTTTTTGGTAAGGAGGTTGGACGGTTTTGGAGGCTTAAAAATAGATGAAGACTTGGTCTTCTTTTTTTTAAATTTTGGCTAGAAGGTTTGACCCATTCAAACTATTTTGAATGGATGGTGGGGAGGTATTTTAGGAAATTTTTAGGGATTATTTTTGGGGGGTTGGAGCTTGGCTTTTTAGTATAAATAGGGGGGAGGTGCTCATTATTCATTCATCATTTGTTTTCTCTCCCTTGCCAAATTGTGCTTCACATTTTCTTTGGTTGCCGAAACCCTTTTCTCCAAAGCTTAGTTGCCAAATCCTTTGCTCTCCCTATTTCCTTTCCTTTTCACTTCAAAACCGAAAGTACACCCCACATCTTTCTTTCTCTTCTCTTTGGCCGAAACCACTATTCCCTACTTCTTGATTTTATAGATAGCCGAATCTACACCACCACCCTTTGCCGAATTTTCCTTCCCTCAGTTTGGTAGTGTTATTGGCCGAATGTTGGCATAGACTTCTTCGGGTTCCATAGCAATCGATTTGGGGGGAGAGGAGACTAGCGCAGGAGACCTTTTCGGGATTGGTATAGGCAGCATTTGCTGAGGCATAGGGTAGCGTTTCGGGTTTGGATTGTTGAGCTATTAAGGTGCGTAATCATCGCACTATTTCTGTGGTTTTGGTTGCTAACTTGTTACATGTGTATTATGTGTGGAAGCCGTTTATAATGGCATAAGTGATGAGAACTGGTGATGGTAAGTTTATTTGTGATGTATTTATGTATGTATAAATATTTATATACTTATGTGATATGATGGCTTAACATGTTGCATATATATGTAGTTGCATGGGGTTTGGGCTTGATTCGATGAAGAAGGAAGTGTACACAAGGTGTACGTGGTCTAATGATAGCTTCGGCTACATTAGCGCTTGGGGATTTGCTGTGTGCTACCTCAAGAGAGGTGTTGGCTCGGTGCCCATCTCGGCGGTTGATTGCTATGTGCATCACCGTAGACAGATTACGATATTGGATCACTTGGGTTGATCGGTGGCTCAGCCACGGCCTTGAGCAGCGAGCTTGCCAAGGTAAGATGTTATGGATCACAATGTGATCGGTGGATTAGCCACGGCCTTAGGCGGGAGTCTGCTAAGGTTGGTGTTCGGTTGGACAATGGGTTGGGCTGAGATGCATTCTTGCGTGATTTGTTTCGATGGCTGTGTGGGTATGGGTCGAGCCCATACGGATGGAAATATGTGTTGTGATTATGCACTGAGTCAGTGGACTCACTCTTTTAATTAACCATTTCAGGTGACGCGTAGAGTGGACCGGGATCGGAGAGGACACGTGGTGGCCCATGCAGAAAGAATAGTTTAAATATTTTAAGTTTATTTATATTAAGTACTAGATCTTTTAAACATTGATGTAATAAGACCCCTTTGATTTTTATTTACTTTGGGAATTATTTAATTATTTTATGTTTGGATTATATTAAATTACTAAGTGGAAACGAATTTATTTTTGACAACTTATTTATTTAGAATTAGTCTTATATATTCATTAAAGTTTATTTTTGGGCATTTTATAATATTGATATGATAACAAAGTTTTACTCATAAGTTTGAATAAACATGGATTTTACAAAAGGTAGCAAGTTTTACTAAATTTTTCTAAGTTAAATAGATTTTTCCACCGTCTTTTCCGCACTAATATAACCAGATTCGGTCGTAGTGAATGGGCCGGGTTTGGGGATGTTACAATATATATTATGTTCGAATGTTTAATTACTGAATTGTAAATGCTTAAGACTTACTAAGCTAGTGAGCTTATTTGTGTGATATCTTTTCCTTTGTTTTATAGATTTGGTTTAAGGCTACGAGCTCAAGGGATCGTCAAGAAAGTCATCCACACTATCAACCTAATTTGGTAATCTTTGTTTTTGGTTTTTGGATAAAGGCATGTATAGAATAGACTATAGCTATGTTTGAGTCGAAAATTTTTGTTTATGTATATATATATTTTAGCTATGCAAAAATGGCTGACTTTCAATGTCATGGGTTTCAATGCTTAATGTCTTTAATTATATTATGTGTGGTAATTTTAATTGGTTTACTAGGAGGTAACCTCAAAGGTCTAAAATTGAGTTTTGAAGGTTAGCATTTTTGGTATTGACATATACGAGTTGTTCATTGGATTATAACATAGTTATGCATTGGTGAATACTTGTTATGCTTAGACATGTATTTGAGTAATGTGTGTAATGGTTAGAAAAACTTTAAACCGTAAATAAATATTTTATTGGAGTGTGGCATGAATGGAAATGAGTAGTTATAATATCGCTTGAATGGTTCATATGAGGTAGATAAATGCATATGTCAAATGTTGAATGAGTTGCTAGTTGGAAAGGTTTGTGAATGTATATTAATAGATAGATTAAATAATCACTATGGTACGAATATGAGCATGCATCTTATTTAGATGGTACATTGTTGATGGAGTGTTTTGTATCCAATTGAATTCGTAAATAAGAACGATGAGCATGGTACATTATTTCGGCTTAATCCATGGAGAAAATGATTGACACATGATTAAATTATGGTATGTAAGATATTTCATTTGATAGAGTATATTGTGCATTTGGCTATGATGCGTTTAATCTATGCTTGACCATTTGATGAAGTCAATTACACTAATTTGATAAAGGACCTAAAGTAGTGTGATGTGTAGTAATTGATTTGATATGCTCATATACTAGCCATATTGGAAATAAGTTTTAATAATGGATGCTAAGTTAAAGAGATGGCAATTCGGCTATAATGGAACTATGGGTTAAATTATTGTAATTAATGTCATAGACAAATTGATATATATATTTATATATTTATTATGTTCGAATGTTTAATTACTGAATTGTAAATGCTTAAGACGTACTAAGCTAGTGAGCTTATTTGTGTGATATGTTTTCCTTTGTTTTATAGATTTGGTTTAAGGCTACGAGCTCAAGGGATCGTCAAGAAAGTCATCCACACTATCAACCTAATTTGGTACTCTTTGTTTTTGGTTTTTGGATAAAGGCATGTATAGAATAGACTATAGCTATGTTTGAGTCGAAAAATTTTGTTTATGTATATATATTTTAGCTATGCGAAAATGGCTTACTTTCAATGTCATGGGTTTCAATGCTTAATGTCTTTAATTATATTATGTGTGGTAATTTTAACTGGTTTACTAGGAGGTAACCTCAAAGGTCTAAAATTGAGTTTTGAAGGTTAGCATTTTTGGTATTGACATATACGAGTTGTTCATTGGATTATAACATAGTTATGCATTGGTGAATACTTGTTATGCTTAGACATGTATTTGAGTAATGTGTGTAATGGTTAGAAAAACTTTAAACCGTAAATAAATATTTGATTGGAGTGTGGCATGAATGGAAATGAGTAGTTATAATATCGCTTGAATGGTTCATATGAGGTAGATAAATGCATATGTCAAATGTTGAATGAGTTGCTAGTTGGAAAGGTTTGTGAATGTATATTAATAGATAGATTAAATAATCACTATGGTACGAATATGAGCATGGTACATTATTTCGGCTTAATCCATGGAGAAAATGATTGACACATGATTAAATTATGGTATGTAAGATATTTCATTTGATTGAGTATATTGTGCATTTGGCTATGATGCGTTTAATCTATGCTTGACCATTTGATGAAGTCAATTACACTAATTTGATAAAGGACCTAAAGTAGTGTGATGTGTAGTAATTGATTTGATATGCTCATATATCTAGCCATATTGGAAATAAATTTTAATAGGTCGTAATGTTATATAGTATGGTAATGATCACATTACTTGGGCTTGAATTAAATTGAAAAATTTTATGAGAATGTCAAATTGTATTTTGTCAGGTAATACCTCGTAACCGTAGTCCAGCGACGGATACGGGTTAGGGGTGTTACATTTGATTGGTATCAGGGCTTACGGTTTAGTCGATTCTAGGACTACCGTAGCGCGTGTGAGTCTAGCTATACATGCCTTTATTATATATTTGATAGTGTGGTGATTTCTGACATTTCGAACTGTGTTTTATATAGTAAATGGATTCTGATCCCGACAGAGCCGTAGCGGATGATGTAGAGAGTGTAGCGCCTGACCGTGCACGCAGATCAGTGCCATCAGACTCTCGACCAGTTTCGGGTAGCCATGAGGGGGAGGCTAAACAAGCTTTCTTCCAGATGATGAACGAGTGGTTTATCTAGTTTATTCAGACTAACCCGGCTGTACAACCACCTCCACCCCTAATAATCCAACTCCGGTACCTTTAGCACCTCCGATGATAGATTCGATGAGATCTAGTAGGCCTCCTGTTGATAAAATCAGAAAATATGGGTCCGAAGAATTCAAAGCTAATGACGATGATGATGCAGAGTGGGCTGAGATGTGGTTTGATAATACTATACGGGTACTTGATGAGCTATCTTGTACTCTAGATGAATGCTTGAAATGTGCTATATCTCTATTACGGGACACTGCATATCACTGGTGGAATACACTAGTATCAGTGGTTCCAAAAGAAAAAGTGACGTGGGATTTCTTCCAGATCGAGTTCCGTAAGAAATACATTAGCCAGAGGTTCATCGATCAGAAAAGGAAAGAATTTCTGGAATTAAAACAGGGCCGCATGACTGTAACTGAATATGAGCGGAAATTTGTCAGATTGAGTCGATATGCCCGAGAATGTGTATCCATTGAAGCCATTATGTGTAAAAGATTTGAAGATGGCCTGAATGAAGACATAAAGTTGCTTGTTGGCATTCTTGAAATCAAAGAGTTCGTAGTACTTGTCGAACGAGCTTGCAAAGCTGAAGAACTTGGTAAAGAGAAAAGAAAAGCTGAGATGGAAGTTAGAGACACTCGTAAAAGATCATTGAGTAAGATTTTCCAATCTGTATCTAAGAAGTTCAGAGATGACTTTGGCCGACATAGAGCTACTTCAGATATGTCTGAACGAGATCGACCTCCAGTGGGTTCCCGAGCTACCTCGATGGCCAGTGTTGGTAATGTTCCGCAGAATAGAGTTGAATGCAAGCACTGTGTTAAATGGCATTCCGAGAGTTGTAGATTCTGTGATCGATCTTGCTTTAAATGTGGATCGTCAGATCATTTTATCAGAGAGTGCCTGACGTTAGCCGAGCAGAATACAGTCCAGAATATCAGACCGAGCAATGTGTCAATGCGAGGCAGACCACCTAGGCATTCGAGAAATATTAGTGGCAGTCAGAAAAGAACTAAAGACACTGCAGTTAGATCGGAGGCTCGTGCACCAGCTAGAGCATATGCTATTCGTGCCAGAGAGGATGCTTCTTCCCCAGATGTTATCACTGGTACTTTCACTCTTTATGGTACTCCTATGATTGCATTGATTGATCCTGGTTCAACTCATTCATATGTGTGTGAAACTCTAGTATCCAGTAAGACTTTACCTGTTGAGTCTACTGAGTTTGTGATCCGTGTGTCCAACCCTTTGGGTCGCTGTGTACTTGTTGATAAAGTGTGTAAAGATTGCCCGTTGATGATTCGAGATTCCTGCTTTCCAGCTGATTTAATGTTGTTACCTTTCGACGAGTTCGATATAATTTTGGGAATGGACTGGTTAACCTTACATGATACGGTGGTGAATTGCAAAAGAAAGATTATTGATTTGAGATGTCAGAACGGTGAGATCATCCGGGTTGAATCAAATGATTTGAATTGGTTACCTACAGTAATATCCTCAATGCTAGCCCGAAAGTATGTGAGAATGGGATGTGAAGCTTACTTGGCTTATGTGTTGGATAATAAAGTGTCCGAAAAGCAGATTGAATCCGTACCAGTTGTGTGTGAATACCCAGATGTGTTTCTCGAAGAATTACCGGGTTTACCTCCAATACGAGAGGTTGAGTTTGGCATTGAATTAGTACCGGGGACGACTCCGATTTTGATAGCTCCATACCGGATGGCACCTACTGAGTTGAAAGAGTTGAAAGCACAATTGCAAGAGTTGACAGATAAGGGTTTTGCATGACCGAGCTTCTCTCCTTGGGGTGCACCAGTTCTATTTGTGAAAAAGAAAGATGGGACTATGCGAATGTGTATTAATTATCGGCAGTTAAATAAAGTGACAATAAAGAATAAATATCCATTGCCTCGAATTGATGACTTGTTTGACCAGTTGAAAGGGGCTTCAGTGTTTTCAAAGATAGATCTGAGATCGGGTTATTATCAGTTGCGAGTCAGAGATTCCGATGTGCTCAAGACTGCTTTTCAAACAAGGTATGGACATTTTGAGTTTCTGGTTATGCCTTTTGTGCTTACTAATGCACCTGCTATTTTTATGGATTTGATGAATCGGTTTTTTCAGACAGTATTTGGATCGATTTGTAGTAGTGTTTATTGATGATATTCTGATATACTCCAAAGATGAAACCGAACATGCCGAGTATTTGAGATTGGTGCTACAAACTTTCCGAGATCAACAGTTGTATGCAAAGTTTAGTAAGTGTGAATTCTGGATGAATGAGGTCAGCTTTTTGGGACATGTTGTTTCAGCGTCAGGTATTTGGGTTGATCCGAACAAAATATCAGCTATACTTGATTGGAAGCCACCAAAGAATGTTTCTGAGATTCGAAGCTTTCTGGGACTTGTGGGATATTATAGATGATTCGTGAAAGGTTTTTCCATGATAGCTACACATTTGACAAAGCTACTACAGAAAGATGTCAAGTTTGAGTGGACGGAAAAGTGTCAGAAAAGTTTTGATCAGTTGAAAGCTCTTTTGACTGAAGCTCCAGTGTTAATTCAGCCCGAATCGGGTAAAGAATTTGTTGTGTATAGTGATGCTTCTTTGAATGGTTTGGGTTGTGTTCTAATGCAGGAAGGCAAGGCAGTAGCCTATGCTTCGAGACAGTTGAAGCCCCATGAAAGAAATTATCTGACTCACGATTTGGAATTAGCAGCCATCGTTTTCGCATTGAAAATTTGGCGTCATTATTTATTTGGTGAGAAATGTCATGTTTATTTGGATCATAAAAGTCTGAAGTACTTGATGACTCAGAAAGACCTGAATTTGAGACAACGCAAATGGTTAGAATTGTTAAAAGATTATGAATTGATTACCATCCGGGAAAAGCTAACATTGTTGCAGATGCTTTAAGCCGAAAATCATTGTTTGCTCTTCGTGCGTTGAACGCACATATGGTTATGACTGGTGATGGTTCGATCATAGTCGAGTTGAAGGCTAGACCGTTGTTTATTCAGCAAATTTGTGAGGCACAGAAAATTGACAAAGATAAGATTGCGAAACGAGTTCAGTGTAAAAGTAATGTAGAGTCAGAGTTTCAAATTGATGAAAATGATTGTTTGAACTTCAAAGGCCGAATATGTGTTCCGAGGAATATGAATTTGATTCAGATGATTTTGAATGAGGCTCATAATAGTCGATTGTCGATACATCCAGGTAGCACTAAAATGTATAATGATTTGAGACAGTTCAATTGGTGGCCTGGTATGAAACAGGATATATCTGAATTTGTTTCAAAGTGTGTAATATGTCAACAAGTAAAAGCCGAGCATCAAGTACCTTCTGGATTACTTCAGCCAATCATGATACCTGAATGGAAATGGGATAGAATTACTATGGATTTTGTATCTGGTTTGCCTACGACACCGAGTAAGAAAGATGCAGTCTGGGTTATAGTAGATAGACTGACCAAATCAGCTCACTTTGTGCCAGTTCGTACAGACTATTCACTCGATAAACTTGCTGAATTGTATGTATCACAGGTTGTGAGGTTACATGGTGTGCCGAGTTCCATTTTCAAATAGAGACCCGAGATTCACATCGCGGTTTTGGAAGAAGTTGCAAGATGCTTTAGGTACTAAACTTCATTTTAGTACAAGCTTTCATCTGCAGACAGACGGTCAGTCTGAACGAACTATTCAGATACTTGAGGACATGTTGAGATATTGCGTTCTTGAGTTTGAAGGTACGTGGGAAAGATACTTACCTTTGATTGAATTTGCTTATAATAACAGTTTTCAATCTAGTATCAAAATGGCACCATAAGAGGCTCTTTATGGTCACAAGTGTCGTACACCATTGTATTGGACTGAGCTCAGTGAAAACAAGATACATGGGGTTGATCTGATTAAAAAGACTGAACAGAAAGTGGCTGTGATCAGAGATACTTTGAAAGCTGCTTCGGATCGTCAAAAGTCTTACGCTGATTTGAAACGTAAAGACATTGAGTTTCAAGTCGGAGATCAAGTGTTTTTGAAAGTTTCCCCGTGGAAGAAAGTACTTCGGTTTGGTCGAACAGTCAAACTAAGTCCGAGATTCATCGGACCGTACGAAATCATCGAACGTATCGAGCCTGTTGCTTATAGACTAAAATTGCCCTCTGAATTAGAAAAGATACATAATGTATTTCATGTCTCGATGCTTTGTAGATACATATCAGATCCATCACATGTAATCTCTCCGTCCAAAATTGAAATTCGATCCGATATGACATACGAGGAGGAACTGGTCTGTATTTTAGCCTAGGAAATGAAAGAGTTGAGAAACAAGAAAATTCCATTAGTGAAAGTATTATGGAATCGTCACGGAGTTGATGAGGCCACGTGGGAACCGGAAGTTTCAATGAGGCAACAATACCCGAATTTGTTTAACGGTAAGATTTTCGGGGACGAAAATCACTAAAGGAGGGAGAGTTGTAACAGACCGAATTTGACCCTAATCGAAACGGTGGTTTCGGGACCACGAATCCGAGCCCGAGAAAAATTTAAATATTATATTTTGTGTTTATTATATGTGAATTAATGTGTATGAAAGTTTCGTAGAAAAATTTAATTGTTTATGTGTTTAATTTAGAAAAAGGACTTAATCGCGAAAAAGGTAAAAGTCCCAAACTATAGTGAAAATGCACTAAATTGATTGCAACTTTTTAATTTGGAGTATTAAAAGGGAAATTAACTCATTTTATGAGTTAGTGGGTGGCAAAGGTCAAGTATGACCTTATGTTATAAGTTGTTAATATTATTAGTTAAAGGATAAATAAGTAAATTAGTAAATACCATAATATATGTTAATTAAAAACATGAATTAAAGGTTGTCTTCATCCTTTGGCTACCGAAATAAGAAAAGAAAAGCTTGGTTTAAAAGCTTAAGCATTCGGTCATGGTGTTGGCTTGAATTAAAGGTTAGTTTTTAATCGGTTTTCGATAATTTTTACGTTTTTGAGATCGTTGCTTCGAACAGTAGCTGACCCATGTTAGAATTTTTAAATTTGAGAATGTTTAATATTCGGCCATGGCTAGATGTTGATGTTTTATGATGTTTTATGTTAGAAATCTACAAGTTTTGAAATGGAAATTTTAGTAAATTTGAGTGTTTTGGGCTAAATTACAAAAATGAATTTTTGAGGGGGCTAAAATGCAAAACAAATGAAAGAAATGGATTAGTATGGTCCTTGTGAACATTCGTCCCTAAGGTGTTGTAGTGAAATTTTGTATATTTTGTGTTTTGTGCATATAAGACTAAATTGTAAAAATGTGAAACCCTAGGGGTAAAATGGTAATTTGCCCATTTATGTGTTTTGGGACTAAATTGAGATGAAATGTACTTGAATGAGCTGAATTTTAATGTGTTTAGATCAAGAACAAAGAAAAATGGATTTGGATCGGGGAAAGACGGAGGTTATCGAATAGCCGGTCTACGCGGTCCGTCGACAGTCGAGGTAAGTTCTTAAGCAAATGTATGTTAAAGAATTTATTATGAGTATAGAGTATGATAAATCTGGAAATTTAAAGTACTAAAATATGTGTTGGCCGAATATGGGGTATAATATTGTATTGAATTTATTTTTGTTAAATGTGATGTGAATGAGTATGTTCGGATGAATATGTGAAAGTAATATGTTGTATACGAGATGGTTGTGATCTTAGTATAAGTAAATTGTGTTGAAATTTTGAAATGTTGAAATTTCGGGCTTCAAGCCTAGCAGGCCTAGTGCCGGTGATTTAATTCGGGCTTCGAGCCTAGCAGGCCTTGTGCCGATGAATGTATCGGGCTTAATGCCTAGCAGGCTAAATGCCGGTGATGTATTATGAGTAGAGAATTCATGAATCATTTACAAGGTGGATTGTAATTACTTCAATAAACAAAATGCTCGGGTAAGTAAAAATATTTATAGATGCAAGGAACGAGGTAAGTTATTATCTTTCCTTTTGAATTAAATAAGTTGTGAAATGGTCAAGGTTGTCAGTAATGAATTATATGATATGAGCAGTTGATCTATTCATTTATGAGTATGATATGTATATTGAAATATAAGCTTGGTAATATCTTGGGATTCGGTCATTTGTGCAAATGTCAAAGGTGAAAATCATCGAAGATGCTTACATATTTCTATGTCTAATTGCATGTGATTGGGATATATTTTACACTTATTAGTTAAGGAATATGCGAATGTTAAATGCTTTTAAGTGCTTTGGAGAGTTGTATGCCTTCGATAAGAAAATAATGGATGCTAAGTTAAAGAGATGGCAATTCAGCTATAATGGAACTATGGGTTAAATTATTGTAATTAATGTCATAGACAAATTGATATATATATTTATTATGTTCGAATGTTTAATTACTGAATTGTAAATGCTTAAGACTTACTAAGCTAGTGAGCTTATTTGTGTGATATGTTTTCCTTTGTTTTATAGATTTTGTTAAGGCTACGAGCTCAAGGGATCGTCAAGAAAGTCATCCACACTATCAACCTAATTTGGTACTCTTTGTTTTTGGTTTTTGGATAAAGGCATGTATAGAATAGACTATAGCTATGGTTGAGTCGAAAAATTTTGTTTATGTATATATATTTTAGCTATGCGAAAATGGCTTACTTTCAATGTCATGGGTTTCAATGCTTAATGTCTTTAATTATATTATGTGCGGTAATTTTAATTGGTTTACTAGGAGGTAACCTCAAAGGTCTAAAATTGAGTTTTGAAGGTTAGCATTTTTGGTATTGACATATACGAGTTGTTCATTGGATTATAACATAGTTATGCATTGGTGAATACTTGTTATGCTTAGACATGTATTTGAGTAATGTGTGTAATGGTTAGAAAAACTTTAAACCGTAAATAAATATTTGATTGGAGTGTGGCATGAATGGAAATGAGTAGGTATAATATCGCTTGAATGGTTCATATGAGGTAGATAAATGCATATGTCAAATGTTGAATGAGTTGCTAGTTGGAAAGGTTTGTGAATGTATATTAATAGATAGATTAAATGATCACTATGGTACGAATATGAGCATGCATCTTATTTAGATGGTACATTGTTTGATGGAGTGTTTTGTATCCAATTGAATTCGTAAATAAGAATGATGAGCATGGTACATTATTTCGGCTTAATCCATGGAGAAAATGATTGACACATGATTAAATTATGGTATGTAAGATATTTCATTTGATTGAGTATATTGTGCATTTGGCTATGATGCGTTTAATCTATGCTTGACCATTTGATGAAGCCAATTACACTAATTTGATAAAGGACCTAAAGTAGTGTGAAGTGTAGTAATTGATTTGTTATGCTCATATATCTAGCCATATTGGAAATAAATTTTAATAGGTCGTAATGTTATATAGTATGGTAATGATCACATTACTTGGGCTTGAATTAAATTGAAAAATTTTATGAGAATGTCAAATTGTATTTTGTCAGGTAATACATCGTAACCCTAGTCCGGCGACGGATACGGGTTAGGGGTGTTACAGGGACGATATCATAATCTTTGGCTTATATTTGTGATGTGTAAATATGTAGTAAATCTACCATTGCTAAATCAATAATGATGTACTGGTTTATAGTATGCTATGTGTTTAAAGATGCATGGTTGATATAATTACTTATTTACATGCAACTCACTATGCTTTGTACTTACTCCTTTTCCATTCCATTTTCTTATAGTATCGCCAAGCTAGCTCGAGGATCAAAGGACGTCGGAGGCTCGATCACACTATCAATCTGCACATTTGGTATAGTTAGATTTATCATTTTGAGTATGGCATGTATAGGGACTTGGTCTTTTGTCAAGTGTCATATTGTTTTGGCCAAATGTGTTGGCTTGTTTTGAAGATTGATTCATTTTGTATAAGGCCATGGATAATGGATAATATTTGTTGTTGATATATGTAAATAATGATGTTTTTCATGAATGTGTAATTTGGATTGATAAAGTATGTGATAAGTTTTGCATGTGAAAGGAGTGTAGTGACCTTGATGTGTGTATGTCTTGGTTGTAGCTGATTTGGTCAGATGTTTATGTGTGGATTGGTGTTACTTGATGTGGTTCATGTTGGTGCAAGTAAGGGTGGCAAAAAGGGCTTGGTAAATAGCCTTGTTTTTGTCCACACGGGTAGACACACGCCCGTGTGTGGTACACGGTCTGCCCTATGGGCATGTAGTCCGACCGTGTGTCCCCCTGCACCCTAAGTTGGCAAAACAGAATGCCCAGTAGTAACCACACAGGCTGAGACACGACCATGTGTCTCAACCGTGTGGAAGACACGGCCATAGGACATGGGCATGTGCCCAGGCCGTGTGAAGTCTGCACTTGATTAAATGAATTTCATTCGCCACACGGCCTAAGGACACGGGCGTGTGCCTTGGCCGTGTGACCTTATTGGGTTGATGACGTAAGAAACAGAATGTCAAGGTTTTTACACACGGGTGGTGACATGGGTGTGTCATGGCTGTGTCATGGCTGTGTGAGGGATGCGAGCATGTGCCAGGCCTTGTGAAAACACCTGTAGGTTTGAATTGAAAAATAAATCCACACGGCTAGGGAAATGGGCGTGTCTGCCCACATGGTCGTGTGCCCCTGTTTTGACTGAAATTTTCCAAAGTTTTCTAAAGTGCCTAGTTTAGTACTGAACCCTTTGTAAAGTATGTTTGGGCCTCGTAGACCCATATTAAGGACGTTAAGAGGAAGTTTGAAAAGTTTTGAATTTCAACGAACTTTTACGACTCGGAATTGTATGTATGTATGTATGCGTTTAACTAAGGTAACGCCTCGTACCCTGTACCGGTGTCAGATACGGGTAAGGGGTGTTACAAGCGCGGGAGTTTATTTTTGCTTGTTTGATCGAGACAGTTTTGGTCATACAGAAATTTTGAGTAGTGGGTTAGTGGAGAGAAATTAGAGATATGTGAACAGTTTTTCTGTTTTCCCAAAATTCTCTTTTCTCTCTGATGTTTTTCACTATTCTTCCACTTTTAAACTTTCAACTTTCTATTTTATGCTTCATCAGTTTTTCTTTCTTCCTAACCGTGGTACGTTGATGTTTCGATCCTCTGTGCTGTTGTGTAGGAGAAGCCTGTGAGCAGTGAATTTTGGACCTTTCGCTTGAACAGTTTAAGTGGTGGATTTAGTCACTGGTTCCAAGGCCTCAGGAGCTTTTTGCATCTAAACCAAGACAGATGTGTGCTCGAAAATGTAGAAAACATGGTTTTGACCAAAGCCAAAAACCCCACTGTTGATGCCACGCGAGCTTGTGGTCGCCCGTGTAGTAAGCCTTGCGCCCTAACACAGGTGTGTGATCGATGAGGCCAGGTTGTGCGTGCAAGACACGGCCATGTGATGCCTAGATAAGTCGTGTACAACACATGGGCTAGACTAGTTTGGGCCGTGTGGGCCACACGGGCGTGTGGGAACTTGGGCCAGGCCGTGTGATCCACAGGGGCGAAGGCCAATCTGGGTGTGTGGGCCACACGGGCAGGCCACATAGGCGCGTGATTCCATTTAACTGAAATGTGTTCTAAGGTTGCACTGGTCGCCCAAGTCGATTGTAAACCTACTGTAGGGTCGGTAAGCACTACTTTGACCCTTAAATGCGTAAACTATATGTATAGTATATGTACTAAGCATGATGATTATATGAGTGAATATTGAACTGTATGTTTAACTGATAATCATGTATTAGCATGTCATATATTGTATGTTGCATTGCATTTGGTTGGGATGTTGATATTTGTAGGAAGTGTACTGAAAGGCTCTTAAGCCTATTATCTGGAAGATCAGCTGCAATTTACTTATTATGCACCGCATTTGGTACTACTTGGAGTGTAGGGATGGGTGGGTGTTTTAAACCCCGCATAGAGTGTAGGGATGGATGGAGATGGTGTGTAGAGGCTGGTTGGGTGGGATTCTATTACTGATAAATGTATATTTGATACTATTACTGTGATGGGCTTAGGCCCTCATGCATATCTGTTACTGAAACTGAAATGGGTTAAGGCCCGATTTGATACTAAAACTGAGATGGGCTTAGGCCCAAAGTGCATTTGACTGCTTTTTGTGACTGACTGTATGCATGTGATTTGTGGGGATTGCATACTGAGTTTACGTAAACTCACCCCTTCTTGTTTTAACTGTACAAGAAATCCCCAGACTTAGACGAATCGGTATAGCGGGGGACTCTACGGTGACCACTTGTCTACCGAACAGTTTCAATTTCTTTAATGGTTTTAATTCCTATTTGTTTTCTGGGTATTTTTGATATAATTTGGACTTTTTGGACTGTTTACCGTTATTTTGGGAGTTTAACTGCTTTCATGAATTTTAAAACTGTGAGACTCAACGAAAATTCAGTTTCACTAAAAACAACATTTTTCCTAAACGCAAACGGTTTACTTAAAATATCACGGTATAAGAGCTTCCGCTACACAATATGTTTTTTTTAAAATGAATCAAACTTAAC
This sequence comes from Gossypium australe, assembly GCA_005393395.2. Taxonomy (NCBI): domain Eukaryota; kingdom Viridiplantae; phylum Streptophyta; class Magnoliopsida; order Malvales; family Malvaceae; genus Gossypium; species Gossypium australe. Next base: position 85,692,121 of record CM016620.1, on the reverse strand, counting down.
GAGAAAATAATTTGAAATTGTTAAGAGATATATAGAAGCTAATAAACGGAAACGGTTTTAACGTGATAAATTCGTTTTCAAAATTCCATTCCATGGGACATCATCAGCTTCGACCATAACATCTAGGCCAGGTTTGGGGTGTTACATTTAGTGGTTTTGGAGCCAAGTTGCAAAACTCAGCTGTGGATTTTGGGTTTTAAAACTTGGTTTTTAAGAACTGATTTTTAAATGATTTGAAATGATTTGACTATGAATGTGGTACATTGAGTCTTCGGCGCCGATCCTGTAAGTATTCTAATAAACTGTTATAAATAGCCTATTGTGAAAACACTTTACGAGTGTATACTGAAACTGTAGTGAAACTGAAACTGATAGAGACTTTACTTGCGAAAAACAACCTCGAAATTTATGATACTACTTTGCATAAAACATCTGTGAGTAAATATTGGAACTGTAACTGACTAATAAAATTTGTAATACAGACAAATTCGAATAGACATGAGTGCTCGAGGTATCCGTGGATGCCGTACTAGAGGCCGAGATAGGGGCCGTTGGGGGCTCAAGCTAAGTCTTCTTCTTTGGGCAGCATGCCGAACCTTGATACGAGTGAGATGCCGGTGTCACCTGTTACTAAGAATAGGTCTCAAGATCGCATGGCTGGGGATGACACATTGTCTCAGGCTATGTTAAGGATATTAGAGAGGGTCGCTGGGCCCAACACTGGATATGGGGGCCTAGGGTCAGTTATTGAACGGCTCCGGTCCAATGGAGCTGAGTTATTTAGGGGTGTTACAGGAGTTGCCCCTAGTGTGGCTGAATACTTGTTGGAGGCCACAAAGAGGATAATGGACGATTTAAAGTGTACCCCTGAGCAGAAATTGAAGGGTGCAGTCTCGTTGCTTCGCGATGAGGCCTACCAGTGGTGGCTGACTGTTAAGGAGGGCACTCAGCCCGATCGTCTGTCTTAGGAGTTCTTTAAGTCTGCCTTCCAAGGGAACTATGTGGGAGCCAGTTATATTGATGCTAGGAGACGTGAGTTTCTGAACCTCACTCAAGGAGACCGATCGGTGGCCGAGTACGAGGCCAAATTCCTGAGGCTGAGCCGCTAAGCTCGAGGTATGGTGGTAGATGAGTATGAGAGGTGTGTCCGATTTGAGGATGGGCTGAGGGATAATCTAAGGTTGTTGATTGCTCCACAGAGGGAGCGAGAGTTAGCTATACTAGTAGAGAATGCGAAGATCGCCAAGGATGTTAAGCGCGATGAGCGCCAAAACAGAGACGATGAGAGGGGTAAGAACAAGAGGGATTAGGAGCGCTCGAGTTTTGTGTAGAGGCCTAAGAAAAAGGCCAGGACTGATGGGCCTATTAGAGTTGGGCCCCCTATTGCTCCTACTGGTTTGCAGCTATGTGGAGATTGTGGTAGACGCCATCAGGGTGAGTGTTGGAGGAGGATTAGGGCATGTTTGAGTTGTGGGTCGTTAGAGCACCGCATTTGGGAGTGTCCGTTGAGGGCCGATCAGATGCAAGCTTCTTGTTCAGGTACTGCACAGCCACAGAAGGTAGTTCAGCAGCCACCGATGGGCTATGGTTAGGCTAGGGGTAGCAACGGTATGGGCTGTGGATAGAGAGCACCAGGCAGAGGCGCTGGACAGGCTGAGGCGAGGCAACTTGTTCTTGTTTATGCTACTCATCGCCATGAGGACAGAGATGCTTCTGACGTCATCACTTGTACATTTCTTACTTTTGATGTACCATATCTTGCTCTGATAGACATAGGATCTACTCATTTCTACATAGCTTGTTCTGTTTCTGAAAATTTGGGGTTATCGATTCGGAGCACTACGAGTAAGGTCACTGTACTGAGCCTGTTGGGGCAATCTATTCGGGTTAGCAAACTGTATAGAGATGTTCTACTAGAGGTTCAAGGATCAGTATTTCTGACTGATTTGATGGAGCTTCCATTTGGGGAGTTAAACCTGATTCTGGGTATAGACTGGTTGGTCAAGCACAGTGTCAGTCTGGACTGTACGATGCAGAGGGTTGTCTTCAAAACTGACGAAGATAATGAGTTAGTCATGATTGGAGAACGTCAGGATTATTTGGCTAATGTGATCTCTGCACTGGTGGCTGAGAAACTGGTTCGTAAGGGCTGAGAAACTGTAAAGGATAACATAATGGTAAGGAATTTTCCGGAAGTCTTTCTTGAGGAGCTATCAGGATTACCTCCGAATTGGGAAGTGGAATTTGGGATTGAGCTTCTTCATGGTACAACTCTGGTGTTTATCGCTCCCTATCGAATGGCACCAAAAGAGCTTACAAAGCTTAAAGCTCAATTGTAGGAACTTTTGGATCGTAGTTTCATCCCTTCGAGTGTGTCTCCGTGGGAAGCACCTGTCCTATTTTTTAAGAAGAAGGATGAGACCATGAGGATGTGTATTGATTATCGACAGCTTAACAAGCTGACTATTAAGAATAAGTATCCACTTCCGAGGATCGACGACTTATTTGATCAGTTCCGTGGCGCTTCTGTGTTCTTTAAAATTGATTTTCGTTCAGGGTATCATCAGCTCAGTGTTAAGGATGTGGATATTCATAAGACTGCTTTAAGGACTCGTAATGGGTATTACGAGTTCCTAGTTATGCCTTTCAGGTTGACAAATGCACACCGGCCGCATTTCTGGATCTGATGAACCATGTCTTTTGGCCCTATCTGGATCAGTTCATCGTAGTTTTTATCGACGACGTTTTAGTTTACTTTAAGACTGAAAATGAGTATGATAAGCATTTTAGGGTAGTGCTTCAAACTCTACGTGAGAAGCAACTCTATGCTAAATTCAGTAAGTGCGAGTTCTGGCTTCATAAAGTCACTTTTTTGGGGTACATAGTGTCTACTGAGGGGATTCGAGTTGATCATCTAAAGATTGAGGATGTACCGGATTAGAAACAACCTAAGAATGTGTCAGGGATCCACAGTTTTTTAGGTTTGGCTGGTTATTATTGGCAATTTGTGGAAGGTTTCTCATTGGTTATAGTACCCTTAAGTAAGCTGCTGCTTAAGGGTGTCCCTTTCATCTGGACTGATGCACAGTAAGAGAGCTTTGAGAAGCTCAAGTCTGTTCTGACTCAGGATCCTGTTCTGATACAGCCCGAATCTGGAAAGGAGTTTGTAGTGTACAGCGACGCATCACATGTGGGTCTGGGTTGTGTTCTGATGTAGGATGGTAAGGTTGTGGCACATGCATCTCATCAGCTCAAGATGCATGAGGCAGACTATCCAATGAATGATTTGGAATTGGCCGCCGTAGCCTTTGCCTTGAAAATTTAGAGGCACTATCTGTACGGTGAGAAGTGCATTATCTACACTAATCACAAAAGCCTTAAGTACCTACTGATTTAGAAGGAGTTGAACCTTAGATAGCGTAGATGGATTGAGCTATTTAAGGATTATGATTGTACCATCAAGTACCATCCTGGCAAGGCCAATGAGGTGGCCGATGTTTTCAGCCGTAGGGCGATGACTGATCTGAGGGCGATGTTTGCTCGCCTTAGTTTGTTTGATGATGGGAGTTTGTTGGTCGAGTTGTAAGTTAAGTTGACTTGGGTTGAGTAGATTCGGGATAAGCAGTTAGGGGATAAGTCTCTGAGCTTGAGGTTTTGACAGATTAAGAGTGGTACTACTACCGACTTTGGGTTAAATAGTGATGGTGTGTTGTGTTTTCGAAGACGGATCTGTGTACCGAACGATGTGGATCTGAGACAATCAATTTTGAGGGAGGCGCATAGTAGCCCTTATCCTATACATCTCAGTGGGAATAAGATGTACCGAGATCTTCGAGAACTCTACAGGTGGTCGGGTTTGAAGCGTGAGGTTATTGATTTTGTGGCATGATGTCTGACATGCCAGCAAGTTAAGGCTGAGCATCAGTTACCTTCGGGTTGGCTGCAGCCGGTTAAGATCCCACTATGGAAGTGGAAACGAGTCTGCGCACTTCATTCTGGTTAGGACCGACTATTCACTACAGAAGTTGGCGAAGCTCTACATTTCTGAGATAGTGAGACTGCATGGGGTACCGGTCTCAATCATTTCTGATAGATATCCTCGCTTCACATCCCGGTTCTGGAAAAAGTTACATGAAGCTCTAGGTTCAAGATTGGACTTCAGTACTGTGTTCCATCCTCAAACCAATGGTCAATCTGAGAGGGTGATTCAGATATTGGAGGATATGTTGAGGAGTTGTGCTATTGATTTTCGGGGCAATTGGGAGGATTATTTGCCGCTAGTCTAGTTCACCTAAAATAATAGTTTCCAGTCGAGTATTAAGATGGCACCTTACGAGGCTTTGTATGGTCGTAAGTGCCGTACTCCTTTGTGTTGGACTGAACTGGGTGAATGTCGAGTGTTAGGTCCTGAGTTGGTTACTGAGACTAAGGATCAAGTTCGACTGATTTGGGATCGTCTGAAAGCGACTTCTGACAGACAGAAATCATATGTTGATCTAAAGAGATGTGAGATTTAGTATTCCATGGGGGACTTCGTGTTTCTTAAGGTCTCGCCATGGAAAAAGGTTCTGAGGTTTGGTCGCAAGGGCAAGTTGAGCCCTAGGTTTATTTGGCCTTACCGAATTCTGAAGCGAGTGGGACCAGTCGCTTATCAGTTGGAGTTACCTCTAGAGTTAGACCATATTCATGACATATTCTACGTCTCGATGTTGAGGCGTTACCGCTCTGATCCTACTCATATTGTCCCTGTTGAGGAGATTGAGGTTAGGCCAAATTTAACCTTTGAGGAAGAGCTGGTTCAGATTCTGGATAGCAATGTAAAGGTTCTTCAGAGGAAGTCTATTCCGTTAGTGAAGATGCTGTGACGGAATCATAACATTGAGAAGGCCACGTGGGAGCCTGAGGATGCGATGCATCAGCAGTATCCTCATCTGTTCTGATCAGGTAAATTTTGAGGCTGAAATTTCTTTCAAGAGGGTAAAGTTGTAACGCCCAAAAAATCTTATTTATGCTTTTGCCAAGCCTTAGCTTTGGCAAATTTTGGTATTTTTCTGATATAAGCCCTATCTCTATTTAGTCGGCTTATATTAAATCATTTGTAATTCCATATCAGAATAGGCCTTCTGGCCTGGTGGTTAAGATGTGTGTCGGTGTGTTGGGGGTCTGGAGTTTTGGTTAAACAGAAATTCTTAATAGTGGCTTAGTGGAGAGAAATTAGGGATATGTGAATAGTTTTTTTATTTTCCCAAAATTTTCTTTTCTCTATGACGTTTTTTCTCTGTTTTTCCACTTTCAAACTTTCAGCTTTCTATTTTGTGCTTCAACTAGTTTTTTTCCTTCCTAATCGTGGTACATTGATGTTTCAATCCTCCGTGCTGTTATGTTGGAGAAGACAGTGAGCAGTGAATTTCGCACCTTTCGCTTGAACGGTTTAAGTGGTGGATTTCGTCGCTGGTTCTAAGGCCTCAGGAGTGTTTTGCATCTAAACTGAGACAGGTGTATACCCAAAAATGTAGAAATTAGGGTTTCGGTGAAAGCCAAAAACCCCATTGTCAATGCTACACAGACGTGTGGTTGCCCGTGTGCACTAATACGAGCGTGTGATCTACGAGGCCAGGCCGTGCGCGCAAGACACAGCTGTGTGATGGCCAGGTATGTCGTGTGTGATACACGGGCTAGACTAATTTGGGCTGTGTGGGCAACACGGGCGTGTGGACCCACACGGGTAGTCCACACGGGCGTGTGGAAACTTGGGCTAGGCTGTGTGATCCACACGGGCCAAGGCCAATCTGGGCATGTAGTGTAACTCCCCGAATTTTTGGGCCTAGTAGAATTGGGCCTATTGGGCTTTGGGCTTTAGGCTCTGGGTCTCAGAAAATTTTTAAGTGAGCAAGAAAATGGCAATTGGCATGTGGGCTTTGAGGGTTAATGAATTTGGAATGTCTAGGGGTGTAGGAGATGTCCTGGGATCAAGTAGGGGTATAGGAAAAATTTTGGTTTTAGCCCCAAGGGAACTGTGACTTCAGTTAGTAGGCCTTTTAAATAAATGAAGAAGAAAAATGACACAAAAGAGCTTGTGGTGTAGTGGTAAAGTGGCACCACTTAAGGAGTAGGGAGGTGGCGTCATTAGCAGGCAAGGGAGTCCAAGGTTCGAGTAGTGGCATGGTATTTTATTGGGGTATTTATTTTGCTGTCAGGACGGCTAGAGTTTGTGTTGCAGTGAAAGTCTGATGGATGAGAGGTTTGAAATGGTCATGGAGAGATTGTAGGAGCTTATCTTGGAGAAAATTTAGGATGAGATTGAGGAGTTATCAGAGAGAAAAGTTAGGAGCAGAGAAGTGTGAAGAGTTGGTGCCGTTTTGGGAAGTGGGAAGTGTATAAATTCGGCTTATGAGGGTAGATGAGTGTCGTTTTTGGGTCTTTTAGGGGGTATTACGAATTTTCATTGTGGTTTTCGGTATTTGGAGAGTTTTGCAAATATGCCAGTCTTTCTTTTCTTTACCGAATATCTTGTAGTTACCCTCACACAAGCACATTTGATCTTTCTTCTTGTTGTTACCTTTTCCAACCCCTCTAAAGCCAAATAATTCCACCCTCCCTTTGCTGTAATTCTTTTTGTGCCGTCACTATTTCTTCAACCTAGTCAATTCTTGGGTAAGTACTTTACTCTTTCAATTGATCTTGCTAGAACCGACTTCTCCTCTCCCTCACTCTCTCTAAATCGATTTTGGTAAGGGATTGATATCGAATCTCTGTTCTTTAGATCTCTGCCGAGTTACTCTTTATGTGTTTCAGGATTTGGGTAAGTATTCTTCACTTTTGGTTTTGAAGGTTGGCTGAATGGTCGTAAGTAATGTAAGGGTGACTTAAGATGGATATAAGTCACTTATGGTTTTGTTTTTAATAATTAAGATTGATGCAGATTTAAGAAGTACTCGTGATTAGTGATCGAGGGAAAGCTATTAAGGTTTGATGTTCAAGTAAAGTTAAGGTGAGACTTCAGCTTTTGGTAAAGTATTCGATAAGTATATGTGATTAATAATTGAGTGACATCGTTTGTAGGATCGTGGCTAAGAAGATCGTTTTTTGTTTTGTTACCAGATGTGTACATACACTATACACACACAATGGATTGGGAAATCTCGAAAGTTTTGCTTCGGTAGTCTTGCGAGCGTGCGAACACTCGTATGAGGGGAATGGAATCGATAATAGAAACCCCATGAGCGATCTCATGGACTTGGATCGTGTTGTGGCCAATTGGGCCAAAATGGGCAAAATGGGCCCAATGGGCCTTGGGCTCAAAATAGGCGAATTTGATGATTTGGTAATAAGTGATGAACTAGTCATACTGGTTACATGGCTTGGAATTGATTTGGGCCAGATGGGCCATATGAATGTGATTGGGCCAAAAGGGCAATATGAATGTGATTTGGGCCTAATGGGCCATACGAATGAGATTGGGCCTGGTGGGCCATATGAACATATGTGAATTTGTTTGGGCTTTGTAAGGGGTCTTGGGCTTAGTATTTGGTAAATTGCTTAACCTTACATAAAACTTTAATAATTAACTAATTGTGACAGTGGACAAGTTATAAGGTTAAGGTGTGGCAATAGGTATATGCATGTCTAGGATTAGATCTAGGGAGAGTTTAGTACTTAAGCGGTCTTAATGACTCACTTCCTCTTCTCTGGAATCCTACCTGGTGCATAGTATCTATTCACTTTAGCCAACGAGGACTTAATAACGGGCCAAGGTAAGTAATAGACCCATAATAATGAGAGATGACCGAAATGCCCATAGGGGCAAAAATAACTAAAATGCCCTTCTGCGTTGAATGTAAGATTTATGGATGTTACATGTACATTTGCTGCATTCATATGATATTTTGTTTAGGTTGCATATGGGTTGGGAATTATGGAACGGAGGAAGTATATGAGGATCGCATGGTTTCTTGACGACCGTGGATCCACTGATGGCTTTTTAAGCCCATTATATGATTAGCAGCTTTGCTGCAACGGTAGGTAGTACCACAACCGGGCTACCCTTGAAGTGTATTGGATGGGTGGGTTGATTTAGAAATCCCCACAGAAGTGTTTCGGTTGGATGGAGACGATGTGTACCGGATGGATTATTTGGGGAGGGTTTGCACAGCATTGCATGTATGATATTATTATGATATGTATGCTATTTGTTTGACGAGGGTCATACACATTAAGTTTTTGAAAACTCACACCCTCTTTTATTTTTCTCAGGTGATCCTCAGTAGGCGGTTCGACGGATGGAGGGACTCAGAGGTGGCCAACTAGCAAGACAATTAGACCTGTTTTTCTTAATATCTAAATTCTAGATTTTAAGTTGATTATTTGAAGTTATTTTATTTCAGATTGTAATAAGGTTTTCCCTCTAGTTATTATTACATTACTCCCACTATGCATTGAAATTTTGAAACGGAACCTGGATTTATTTCTTTTAAGCATATTTCAAGTTTTTGAAAATAATTGTGTTTTAAGAACGAGCTTCCGCTGTCAAAGGAATTTTTTTTACATAGTAACAAGGAAATGGTTTTTTGGATACACCTCGTTCTGAAAGCAAACTGGATTTTACTTAACTTTTCTTTAGAAGGGTTTTCAATGAAAACAATGTTTTCGCAAAAACACTTCAATGTGACATGCCGAATTCGGGCCTAACTTCTAGGCCGGGTTTGGGGTGTTACATTTTGGCCCACATGGGCAAGCCACATAGGTGTGTGAGCCCATTTAAATTAAATGTGTTCTAAGGTTGCATGGGTTGCCCAAGTCGACTGTGAACCTATTGTAGGGTCGATAAGCACTACTTAGACCCTTAAATATGTGAACTGTATGTATGATGTATGTACTGAGCATGATGATTATATTAATGAATATTGAACTGTATGCTTAACTTATAATCATGTATTAGCATGTAATATATTGTATGTTGCATTGCACTGGGTTGGGATGTTGATATTTGGAGGAAGTGTACTGAAAGGCTCTTAAGCTTATTATCTGGCAGCTTAGCTGCAATTTACTGATTATGTGCCACATTTGGTACTACTTGGAGTGTAGGGATGGGTGGGTGTTTTAAACCCTACATAGAGTGTAGGGATGGACGGGGATGGTGTGTAGAGGCTGGTTGGGTAGGATTCTATTACTGATAAATGTATATCTGATATTGTTACTGTGACAGGCTTAGGCCCTAATGCATGTCTGTTGTTGAAACTGAAATGGGCTAAGGCCCAAACTGCTACTGAAACTAAGATAGGCTTAGGCCCAGACTGCATTTGACTGTTTGTTGTGACTGACTGTATGCATGTGATTTGTGGGGATTACACACTGAGTTTACGTAAACTCACTCCTTCTTGTTTTAACTGTACATGTAATCCCAAGAGTTAGATAGACCGGTGCGGCAGGGGACTCTACTGTAACACCCCAAACCCAGTCTATGCGTTAAGACCAGATTTGGTATGCCACACAAATCGAACATACATCAAGTCATTTAATGATTTAAATAAAACAGGTCTTCAAAAAAACTATTTTGGAGATGGAGTTTATCAAAAACCTAGAATTTATTTGTAATCTATGATTTAAGAACATAAGAGATTATATTTTGATCTCAGAAAAATAATTGGTTAAATTTTTAAAGAATTTTGAAAGAATTCAAAAGGAATTTGAAAATAAAATTCATAAACTCTGATGTTTTCAAAATCATGGATTTCAAATTAATCTCGATTTTTGATAAACTTCATCTCCAAAATTATTTTGAAGATTTGATTTCTTAAATTATTGACGACTAGATGAAAGTTCGATTTGTGTGGCATGCCAATTCTGGACTTAACGCATAGGTCGGGTTTGGGGTGTTACATTTTATGGTATCAGAGCCAGTTTCAAAACTCGGTTGTGGTTTGGGTTCAAAAACAATTTTTGTTTAAAACTGTTTAAATTTCTAGACTTTATGTTTTAAAGTTAGTATGGCACCACGAGCATCCGATACCAAGTCAAGTAAGTATTTGTATATTGAATGTTTATTATTGTGATATGATCATAGGAACACTCTAGAACTTCTAGTTTTAGGTGTTGAAACGGTAGAGATCGAGACTATAGGATGTGATTGCGAAAATAACTCTATCTCTTATAACTCATAAAATATCGTTAATAAACACTGAAATAGTATTCTGATTCATAAAACTTGTAATCAAATTAAACCGAATTAGTCATTATGAGCACTAGAGGACGTGGACATGGACGCGGTAGACGTGGCCGTGGTAGAGGACGAGGTGCTAGGGGTGCAACTGAAGCGCCGGGTCATATGCTGGAAATGGATGCACCTGCGTCACCCGGGAGTGAGACTGGATCACATGACCATACGAGAGAGGATAATGCTTTGACACAAGCAATGTTAAGAGTCCTAGAAAGGGTTGTTGGGACTAGAACTGGCTCAGCAGTTCGTGGATCAATATCGAAACGACTTAAATCAAGTGGTGCCGAAGTTTTTAGAGGTGTCTCCGGTGTAGCTCCGAATGTTGCGAAATATTGGCTCGAGGCTGTAGAGCGAATTATGGATGATCTGGAGTGCACCGTCGAGTAGAAACTAAGAGGAGTGGTGTCCTTGCTAAGGGACGAGGCGTATCAATGGTGGCTTACTGTTCGAGAAGGCACTGAGGCTGCATTTGTTACTTGGGATTTCTTCAAAGCTGCTTTCCAAGGGAAGTATGTTGGGACAAGTTATGTGGATGCCCGGAGGAAGGAATTCCTGAATTTGGTTCAAGGAAATAAGACGGTCGCATCTTACGAGGCAGAATTTCTTCGCTTGAGCCGTTATGCTCGGACTATAGTGCCAACGGATCATGAGCGCTGTGTACGCTTTGAAGATGGGCTGAATGATGAGTTGCGGGTACTGATAGCCCTACAACAAGTAAGGACTTTTGCCTCACTTGTGGAGAAAGCCAAGATAGCCGAAGAGGCTAAGAACTCAGAACGCCAGAACCGGGAAAGAGTCAGAGGCAAGAAGGACTTTAAGTACTCGGGTTCTTTTAAAAGGTTCCAGAAGAGGCCTCGAAATAATGAGCCAGCTCAAGCTAGAGCACCTGTGACTACCAATCAAAGTCGAGATTGTGCTGACTGTGGGAAACAACACCCCGGGGAATGCTGGAAGAAAATTGGTGGTTGTTATAAATGTGGTTCCAAGGATCACCAGTATAAGAATTGCCCTCGACGGACTGATCCGACTCAAGAAGCTCGTAACCCTGATGCTCAGCCAGCTAGAGGCACTCAGCAGCCACCGAGAGGTCGTGGATCAGGTCGTGGTGGTAATGGTACCGGACGTTGTCAAGGTGCACCGGGTTGAGGTAATGGCTTTAGAGGTAACGCGGAGGCAAGACAGCCGGGGTTGGCTTATGCGGTCAGGTGTCGTGAAGATGGCGATGCACCTGATGTGATAACTGGTACGTTCTTCATCTTTGATGTACTTGTTACTGCTTTGATAGATATCGGGTCTACCCACTCGTATGTTGCTAGTGCCATAACTGGAAACCTGAATATTAGATCTGAGATTACCGATAGAGAGATGATGGTAATTAGTACTTTAGGACAGTTTGTAATCGTGAATAAATTATTTAGAGACGTACCCTTAGAAATCCAAAGAGAAATATTTTTAGCGGATTTGATGGAATTGCCTTTCGGCGAGTTCGATCTTATTTTGGGCATGGATTGGTTGGTGAAGCACCGGGCGCAATTGGATTGTGCTGAAAAGTGGATGTCAATAAGGACTGTGGATGATAAGGAGGTAGTAATGATAGGCGAGCGAAAGAACTTTTTGGCAAATGTGGTATCTGCTTTGAAGGCAGAGAAGTTGGTGCAGAAAGGGTATGGAGCGTTCCTAGCATTCATTTGTGCTTTGGATGCCAAGGAATTCTCGGTGGAAGGTGTGAGAACGGTGAAAAAATTTCCAGATGTCTTTCCCGAAGAACTTTCGGGTCTACCTCCAGATCGGGAAGTAGAATTTGGCATTGAGCTTTTACCTGGAATGGCTCCAGTGTCTATTGCTCCTTATAGAATGGCGCCAAAGGAGTTAGCGGAACTTAAAGCTCAAATTCAAGAATTTTTGGATCAGGGATTTATCCGACTGAGTGTGTCTCCGTGGGGAGCACCGGTTTTGTTCGTCAAGAAGAAGGATGGGTCGATGCGTATGTGCATTGATTATAGGAAGTTGAATAAATTGACGATCAAGAATAGGTATCCATTGCCGAGAATCGATGACCTGTTCGATCAATTGAGAGGAGCTTCAGTTTTCTCCAAGATTGATTTGAGATTGGGTTATCATCAACTCAAGGTTAAAGAGGCAGATATTCATAAGACGGCATTCCGAACTCGTTATGGACATTATGAATTTTTGGAGATGCCGTTTGGTTTGACCAATGCACCAGCTGCATTTATGGACATGATGAATCGAATCTTTCAACCCTATCTAGACAGGTTCGTGGTGGTGTTCATAGATGATATCTTGGTATATTGGAGGAATGAAGAAGAGCATGACTCACATTTGCGCATTGTGTTACAAATATTGCGAGATAAGCAACTTTATGCCAAATTTAGTAAATACGAATTTTCGTTGAAGGAAGTAACTTTCTTGGGTCATGTGGTGTCAGCCGAAGGAATAAGAGTTGATCCTTAGAAGGTAGAGGCTGTGTTGGATTGGAAACCACCGAAGTCAGTGGCTGAGATTCGGAGTTTCTTGGGTTTGGCTGGTTACTATAGACGCTTTGTTGAGGGGTTTTCATTTATTGCTGCACCCCTAACTAAGCTGTTGCAAAAGGGAGTACCGTATGTGTGGACCGATAAACAACAAGAAAGTTTCGAGAAACTGAAGAAGATTTTGACGGAAGCGCTAGTACTGATTCAACCTGAGGCTGGAAAAGAGTTTATCGTTTACTGTGATGCGTCACACACAGGTTTAGGATGTGTGTTGATGCAAGGAGGAAAAGTGGTGGCTTATGCTTCTCGTCAATTAAGGCCGCACGAAGTTAACTATCCTACTCATGACTTGGAGTTGGCTGCAGTGGTGTTCGCCTTAAAGATTTAGAGGCACTATCTCTACGGTGAGAAGTCGATCATTTACACGGATCATAAGAGTCTTAAATACCTCCTTACCCAAAAAGAGTTGAACCTGAGACAACGGAGATGGGTAGAGTTGTTAAAGGATTATGACTTCTCAATCAAGTACCATCCTGGAAAGCCTAACGTGGTGGCAGACGCGTTGAGTCATAAGGTAGTATCGGAGTTAAGAGCAATGTTTGCTCATCTCAGTTTGTATGAGGATGGCAGTTTGCTAGAGGAACTTCAGGTGAAGCCATTGTGGTTAGAGCAAATCAAGGAAAAGCAGTTATCAGATGAAAAGTTGGGTCCTTTAATGCAACAGATTGAAAGTGGTATAATAGGGGACTTTGGAATGAACAAGGATGGAGTACTGTGTTTTCGTTGAAGAGTTTGTATGCCCATGGATTCGGATTTGAGACAAATGATTCTACGAGAGGCACATAGTAGCCCTTATGCTATGCACCCCGGAGGAAATAAGATGTATCGGGATCTCCGTGAGTAGTTTTGGTGGCCAGGGTTGAAGCGAGAGGTTACTGATTTTGTGGGAAAGTGTTTGACTTGTCAACAAGTGAAGGCGAAACATCAATTACCATCGGGTTTATTGCAACCGGTAAAGATTCTTCTATGGAAATGGGAGCAGATAACGATGGAATTTGTTAGTGGGTTACCCTTAACACCTACTAAGAAAGATTCCGTTTAGGTGGTAGTTGATCGATTGACGAAGACTGCTCATTTTCTACCAGTTCATACGGATTACTCGTTGCAAAGGTTGGCTAAGTTGTACATAGCGGAGATTGTGAGGTTGCATGGGGTACCAATGTCTATCATATCGGACAGGGATCCTAGGTTTACATCACGATTTTGGAAAGCCTTGCATGAGGCTTTGGGAACAAAGTTAAACTTCAGTACGGCTTTTCATCCTCATTCAGATGGTCAGTCAAAAAGAGTAATTCAGATTTTGGAAGACATGTTAAGGGGTTGTTTAATTGACTTCAGAGGTAGTTGGGAGGATTTCCTACCGTTGGCAGAGTTCGCGTATAATAACAGTTACCAATCCAGTATTCAAATGGCGCCCTATGAAGCTTTATACGGTCGTAGGTGTCGTACCCCTACTTGTTGGACTGAGTTGGGGGAACGGCAGTTGTTGGGTCCTGAATCGATATCTGAGACGGAAGAAAAGGTAAAGGTGATTCGAGCACGGTTAAAGAAAGCTTCGGATAGACAAAAGTCGTATGCGGATCTGAAGCGTAAGGATATTGAGTTTGCGGTGGGAGATCAGGTTTTTTTGAAAGTCGCACATTGGAAGAAGATTTTCAGATTTGGAAGGAAGGGCAAGTTGAGCCCTAGGTTCATTGGACCGTACCGTGTGTTGAAGCGTGTAGGACCAGTGGCCTATCAGCTTGAATTACCTCCGGAGTCGAGTCAGATTCATAGTGTTTTCCATGCTTCTATGCTGAGGCGTTATAGATCGGATCCGTCTCACATAGTACCGGTAGAAGAAGTGGAGATAAGGCCAGACTTGTCTTTCGAGGAGGAACCAGTGAAAATCTTAGACCGTGATGTTAAGGTGTTAAGAAAGAAGACTGTGTCGTTGGTTAAGGTTCTATGGCGTAATCACGGAGCGGAGGAAGCTACGTGGGAGCCTGAGGAGCAATTTGGCAACAATATCCTTACCTCTTTTAATCAGGTAAATTTCGAGGACGAAATTTTCTTAAGGAGGGTAGAATTTTAACATCCTAAAAATTTGAGTATCGATATGTTGCATATTTTTGGTGCTTAGCTTGTGAATGATTTAATTTGTGTGTTTATATAGTCTTGAGAAGGCTCGGGATTTATTCGGAATTAGAATAAATTTTAGTAATGAGTACTTTATTGAAGTGGATCAAGTGACCTTGATGTTTAAGGAAATTAAGTGACAAAAACTAGCATTAGATGAGCTAGTAGTAAAGTGGAGTTGGCGCCATAAGTGTTGCTTGAGGGAAGAGGTTCGAACCCTTTGGAATGCATTTTGGTGACTTTTATTTTTGCACTCTCCTAGCTTGTGTCGGTCAAGCCTTATTCTTGGTAAGTTGGACTTTATTTTTTTTTATGGTAAGGTGGTTATTGGATTAGGATAAGACTTGAACATAGGGAAGGAAATCTTGAGCTTATGGTATATAAGGGGGACATAAGGCACTCATTAAGGGGGTGTGTTTTGGAAAGTTTGGCATGGCCAAACTTTGACTATGAACATGGACGGTTTTGTGGTCTAGGGGGGATGGCCGAATATTTTTGGTAGCATAGGTAAGGATGGTAGCATGTTTTGGTCACTTTCATTTGGTCATTTTGGTGTTTTTTTTTTTCATAAAACTTTTCTTCTCATTTTTTCTCTCCCTAACCGAATGCAATTGGTGCATTGTGAGCATTTTTGTTTTCTTCTTTTGGTCATTGTTTTTGACCTTTTGGTCTCAATTTTTGCCTAACCTCTCAAGTTCTTCCTCTCTAGTGCCGAAATCACCAAAGCACAAAGGCCATTTTTTTTTTCTTTCTTTTCTACTCTTTGGCCAAATGCTCTCTTGTCCCAAATCCCTCCCTTGTTTCTTTTTCATCCTTGAAAAATCGAAACACATTTTCTCTCTTCTATTTTTCTCCATGGTTGAATGTTGCTAGTATCTTTTCCATCAAAATTTTCTTCTTAGCCGAACCCTCCTCCTCACATATTTTTCTCTTGATTAATCATTCTTTCAACTTTCGTTTAAATCAAGTGGTAAGAACCCTTTTCATTTCTTTATTTTCTTCTTTGTCTTTAGCCGAATATACATATTGTTTAGAGGGTCTTTTGACCGAAAATAGCATTCCTTATTCCTTTCTTTTAAACAATCCTATTCATCTTAATAGTGTTATAGAGAAGGCCGAACTCGGAGTATCCGTAATCATCGTGACTCACTAGAAATCGAATCGAAGTGTTAAGGTAAGGATTTCTATCAAGGACTTCCATATTATTTCGTTATCTCGTCAAAGATGGGTTATTAATCGATTTTATCCTAGGGACGTTAACGCTCGATTTTCATCCCGCGAACGCAAAGATATTTTTGTGGTAAGCCGATTTCGCCTTAAAACCAATAGTCTTAAATTCCAATATAGTAGATGGACTAAAAATCTTTTGTCAATGGAGGCAAACAAGATAGGGTCAAAAAGGGTGGTGAATAGTGTTCAGAAGAGGGGCGGTTCTGCTATTCCCTCTAGGTTCAAGTGAAGGGCTGTTTCGGCAATCCGAGATTTTCCAACGGGTTGTGGACCCTCTTCTGGTGAAAATCAATTATTTGAAGTCGTTCGTACTCCTGAGCCATTGACTGTTCGTGGTTCTTCAACGGATTAAGAACCATCAATCGGGGAGAAACCACAAATAGTTGTTGTTCGAAATTTCGAGGGTAAAGACCTAGATCGCTTATCTTTAGTATAGATTTATATTAAGTATTAGTGTTCTAATCAAGCGTGACACCTATTTAGGTATCGACGAGCGGGAAAGTATAGTTCTCGCTGTAATCAGGTGTGTAATTTCACGCTTATCTCATGGGTTAGATGTTATATCGTAAGCATTTGAATAAAAATCGTAAAGTTGGTAAAATCGGAAAATACGGTATATTAACACTTTCTGTGTAAATGCATGAAATCGGTATTAAAGTCGTGGAAATTACGGAATCGCCCTCGATGGGCTAATTTGATAAAAGTAATTTTTAGGCCTCATGTGCTTAATGGGCCGAATTGTTAGATTGCTTAATGGGCCAATTTGCTAGATTGATTAATTGGCCGAATTGCTAGATTGCTTAATGGGCCGAATTGCTAGATTGCTTAATGGGCCGAATTGCTAGATTGCTTAAGGAGCCGATTTGATAAATTACCATATGGGCCAAAATGAGAAATGGGCCAACTTGTAGTATGGGCCTTATATTGAAATTATCATATGAATATTATTATGCTTTGCATATGTATACATGATTGCATGGATTGGGATAAAATTGAAGAGAAGTTTTGGTGGCTCTGCCACAATCTAGTTCGGGTGGCTCAGCCACAAACATTTTAAATGGCTTTATGCCTGTGATTGGTGTGTTGGCAGGGTGGGTTGACTTTGTAACACCCCAAACCCGGCCCACAAGTCCTGACCGGATCTGGTATGTCACTGCGAAAAAAACGTTTGAAAAATCTTTTGTCTTTGGAATAGACTTGAAAATTTGGTTAACTTTTGGAAAGTGTGTCCAGTAAAAATTATTTAATAATCTAAGCTTGATTTGAATTAAAACTTTATTATAAGTTGGTATGATATTAATCATTTGTAAAAAATATTTCTAAGTATAGTATAAACTTCAACAATAATAAATAAAGTACTTTAAAACAAAAGTGGCTCTTATTACATCCAATAAATACCCAAAACTGATAATATAAAATAATTAAATCAAATAAAACATCTACGGTATAAAATCTGCTTCTGCATGGCCACCTTTGTCTCCACTCGAACCCGGTCCGTTAATCACGAATCACCTGCAATGTTTAAAAAGTTGGGTGAGTCACACAGACTCAGTGTGTAATTAACCACTGGAATCCACCCACATGCTAACCACATAATAACCCATGCATCAGATATCTTATAACAGATTCAATTCATGCCACATTCTGGGCTTGGCCCATACTCATAATACTTACCAAATAATCGGGTAATTAGCCACATACCCTCCACATACTGGGCTTAGCCCATTTCTTGTACAAGTCCACAATCACATATTACCACATGCCACAATTTATGCAAAAAATGAATCCCAGCCCAAGCCTAAGGTCCATCCTCTACACACCCCCTTATCCAGCCTACCACACACCAGGGGATTATCAAATCACCCTCTCCTTTTAACTCCACGTGCAATTAAGCACAAAGTCCACAGCGCGACCTCAGTCAGCGCCAATCCACGATGTAGCCGTAGCTAACACCAAAATTACGATGGGACACACAGTCACTCATCAATCCACGATATGGCACGTAGCCTATATCAATCACGATGAGGCACATAGCCACTCATCAACCACGTACTCGAAGTACACCCGTACCTTCTTTTCATAACCCACCCATGCACATGCCACATAAAATATAATCATGATAATGCATGCACATGCTTCATAATATCCACAAGCATACTCATATACAAGCAAGTAATCACATTTCCACAGGTTCGATACTAACCTGATCATCGCTATACCCTTTAAGGGTATTTATGTCACATTCATCACTGCATTGTTAGTAAACACATTATACACATAAAACCCGGAAACAGTAGGCTAGCTACACACCTTATAACCTGCAGTTCTAGACTCTCGATCCCGATGCTATCGTTTAATGAGACTACAGCTATCTGCCTATAGCTTTCTCCTGCTGCTGGCCCACACCCCGGTGGCCAATCCCGAACAGTTGAAACCGCTCTTTTCTTAAACTTTGGGATGGGAGCTTTCCCTTTGCCCTCTTGACTGGCACTCGCATCCATAACGATATCTAATCAACACACGATTAATACAGATTTCAAACGAATAACCATAAACTATACATCCTTACCGAAACGAATTGAGATCCAAAAAGGCTTCCCTTTACTCTTGTCGATCTGGCCCTAAAAAGATCATAGCCACCACTCAGTCAACACATAAACATATACACTGGCCTAGGGCCGAATACCAATGAATCACTTACCCTTTCTACTTGGATCCCAAAACACCAATAGTCTTAAGAAGTTGCCTGAAAATCCCTGTTACACAATATTAGAATCGGCTAATACCAAAATCCATGGAAAAGGCCCCTTTGGCCGAATATTAATGAATCACTTACCCCTTACCTTACAACCGATTTGGTTTCCTACCAAATCCCGAGCCAAGCGATGGTTCACCTCTGACAATAACATGTTTCCAAACAAAAGCTGAAATCAGTTCTTACTTTGAAAGAGTCGACAGAACACAAGGATGGGATAGCAATAGGCATTCGGCTACCATTACTTACCTTTCCCAACGATTGAAAGAGACACCCTCAAGGAGATCAGCACCACTCTACTATTCGGCCAAGATGAAGACAAATAGAAAAGGGAGATTTCAGCAATAAAAGGGAGAGATTCGGCTTGCAAAGTGACGAAAGAAAACAAAATAAATGAGAGGGGGAATGTTGGTATTCGGTCAACAATTAAAATGGAGAACAAAGTGAATAGGGAATGTTTAGGAGGGTAAGGTTTTGGCTTAACATAATAGAAAAGAAAAAGGGATATGGAAGGGTGAATAATTTGGCTACTAGCAGAATTTAGGGGACAAAAATACTAATCAATAGACTAAAAGAATAATTTCGGCATTCTAACCCCCTATTTATAGAATTCGGCACACCTACTAATTCAAATTAAATTTGAATTAGTCCACTTCCCTATTTTAATCCATTCAAAATAGTTTGAATGGTTTCAACAATTATCCTCACTTAATCCAATAAATAATAATCCTATACTTAAAATAACTAAGTAGATAAATAAATAAACTACTAATAGAAACTTTATCCAATATCACCACATTAATTAAAAAAAACAAAGCAAAAGACCACCCCTTGGCCGGCCACCAATTCTTTTTAATTCTAATCCAAATTCCCTTCCTATTTTAAACTCATATTTTATCACCTAATCCTATTAAAAAAAACAATCTAATAGCAGCCATTATCTCTTATTTCTAATTTTAAACTAACTAAAATAATCCTATAATTATCTAAAATAATAAAATAACAAAAGCTACCCACCAGCCGAATTTAAAAATGACTAAACCACCTTAGTTAAATCCTTATCTAATGAAGCTCCCATGTACCGTCCACCTTCACGCCACCCCTTCACGTCGGCAGCAAAAGAAAAACCCCAACTGCAGCCTTCCTGGTTCGAACACAGGACCTAGTGGAATCAGCTCCCAAGTAACGCCCCAAGCCACCTGGGCCAGGCGTTGTTTTGTGTCATAAACGCGCCACACAATTCTTTTAAGCCTTCTCAGTCCTTGACGCCAGCTTGCAAAATAACAACAAAATTCTGCTTCCCTTGCGCCTTGAACTCACGACCTGCACCAAGCCCCTTTTCAAGTAGCGCCTCAGCCACTCCGCCCACCTGCCTTTCATGTCCATAAGCCTCCCAAATTTAATATAAGGCCTTCCTAACAAAGCCCAGCACCTCATAAAAATTAAAACACTTGTTGCCGCCTGGACTCGAACCCAGGCCCTCACTAGCACTACTTCCATGCCTTATGTGGCGCCCTTAAGCCACTTTGCCAACCCATTTCCTTGCGTCTAAAACTTCCAAATTTTTCTCTTAAGGCCTCCAAAGCCAAGCTCCCTTTCTTAACCCTAAAATTCAAAATTTTCCTAAGTCATCCCTCACCTTCTAGGGTTCTCCAAACCCCTCAAAATCCATCCAACATGACCATAAACCTGTTAAACACTCGGGTTATGCTCCAAACGCATAACCCCTAAACCAGGGTGTTACAGACTTGATCCCCACAGGTGTGCTGGTTGGTACGGGTGGTGTGTAGCGGATGGAAATTTAGGCTTGGTTGGGAATTGCATTTCACATGCATTTTTTTAAATTACTATATTGTTATATTCGTAAATGGGCTCAAGCCCAATTAAATGCTTATATGGATTTGGCCCAGTGGACACGGTAAGTGGGTTACACACTGAGTTCTAAGTAACTCACCCCGTTTTCTTACCCTTCTCAGGTACTGATAATTGATGGAGGCTTGGGCCGGGGATGACTTCGCGTGGAGGCCATACTACGAATGATGGTTTATATAAACTTTGAACTTCTTTTAAGTAATTTTATTTAAGTGTTATTTCAGTTACAATGTAATAAGGCCTCTGGTATTGTTTCATGGATTTTTATTACGTGGATGGATTTTAATATGTTTTAGATACTTAAATGGGGCTGTTTTAATTTTTATAAATGTTTTCTTAAACTTGCGTATAAAAAGGGGGCTTTTCTTAAATATCACTAACTCATAAAATTTCTGTGAAAACTCTTTTATGAATTTATTTCAACCAATTATCTCTCTGAAAATCAAATTATAAACACTGATGTTTTCAAAATCATGGATTTCAAATTAATCTCGATTTTTGATAAACTCCATCTCCAAAATCGTTTTGAAGATTTGTTTTCTTAAATTATTGACGACTAGATGAAAGTTCGATTTGTGTGGCATGCCAAATCTGGACTTAACGCATAGGCCAGGTTTGGAGTGTTACATTTACGGTGACCACTTGTTTACTGAATGGTTTCAATTTCTTTACTGTTTTTAATTCCTATTTGTTTTCTGGGTATTTTTGATGTAATTTGGACTTTTTGGACTGTTTACCGTTATTTTGGGAGTTTAACTGCTTTCATGAATTTTAAAATTACGAGACTCAACGAAAACTCAGTTTCACTAAAAACATCGTTTTTCCTAAAAGCAAGCGGTTTACTTCAAATATCACGGTATAAAAGCTTCCGCTACACAATATGTTTTTTTTAAATGAATCAAACTTAACGAGAAAGTGATTTGAAATTGTCAAGAGATAAATAGAAACTAATAAACGGAAACGGTTTTAACGTGATAAATTCATTTTCAAAATTCCATTCCATGTGACACCGCCAGATTCGGCCATAACGTCTAGGCTGGGTTTAGGGTGTTACACTGGTGGTCAAGAATGTAAGCAGAGTCTCATTATTCAATATATAATATACAAATATGTTGTAGTGTACTTTCAAGTAAATAGTTTAGTATGAAATTTTTTTATATATAAAAACATATTTATATTTTTTTATTATATTTTTTCAAGTAAATAGTTCAGTAATTATATTTTTAGTCAAGAGTAATATATATATATATAATAAATAATTTTTACAAACTTATTTAGTATGAAACTTATTTAGATAAATTTAAAAGATCATTATGAATTATAAAGATGAACAACATTGAAAAACAAATTCCATGATTTTTTTTTTTCTAGAACTAGTCTTCATCTTCATGATTTCATGCAATGTTCCCTTCCATTATAAAATTATTCTAAAGGTGAAGCTTACACTCCTCAATTTATAAGAGAATGAAAAGAAATTAAAGTAGATATTGAACTAATTGATCCCTCTGAAAAAATTGGAGCAATTTAATACCTAATAATTTTGAAACTAAGTAACTAAGGAAAATTAAGTATTAACCAGTAAAATTAATATTTTCCATCAATTTACATAATTTAGATTAATATAATAACAAATTAAACCCTTAACAATTGCATATTCTGAAGACCAATACTCACTGAATATATATTGCTGATTGGTAACATTGCTGAGATATGATAATTTTTGCATTTATATTTTTTTTATAAATCCCCAACATATAATGATTGTGTTTATTGTAAAATGTAATAATTCAAATTTTTGTAAGTTCGTAATTTACTCTATATTTCTTCAACAAATAATTATATTATATTAATTTTCAGTATATTTCATATAATATTCTATTTTCATTATTTTACTATCTCTTATTATATTATATATTAATTATATTATATTTATGCATCATAATTGTATCAAAGTTACTTGATCTAGGATCGAATAGAGACAAAACCTTTGGCATCACAACAATCCAAAGCCAAATCATAAATCATGATTAAGGTGAACCAAGTTAGGTAAAGAAAGAGATAAAAAGTATTTGTAACGCCCTGGTTTTCCATTAACATCGGCTTTTGCAATTTCAAGACACAAATACCTATCTACATTAGTGGTTAAGTGATTTGGGTGTGTCTAAGAGGTCCCAAGTTCAAGTCTCAACTTGGGTAAATTTTGGTATTTTTATGGATAAAACCCAAACTCTGGCTACTAGACTTATAGGTTAAAGTGTGTGAGTAAGTAATAGAATGGGTCTGCTGGTCTGGTGGTTAAAGGGAGTGTTGGTTATGTTTGAAGTCATGAGTTCGAATCCCTGTGTGAACAAGGGATTTATTTTTGCTACTTATGTCGTGTGAAGAGGTTAAGATGGACTAAAATTCTGATAGTGGAGAGAATTAAGGGGAGAGATTAGGGGATTAGCAGATTTCGTTTTTTGAATTTTCGTCTATCACCCTGTTTTCCCCAAACATTCTTCCTTTCTTTTTGACGTTTTCTGCCAAATTCCCTGCCGAAATTCCCTTGTCTTCCCCTCTTTTCGACGTTTCTCGATTTGCTTCCTCCTTGTGAAACGGTGGTGTGTTATTACGGTAAATCCCCCATCGCTTAATCTGTCTGCTTTGAGTTAGGCATCTGATGAGGGTTTTTTGCGCTCTTTTTGATCAGGTGGAAGGCAATAAGTGATCGGTGCTGCTGCAGAGAGTAGGACTTGCAATTTTGGTTGTTAACGGTAAGGGGTTCATTAGGTTATCAACGTTAAATTTTGATAGACTTTGATTGAACGACGAAATAAATGGTTAAATGAGTGTTTTGTTGGTTTATTTATAGGTTCTGGAGGCTTAGGGGAGCTTACGCGTCAAAATCAAACCAGGTGTGTACCCGAAAACAGAGAAAACAAGGTTTCAGCGAAAGCCGAAAACCCTTCTATCGACGCCAAATGGGCGTGTGGTCGCCCGTATGGTAGGTCGTGTGCAAGACTGTAAGTAACCACACGGTCGTGTAATCGATGAGCCCGGTCGTGCGCCGAGCGAGGCCGTGTGCGATATACGAGCTTGACCGATTGGGTCGTGTGGGCCACACGGGCGTGTGGGATTCTAGGCAAGGCCGTGTGATCCACACGGCCAAGGCCAATTTGGGTTGTATGGGCTACACGGGCATGTGGGCCCACACGGGCAGGCCACATAGACATGTGGGCCCATTTTTCTAAAAACTCTGTAAGGTTGCACGGGTTGCCCAAGTCGACTGTGGACCTACCTTTGGGTCAGTAAGCAATACTTAGACCCCTAAATGAATGATCTGTCTGTCTGATTTCTGTACTAAGCATGTATGCTAATCTGAATATATATATATATATATATATATATATATATATATATATGAGCTTTAATTGCATAATAGCATGTCATTCTTGTATGTTGGATTGCATCGGGGTGGGTTGATTATGATTGGAGGAAGTATCTGAAAGGCTCTTATGCCTGTTATCTAGCAGCTTAGCTGTAAATTTCTGATTATGTGCCGCATTCGGTACAGCATGGTGTGTAGGACTGGGTGGGTTGATTTTATCCCCACATGGTGTGTAGGGTTGGACGGAGTTGGTGTGTAGAGGCTGGTGGGTAGGACTCTATTATCTACATATTCTGTCTAAAATGGGCCAAGGCCCTGTAATACGTCTGATTCTGTATTTGAGTGGGCTAAAGTCCACACCGTTTCTGTAATGGGCTGCGACCCGAACTATGAATTTCTGTCTGTTTTCTGATATGACTGTGTGTATGTTTTCTGTGGGGATTACACATTGAGTTTGCGAGAACTCACCCTTTTCTGTTTAATCTGTTCAGGTCATCCCCAGCAGTAGACGAATCAGTGCAGCAGAGGACTCGACGGTGACCACGGTTCTGGACACTTATTTACAGTTTATTTTTAATTATGATTTGGTTATAGTTGGGCAAATTTCATGTAATAAGGCCTTTACAGATTTTCACTTAAATTTGGGATTATTATTTTATGAACCACTAGCAGTAGGACAAGACTCGAGTTTTCAAAGTAAACAAATGTTTTATCAAAAACACACGAATTCACAAATTACTTTTAAAAATCTTCCGCAACGTATAATGTTTTGAAAATGGTCAATAAATGATTAAATGCCACGTTTTGACGAAAGCCTAAGATATTTACAAATGGTTTTAACGTAGTTAAGTTTTTTCAAAGCACTATCATGTGACGCCGTCAGATTCGGTCGTAACGTGTAGGCCAGGTAAAAATATAATAATTAAAATTTTTGTAAGTTTGTAATTTATTCTATATTTCTTTCACAAAATAATTATATTATATTGATTTTCAATATATTTCATATAATACTCTGTTTGCATTAGTTTCAAATCATAAATCATGATTAAGGCGAACCAAGTTAGGTAAAAGAAAGAGATCAAAAGTATTAATCATGTTGCATTAATATAAGAAAGATGCCATCACATATTATCAAAATATACATTAACTTCGACACCTAGTGAGTTTTGAGCAGCCACGATTCCAAGGATTAACAGCTTCTTGGAGAAGGCGACGGTAGGAAACAAGACCAGAGACCTCTAGATGGTGGATTGTCATAGCTGCATCGATTTGGATCACCTCTTCCATCACCACTACGCCAATTAAAGCCAAACAAATTAACCATGTTTTCATGTTTGAGACTCCCATGATTGGTCTTTGGTTTCATTGGAATAATTTTGATATCACCTATTTATAGGGTTTTGGAATGAGACCCTATTTTAGAAATTACGTCAAATTAGGTGATATTGTTTTTATTTTTTCTATTTTTACTTTCTTATTATTTAAATTGTAAATCTGTTAATTTTTTTATAGAAGAAATACTTTTTAGAAATTTGACCCGGTAATCTAAGGTTTTTTTTCCCAATTAGTCGAATATTATGGAATGTGTTTTTGCGTGCATGTGTGTGTGTGTTTTGGAAAAAAGAAAGATAGTTGAGCTCTAATCTCAATATGATACAATCCCAATTAGACTACATCTTTCCGATGTTACACGCTGCATATCACTCAATAGGAAACAAAATCTATTATCTAATGGTAAGGGATGTAAACAGAGTCTCATTATTCCATATATAATATATAAATATGTTGTAGTGTACTTTCAAGTAAATAGTTTAGTATGAATTTTTTTTGGTTTATATATAAAAACATATTTATATTTTTTTATTACCTCTACCTTCATATATAATTAGTTTTTAATGCCAGATGTGATTAAAAAAGGATTGCATATTAAAGTATTTATAGCATATTCATTGAGGAATATAGTTTTACTTCATCTAATTAATACAAAGTAGCATTGTTCAAAATAATAAGTAATTAACTTAATTAAAATAAGTAAATTATTTAAATGATTCAAATATAGTACTAATAAAATATTTATAATATTTATTGAAGTATTTATGAAAAATATAAAATTGACATATTGTAAATTAAACCTTACATTATTCAATTCTTTTTTTTAAAGTAAATAAATTGACCACAATAATATGTAGATAATATATAATTAATATAAATGTAATTATGTTAGATTATTTCAGATTATAAAATATATTAATTATTTATAATTTTTTGTATATAAAATATAATGTTACTTATTACAAAAATAATTAAAATTTACTATTTAAAAAAGTCGCATATATTTTTTCTTTTACTCTTTTTGGGTAAGGGAAATACAACAATTTAAATAGAGAATAACTCAATATAAAATTTGACCGTTTCATTTATTATATAAATTCATTTAAAAAAATTTTATTACAAAAAAATAGTATTCTTATATAAATATGATAATTTATATTATCAAGTAAGTTTAAATTACTTATTTTAGAAAAATTAAAATTCATATTGATAAATGTAATAAATTTTATAAATACAAAATATTTAAAATTATAAATCCAGCAAAGTAATGAACAACAAAGGCTTTAGAGTCATTTCAATATTTATTTGGACTTGTGTTTTTATATAAATTATAGATATATGCATTTTTCACTTTGTTAAATTTGTATTTTATCTATACAGATTTTAAATAAATTATATTATTACTTGAACACTATTTTCTTTTCTTTTTCGAGAAAAAACCTATAAAGAAATTGAAAATGTTGAGATTTGAACCCATTCCTCCAGTATTTATAAATCTCTTCTTTACCACTTTAGCTTTATTTTTATATTTGTATACAATAAAATGTTATTACACCAATTGTTTCATCCACATTGTTTGTATATATATTAATATTTAAGTGTGTGATTATGTTGGTACCATGAGACAACTAGACACTAACTTAAATAAGAAAACTACTAAAATAACCTTACATATTTTAAATAATTTATGTTATTACTGTAATATTTTAAATTAGGGGCTATGCATTTGGTGCATAATTCATGAGTTAGTAGGCTCAGTGAGTGGTTTGGATGTGTTTTAGGGGTTCTTAAAACTCTAGGATTAAAAGGGAATGCATTGGAAAATTTTTCGATTTTGAGTTAGTAAGGGGAGCAAGGCTAGGGAGGCCTTAAAGGAAATTTGTAGGCATTTTTGGGCATAGAAATCACCTTGGTAAAGTGGCTGGAATGCGCCACTTAGGGCCTTGGTGATGACGCCATGTGCAGTGGGCAAGGGCCTTGGTTCGAATCACGGCGGCAGCAAGTAGTGTAATTTTATTTTTCTTTTGGCGCTAAGACAAGGGGAACTAGGCTAAGGAGGCTTTAAGGGAAATTCGTGAGGGATTTATGACACAAGGGTTGGCCTGGTAAAGTGGCAGCAAGGAGCTACTTAAGGCTTGGGCAAGTGACGCCTCAAGCAATGGGTAGAGGGCCCAGGTTCGAGTTGCGTGGGAAGCAAATGGACATTTATTTTTGCGTCAAGAAGGCGCTTGGCTAAGGAGGTCTTAAAAGAAATTCAGGGTGAATCATGTCACAAGCAGCGCCTTGGCAAAGTGGCTTGGGACGTTACCTGCAGCTTGCGTCAAAGGGCTCCAGGTCTCATGTTCGAGTCTTGTTGGCAGCAAGGGAAGTGTTTTTATTTTGCTTTGGTGTCAAGGAAGAAAGGTGAGAAGAGGTTGGACGGCAATTGGATTTTCAATTGGATGAGGATTTAGCTTGTTTTATTCGGCTAGGATATATGTTAAAGGTTGATTTATTTTAAGTTGGTAGATAATAGATAATTGTTGTTTTATTTATTCAAGTAGGATAATTGTTGATTTAATTATTTTGTGCAAGATGAAGAAGAGATAAATATGGATTTATTTTATTTATTTTGGTTTAAATAGGTGATAAGAGATAATATAGGAGTTTGATAAGGGACTAATGTTGGATTAATTTATTTTATTTGTTAAGGAGATAATAGAGGAGATTATCAAGGAGTTTGATAATAGCAAGGATATAGTAGCCGAATTCTTTATAAGGGGGAGTAATCATCTTTGATATTTTTTTTTCTTTAAATTTCTTTGTGCCGAATTTCTTCCCACTCACACCTCTCATTCTTTCCTTTCGTCCAACACCAAATTTATTTCTATTTCTTTGAAGCCATAACCGAAGCTTAAAGTGCCTATTCTCTTTCTTTTGCCGCAAGTCACAAAAGCTAAAACCCCTCTATCATTGTTCCTTATTGCCGAATCTTTTTTGTCTCTCACTCTCCCTTATATTTCGCAAATCCCTGTGGCCGAATGGTGCTGTCGACTTCTTTCTAGCAACCTCCTCTAGTAGGCGTTGGTAAGTAGATTCTTCTTTAGTAATCGGTTTGGGTTCTTTTTAGGACAGCCGAATCTTCTTTAAGCCATGTTGTGTGTTTCTTTTGTATGTGCCAACGTTAAGGAGCGTTAAAGGAGAAGCTTTTGGGATTTGTGGCGTTCAAGGGATTTCGACTATTCAAGTAGCTAAGGATTTCGCTAAATAGTAAGGTAAATGTTATGTGATATTCGGCTATAGGCCATATTTTGGATATTAAGGGTTGACCGATTGAGTACTTTGGTGTTAAGGGCAAATTGACAGGCATAAGGGCAAGTTTCGGGATTCAGATCGTTGTGGTAAGGATATTTAGTAAGTGTAGTTTCGATTCGAAATATTTAGATTAAAGTATTAGTGTTTAACCGTTTGGTTCTGATTAAGATATCATTAATGAACATGGATGCCGGTCGAGAAGGTAAAGGGATAGTCCCTATCCCGAAGTTTAAGAAGAGATCTGTTTCTGCAGTTCGGGATTGGCCACCAGGGTGTGGACCAGCGTCAGAACAGGAAAGTAGGCAGATAGCCGTGGTGTCGCTTAGCGATAGTATCGGGATCGAGAGCGTAGTACTTCAAGTGATCAGGTGTGTAGTTAGCCTACTGTTTTCCGGGTTTATGTTATGTATGTGATATTGTGTATGTGCTATGAATGTGCTAACTAGTGCAGTGGAAATTGTGATATGGATACCCTCAAGGGGTATGTCGATAATCCGGTAAGTACCAAATCTGATGAAATGTGACTATTGTTATGAATATGTGATAATCTGTTAAATAACATGTACATGCATTATCATGGCATTATTTTATGTTGCATGTGCATGGGTGGGATATGATATGAAAGAAGGACAAGGTGTACTTTGAGTACGTGGTTTGATGAATGGCTCTGTGCCTCATCGTGATTGATACAGGCTATTGTAAGAGTATGCCCAAAGATCAATCATGAGATGGTTGTAATAACATACTTAATTTACCATGTTTATTAATATAAAGCGTTGTCATTATTATTTCAGTTTTTCTTTCTGTGTGTATAGATAAACTGTTTTATAATAATGTCCTGAGAATAATATGATTATTCTTAAAAGATCCTTAGTCGAGTATTATTGTTGACTAGGACAATAATAATGCATTAAGACTAACATGTAGTTGATTGATGATAAAGAGTTGTCATTGATATGGAGTGTCAAAATCAATGCATGAATATGTGTGTTAGAGAACAACATATTGGATTGACCCGCTATGAGTATGTTTCTTGGATTATTATGTAATTGTCACAACATTACTCATAGTGATTAATATGTATATGATCCTCAGACTTGAGATCATTATTATCCCAGCATCGTGAGTTGTATATTTTGATACAGTCAAACGTACACCGTAACAAGTTGTTCTATAAAGGCTGATGTTGGATATACCACAATCTATGTAGAGGGATATGGTTGATCAATAAAGGATAAGTCCATCCTACATAATAGGAGTAATATCTTAGGCCACTTGATTGAGTGAGACTAGAAATGCATGGCCATGCTCAAATAAGTTGATATGAGATGTCATACTAATTTGTATATCATAGTCTACTCAAGATATCAAGAAACATGGGATGGACTATGCAAGTGTGACTATCCCATGACTTGTATCCGTTTCAGAGATAAAGGACTTAAGGATTAATGCATGAAAGGTTAATCACGAAAGGTTATGTCGAATCATGACTTCTTGCAACTTAGGTAGCAATGATGCATTGCTAGATGCCACTCATTGTCTGTGACAATAGAATCGTTCTAGTATTACTGCTAACGTTGCAAGAACCTACAGGGTCACACCCTATGGTTGAAATGAACGGAATAAAATATAGTTGGTATTGTGCTTGGTTGTCACATAAATTAAATTAATTAAAGAATTAATTTAATTGGGCAATCAAATATTGAACATATTATATGTACAAGGATGTTGTACACATAATGATAACATAATTTTATTAATATATGAATTTGATTCATATATAAATTTAAATAAATATAGTTTACCGGAATCCTTATTATAATTAATGTAATTATAATTTTCAGATATAATTAATGTAATTATAATTTTCGGTTAAAAACTTTATTGTATTTATTTAATCTTGTAATACATTCAAGAGATACCAATTATAAAAGGCCCAATTAAGAGGATACCTATTATAAAAGGCCCAATGAGAAAGGCACCCATTATAAAAGGTATTAAAATGAGACAAAACTTAATATGAAAACCCTAAGTGATTGCTTGTTAGGTCTAGCAGCCGTCAAGCAAATAAGCCTCCAAAACAGTTTTGAAGATTTCTTCCGTTCATAGTCAAACCGGGTGGATTACGTAGAGGCTGACATCGGAAAAGGTTGAGGCTTGATTCGACAGTAGATCAAAACTCTTGTTGCCAAGGCGTCGCTGTCTACTCAGATTGAAGTTTTGGTAATTTTGAAACCTTTATTTCACCCCGATTCGTTCCTCACACATGGATCCATGATTTGGATCGTCGGCTCTAATTTTATTCTGCTGCGCCATGGGGTACCGGCGTTCCAACAGCTATGTGTCATATCGTGGTTACTGATGGCTTTGTGCTCATCGTGGTTTTGATGATAGCTTCGGCTACATCGTGGATTGACGCTGACTAAGGTCGCGTTGTGGATTATTGCGATTAAGTTCGCGTGGTTGGCATTTGTTGCCTTATTGGAGTAAAAAGGAGAGGGTGATTTAATAATCCCCTGGTGTGTGGTAGGCTGGATACGGGGGTGTGTAGAGGATGGACCCTAGGCTGGGTTGGGTTTCATAATTGCATAACATGTGATATGAATAAATGTGGAAATGGGCCAAGCCCAATATGATATGTGGATCAATGTGGAAATGGGCCAAGCCCAGAATGTGATGTGGATTATTGTGGTAATGGGCCAAGCCCAGTATGTGGAAACATGTGGTTAAATACACTATTATAAGAATGTGATATGGTTATGGGCCAAGCCCAATATGTGGACCCTATAAGTGAATGAATTGCATTAATATCTGATATGTGGATAAATATGTGGTTTGACATGTGGGTGGAATTCAGTGGACTAATTGCACACTGAGTCTGTTTGACTCACCCAAATTTTTACCAACATTGCAGGTGATGCATAAGCTTGAACCGGGTTTGGAGTGGATACAAGGTGGCCCATGCAGAAGATATTTTAAGTTGCTTACATGTTTTACATTTTCAGTATTTGAAAGTATTTATCTATTTATTGTAATAAGGGCCACTTAAAGCATTTGAATTTTTGTTATGTTTAAGTGAGATTTATAATTCAGTTAATATTTTGTAAGTTTAATTTTAAAAGCTATTTATATCTCAAAAGTCATATTAAAGTTTTGAATCCGGTATTTTTATAACAACTTGATTTTTACTTAGAATGTTTTAAATTACGAAAAATATTTTATTAAAGGCAACAAATTTTTAACGTTTTACTTTTAAGTAAGAATATTTGCAAACGTTTTCCGCAGTGGCATTTCTAAATTCGGTCGTAGTGAATGGGTCGGGTTTGGGGATGTTACAATTACGATGATACTTTTATATTTTCCTCATTAAAATAACCAACAAAAAATTGCAAATCTTAATCTTTGAACTTATATCACCAACATCTATAAAATCCTTTTTTTACCACTTCAACCAAAATTTTATTTAGATCTTTTTATACTTTTCAACTTGTGTCACAAGTCAACTTTGTACCAACTAAAGTAAAATGACAATATTGTGATAAACAATTGGAGTACATTTAAACTTTTTTTTTTATTCCATATGTATTTACCTTGAAGGAAAGTGTTGGGGATATGTGTGTGATTTCTTCATGCATATGTGTGTGATAGAATTTCTATTATATAAAACCTTGAAGGAAAGTATTGGGGATCAAACACACAAATATTTATATGGAAAAATTTCACCAAAGAAGAGGACAAAAAATCACGAGCAAAGGAGACTTCACTAAACGAGCAAAAACCGAAAGAGTAGAAGATGGAGATAATCTCAACAAATTAACCCTGAACCTCGAAAGAACAAAGTACTCTGACTCAAACCCGAAATTCCCAGAACACTTAAAACTCTCTCAATATAAAAAATGATGATGATTAATGTAACACCGCAAAAATCGGCCCAGAAGTTTCGATCGGATTCTGGAGGTCACATTTGCCTCCGAAATGGCCCATAATAAAATACCGATCACATTCCTCGGTTCGATTTCGAAAACCTCTTTTTCTCATGCTTAACAAAAATAATATTAAGCTTATCTTATGTTTACCAACATTAACTTAATCCTTGTATTAATTAATTTAAAACCAAATTGATATTTCCTTACTTGGACTGCAAAACATTTTAAATTTAGCAAATTGTCGATCGAAATTTCAAAATCAGTTTTGCAACGGAAATTTTGACATTTTTCTACTAACTCTAGTTCATAAAATTAGGCATTTAAAAATTTGACTGAAAAGGAGGAAAACAATTATTTGACTAAAACCCATACATGAAATTACTAATCTATCTCAACTTTTACGAGTCCAAAATCAAAACCCATACCACAGTTCATATAAACTTATTTACAATCCGATTAAAAATAATTTATTAAGTCTTAAGAAAAACTTATTAAATCAGACATTTCCTGGCTCAACTACAAAATACCAGAATAGACAGTGCAAAATTTTCCGATTATCACATTCAACCCTTTCATATTGCAAATTTTAACATACCACATCACATAATTATCTATACGAATGACGGAACTCATGACACGCAATTTAATTTGAATAAGTAAATTCGAACAGAATTTGTAACACCTTAAACCCGACCCAGAAGTTTAGACCAAATTCCAGTTGTCACATTGGTCACCGAAGTAACCATAGTCAAATTTTACAAAACAAGTTCTTAAGTCAAACCAAAACATTTAATCGTTTAAAACCTAGTATATAGAATTACAATTATGTAAAACATATAAACGAAATTAATTACTCAAGTAAAAATTAGGATGAAATTTGTACCACAACTTTATAAAAATCTTACAGTTTAAACCAAATAATCAAATCGATACTAAAAATGCAAATTGATAATAATTTATTTTCACCAAGACTGTCTTAGATCTCCGTACACCGAGCCTACCATCAAAATTCAAAAAAGGTACCTGAAAAGGAAACACTAAGAGGGGCTGAGCTACTCGAGCTCATTGTGAGTCTGAAACGAGACCAAGAATAGAAATACAGTACACAATTCAATATCGAACAACTACAGATATATATTTAGAAGTAGTAGGTAGTTCTAGAATCAATGTTCCAACAGAATATAACATTTCAAACACAGACACTCAGTCATATGTATTTTTAGTCAAACAAATTACAGTCAGATAACCTAACACCCAGAATGCTCAAACAGATGCGTATGAAAAGTAGTCAAACAATAAATCCCACCCATCCAGCCAACACACCTCTCCGTCCCCCGATCACACCTCATAAGAGCTGTTTAAGCTCATCCAGCCGAAACACACCACGTAGGACCTCGAAGGGCCCATCCAACCTTACACACCACATATGTGGACTGAGCCACTCAGATATATTACGCAGCAGAGCTGATGTGTATGTAGTACAGTGCATTGTGGAGGTCTTTGTACAGTCATGTTACAGTTTAAACTGCCAGATCAGATAATAGTGCACAACAAAGCTGCTGCACATGTGGTACAGTGCGATAAATCACTGTACGTATAAGTTGCAGTAGAACTGCCAGATCAGATCAGATTCAATCTCCCTTCTCTTCACATTCCCACCCCAAAACACTTTATACAATGCATGAAGGCGTTCAAACTCACAAAAATGATGAACACGTCAACAGACAATCAGACATAGACAGATAAGCACACACGTCCAATAAACCAAATTTAGAATCAAACATATCACTTTCAGTTGCAACAACACATAGCCACGGATACATAACTTAAATACCCCCACCAAAGCCTAGTTTAGGGTCGGAATACACTGATGCATTTTCAAATCAAAATGCACACAATTTAACAATCTGGAGTTTTGGTACCACACGGTCGTGTGCTCTAGCCGTGTGGAACTACTTAAGCCATGTGGGAGGCCAAACGCCAGTGTGAAGAAGGGCACACAGCCATGTGGCTGAGGCACATGCCCGTGTATGAGGAGAGGCACACGACCGTGTGACTGAGGCACACACCTGGGTGGAGCATGTGAAACACCCCAAACCCAGCCTAGACGTTATGGCCAAATCTAGCATGTCACATTGAAAGGTAGTTGAAAAGCTAAGCGTTTGCTGAAAATGTTGCATCTCTTTTGAAAACTCTGAGTTTCGTTGTTTGTTTGTAAAAACCCTATTTACTTAATGTCCATTTTTATAAAGTTGTTATTATTTTGAAAAACTATTTTTGTTGTGAAAGTCGAACTTCAATAGTTGTGGAAACGTGATATTTAAAAAAAATGATTATTACCATTTTGGAAAACTCAGTATTCGAACATCTAACAATTTTAAGAAAATTCGAATAGAAAGTTAAAAGAAAATAAAATCCCAAAGGACTTATTACAAGATATTAACCCAAAATAAATAATCTGAAAATAAGGTAAAACTGAATTTACTAAAGTTCGCGATAAATATCTCTGATGTATAGCCACCATGGAGTCCTCCACAGCTCCAAATCCTCTAACGCGGAGGATTACCTGCAAGATTAAGGGAAAGGGGGTGAGTTACGAGAACTCAGTGTGTAATCCCCTAAACGATCACTAACTGGGCCTGAGCCCATACGACTGCAATCTGGGCCTAAGCCCTACAATCATGAAGATGCAGATAATGTAATGCAACCCCAACCGAATCCAACCAATCACACCCCCGTACCAACCAATCGTCACCTGTGGGGATAAAGTCAACCCACCCCACCAATCACACCGATATTGTAGCCAAGCTGCTAAACACAATATTTGTGGCTGAGCCACCGGGGTAACAGTATATATATATGTGGCATAGCCACTAAAATAGTATGCGGCAGAGCCACCAGGCTACACTTCTCTTCAGTCATTAAACCCGCCCCATGCAACATGATAAAATGCAATGTATCAGTTTAAAAGTGTAAATAAAATCATACACACGGTATTCAACCACTATCAAGGGTATAACGGTCATATTCACCCCTTTAGGGGTATTTCGATAATTTCGCAACCCAGGGGTATTTTGGTAATTTACCATCCAAGGGTATTTTGATAATTTTGCAACCCAAGGGTATTTCAGTAATTTACCCTCTAAGGGTATTTCGGTAATTTCCACATTTAACGGCCTTTCCAAAGGCCTACTGCCACCTTGAGCGACTTGAGACCCTACTTGGGTCTCTACGGAACTATTGGGCCAAAATCCATTTCAATCCCAAACGGGCCCACACGCTCGTGTGGCCCATCACACGTGGTTTCACTCGCTGTTTTGCCGATTTTGCAATCGCATCCAACATTTGATGGTTTTCCAACAATTTTGCCCATATGGGCCCGTTAGCCCGTTGGGCCCATTTCAGTACGGTCAGGCCCGTTTCGGCCTTAGTTTCACGAGGGTGCTCGCGACACTCTCAACGATCTATCGTCATCATTCGTGTCTCGGTTTACCACCACGAGCGTTCACATGCTCGAGTGGTCACAGTTACTGACTTTTCGGCTTTTCGGTTGTAACATCCAGGATTTAGGGGTTATGCGTTTATTCATAATTCAGGGGATAGTGGGCTTGGTGTATGTTTGGATGTGTTTTAGGTGTTTTGAGAACCCTAGGATGTAGAAGAATGCCTTAGGAAATTATTCGATTTTTAAGTTATAAGGGGGAGCTTGGCTAAGGAAGTCTTAAGAGAAATTGTGGGGGTTCTTGGACATAAGATTGGGCTTGGTAAAGTGGCTTGAAGGCGCCACTTAGGGCCTTGGTAAGTGACGCCTCAAGCAAGTGGAGAAGGGCTCAGGTTCGAGTGGCAAGGGAAGCAAATGGGGTTCCTTTTTGCGTCAAGGAGAAGGAGCAGTTGGACGGCATTGGGACTTTGGAAGGATGAGGATTAAGACTTGGTCTTTTATTTTGAATTTCGGCTAAGGTGAGAGGATGAAGGTTGGAATCATTCAAACTTTTTGAATGAGTGTTGAAGAGAGAAAATAGGAGAAAATCATGGGATAAGGGTGAGGGGAAAGCTAGTGGCCGAATGTAGGACTTTAGAGGTGTGTATAATCAGCTTTGAGGGGTTGAGAGGGGAGTGCCGAATCACCTTTTAATGAGCATTCTTTTTCTTCTTTCTCTTTTAGCCTCCTTGCCGAATTTCTTCTCACTTTCTCTTCCTATTCTTTTTCTTTCTTCCAACTTTAATTCTCCATCTTTTCTT
Source organism: Gossypium australe (assembly GCA_005393395.2). Classification (NCBI taxonomy): domain Eukaryota; kingdom Viridiplantae; phylum Streptophyta; class Magnoliopsida; order Malvales; family Malvaceae; genus Gossypium; species Gossypium australe. The sequence goes on along the minus strand of CM016620.1, from coordinate 85,655,217 downwards.
ATATGGCCAAATACCCTATTTGTAACTAGAGTCATAGCCGAACCTTATAAGTCCCTTATCTCTTTTTCTTTGTCACACATCCTTAAAACTGAAACCTCTCCCCCATTGTTCACCATTACCGAATCCTCCCAAGCCTCTCCTATTCTTCTTTTCTTCAACTCCATAGCTGCTCTTTTTGATAGCCGAATGTCCCATCACCATTTGTAAGGCTTAGCCGAACCCTCTAAGCATTCAACTCTCCCCACTTTGGCGTGATCTCTCTTCACCATTGAAGTGCCGAAACCTTTCTCTTTGGGGAGCTAGAAGCCGATTCTCTGAGGGTGCTTGTATAGTGGTAAGTTTTTCTATCCTAGCAATAGGTTATGGGTTCTATTTCAGTGGAGTGCCGAATCAAGTGATTAGGCCTTGGTCTAAGGTTGGCCGAACCTTATTAAGGCCTTGGTCTCATGTTTCTTTCTTGTGTAGTCAAGGGAAGATAGCGTTAAAGGAGCCTTAAGAGAGTCTCTTGGTTTCGATTCTTCAAGGTAAGCGGATAAAGCATTCGGCCTTGGGCCACTTTCATGAGTTTTGGGTTGGAAGCTGATTCTAACAGTGGATTAGTAGGGATCTCGACAACTTCAGGACAAGTGGTGGTTTCCGGGATTTGGATAAGCGAGGTAGGTGGTTTGTAGTATTCGACCATAGGCCATATCGGTTATTAATGGTAGCCGACTTTGACTGTGGTCTTTTTAGGGACAAATCGATAGTGGTTAAGAGGAGCTTCCGGGATCTCGATTCATTTTGGTAAGATTATTCAGTAAGTTCTAAGATTCATTATGATTAGACTATAACTCTGGCGATTAACCGAATGTTCAGATTAAGTGACTTTCGATGGAGGCGAATACCAGTCAAGAAGGACAAGGGGTAGTCCCTATCCCTAAGTTTAAGGAGAGATCAGTCTCTGTAGTGCAAGATTGGCCACCGGGGTGTGGGACAGTGTTAGAGCAGGAGCGTAGACAGATAGCTGTAGTTTCGATTAGTGATAGCATCGGGATTGAGAGCGTAGTACTTCAGGTTATCTGGTGTGTGATTAACCCACCGTTTTCTGGGTTTATGGTATTTACATGTGTTATGTATGTGCTTATAAGTGCAGTGGCAATATTGAGATGGATACCCTTAAGGGGTATAATGATAACCAGGTCAGTGTTAATTATTAATGAGGCTGTGAATATGCCTATGAAAATGTGATTGAATACCTGAATAACATGTACATGCATTATTATCATGACATTATTGTATGCTGCATGTGCATGGGGTGGGATATGAATGTGAAAGAAGGACAGGGTGTACTTTATGTTAGTGATGGCTACGAGCCTCACGTGGATTGATGAGTGGCTCTGTGCCTCATCGTGGTTGATATCGGCTATGTGCCATATCGTGGTTGGTGATGGCTATGTGCCTCATCGTGGTTTTGATGTGAGCTACAAGCTACATCGTGGATTGGCGCTGACTGAGGTCGCGTTGTGGATTATTTGTGATTTAGTTCACGTGGACGGCATAAATTGCCAAATTGGTGTGTAGAGGCTGGAGGGTGATTTAATAATCCCCTGGTGTGTGGTGGCTGGATACGAGGGTGTGTAGAGGATGGACCCTAGGCTGGGTTGGGTGCATTTTGCATAAACCTGTGTGGTATGTGGACTGGTGTGGTAATGGGCCAAGCCCAATAAGTGGAATCATGTGGGTAAATTACATTACTATATGATATGTGGTGTGGTAATGGGCCAAGCCCAAGTGGGTGGAAATCTGTGGACTAATTACACACTGAGTCTGTTTGACTCACCCATATTTTTACCAAACATCGCAGGTGATACGTGAATCTTCGACCGGGTTGGAGCGGGTACAAAGGTGGCCATGCAGAAGATGTTTTATTTAATTCATGCACTTTATATTTTCAGTATTTTTGAATAATCATTTATTGTAATAAGGGCCCCTTATAGTATTTGTTATTATTTTTACTATGGATTGACGATTAAATTACTATTGGAAATAAGTTTATGATTTAGCAACTTACATTTTAAGATATATGTTAAAGTTTTAAATCGGAGAATTTGTAACAACTTAATTGTACTTAGAATTTTAAATACACCATGTTTTTATTAAAGACAACAAATTTTTATGTTTTTACTTTTAAGTCAAAATCTTTTCAAACGTTTCCCGCAGTGGCATTCTAAATTCGGCCGTGGTGTATGGGCCGGGTTTGGGGTGTTACAGTTTGGTATCAGAGCCCGGTTCAAAACTAGGCTTTGAGGTTTTTGGGTCCAAAAACATTTTTTGTAGATGGGCTTTTCAAAAATATAGGCTTTCATGAATTTTTCAGGTTTTTTCTGGCATGGCACCTGTATCTCCGACCCGAAGTCCACCAGGTAAGTACCCCTAGCTATTGAAGTGATTTGTATATGTGAACTTTACGGGCATTATGGGAACGTGGATTAGTAGATTAGGGCTATTGAACCCTAGGACTAGTCTACTCCAACACAAGATACATAAGACTTAAGAACAAGCCAAACAAACCTGTGAAGTTAGTCGCCGAGTTAGGGTGTGGCAACCATTGTGCGCATGTCTAGGAGTGGATTCGGTAAGAGCTTGGTATTTAAGCAGTCCTAGTGAATCACCTCCTCTTCACTCGAATCCTACCTGGTGCGTGGTGACGGTTCACCCTAACCAAGAGGACTTATTCACGGGCTAAACTCAATAATTAAAACCCGAAAGGGACTAGCCATATTTTTATAAAACCCTAGTTTAAAAATTCTCAAATTAACCCTTGGATTTGTAACAACTATTTTATAAAATTTTTCTGAAATATTCCCAATTTACAAAATTACCTAAATACCCCTGGTTGTAAATTACTAAAACGCCCTTGGTTTATAAAATTACCATACTACCCTCAATTTTTCTTAAGATTTTCTTACTTTACAAAATACCAAAAACTCCTATTTTATAAAATCGCAAGATACCCTGATTTGGGAAAATTACTAAAATGCCCTTGACTTCCAAAATTACCGAAATAACCCCGAGTTCCAAAATTTCTGCAATACCCTTGATTTGGAAAAAACTTTCAAAATACCCTCGAGTTTTGAAAATTTTAGAATGCCTTTGAGTTGTAAAGATTATTTTTGAATTGACCCCGATTAATTACCAAAATACCCCTGTAGGATAAATGACGAAAATACCCCTGGGTTGGGAATGGACAAAGATGCCCATAATAGTGTGATGAATGTTGTTGATGAATGAATGTGATTCTCTGCATTAGAATAGTGAACTTGAGCTGAAAACTTTGATTGATCGAAAGAACCACTACTAAACTTCTTTTCATAAAACTGTTTGCGGATAAATAGTGGAACCAAAAATACTAATGCATAAAACTTTTAATCAGATTAAATCGCGACGTTAGTAATGAGTTCTAGAGGACGTGGTCGTCGTGGATGTGGTAGAGGCAGAATGATAGTATCGGAACCAGTAGGGTCTGGGCATGGGTCAAAAAATGATGTGCCGCCGCCAGCGATGGGCGCGGAGGATCAAGATCAGATTGGAGGAGATGACGCAGTATCGCAGGCTATGTTACGAGTGCTAGAGCGAGTGGCAGGAGCCAATGTGGGCAATGGAGCTCGGAAGTCAGTGTTTGAGAGGCTTAGGGCAAACGGAGTCGAGGTTTTTAGAGGAGTGTCTGGGATTGTAGCGGAGTATTGGTTAAAGGCGGTCGAAAGGATCATGGATGATTTGGACTGCACGGCGGAGGAAAAGCTGAAAGGTGCTATTTCGTTGCTCCGGGATGAGGCTTATCGACGGTGGCTCACTGTCAGACAGGGTACCCCTGCAGATCGAGTGGATTGGGGGTATTTCAAGGCTAAGTTTGAGGGGAAATACGTTGGAGCTAGTTACCTAAACTCGCAGAGAAAGGCGTTTCTAAACTTGGTACAAGGAAGTAAGTCGGTATGTAATATCCTAAAATAGGGGTTAATTTTTTTATTAAATTATTTTGCATAAGTGCGGTCGTTGTGGTGCTAATTGAGGAATTCTAGGTGCTAGTTATAAGCTAAGGGAAGGCTCGAGCTATAGGAAAAATTCTGCTTTTAAGTATTAATTAAGGGGAGCAAGGTGAAGGAGGCCTTAAGGAAAATTTTGGGAGTTCTTGGACATAAGAATCACCTTGGTAAAGTGGCTGGAATGCGCCACTTAGGGCCTTGGTGATGACGCCATGTGCAGTGGGCAAGGGGCCTTGGCTCGAGTCTTGATGGCAGCAAGATGGGTGGTTTTTATTTTTGCATTTTTCTGACGTTAAGGGAAGGAGGTCTTAAGAGAAATTATGGGGAAGTTAAGACACAAGAAGTCAAGCAGAAGAGTGGCTAGGGACGCTACCTTAAGGGCTTGAAGTTGCGTCAAAAGGGAGCTTTAGGAGGGTGGAGGTTCGAATCAGGTGCGAAGCAAGGAGTGTTTTTATTTTTGCATGTGACGTCAAGGGGAAAAGAGTTGGACGGCACATGGGGTGTTGCAAGGAGGTGGTAAGCTTTGTTTTTTTTATTATTTTCGGCTAAGAGCAGGATATATGTGAATTTATTTTTGCTTATTTTTATGGGGTGATAACAAGATAATTGTGGCCTTATTTTATTTGTTTCAAAAGGGTAAGATAAGAGTTAATATAATAATATGGTGGATTATTTTATTTATCAAGGTGATTAAAGAGATAATATGGGAGAAAACTTTGGGATGTGATAATGAATTGATAAGGTGGCCGAATGTGGGACTCCTTGGGGGGTGCTTAGTCGGCTTTTGAAGTGTGTTTAGGGGAGAGTGCCGAAAGTTCATAGTTGTAGTTTTGTTATTCTCCTTGTTCTCCAAGTTTCGGCCAAGAGGGTTATAGGTGAGCTTTTTTAAATATTTTAGGTATTATAGTGTGGCCGAATTCCTCTAGTCTTCCTCTTCATCTCTTTTTCTTTCTTGCAAAACCCGATTCTACACCTTTCCCTTGTGGCCAAATACCTCTTGTAATTAACCGAATCTCAATTGAACCTCTCCACTTTTATTCACTTATTTTCTTTAAAGCCGAAATTGCCATTGTTAGCAAGTTGCTTCAATCATTTCTCAAAAAAGGGGGGTAAGGAACTTCCTTTAAGTTGTTTTCTTCTATTTCTCTTGTTTGCCGAAAGTCAAAGATCTGACTTTATTTCCCTGTTGTGGCCGGACCTAGGGAAGTGTTTTTGGAAGCTGATCGTTGGTGGTAAGTAACCTCTCCTTTGGCAATCGATTTTTGACTCATTTCCTTTGGTAGCCGAAACCAAGTAGTTGGTCTTGGTTTTTATATGAGGGCCGAATGTACATTAAGCCATGTATGTGTACCTTTTGTTTGTAGTCGACATCAAGGAGCATTAAGGGAGGTCTTTCGGGATTTGCGGGATCAAGGTAAGGGGTATGTATAGTTTCGGCCAAGGGCCATTCTTGTGGATTTTTGCTTAAAGCCGAATCTAACTTGTGGCATATAGGGATTTCGACAACTTCTAAGGCAAGTGGTGGTTTTCGGGATTTAGATTCGTAAGGTAAGGTGGTAGTGACTTTCGGCTATAGGCCATATTGTGAGTTTTAAGTGTTGACCGAATGTGACTGTGACTTTTAGGAGGAAATCGACAGCAGTAAGGAAAGTTTCGGGATTTAGTCAATTGTGCTAAACAGGTGCGTAGTTATCGCACTGTTTTCTTGATTGTGTGTATGTGTTATATATATATATATATATATATATATGTATATCATGTGCATGGTAGCCGAATTAAGGGATAAAATGGTGGAATACCCATGATGGGTAATCGAATAATCAGGTCAGTGTTAATTATTAAGAATGTGAATATGCCACAAGAATATGATTGTATGCCGAACAGCATGTGCATGAACTATTTTATTATGACATTATCGTATGTTGCATGTGCACGGGATGGGATATGCATGTGACTATCGGAGGAAAGGGTGTACATTATGTACGTGGTCTAATGTTAGCCTTGTGCTACATTAGCGCTTGATGTTAGCTATGTGCTTCATCAAGGGAGGTGTTGGCTAGGTGCCTATCTCGGCGGTTGATAGCTGTGTGCATCACCGTGGACTGATTGATATGTGGGATCACTTAGGTTATCGGTGGCTTAGCCACGGCCTTGAGCAGCAAGTTTGCCAGGGTAAGATATGTGGATCACTTGGTTGATCGGTGGATTAGCCACGGCCTTGGGCAGCAGGTCTGCCAAGGTAGGTGTATTGGATGGACTCTAGGTTGGGATTGGGCTTCATAATTGCATAATTTTTGTATGTGAACTGTGTGGATATGGGCCAAGCCCATATGTGGAGACTTGCGAAATAACTATGCACTGAGTCTGTATGACTCACCCAATTTTTCCAACATCGCAGGTGATACTTGATGTGTTGATCGGACCGGGTTGGAGTGGATACGAGGTGGCCCATGCAGAAGACGTTTTACTTATATTTATGCACTTAGTATTTTAAGTATTTTTGAATAAGGGATTATTTTAATAAGGCCATTTAAAGTTTTTTTAGAATTTCTATTATGTTTAAATTGAATTGGTAAGTAATTCACTATTTGGAAAAGAATTTATTTTTGGCAACTTATATCTTAAAAATATGTATATTAAAGTTTTAAATTCGATTATTTGTAACAAGTAAATTTTTACTTAGAATATAATATATACAATGTTTTATAAAGGTAAACATATATTCATGTTTTTATCTTTAAGTCAAAATATTTTCAAACGTTTTTCGCAGTGGCATTTCAAATCCGGTCAAGGCTCGTGGGCTGGGTTTGGGGGTGTTACAGTTTGGTATCAGAGCCCGGTTCAAAACTCGGTTTTGAGGGATTTGGGCCCAAAAATATTTTTTTAGATGGGCTTTTCAAAATATGGATTTTCGTAAAATTTTTCAGGTTCGTTCTGGCATAGCACCTGTATCTCTGACCCGAAGTCCACCAGGTAAGTACCCCTGACTTCTGAAGTGATTTGTATATGTGAAATGTTATGGGCATATTTGGGCTCGTAGATAGTATATTAAGTACTTGAACTATAGGACTAGTTTTCCCCAACAATTCCATAAAATTTTAAATGCCTAATTAAACAAACCTGTGAAGTAAGTCGCCGAGTTAAGGTGTGGCAACCATTGTGCGCATGTCTAGGAGTGGATTCGGTAAGAGCTTGGTATTTAAGCAGTCCTAGTGACTCACCTCCTCTTTACTCGAATCCTACCTGGTGCGTAGTAACGGTTCACCCTAAGCAAGAGGACTTATTCACGGGCTAAACCCAATAACTAAAACCCGAAAGGGAACTAGCCGTAATTTTTATAAAAACCCTAGTTTTAAAATCACTAAACTACCCTTTTGATTTGTAGCAAAATTTATTTGAAAATTTTTCAAAAATACTTCCGATTTATAAAAATTACCTAAATGCCCCTATGTTGTAAATTACAAAAATACCCTTAGTTTTTAAGATTTTCAAAAATACCCTTGAGTTTTGAAAATTCTAGAATGCCTTTGATTTATAAAGATTATTTTGAATTGGCCTCGATTTATTACCAAAAAAAACCCCTGTAGGACAAATGATGGAATTACCCCTGGGAAGGGAACGATCAGAAATGCCCAAAGTAGTGAAGTGAATGTTGTGGATGAATGTGAATGTAATTCTCTGAACTAGAATAGTGAACTTGAACTGAAACTTTGATTGATCGAAAGAATTACCTCTAAACACTTCTTATCATAAAACTGTTCGCGGGGTAATCAGTGGAACAAAAGTACTAATGCATAAAACTTCTTAATCAGATTAAATCGCGACGTTAGAAAATGAGTTCTAGGCGGCGTGGTCATCGTGGACGTGGTAGAGGCAGAATGGCTGTATCGGAACCCGTTAGATCGGGTCAAGGGTCTGAGAATGAGGTACCACCACCAGCAGCTTTTGGTGTTGAGCAGCAAGATTAGACGAGGGATGATGCTTTATCGCAGGCGGTGCTGCGAGTTCTTGAGATGGTGGCTGGAGCAGGTGGAAATATGAGAGCTAGGAAGTCTGTACCTGAGTGACTCCGAGCCAATGGAGCTGAAGTGTTTCATGGAGTATCTGGTGTGGCACCTAGTGCTGCTGAGTATTGGTTGGAGGCAACGGAACGAATTATGGATGAGTTGGATCTGACCCCTGAGGAGAAAGTGAAAGGAATGGTGGCGCTGCTACGCAATGAAGCGTATCAATGGTGGCTCACAGTTCGAGATGGGGCCACAGCCGAGGATCTCACTTGGGGGTATGTTAAGACGGCATACCAGAAGAAGTATATTGGTACTCATTACATTGATGCGCAAAGGAAGGCTTTTCTGGGGCTGGTTCAAGGTAATAAGTCCGTGGCGGAGTACGAGGCTGAATTCCTAAGGTTAAGCCGATATGCTCGAGGAGTAGTGGCTACGGAGCATGAACGATATGTCTGATTTGAGGACGGACTAAGGGATGACCTGAGGTTGTTGATAGCTCCGCAACAAGAGCGAGAGTTTGCTGTATTGGTGGAAAAGGCTAGCTGAAGGAATTAAGGACTCTGTGAGACAGAACAGAGATAAGGACAGGAACCGGGATAAGAGGAGTTTTGGACCGTCAGAATCGACTGAGAGCTTTCAGAAAAGACCGAAGGTTGAGAATTTTGTTCGTGGTACTAAGCCAGCTACTGGAAATCCGAACCGTCCGTGTGCTCAGTGTGGAAGATATCATGTTGGCGAGTGCTGGAACCGAGATCAAAAATGTTTCAGGTGTAAGTCTAAGTCTCATCTGATTAAAGACTGTCCTCAGGATCCGAATAGGGCTCGGACAGTAGGCCAAGGTTATGTGCAGCCTGGTAGAGAGGGTCAGCAAGCGACAAGGGGTCGTGGTCCGAACCATGGAGGAAATGGTTCCGGCTGAGGTCGTGGAGCACCAAGCGGAGGTGCTGAAGGTTCAGATGTAAGGCAACCAAGGTTGGTTTACACAGCCAAGCGTCGCGAGGAAGAAGATGTGACAGATGTGACAATGGGTATGTCCCTTAATCCTAGAATACCCTATACTGCCTTGTTTGTTATAGAGCTAGTTCGTACTTGTGTTGCTGGTAAAGTGTATGGAACCTTGATTGTAAACTTAGAGAATGTACCTAGGAAGTATGATAGTTCTTTAAGATCAGAGTGCGCAGCAATAGCGTAGTGTGGTGAATTAGAATGTACGATTGTTCGTTAGTAAGTAATTTCGAGGACGAAATTATTTTTAAGGAGGGTAGAATTGTAATATCCTGAAATAGGGGTTAATTTTTTTATTAAATTATTTTGCATAAGTGTAGTCGTTGTGGTGCTAATTGAGGAATTCTAGGTGCTAGTTATAAGCTAAGGGAAGGCTCGAGCTATAGGAAAAATTCTGTTTTCAAGTATTAATTAAGGGGAGCTAGGTGAAGGAGGCCTTAAGGAAAATTTTGGGAGTTCTTGGACATAGGAATCACCTTGGTAAAGTGGCTGGAATGCACCACTTAGGGCCTTGGTGATGACCCCATGTGCAGTGGGCAAGGGGCCTTGGTTCGAGTCTTGATGGCAGCAAGATGGGTGGTTTTTACTTTTGCATTTTTCTGACGTTAAGGGAAGGAGGTCTCAAGAGAAATTATGGGGAAGTTAGGACACAAGAACTCAAGCAGAAGAGTGGCAAGGGACGCTACCTTAAGGGCTTGAAGTTGCGTCAAAAGGGAGCTTTAGGAGGGTGGAGGTTCGAATCACGTGGGAAGCAAGGAGTGTTTTTATTTTTGCATGTGACGTCAAGGGGAAAAGAGTTGGACGGCACATGGGGTTTTGCAAGGAGGTGGTAAGCTTCGTTTTTTTTATTATTTTCCGCTAAGAGCAGGATATATGTGAATTTATTTTTGCTAATTTTTATGGGGTGATAAGAAGATAATTGTGGCCTTATTTTATTTGTTTTAAAAGGGTAAGATAAGAGTTAATATAATAATGTGGTGGATTATTTTATTTATCAAGGTGATTAAAGAGATAATATGGGAAAAAACTTTGGGATGTGATAATGAATTAATAAGGTGGCCGAATGTGGGACTCCTTGGGGGGTGCTTAGTCGGCTTTTGAAGTGTGTTTAGGGGAGAGTACCGAAAGTTCATAGTTGTAGTTTTGTTATTCTCCTTGTTCTCCAAGTTTCGGCCAAGAGGGTTATAGGTGAGTTTTTTTAAATATTTTAGGTATTATAGTGTGGCCGAATTCCTCTAGTCTTCCTCTTCATCTCTTTTTCTTTCTTGCAAAACCCGATTCTACACCTTTCCCTTGTGGCTGAATACCTCTTGTAATTAGCCGAATCTCAATTGAACCTCTCCACTTTTATTCACTTATTTTCTTCAAAGCCGAAATTGCCATTGTTAGCAAGTTGCTTCAATCGTTTCTCAAAAAAGGGGGGTAAGGAACTTCCTTTAAATCGTTTTCTTCTATTTCTCTTGTTTGCCGAAAGTCAAAGATCTGACTTTATTTCCCTGTTGTGGCCGAACCTAGGGAAGTGTTTTTGGAAGCTGATCGTTGGTGGTAAGTAACCTCTCCTTTGGCAATCGATTTTTGACTCATTTCCTTTGGTAGCCGAAACCAAGTAGTTGGTCTTGGTTTTTATAGGAGGGCCGAATGTACATTAAGCCATGTATGTGTACCTTTTGTTTGTAGCCGACATCAAGGAGCATTAAGGGAGGTCTTTCAGGATTTGCGGGATCAAGGTAAGGGGTATGTATAGTTTCGGCCAAGGGCCATTCTTGTGGATTTTTGCTTAAAGTCGAATCTAACTTGTGGCATATAGGGATTTCGACAACTTCTAAGGCAAGTGGTGGTTTTCGGGATTTAGATTCGTAAGGTAAGGTGGTAGTGACTTTCGGCTATATGCCATATTGTGAGTTTTAAGTGTTGACCGAATGTGACTGTGACTTTTAGGAGGAAATCGACAGCAGTAAGGAAAGTTTCGGGATTTAGTCAATTGTGCTAAACAGGTGCGTAGTTATCGCACTGTTTTCTTGATTGTGTGTATGTGTTATATATATATATATATAAATATGTATATGATGTGCATGGTAGCCGAATTAAGGGCTACGATGGTGGAATACCCATGATGGGTAATCGAATAATCAGGTCAGTGTTAATTATTAAGAATGTGAATATACCACGAGAATATGATTGTATGCCGAACAGCATGTGCATGAACTATTTTATTATGACATTATCATATGTTGCATGTGCATGGGATGGGATATGAATGTGACTATCGGAGGAAAGGGTGTACATTATGTACGTGGTCTAATGTTAGCCTTGTGCTACATTAGCGCTTGATGTTAGCTATGTGCTTCATCAAGGGAGGTGTTAGCTAGCTGCCCATCTCGGCAGTTGATAGCTGTGTGCATCACCGTGGACTGATTGATATGTGGGATCACTTAGGTGATCGGTGGCTTAGCCACGTCCTTGAGCAGCAGGTTTGCCAGGGTAAGATATGTGGATCACTTGGTTGATCGGTGGATTAGCCACGGCCTTGGGCAACAGGTCTGCCAAGGTAGGTGTATTGGATGGACTCTAGGTTGGGATTAGGCTTCATAATTGCATAATTTTTGTATGTGAACTGTGTGGATATGGGCCAAGCCCATATGTGGAGACTTGCGAAATAACTATGCACTGAGTCTGTATGACTCACCCAATTTTTCCAACATCGCAGGTGATACTTGATGTGTTGATCGGACCGGGTTGGAGTGGATACGAGGTGGCCCATGCAGAAGACGTTTTACTTATATTTATGCACTTAGTATTTTAAGTATTTTTGAATAAGGGATTATTGTAATAAGGCCATTTAAAGTTTTTTTAGAATTTCTATTATGTTTAAGTTGAATTGGTAAGTAATTCACTATTTGGAAAAGAATTTATTTTTGGCAACTTATATCTTAAAAATATGTATATTAAAGTTTTAAATTCGGTTATTTGTAACAAGTAAATTTTTACTTAGAATATAATATATACAATGTTTTATAAAGGTAAACAAATATTCATGTTTTTATCTTTAAGTCAAAATATTTTCAAACGTTTTCCGCAGTGGCATTTCAGATCCGGTCAAGGCTCGTGGGCCGGGTTTGGGGGTGTTACACGGTAGCAGAGTATGAAGCGGAATTTCTTCGGTTAAGTCAGTATGCTAAGGGGATTGTGGCTACTGATTACAAGAGGTGTGTCCGATTTGAAGATGGATTGCGGGATGAGCTGCGGGTGTTGATTGCTCCGCAGAGAGAAAGGGACTTTGCTATTCTAGTGAAGAAAGCTCGGATTGCTGAAGAAGTTAAGAGGACTGAGAGACAGAACCGAGATAAGGATAGGAACAAAATAAGAGGAGTTTTAGACCGTCAGAATCATCTGGGGATTTCCAGAAAAGACCAAGGACTGAGAATTCTGTACGTGCACCTGTACCAGTTGCTGAGAATCGGAGTCCTCCATGTGCTCAGTGTGGGAGATCTCATGCAGGAGAGTGCTAGGGAAATAGTAAGGAATGTTTCCGGTGTGGGTCTAAGGCTCATCTGGTTAGGAATTGTCCTCAAGTGATGAATAGGGCTCGGACAGGAGGCCAAGGTTTTGTGCAGCCTGGCAGAGGTGGTCAGCAGGCAACAAGGAGTCGTGGTCCGAACCATGGAGGGAATGGTTCCGGCCGAGGTCGTGGAACACCAGACAGAGGCACTGAAGGTTCAGATGCGAGGCAACCAAGGTTGGTTTAGGCAGTCAGTCATCGCAAGGAGGAAGATGTGCCAGATGTGATAACGGGTACGTTCCTTATTTCTAGAATGCCCTTTATTGCCTTGTTCGTTGTAGGGTTAGCTCATTCTTGTTTAGTTGGTGAAGTGTATGGAACCTTGGATGTGAACCGTGAGATGGTACCTAGAAAGTGATCGTACTTAGTTCGTTAGGGCAATCAGTGGTAGTAGATAAACTTTTTGGTAAATGCTTTTAGAGGTTCAAGGAATAGCAGTACTCTTGCTTAGTTTAGCCAAGTAATTTCAAGGACGAAATTATTTTTAAGGATGGTAGAACTGTAACATCCGGGATTTAGGGGTTATGCGTTTATTCATAATTCAGGGGATAGTGGGCTTGGTGTATGTTTGGATGTGTTTTAGGGGTTTTGAGAACCCTAGGATGTAGAAGAATGCCTTAGGAAATTATTCGATTTTTAAGTTATAAGGGGGAGCTTGGCTAAGGAAGTCTTAAGAGAAACTGTGGGGGTTCTTGGACATAAGTTTGGGCTTGGAAAAGTGGCTTGAAGGCGCCACTTAAGGCCTTGGTAAGTGACGCCTCAAGCAAGTGGAGAAGGGCTCAGGTTCGAGTGGTAAGGGAAGCAAATGGGGTTCCTTTTTGCGTCAAGGAGAAGGAGCAGTTTGACGACATTGGGACTTTGGAAAGATGAGGATTAAGACTTGGTCTTTTATGTTGAATTTCGGCTAAGGTGAGAGGATGAAGGTTGGACTCATTCAAACTTTTTGAATGAGTGTTGAAGAGAGAAAATAGGAGAAAATCATGGGATAAGGGTGAGGGGAAAGCTAGTGGCCGAATGTAGGACTTTAGAGGTGTGTATAATCGGCTTTAAGGGGTTGAGAGGGGAGTGCCGAATCACCTTTTAATGAGCATTCTTTTTCTTCTTTCTCTTTTAGTCTCCTTGCCGAATTTCTTCTCACTTTCTCTTCCTATTCTTTTTCTTTCTTCCAACTTTAATTCTCCATCTTTTCTTATATGGCCAAATACCCTATTTGCAACTAGATTCATAGCCGAACCTTATAAGTCCCTTATCTCCTTTTCTTTGTCACACATCCTTAAAACCGAAACCTCTCCCCCATTGTTCACCATTGCCGAATCCTCCCAAGCCTCTCCTATTCTTCTTTTCTTCAACTCCATAGCTGCTCTTTTTGATAGCCGAATGTCCCATCACCATTTGTAAGGCTTAGCTGAATCCTCTAAGCATTCAACTCTCCCCACTTTGGCGTGATCTCTCTTCACCATTGAAGTGCCGAAACCTTTCTCTTTGGGGAGCTAGAAGCCGATTCTCTGAGGGTGCTTGTATAGTGGTAAGTTTTTCTATCCTAGCAATCGATTATGGGTTCTATTTCAGTGGAGTGCCGAATCAAGTGATTAGGCCTTGGTCTAAGGTTGGCCGAACCTTATTAAGGCCTTGATCTCATGTTTCTTTCTTGTGTAGTCAAGGGAAGATAGCGTTAAAGGAGCCTTAAGGGAGTCTCTTGGTTTTGATTCTTCAAGGTAAGCGGATATAGCATTCGGCCTTGGGCCACTTTCATGAGTTTTGGGTTGGAAGCCGATTCTAACAGTGGATTAGTAGGGATCTCGACAACTTCAGGACAAGTGGTGGTTTCCGAGATTTGGACAAGCGAGGTAGGTGGTTTGTAGTATTCGGCCATAGGCCATATCAGTTATTAATGGTAGCCGACTTTGACTGTGGTCTTTTTAGGGACAAATCGACAGTGGTTAAGAGGAGCTTCCAGGATCTCGATTCATTTTGGTAAGATTATTCAGTAAGTTCTAAGATTCATTATGATTAGACTATAACTCTGGCGATTAACCGAATGTTCTGATTAAGTGACTTTCGATGGAGGCGAATACCAGTCAAGAAGGACAAGGGGTAGTCCCTATCCCTAAGTTTAAGGAGAGATCAGTCTCTGCAGTGCGGGATTGGCCACCGGGGTGTGGGCCAGCGTCAGAGCAGGAGCGTAGACAGATAGCTGTAGTTTCGATTAATGATAGCATCGGGATTGAGAGCGTAGTACTTCAGGTTATCAGGTGTGTGATTAACCCACCGTTTTCCTGGTTTATGTTATTTACATGTGTTATGTATGTGCTAATAAGTGGAGTGGCAATATTGAGATGGATACCCTTAAGGGGTATAGTGATAACCAGGTCAGTGTTAATTATTAATGAGGCTGTGAATATGCCTATGAAAATGTGATTGAATACCTGAATAACATGTACATGCATTATTATCATGACATTATTGTATGCTGCATGTGCATGGGGTGGGATATGAATATGAAAGAAGGACAGGGTGTACTTTATGTTAGTGATGGCCTCACGTGGATTGATGAGTGGCTCTGTGCCTCATCGTGGTTGATATCGGCTATGTGCCATATCGTGGTTGGTGATGGCTATGTGCCTCATCGTGGTTTTGATGTGAGCTACGAGCTACATCGTTGATTGGCGCTGACTGAGGTCGCGTTGTGGATTATTTGTGATTTAGTTCACGTGGACGGCATAAATTACCAAATTGGTGTGTAGAGACTGGAGGGTGATTTAGTAATCCCCTGGTGTGTGGTGGCTGGATACGGGGGTGTGTAGAGGATGGACCCTAGGCTGGGTTGGGTGCATTTTGCATAAACCTGTGTGGTACGTGGACTGGTGTGGTAATGGGCCAAGCCCAATAAGTGGAATCATGTGGGTAAATTACATTACTATATGATATGTGGTGTGGTAATGGGCCAAGCCCAAGTGGGTGGAAATCTGTGGACTAATTACACACTGAGTCTGTTTGACTCACCCAAATTTTTACCAAACATCGCAGGTGATACGTGAATCTTGGACCGGGTTGGAGCGGGTACAAAGGTGGCCATGCAGAAGATGTTTTATTTAATTCATGCACTTTATATTTTCAGTATTTTTGAATAATCGTTTATTGTAATAAGGCCCCCTTATAGTATTTGTTATTATTTTTACTATGGATTGACGATTAAATTACTATTGGAAATAAGTTTACGATTTAGCAACTTACATTTTAAGATATATGTTAAAGTTTTAAATCAGAGAATTTGTAACAACTTAATTGTACTTAGATATTTAAATACACCATGTTTTTATTAAAGACAACAAATTTTTATGTTTTTACTTTTAAGTCAAAATCTTTTCAAACGTTTCCCGCAGTGGCATTCTAAATTCGGCCGTGGTGTATGGGCCGGGTTTGGGGTGTTACAGTTTGGTATCAGAGCCCGGTTCAAAACTCGGCTTTGAGGGTTTTGGGTCCAAAAACATTTTTTTAGATGGGCTTTTCAAAAATATAGGCTTTCATGAATTTTTCAGGTTTGTTCTGGCATGGCACCTGTATCTCCGACCCGAAGTCCACCAGGTAAGTACCCCTAGCTATTGAAGTGATTTGTATATGTGAACTTTATGGGCATTATGGGAATGTGGATTAGTAGATTAGGGCTATTGAACCCTAGGACTAGTCTACTCCAACACAAGATACATAAGACTTAAGAACAAGCCAAACAAACCTGTGAAGTAAGTCGCCGAGTTAGGGTGTGGCAACCATTGTGCGCATGTCTAGGAGTGGATTCGGTAAGAGCTTGGTATTTAAGCAGTCCTAGTGAATCACCTCCTCTTCACTCGAATCCTGCCTGGTGCGTGGTGACGGTTCACCCTAACCAAGAGGACTTATTCACGGGCTAAACTCAATAATTAAAACCCGAAAGGGACTAGCCATATTTTTATAAAACCCTAGTTTAAAAATTCTCAAATTACCCCTTTGATTTGTAACAACTATTTTATAATTTTTTTTTGAAATATTCCCGATTTACAAAATTACCTAAATACCCCTGGTTGTAAATTACTAAAACGCCCTTGGTTTATAAAATTACCATACTACCCTCAATTTTTCTTAAGATTTTCTTACTTTACAAAATACCAAAAACTCCTATTTTATAAAATCTCAAGATACCCTGGTTTGGGAAAATTACTAAAATGCCCCTGACTTCCAAAATTACCGAAATAACCCCGATTTCCAAAATTTCTGCAATACCCTTGATTTGGAAAAAACTTTCAAAATACCCTCGAGTTTTGAAAATTTTAGAATGCCTTTGAGTTGTAAAAATTATTTTTGAATTGACCCCGATTAATTACCAAAATACCCCTGTAGGATAAATGACGAAAATACCCCTGGGTTGGGAATGGACAAAGATGCCCATAATAGTGTGATGAATGTTGTTGATGAATGAATGTGATTCTCTGCATTAGAATAGTGAACTTGAGCTGAAAACTTTGATTGATCGAAAGAACCACTACTAAACTTCTTTTCATAAAACTGTTTGCGGATAAATAGTGGAACCAAAAATACTAATGCATAAAACTTTTAATCAGATTAAATCGCGACGTTAGTAATGAGTTCTAGAGAACGTGGTCGTCCTGGAAGTGGTAGAGGCAGAATGACAGTATCAGAACCAGTAGGGTCTGGCCATGGGTCAGAAAATGATGCGCCGCCGCCAGCGATGGGCGCGGAGGATCAAGATCAGACTGGAGGAGATGACGCAGTATCGCAGGCTATGTTGCGAGTGCTAGAGCGAGTGGCAGGAGCCAATGTGGGCAATGGAGCTCGGAAGTCAGTGTCTGAGAGGCTTAGGGCAAACGGAGTCGAGGTTTTTAGAGGATTATCTGGGGTAGCTCCGAATGTAGCGGAGTATTGGTTAGAGGCGGTCGAAAGGATCATGGATGATTTGGACTGCACGGCGGAGGAAAAGCTGAAAGGTGCTGTTTCGTTGCTCCGGGATGAGGCTTATCAATGGTGGCTCACTGTCAGACAGGGTACCCCTGCAGATCGAGTGGATTGGGGGTATTTCAAGGCTAAGTTTGAGGGGAAATACATTGGAGCTAGTTACCTAAACTCGCAGAGAAAGGCGTTTCTAAACTTGGTACAAGGAAGTAAGTAGGTATGTAATATCCTGAAATAGGGGTTAATTTTTTATTAAATTATTTTGCATAAGTGTGGTCGTTGTGGTGCTAATTGAGGAATTCTAGGTGCTAGTTATAAGCTAAGGGAAGGCTCGAGCTATAGGAAAAATTCTGTTTTTAAGTATTAATTAAGGGGAGCTAGGTGAAGGAGGCCTTAAGGAAAATTTTGGGAGTTCTTGGACATAAGAATCACCTTGGTAAAGTGGCTGGAATGTGCCACTTAGGGCCTTGGTGATGACGCCATGTGCAGTGGGCAAGGGGCCTTGGCTCGAGTCTTGATGGCAGCAAGATTGGTGGTTTTTATTTTTGCATTTTTATGACGTTAAGGGAAGGAGGTCTTAAGAGAAATTATGGGGAAGTTAAGACACAAGAAGTCAAGCAGAAGAGTGGCAAGGGACGCTACCTTAAGGGCTTGAAGTTGCGTCAAAAGGGAGCTTTAGGAGGGTGGAGGTTCGAATCACGTAGGAAGCAAGGAGTGTTTTTATTTTTGCATGTGACGTCAAGGGGAAAAGAGTTGGACGGCACATGGGGTGTTGCAAGGAGGTGGTAAGCTTTGTTTTTTTTATTATTTTCGGCTAAGAGCAGGATATATGTGAATTTATTTTTGCTTATTTTTATGGGGTGATAAGAAGATAATTGTGGCCTTATTTTATTTGTTTTAAAAGGGTAAGATAAGAGTTAATATAATAATGTGGTGGATTATTTTATTTATCAAGGTGATTAAAGAGATAATATGGGAGAAAACTTTGGGATGTGATAATGAATTGATAAGGTGGCTGAATGTGGGACTCCTTGGAGGGTGCTTAGTCGGCTTTTGAAGTGTGTTTAGGGGAGAGTGCCGAAAGCTCATAGTTGTAGTTTTGTTATTCTCCTTGTTCTCCAAGTTTCGGCCAAGAGGGTTATAGGTGAGTTTTTTTAAATATTTTAGGTATTATAGTGTGGCCGAATTCCTCTAGTCTTCCTCTTCATCTCTTTTTCTTTCTTGCAAAACCCGATTCTACACCTTTCCCTTGTGGCCAAATACCTCTTGTAATTAGCCGAATCTCAATTGAACCTCTCCACTTTTATTCACTTATTTTCTTTAAAGCCGAAATTGCCATTGTTAGCAAGTTGCTTCAATCGTTTCTCAAAAAAGGGGGGGTAAGGAACTTCCTTTAAATTGTTTTCTTCTATTTCTCTTGTTTGCCGAAAGTCAAAGATCTGACTTTATTTCCCTGTTGTGGCCGGACCTAGAGAAGTGTTTTTGGAAGCTGATCGTTGGTGGTAAGTAACCTCTCCTTTGGCAATCGATTTTTGACTCATTTCCTTTGGTAGCCGAAACCAAGTAGTTGGTCTTGGTTTTTATAGGAGGGCCAAATGTACATTAAGCCATGTATGTGTACCTTTTGTTTGTAGCCGACATCAAGGAGCATTAAGGGAGGTCTTTCGGGATTTGCGGGATCAAGGTAAGGGGTATGTATAGTTTCGGCCAAGGGCCATTCTTGTGGATTTTTGCTTAAAGCTGAATCTAACTTGTGCCATATAGGGATTTCGACAACTTCTAAGGTAAGTGGTGGTTTTCGGGATTTAGATTCGTAAGGTAAGGTGGTAGTGACTTTCGGCTATAGGCCATATTGTGAGTTTTAAATGTTGACCGAATGTGACTGTGACTTTTAGGAGGAAATCGACAGCAGTAAGGAAAGTTTCGGGATTTAGTCAATTGTGCTAAATAGGTGCGTAGTTATCGCACTGTTTTCTTGATTGTGTGTATGTGTTATATACATATATATATAAATATGTATATGATGTGCATGGTAGCCAAATTAAGGGATAAAATGGTGGAATACCCATGATGGGTAATCGAATAATCAGGTCAGTGTTAATTATTAAGAATGTGAATATGCCACGAGAATATGATTGTATGCCGAACAGCATGTGCATGAACTATTTTATTATGACATTATCGTATGTTGCATGTGCACGGGATGGGATATGCATGTGACTATCGGAGGAAAGGGTGTACATTATGTACGTGGTCTAATGTTAGCCTTGTGCTACATTAGCGCTTGATGTTAGCTATGTGCTTCATCAAGGGAGGTGTTGGCTAGGTGCCCATCTCGGCGGTTGATAGCTGTGTGCATCACCGTGGACTGATTGATATGTGGGATCACTTAGGTGATCGGTGGCTTAGCCACGGCCTTGAGCAGCAAGTTTGCCAGGGTAAGATATGTGGATCACTTGGTTGATCGGTGGATTAGCCACGGCCTTGGGCAGCAGGTCTGCCAAGGTAGGTACTTAGAATTTTAAATACACCATGTTTTTATTAAAGACAACAAATTTTTATGTTTTTACATTTAAGTCAAAATCTTTTCAAACGTTTCCCGCAGTGGCATTCTAAATTCGGCCGTGGTGTATG
The DNA here is from genome assembly GCA_005393395.2 of Gossypium australe. Taxonomy (NCBI): domain Eukaryota; kingdom Viridiplantae; phylum Streptophyta; class Magnoliopsida; order Malvales; family Malvaceae; genus Gossypium; species Gossypium australe. Next base: position 85,635,046 of record CM016620.1, on the reverse strand, counting down.
GGCCCGGTTTGGGGTGTTACATCAGCTTTTGGCCGACTCACAAAGCAACACATGCATCCATCAAGGTGAGTGTGAGATTACACACCTGATCACGTAGAGTACTATGCAATCACGATTGTTGTCACCTATACCAAATGTACTACACAATTAACTCTATTAACAAAAGAATTGGAAAATCTTAAATCTGAATACCCAACTCTGCGATTTGCTAACATTTACCTTCACTAGAGCGAACAACCACGATTTGCCTATCTAAACCAGATGCTGACGCCCTTCCTCATCCAGGCGGAAAGTCCCGAATCGCTGACACCTTACGTCGCTTAAACTTGGAGCAGGTGCTACGAGTCCATCTCCATTAGGCACTCTTCCTGATCCTCCCTCGGACTGGTTATCACTTGCCTCCATGAAGAACTCTTGATTAGCGAGCGCCAATCTCCTACCAGCCCTCGAGTGACCCTATCACCAACCCATACCAAACTTGAGAAAAATGAAAGATTCAGCAATGGGGAAAAACTAAAAAACGATTAACACCACTTACCCACAGATCCGGAAAAAGCTAATTCATTGAACAAACAGATGTTGAACATGCATGGCTCTCAGAGATGATAATAAACTAGTAAGGAAAGGGAGGGATTAGTTTCGGCTAATACAAGAAGAGATTAGAAAGAATAAAAGAAATAGATTCGGCCTACCCCAAAACAGCTAGCTGTGCATCCGGAAAAGAGGAGCATCAAGAGAACAAGAACTTAGTTGATGAATAGAAGAAAAGGAGATAGGTTCGGCTAAAGAGAGAAAAGGGGTGGTTACTCGGTTGAAAGAAAAGAGAGAATAGAGAAAAGAAAGAAGGAAGAAATAAAGAGAATGAGAGAAAGGGAATGTAGAGGCTTACCATATTCGGCTATGGAGAAACACAAGAGGAAGAGATGAGAGGAAAATAGAAAAGAATGGATGAAAAGAGATTCAAGGAAAAGTTTCGACCAAGAGGTGTTTAGGTAACAAGCAAAGAAAACAATGTGAAAGAGAGAACAAATGCAACTGAGAATTCGGCAAAAGTATGCTTAGGGAAAGAACCCGAAATGCTATAGTCAAAAAATGCCAACAACAACACTCTCCAATTTGGACTTGAGAAAAACGGCACTTCACTTACACTGACCGAATATGTACTTCCCAAAATGCCAAAATCTTTGGCCGAAATTCCCTATACACCTCCCCATATTCAGCTAACTCCCTTCACTCATCCATCCTCATGATTTCCTCCACAAATCCCTCCTTAATTCATCCTCTATCTCTCATTCAAATTCACCCAACCACCTTGACCAATTCAAATACTTCTCCATCAGTATTTGATTCTAACACAACCTCTTGTCTCCTCCTGAGCAAAATAAAAGCCTCCAACTTGCCATCTGAGGGATTCAAACTCCTTCCCCCCTTGCTTTCCCATTGACGCCATAGCCACCTTGCCACATGCCCAACTTGTCTTCAAAATGAACCTAATTATTCTTAAGCCCTACTGCCAACAGCCCTATCCACTAAAGGGCCAAAAATGGAAATTTTTCATATGGCTTAACTTGAACCCGGGACTTCATAGTACCCTCTAAACACTCCAAAATCACATACCTAGTAAGTCCAACTTGCATTAATGTCGTTCTCATATTCTAAAAATTTTAAACGCTCCTACGCCCAATGCCCAATGGGCCCAATTCTACTAGGCCCAATTTTGGGGCGTTACAAATCTACCCCCTTAAAGAAATTTCGTCCTCGAAATTTACAACTATCTAACAATGTTTTTAACACAGGCTACTCTACCACGCTGCCGCTGCGCACTCTCAATCCAATAACACTAATACACTTCTAACTTAATCTAGAAACCTCTTCACACAACCAAGTATCTAACCACAGAAGCAAACAGATATTTATCACTCGTACATAAAATTTTCTACATTAAAACATCACATCCAACCAAAACACACACAGAATAAATATTAGAAATACAATCCAGTATGTAAAAAAAACCCACAACTTTTCTAACTACTACTACTTTTCAACAACAACAGTTTCGGAAACTTACGGATTTGGTGCCGGAGACTTAGTGTGCCATACTTCTAGCAACGATATTTTTTTTCTCCAAACCACATTTTAAACTGATTTGGAAAAAAACTTCAAACCCATTCCACAGCCGAATTTTGCAACTGGGCTCTGATACCATAAAATGTAACACCCCAAACCCGGCCTAGAAGTTATGGCCGGATCTAGCATGTCACATCAAAAGGTAGTTGAAAAGCTAAGCGTTCGTTGAAAATGTTGCATCTCTTTTGAAAACTCTGAGTTTCGTTGCTTTTTTGTAAAAACCCGATTTACTTAATGTCCATTTTTATAAAGTTGTTATTATTTTGAAAAACTATTTTTGTTGTGAAAGTCGAACTTGAATAGTTGCGGAAACGTGATATTTAAAAAAACGATTATTACCATTTTGGAAAACTCTGTATTCAAACATCTAACAATTCTAAGAAAAACAGAATTAAAAGTTAAAAGAAAATAAAATCCCAAAGGCCTTATTACAAGATATTAACCCAAAATAAATAATCTGAAAATAAGGTAAAACTGAATTTACTAAAGTTCGAGGGAAATATATCCGATGTATGGCCACCATCGAGTCCTCCACAGCTCCAAATCCTCTAACGTGGAGAATTACCTACAAGATTAAGGGAAATGGGGTGAGTTACGAGAAATCAGTGTGTAATCCCCTAAACGGTCACTAACTGGGCTCGAGCCCATACGACTGCAATCTAGGCCTAAGCCCTACAATCATGAAGATGCAGATAATGTAATGCAACCCCAACCCAATCCAACCAATCACACCCCTGTACCAACCAATCGTCACCTGTGGGGATCAAGTCAACCCACCCCGCTAATCACACCGATATTGCAGCCAAGCTGCTAAACACAATATTTGTGGCTGAGCCACCAGAGTAACAGTATATATATGTGGCATAGCCACTAGGCTACACTTCTCTTCAGTCATTAAACCCGCCTCATGCAACATGATAAAATGCAATGTATCAATTTAAAAGTGTAAATAAAATCAGACACACGTTATTCAACCACTATCAAGGTATAACGGTCATATTCACCCCTTCGGGGGTATTTCGGTAAATTCACAACCTAGGGGTATTTTGGTATTTTGCCCTCTAAGGGTATTTTGGTAATTTCGCAATCTAAGGGTATTTCGGTAATTTACCCTCCAAGGCTATTTTGGTAATTTCCACATTTAACGGCCTTTCTAAAGGCCTACTGCCACCTTGAACGACTCGGGCCCGAATTTGGTAATTTCTAAAGGCCTACTGCCACCTTGGTGTGTAATCCATTTCAAGCCCAAACGGGCCCACACGCTCGTGTGGCCCATCACACATGGTTTCGCTCATTATTTTACCGATTTCGCAATCGCATCCATCATTTGATGGTTTTCCAACAATTTTGCCCATGTGGGCCGTTAGCCCATTGGGCCCATTTAGCCCACTTTAGTTCGGTCAGCCCCGTTTCAACCTTAGTTTCGTGAGAGTGCTCCCGACACTCTCAACGATCCATCATCGTCATCCGTGTCTCCGTTTACCAACACGAGCATTCGCATGCTCAAGTGGTCACAGTTGCCGACTTTTCGGCTTTTCGACTTTTGGCCGACTCACAAAGCATCACATGCATCCATCAAGGTGAGTGTGAGATTACACACCTGATCACATAGAGTACTATGCAATCACGATCACTGTCACCTAGACCAAATGTACTACACAATTAACTCTATTAACAAAAGAATTGGAAAATCTTAAATCCGAATACCCACCTCTGCGATTTGCTAGCACTTACCTTCACTAAAGCGAACAACCACGATTTGCCTATCTAAACCAGATGCCGACGCCCTTCTGCATCCAAGCAGAAAGTCCCGAACCGTTGATACCCTACGTCGCTTAAACTTGGGAGCAGGTGCTACGAGTCCATCTCCATTAGGCACTCTTCCTGATCCTCCCTCAGACTGGCTATCACTTGCTTCCATGAAGAACTCTTGATTAGCAAGCGCCAATCTCCTACCACTCCTTGAGTAACCTTACCACCAACCCATATCAAACTTGAGAAAAAGGAAAGAGTCGGCAACGGGGAAAAACTAGAAAACAATTAACACCACTTACCCACATATCAGGCAAAAGTAGATTCTTTCAACAAACAGATGTTGAACATGCACTGTTCTCAGAGATGATAATAAACTAGAAAGGAAAGGGAGGGATTAGTTTCGGCTAATGCAAGAAGAGATTAGAAAGAAAAAAAGAAATAGATTTGGCCTACCCCAAAATGGCTAGCTTTGCATCTCGAAAAGAGGAGCATCAAGAGAACAAGAACTTAGTTGAAGAATAGAAGAAAAAGAGATAGGTTCAGTTAAGGAGAGGAACGGGGTGGCTACTCAATTTAAAGAAAAGAGAGAAGGGAGAAAAGAAAGAAGGAAGAAATAAAGAGAATGAGAACAAGGGAATGCAGAGGCTTACCAAATTCGGCTATGGAGAAACACAAGAGGAAGAGATGAGAGGAAAATAGAAAAGAATGGATGAAAAGAGATTCAACGAAAAGTTTCGACCAAGAGGTGTTTAGGTAACAAGCAAAGAAAACAATGTGAAAAAGAGAAGAAATGCAAATTAGAATTCGGCAAAAGTATGCTTAGGGAAAGAACCCGAAATGCTATAGTCAAAAAATGCCAACAACAACACTCTCCAAATTGGACTTGAGAAAAACGGCACTTCACTTACACTGACCGAATATGCACTTTCCAAAATGCCAAAATCTTTGGCCGAAATTCCCTATACACCTTCCCATATTCGGCCAACTCCCTTCACTCATCCATCCTCATGATTTCCTCCACAAATCCCTCTTTATTTCACCCTCCATCTCTCATTCAAATTCACCCAACCACCTTGACCAATTCAAATACTTCTCCATCAGTATTTGATTCCAACACAACCTCTTGTCTCCTCCTGAGCAAAATAAAAGCCTCCAACTTGCCATCTGTGGGATTCAAACTCCTTCCTCCTTGCTCTCCCATTGACGCCACAACCACCTTGCCACATGCCCAACTTGTCTTCAAAATGAACCTAATTATTCTTAAGCCCTACTGCCAACAGCCCTATCCACTAAAGGGCCAAAAATGGAAATTTTTCATATGGCTTAACTTGAACCCGGGACTTCATAGTACCCTATAAACACTCCAAAATCACATACCTAGTAAGTCCAACTTGCATTAATGTCGTTCTCATATTCTAAAAATTTTAAACGCTCCTATGCCCAAGGCCCAATGGGCCCAATTCTACTAGGCCCAATTTCGAGGCGTTACAAATCTACCCCCTTAAAGAAATTTCATCCTCGAAATTTCCAACTATCTAACAGTGTCTTTAACACAGGCTACTCTACCACACTGCCGCTGCGCACTCTCAATCCAATAACACTAATACACTTCTAACTTAATCTACAAACTTCTTCACACAACCAAGTATCTAACCACAGAAGCAAACAGATATTTATCATCGTATATAAAATTTTCTACATTAAAACATCACATCCAACCAAAACACACACAGAATAAATATTAAAAATACAATCCAGTATGTAGAAAAACCCACAACATTTCTAACTACTACTACTTTTCAACAACAACAGTTTTGGAAACTTACGAATTTGGTGCCGGAGACTCAGTGTGCCATACTTCCAGCAACGCTATATTTTTTTCTGTAGACCACATTTTAAATTGATTTGGAAAAAATTTTCAAACCCATTCCACAGTCGAGTTTTGCAACCAGGTTCTGATACCATAAAATGTAACACCCCAAACCGGCCTAGACGTTATGGCCGGATCTAGCATGTCACATCGAAAGGTAGTTGAAAAGCTAAGCGTTCGTTGAAAATGTTGCATCTCTTTTCAAAACTCTGAATTTCGTTGTTTTTTTTTTGTAAAAACTAGATTTACTTAATGTCCATTTTTATAAAGTTGTTATTATTTTGAAAAACTGTTTTTGTTGTGAAAGTCAAACTTGAATAGTTGCGGAAACGTGATATTTAAAAAGAAATGATTATTACCATTTTGGAAAGCTCAGTATTCAAACAACTAACAATTTTAAGAAAAATCGAATTGAAAGTTAAAAGAAAATAAAATCCCAAATGCCTTATTACAAGATATTAACCCAAAATAAATAATCTGAAAATAAGGTAAAACAAAATTTACTAAAGTTCGCGGGAAATATATCCGATGTATGGCCACCACCGAGTCCTCCACAGCTCCAAATCCTCTAACGCGGAGGATTACCTGCAAGATTAAGGGAAAGGGGGTGAGTTACGAGAAATCAGTGTGTAATCCCTTAAACGGTCACTAACTGGGCCCAAGCCCATACGACTGCAATCTGGGCCTAAGCCCTACAATCATGAAGATGCAGATAATGTAATGCAACCCCAACCAAATCCAACCAATCACACCGCTGTACCAACCAATCGTCACTTGTGGGGATCAAGTCAACCCACCCCGCCAATCACACCGATATTGTAGCCAAGCTACTAAACACAATATTTGTGGCTGAGCCACAGGAGTAACAGTATATATATATATATATATATGTGGCATAGCCACTAAAACAGTATGTGGCATAGGCACCAGGCTACACCTCTCTTCAGTCATTAAACCCGCCCCATGCAACATGATAAAATGCAATGTATCAGTTTAAAAGTGTAAATAAAATCACACACATGGTATTCAACCTCTATCAAGGGTATAATGGTCATATTCACCCATTTGGGGGTATTTCAGTAAATTCACAACCCAGGGGTATTTTGGTATTTTACCCTCTAAGGGTATTTTGGTAATTTCGCAACCTAAGGGTATTTCAGTAATTTACCCTCTAAGGGTATTTTGGTAATTTCCACATTTAACGGCCTTTCCGAAGGCCTACTGCCGCCTTGAGCGACTCGGTACCCTACTTGGGTCTCTATGGTACTATTGGGCCAAAATCCATTTCAAGCCTAAACGGGCCCACACGCTCGTGTGGCCTATCACACATGGTTTCGCTCATTATTTTACCAATTTCGCAATCCCATCCATCATTTGATGGTTTTCCAACAATTTTTCCCATGTGGACCAGTTAGCCCATTGGGCCCATTTAGCCCATTTCAGTTCGGTCAGGCCCGTTTTGGCCTTAGTTTCGTGAGAGTGCTCACGACACTCTCAATGATCCATTATCGTCATCCGTGTCTCGGTTTACCAACACGAGCATTCACATGCTCGAGTGGTCACAGTTGCCGACTTTTCGGCTTTTCGGCTTTTGGCTGACTCACAAAGCATCACATGCATTCATCAAGGTGAGTGTGAGATTACACACCTGATCACGTAGAGTACTATGCAATCGCGGTCACTGTCACCTATACCAAATGTACTACACAATTAACTCTATTAACAAAAGAATTGGAAAATCTTAAATCTGAATACCCAACTCTGCGATTTGCTAACACTTACCTTCACTAGAGCGAACAACCACGATTTGCCGACACCCTTCTGCATCCAGGCGGAAAGTCCCGAACCACTGACACCCTACGTCACTTAAACTTGGGAGCAGGTGCTACGAGTCCATCTCCATTAGGCACTCTTCCTGATCCTCCCTCAGACTGGCTATCACTTGCTTCCATGAAGAAGTCTTGATTAGCGAGTGCCAATCTCCTACCACTCCTTGAGTGACCCTACCACAAACCCATACCAAACTTGAGAAAAAGGAAAGAGTCGGCAATGGGGAAAAACAAGAAAATGATTAACACCACTTACCCACATATTTGGCAAAAGCGAATTCTTTGAATAAACAAATGTTGAACATGCACGGCTCTCAGAGATGATAATAAACTAGAAAGGAAAGGGAGGGGTTAGTTTCGACTAATGCAAGAAGAGATTAGAAAGAAAAAAAGAAATAGATTCGGCCTACCCCAAAATGGCTAGCTTTGCATCCCGAAAAGAGGAGTATCATTAGAACAATAACTTAGTTGAAGAATAGAAGAAAAAGAGATAGGTTCAGCTAAGGAGAGGAAAGGGGTGGCTACTCAGTTTAAAGAAAAGAGAGAAGGGAGAAAAGGAAGAAGGAAGAAAAAGAGAACGAGAGAAAGGGAATGCAGAGGCTTACCAAATTCTGCTATGGAGAAACACAAGAGGAAGAGATGAGAGGAAAATATAAAAGAATGGATGAAAAGAGATTCAAGGAAAAGTTTCGACCAAGAGGTGTTTACGTAACAAGCAAAGAAAACAATGTGAAAAAGAGAAGAAATGCAACTGAGAATTCGGAAAAAGTATGCTCAGGGAAAGAACACGAAATGCTATAGTCAAAAAGTGCCAACAACAGCACTCTCCAAATTGGACTTGAGAAAAACGGCACTTCACTTACACTGACTGAATATGCACCTTCCAAAATGCCAAAATCTTTGGCCGAAATTCCCTATACACCTCCCCATATTCGGCCAACTCCCCTCACTCATCCATCCCCTTGATTTCCTCCACAAATCCCTCCTTAATTCACTCTCCATCTGTCATTCAAATTCACCCAACCACCTTAACCAATTCAAATACTTCTCCAACAGTATTTGATTCCAACATAACCTCTTGTCTCCTCCTGTGCAAAATAAAAGCCTCCAACTTGCTATCTGTGGGATTCGAACTCCTTCCCTCCTTGCTCTCCCATCGATACCACAGCCACCTTGCCACATGCCCAACTTGTCTTCCAAATGCACCTAATTATTCTTAAGCCCTACTGCTAACAGCCCTATTCACTAAAGGGCCAAAAATGAAAATTTTTCATATGGCTTAACTTGAGCCTGAGACTTCATAGTACCCTCTAAACACTCCAAAATCACATACCTAGTAAGTCCAACTTGCATTAATGCCGTTCTCATATTCTAAAAATTTTAAACGCCTCTACGCCCAAGGCCCAATCTGCCCAATTCTATTAGGCCCAATTTCGGGGCGTTACAGCATGGACAACGTCGTGGGAACAGGCTGTGTAACTCACTATCCACTTGCACTAAGATAAGGTACAGGGTAGACATGCCCGTATGAGAGTCTCACACGTCCGTGTACCCACCAGACACAACTGTGTGTCCAAAACACACACCCATGTGGGATCTCTAAATCCCCAAATTAGCCACACGGCCATGTGGTCAGGTCTTATGGCACCAAATCACTCAAACCCTAATCCCCAAACTCACACGCTCGTGAGCTCGAGGGACACGTCCGTGTTGTAACGCCTAAAAATTTATGTTAATGTTTTGGTCAAATATTAACACAACTGTGTATCTGCTTCAGTGGTTGAGTGTTCTGGGTGTATGTATAAGGTCCCAAGTTCAAGCCTTGTCTTGGGAAAATTTTGGGTTTTTATGGAATAAAGCCTTACCTTTGGTTATTAGGATTATGAGTATTTATTTGTAAAAACATGTTAGAATGAGCCTACTGGTCTGGTGGTTAAGATATGTGTCAAGGTACTGAATGTCCTGTGTTCGAATCCCTACGTGAGCATTATTTTTTCCTGTTACGTCCAGGGAGTTTGTGTTGGACTAAATATCTGAATAGTGGGGAGTGAGGTTGAAAGAATTTAGGAGGGAATCATGGGATGTGGGGGAGTTATCCAAAATCTGATCATATTCTTCTCTTTCAAAAAATATTCAGTTCTCTCTGCAGTTTTTGGCGTTCTTTCCCCTTTCTTTGGCTGTCGAAATTTTGTTCTCTCACACCTCTCTCTTTCTCAAATTCTTTTCCACACTATCTTTTGACGTTGCACGTCTATTTGCAATCGTTCAGTAAGTTTACTTCGCTTAAGCCTTAATGTTACTTTTGGGTTAATCTTGATAAGGGGAAATTGTTTGTTGTTTTTGGTAGGCAAAGAACTATTTCTGGTTGGGGTTTCCCTAGCAGAATAAGCAATCAAAGTTCTGGTTTGGCAATGGTAAGTTTCGTGTGCGGAAAATATTGTCCATAGGGTGTGTTCAATTAGGAGCTGTCTGAATCTCGTATTTTCGTATTTGATTAAGGACTTTGGTTGGTCAATTATAGGTTTCTGGAGTGCTCGAGGATCATTTTATCATCAATCGAAACCAGGTGTGTACCTGGAAACACAGAAAACAAGAATCAGTGAAAGCCAAAAAATGATTCTGTTGACGCCACACGGCCGTGTGGTAGGCAGTGTACAAGGTTATGAGCCACAACACGGCCGTGTGATCGACAAGTCGGGTTGTGTGCAAGTGACACGGCCGTGTAATAGAAGGGCAAGGCCATGTGCGACACATGGGCTCGAACTATTGGGCCGTGTGGGCCACACGAACGTGTGGAATTCTGGGCCAAGCCGTGTGATCCACCAGGCCAAGGCCAATTTGGGCCGTGTAGGCCACACAGGCAGGCCACATGGGCGTGCGAGCCCATTTTTCTGAACTATTCTGTAAGGTTGCACGGGTCACCCTAGTCGACTGTGGACTTACTGTAGGGTCAGTAAGCATTACTTAGACCCCTAATTACGTGATCCGATTATGTGATATATGTATTAAGCATCTTACGCTTAGCATGTATACCGATTTGAATGTATGATTTGTTAATTGCATTATAGCATGTCATCGATTGTATGCTGCATTACATTGGGGTGGGTTGATGATATTGGAGGAAGTATCTGAAAAGCTATTAAGCCTGTTATCTGGCAGCTCAACTACAATTATTTGATTATGTGCCGCATTTTGGTACAACATGGTGTACAGGGATGGGTGGGTTGATTTTATCCTCACATGGTGTGTAGGGTTGGTCGGAGATGGTGTGTAGAGGCTAGTGGGTAGGATTCTGGTGTTCTGTTCTGTTCTGCATGTTATATCTGATGGGCTGAGGCCCCAAACTGTATCTTATTCTGTATCTGAGTGGGCTAAGGTCCACACCAATTCTGTAATGGGCTTAGACCCGAATTGTAAATATATTATAGTTTTCTGATATAATGTTGTGTGCATGTTTTCTGTGGGGATTACATACTGAGTTTATGAAAACTCATCATTTTTCTGTTTAAACTGTTCAGGTAATCCCCAACATTAGACGGATCGGTGCAGTGGAGGACTCGACGGTGACCGCTGCTTCTACTTTACGATAGACTCACGATTTTATACTTATTTATGGTTTTGATTATATCTTGGAAATGTTTTATGTAATTATGGCCATTACGGATTTTTGTTTAAATTTGGGAATTGCAACGTTTATGGTTTTACCACTAGTAGTAGGAAAACTCGAGTTTTCAATACAAACAAACATTTTATCAAAATACACACAAATTGTAAACTATTTTTAAAAGCTTCCACAAAGTATAACATTTTGAAAATGGACAACGTTTTGGAAACAAATGACATGTTTTTGAAGGTAGCATAAGATAATGAAAAGTGGTACAAACGGAGAAATGGTCTTAACGTCATTGCAATTTCTAAAGCACTATCATGTGACATCGCCAGATTCGGCCATAACGTCTAGGCCATGTTTGGGGTGTTACACGTGTGAAGATGGACAAAATCCCCAAAACGGCCACACAACTGTGTGGCCAGGCCATGTGGGACCAAAACCTGCCCGAAAACCCTAATTCTTAATTCCACACAGCCGTGTGGCCAGGCCGTCCAGCTTAATACCATCAACATTAGCAACTATATATTAATCTATCAAAAAAAGAAAACGAAATTAGTACAGTCTAGAAAATCTGCACTAATTGCATACATTTTTTTTTCAATTTCATAATTCAAAACGACCATAGCTACTAATTGATAAATCCTAATATTGTTGAAGCCGATGAATCATTTTAACGGAAGAATCTTCAAACGTAGCCAAAAATCAACTGCAAGGTCAACAAATTTGATCCATTTCCCATCACCACAAGCATATAATATGGGAAATTATCTGTAAAACTAATTGCCAGCAACTAAAATAAGAAGTAGCATTATTCTAATTACAATGAAGACGCTCAATGTGAAGGGAGAAGCAAGCGTACAAACATGACTAGGTAGCAACCGCCTATTAGAGTAGAAAGGACAGTAAAATATGGCTTAAGTGTAGCGCGCACACACATACGAAAAAGATTTAACGAAGTCCCACACACACCGATGACAAATGATTAGAACTCTCACCTTAAAAACACGATTCCTAGCCCAAATATGAACCGATTCGTCTCCACCAAACCGAGCTGAAAATCAAATTTACACAAGTACACAGAGACTAAGAAAGTATCCATTCATAATAGAGTATAAAATTCCCAAAAACAATTTATTAAAACCTAAATAATAGTACTTACCCCCTTAAGATCATGATTACGTGAACACAATAGCACAACCAAAATCTTGAGAAGCGGGGATTGGGAAAAATTTTTGGAACCAAAAGGGATGACTCAAAAATATTAAAATCTTTGTAGAAAAAGAACAGTAAAACCTAGAGCAAAACAAAAATAATGGCTAGAGAGAAAGAAGAATATTGTAGCCAACAGAATCCCCAAGACTCCAATTGGAAAAATCGTGAAAAGAGAGGTTTACGTGAAAAGAAGACCTGGGCATAATTTTTTAAGAGTATTTTATTTTAAAAATATTAAAACAAAATAAGAGTTTAACAAAATCGCATTAGTAATATATAAAAAAAATAAAAAGTGAAACTGAACAAAATATTTTCTACTAAGCACAATAGGGGATTCAAACACAAGATCAAAGGGTAAATTAGCAAACACCTAACCATTGAACCACTAGGCTCATTGTTGCCTCTGAAACACAAAAACTAACTTAGCAGTCCATCCGAACCATTGACCCAACCAATAAATCTTATTACTTCTAACCCCAAATTTGAAATGTTACAAAATCAATTAATATATTGAGATCTTGATTCAATCATTTAAATATCAAATTGAAATAACAACTCACTTAGTTTAATCATGAAAAGTTAGAATCTCACCTAAATTTTGCAAAATCTATGAGCTATTGAGCTAATTTGAGCTAAAACGTGTGAAGATCTCTTGAGGATTTTGAAGATGATAACATGAGTATTCCTCAAAATTGAAAATATAATTTTGTGTTTAGAGAGCTTAAGAATAAAAAAGGATGAATTAATTTTGGAAGAAAAACTTTAATTTGGTGTTTGGAAAACTTTTTAATGAAGAATGGGAGGGAAGAAGAAGACGTGGGGGGTTGTTAAATAGACACCTAATTTTTAAATTTTAGCCACTACACATTTAACCACCCCCTATTTTCTCTCTTTTCCAAATTGGTCCTTATTATTGAATTAAAGCCAGTTTCAAAATTATTTTCCAATCCAATCTCGTTTTTAGAATCCATTTTAACCAAATTAATTCCCAAACACTCAATTTTAATTTCTTAACCTAAAATTATTAATTATATTTAATTTAAAATTTTATCTAATTAATTCCTAATTATTTTAGTTATCTATCCCAATTATGGTTTCCGATTCACTAACCACCGATTTACTCTCCCCACTTTTGGGATGTGACAATTCTACTGCGCCTAGGGGATGTTGCCAGGACTATGGAAAGGAAGAGTAGTATCGGGTTATTATGCAAACAGTAGAAATGTGGCGTAGTCTAGGGTTACACCTTATGTGTTTATTTTTATCAAACTTGTACTTTGTAATAAGCTGTGATAAGTTTGTAGTAAAAAGTTATTTTAAATACTTTCATTTATTTTTGGATTTTAAGTCCTCTAGTTAAACAAATAAATAAAATGTAATATTTAAGGTGTTCAACTAATTTAAGTATTGTGTTTAATAACAGCCGAGATCTGAGCCCGACGAATCGGGTCGGGTTAGGGTGTTACAAAAACCCGTGCCAAACTAGTGTTTAACAAAAACATTAACCACCACTCCATTCAAGTCAAGATAGAAAGAAATAATTTAAATAATTCATATCAATCCACAAATGGTTTTACAGGCTAATTTGTTCAAATGTGCATTCAAAAATAAAATTTTTAAAGTAATCATATACGAATCCAAAATCAAATTGCAATCGTACATTAAGAAAAATCCTTTAAATAAAACATTTAAAATAAAATAGAGTAGTTTTTTAAAAATATATATAACAATAAATTATTTTATTTTTTCAACCAATAGAACCTGTGTAACGCCCCAAAATTCTTATTTCGCCTTTTGTGAAAATGTAACATAACTGTGTATCTGCTTCAGTGGTTAAGTGTTCTGAGTGTGTGTGAGAGGTTACAAGTTCAAGCCCTACCTTTGACAAATTTTGATATTTTTCTGATCTAAGCCTTGTGTTTGGGGAGTGGGCTTATATTTAATTATTGGTGGAATTATATCAGAATGGGCCTACTGGTCGGATGGTTAAGTTGAGTGTTAGAGTGCTGAAGGTCTTATGTTCAAATCCCTACATGAGCATGAGTGTTATTTTTTCCCGGCTCTGTGATAGAGTTCCAATTGTAGTGGAATTCTGAGTAGTAGGTGGTTATGATTGTGAGGTAGTAGGATTTGGGTAAATTTGTTTCCCAAAAACTTCTCTTCGAAAAAAACTGACGTCTCTCCCTCTCTTTCTCTTCAATCTTTTTCTTTTCTTTCTCATGTATTCTCTCATTTTTCTTTCTTTCGTTTTGGACAAAATTGAGTTTTAATCTCGGTGGTCGATTCAAGGTATTGCACGTTGGTAAGTAGGCATAGATTTTTCGGCTCAAATAGGGGTTCCTTTTTAATTGGTTCTTGAATTTTTGATTCTTTTCATTGGAATCTTATACGTTGTTTTGGCAGCAGCAAATCAGGACGTGAGGGGCTCTCCTTGAACGAAAACATGATTAAAATCGTTCGGGGGTGAGGGTAAGTGTTTAAAGGTAGTTTGATGTTGTTATCGGTTTCAGAAATTTTGATTCAAATGCCTAATAAGTCTGTTTCTGAGCGTTGGTATGTTGATTTTTAGGTTCTGGAGTGTTCGTAGTGGCAGTAGCATCAAAATTGTACCAAGTGTGTACCCGAAATACAGAAATCGAGGTTTCAAAAAAAGTAAAAAAAAGCTATTATCGACGCCACACGGGCGTGTGGTCGCCGGTGTGGCAGGCCTTGTGCGATAACACGCCCGTGTGATCGATGAAGGTTAGGCCACGCGGAAGACATGGTCGTGTAATGGTCGAGGTGTGGTCGTTTGGGCCACACGGGCTAAATCGAACTGTGCGTGTGGGCCCACACAGACAGGCCACACATGCGTGTGATATCTGGGCCAGGCCGCATGATCCACACGGGTAAGGCCAATCTGAGTGTGTGGGCCCATTTAGGTAAAATGTCCCCTACGGTTGCACGAGTCGCCCAAGTCGACTGCGAACCTACTGTAGGGTCAGTAAGTGCTACTTAGACCCTAATTCATGTGACCTGAATATATAATGTATGTATTGAGCATGTTAAATTTATGCATGTTTACTGATCCGTATGTATGACTGATAACTGGAATTTAGCATGTAATCATGTATTTCTGTATGTCTACATTGAGCATGTTTAGTTGCACCTGCTTTGGGGTGGGATGATTGATTATTAGAGGAACTGTACTGAAAGGCTTTCATGCCTATTATCTGGCAGCTCAGCTGCAATATTACTGATACGTGCCGCATTCAGTACAACTTGGTGTGTAGGGCTGGGTGGTTGTTTTAAACCCCACATGATGTGTAAGGATGGTCAGATATGGTGTGTAGAGGGTGGTGGGTAGGATACTGATTTCTGTTACTCTGTGCATATTGTATCTGAGATGGGCTAAGGCCCTAAATTATATCTAAAACATTATCTGAATGGGCTAAGGCGTAAACTATATCTGAATCTGTAATGGGCTTAGGCTCCAAACTGTTCTGACTTAGGCTCCTGTTCTGATACAGCCTGAATCTGGGAAGGAGTTTGTGGTATACAGTGATGCGGTACATGTCGGTTTGGGATGTGTTCTGATGTAGGATGGTAAGGTTGTGGCATATACGTCTCATTGGCTCAAGACGCATGATTTGGAATTGGCCACCGTAGTCTTTGCTTAAAAATCTGGAGGCACTATCTGTCTCGTGAGAGGTGTATTATCTACACTGATCACAAAAGCCTAAAGTACCTCTTGAATCAAAAGGAGTTGAATCTTAGGTAGCGTAGATAAATTGAGCTGCTTAAGGACTATGACTGTACTATTGATTACCATCCTGGAAAGGCCAATGTGGTGGCAGATGCGTTTAGCCGTAAGGCGATGACTGATCTAAGAGCGATGTTCACTCGACTTAGTTTGTTAGACGATGGAAGTTTATTGGCTGAGCTGCAGGTGAACCTAACTTGGATAAAACAAATTCAGGATAGGTAGATAGAGGATGAATCATCGGGGCTTCAATTCCGTCAGATTGAAAGTGGTAACAATACAGACTTTGGGTTGAATAATGATGGGTACTCTATTTCCGTGGTCGGAATTGTGTACCAAATGATAGTAATCTAAAGGAGTCTATTCTGAGAGAGGCGCATAGTAGCCTTTATGCTATGCATCCCGGTGGGAATAAGATGTATTGAGATCTTCGAGAATTATATTGGTGGCCGGGATTGAAACGGGAGGTTACTGATTTTGTGGCACGAAGTCTGACATGCCAGCAGGTTAAGGTTGAGCATCAGATACCTTCGGGTTTGCTGCAGCTGGTTAAGATTTTACTATGGAAGTGGGAGCGAGTAACGATGGACTTCGTTAGTGGGTTGCCTCTGACACCCACAAAGAAAGATTCAGTTTAGGTTATCATGGATCGATTGACTAAGTCTGCGCATTTCATTTCGGTTAGGACCGACTATTCACTTTAGAAGTTGGTGAAGCTCTACATTTCTGAGATAGTGAGACTGCATGGGGTACCGGTCTCAATCATTTCTGATAGGGATCCTTGTTTCACGTCTCAGTTTTGGAAAAAGTTATATGAGGCTCTGGGTTCGAGATTGGTTTTCAGTACTGCGTTCCATCCTCAGGCCGATGGTCAATCTGAAAGGGTGATTCAGATACTAGAGGATATATTGAGGAGTTGTGTTATTGATTTTCGCAGCAGTTGGGAGGATTATCTGCCGTTAGCCGAGTTCGCCTACAATAACAGTTTCTAGTCGAGTATTCAGATGGCACCTTACGAGGCTCTGTATGGTTGCAAGTGTCATACTCCTTTGTGTTGGACTGAGTTGGGCGAACGTCGAGTTTTGGGTCCTGAGTTGGTTTCTGAGACTGAGGATAAGGTTCGACTGATTCGGGATCGTCTGAAGGCGGCTTCTAATAGACAAAAGTCTTACGCGGATCTGAAGAGGCGTGATATTGAGTATTCAGTGGGGGAATTCATTTTTCTCAAGGTTTTCCCATGGAAGAAAGTTCTGAGATTCGGTCGCAAGGGCAAGTTGAGCCTTAGGTTCATCGGGCCATATCGAATTCTGAAATGTGTGAAGCCGGCCGCTTATCAGTTGAGTTACCTCCAGAGCCAGGCCGTATGTATGACGCATTCCACTTCTCGATGTTGAGGCGTTACCGCTCTGATCTTACTCATATTGTCCCTGTTGACAAGATTGAGGTTGGGCCAGATTTGACCTTCGAGGAGGAGCCGGTTCAGATTCTAGATCGCTATGTAAAGGTTCTTCAGAAGAAGTGTATTCCATTAGTGAAGGTGCTGTGGTGGAATCATAGTATTGAGGAGGCCACGTGGGAGCCTGAAGACTTGATGCATTAGCAGTATCCTTATATATTCTGATCAGGTAAATTTCGATGTTGAAATTTCTTTTAAGGGTTAGAGTTGTAACGCCTCAAAATTCTTATTTTGGCTTTTGTTAAAATGTGACATAATTGTGTATCTACTTCAGTGGTTAAGTGTTCTGGTTGTGTGTGTGTGAGGTCCCAAGTTCAAGCCCTACCTTTGATAAATTTTGATATTTTTCTGATCTCAGCCTTGTGTTTGGGGAGTAGGCTTATATTTAATTATTTGTGGAATCATATCAGAATGGGCCTGCTGGTCTGGTGGTTAAGTTGAGTGTTAGAGTGCTGAAGGTCTTGTGTTTGATTCCTTGCGCGAGCGTGGGTGTTATTTTTGGTCGGTTCAGTGATAGAGTTCCAATTGTAGTAGAATTCTAAGTAGTGGGTGGTTATGATTGTGAGGTAGTAGGATTTGGGTAAATTTGTTTCCTAAAAACTTCTCTTGGAAAAAAACTGACGTCTCTCCCTCTCTTTCTCTGCAATCTTTTTCTTTTCTTTCTCGTTTATTCTCTCATCTTTCTTTCTTTCGTTTTGGGAAAAATTGAGTTTTAATCTTAGTGTTCGATTCAAGGTATTGCACGTTATTAAGTAGGCATAGATTGTTCGGCTCGAATAGGGATTCCTTTTTAATTGGTTCTTGAATTTTTGATTCTTTTCTTTTGAATCTTATACACTATTTTGGTAGCAGTAAATCAGGACGTGACGGGCTCTCCTTGCGCGAAAACATGATCAAAACCATTCTGGGGTGAGGGTAAGTGTTTAAAGGTAGTTTGATGTAGTTATCGATTTTGGAAATTTTGATTCAAATGAGTAATAAGTCTATTTCTGAGCATTGGTATACTGATTTTTAGGTTTTGGAGTGTTCGTAATGGCAGTAGCATCAAAATCGTACCAGGTGTGTACCCGAAACATAGAAATTGAGCTTTCGGTAAAAGCCGAAAAAGGCCATTGTCGATGCCACATGGGCGTGTGGTCACCCGTGTGGTAGGCCGTGTGCAATAACACGATCGTGTGATCGATAAAGGCTAGGTCGTGTGTAAGACACGGCCGTGTGATGGCCGGGGTGTGGCCGTGTGGGTCACACAAGCTAAATTGAACTAGGTGTGTGGGCCAGACGGACATGCCACACGGGCATGTGATATCTGGGCTAGGCCGTGTGATCCACATGAGCAAGGTCAACCTGAGCGTGCGGGCCACACGGGCGTGTGGGCCTACACAGGCAAACCACATAGGCATGTGGGCCCATTTAGCTAAAAAGTCCCCTAGGGTTGCACGGGCCGCCCAAGTCAATTGTGAACCTAATGTAGGGTTAGTAAGCGCTACTTAGACCCTAAATCGTGTGACCTGAATATATAATGTATTGATTGAGCATGTTAAATTTATGCATGTTTACTGATCCGTATGTATGACTGATAACTAGATTTTAGCATGTAAGCATGTATTTCTGTATGTCTGCATTGAGCATGTTTAGTTGCACCTGCATTGGGGTGGGATGATTGATTATTGGAGGAACTGTACTGAAAGGCTTTCATGCCTATTATCTGGCAGCTCAGCTGCAATATTACTTATACGTTCCGCATTCTGTACGACTTGGTGTGTAGGGCTAGGTGTGTAACACCCTAAAATCCGAGTATCGATATATATTGCATGTTTTGGTGTTTAGATTATGAAGGAAAATTTTCTTACTTCTTTTTCGTGTTTATTATAGCCCTGAAGAAGAGTATAGAATTATTTGAGTATATAATAATTTTTAGTTTTGAGAATTTATTGAAGTGAATCAAGTGACATTGATACTTAAGTTAATTAAAGCGTCAAAGAGTAGCATAAGATGAGTAAATGGCAAGGTGGTGTTGGCGCATGAGTAATTGCATGAGGGGAGTGGTTCGAATCCCTTGGATAGCATCTAGATAACTTTTATTTTTGGCACTTGTATGGCAAGTGTCGGCCAAGCAATAAATATGGTAAGGTTGGACTTTTCATTTTTGGTAAGTAGACTAAAAGAATAAGGTAATTGCTAACTTATGGTATGGAATCTAGAAATTTTGGTAAGATAAGGGGACATAAGGCATGTATCAAGGAAAAGGTTTTGGAAACTATTTCATGGTCATTTGACCATGAATTTGGACGGCATTGTGGACTAAGGGGGGGTTGGCCGAATATGTTAGTAGCTTGGCTAGGATTAGGAGTTAACTTTTGGTCATTCCTAGCATTTTTGTGCAAAGATTTGCAATTCTTTTCTCAACCTTTTTCCCTTGGCCGAAATTGAGCTTCTGGTAAGCATTATTCTTTTGACCATTTGGTCATTTTTGCCTATCACTCTAGTATTCTATTGTGTGCCTTTTTCTTAGTGCCAAAATTACCAACACCAAAGGTCATTCTTTTTCTTTTCTTTTCCCTATTGCCGAATACACATTGCTCCTAAACTCATCTCTTGCTTTCTCTTTTCTTCTCTTTGAAAACCGAATCATCATCATCATCTCTTTCTCTCATCTTTTAATTCTTTTCAATCATATTTTCTCCATTAATTTCTCTCATGGTTGAATGTTAGTGTACCCATGGCCGAACCATTTTCTCTTTTCATTGGTTATTCATAGCCGAATCCTCCATCATATAGATACTTTCTTCTCAATCATTTCTTTTCAACCGTGGACAATAGGTAAGAGTTCTTTTTAGTTTATTTTAGTTAATAGTTGTTTTGGCTGAATCTTGATGGTGGTATGAAGGATCTCTTAGATCGAAATAATCGTTCATTCTATTAACGTTTTCATTGTTATACAATAGTGCGATAGTGGAAGACCGGAACTCAAGTGTTCATGAGTATCATAGAACGTTGGAATTGATTTAAGGTGTTAAGGGAACGTTTTGGTCGATTCTCATATTTTGGAACAAGGATATTTGTGGTAAGGAAATCTCACTCTTAAAACCTTTAGTCATATTTTCGATATATTATTAGGTTGGACTAATGATCTTTTGTCAATGAAGACAATCAAGATAGGGAAGAAAAGGGCGGTGAATAGTGTTCAGAAGAAGGGTGGTTCCATTAATCCCCCTAAGTTTAGGCAAAGGGCTATTTCGGGAATCCGAGATTTCCCACCGGGTTGTGGACGCTCATCCAAGGAGAATCAATTGTTTGAAGTCGTTCGTACTCCCGAACCTTTGTTTGTTCGTGGATTTGCATCGGTTAACGAACCATCAATCGGGGAGAAATCGCAAGTAGAAGTAGTTCGAAATTCCGAAGGTATCGACGAGTGGGAAAGTCTAGTTCTCACTATAACCAGGTGTGTAACTTCATACTTATCTCTCGGGTTAGATACCAAATCGTAAGTATTGTGATAAAATAGTAAAAATGGCAAAATCGGAAAAATACGTAGTAATGAATACTTTTGTGTAAAAGCATGAAAACAGTTAAAGATGGGAAAATTACGAAAAACTGCTAGATTGATAAATTGGGCCGAAAAACTGCTAGATTGATAAATTGGGCCGAAAAACTGCTAGATTGTTAAATTGGGCCGGAAATCTTCTAATTCGATATATGGGCCAAAGTTCGCTAGATTGCTAAATGGGCTAGATACTATTTTGTTTAATAGGCCCAAATGAAAAGTTTAATTATAGACCCATTTATAATATGGATTTCTTGATAAATTATTAAATGACTATAGTTTGTTATGCATACATGAATGCATGGGACGGGATATTGGATGAAGAGAAGAAAGGCCTGTGGCCAAAAATCTAGTTCGGTGGCTCTGCCACAAATTTTTATGGCTTAATGCCTCTAGTTCAGTGACTATGTCACAATCTAGTTCGGTAGTGCACTACAATATTATTTAAATGGCTTAACGCCTACGATTGGTGTGTTTGGCGGGGTGGGTTGACTTGATCCCCACAGGTGTGTTGGTTGGTACGGGGGTGTGTAGCGGATGGAAATTAGGCTTGGTTGGGAAATTCATTTTTCACATGCATTTTATTTTATTTTATTTTATTTTATTTTATTTTATATTGTTAAATCTGCAATTGGGCTCAAGCCCAAATTAATGTCTTGTTGATCTGGCCCTATAATGGTGGTAAGTGAGTTACACACTGAGTTCTAAGTAACTCACCCGTTTTATTATCCATCTCAGGTAATGGAAATTGATGTGGACTTGGGCCGGGGATGACTTCGTGGAGGCCATACTACGAGCATGGGTTTTATAAACTATGAACTTTATTTAAGTTACTTATTTTAATTACTATTTTGGGTATGATGTAATAAGGCCTCTATTTATATTTTTATGGATTTTTATGTGTGGATGGATTTAATTTTGTTTTAAGACTTTTAATATGGGCTTATGTTAAATCTATAAGGTTTTCTTAAAAAAATATTGAGTTTTATAACAATTTGGTCACCTTAAATATTTTTTTAAATTCTTTCAAATCCTTTTAAAACTACTTTAAGGTTTTGACAATTATATTCTAAATGATAAGATTATTTTCTTAATTTATAAATTTTAAATCATTGGTCTTTATTTTTATTAAACTTTATTTTCAAAAGGTTTTGATGTATTATTTTACTTTTATCATTAGAGAATTAAATGAATGTTTGATCCGTGTGACAAACCAAATCTCGTCTTAACGCATAGACCTGGTTTGGGGTGTTACATTTAATGGTATCAGAGCCAGTTTCAAAACTCAGCTGTGGGTTCAACTACGATATTTGTTTGAGAAACAATTCAAATTTCTAGACTTTTTGATTTAAAGGTAGTATGGCACCATGAGCATCCCGCACCAAGTCAAGTAAGTATCTGTATATTGATTGTTTATTATTATCGTGATATAATCATAGAAACACTCTAGAACTTCTAGTTTTAGGTGTTGAAAATCGTAGAGATTGAGACAATAGGATATGATTGCGAAAACAACTCTATCTCTTTTATATCATAAAATATCGTTAATAAACACTGAAATAGTATTCTGATTCATAAAACTCTTAATCAGATTAAATCGAATTAGTCATTATGAGCACAAGAGGACGTGGTCGTGGACACGATAGACGTGGCCGTGGTAGAGGACGAAGTGTTAGGGGCGCAACTGAAGCGCCGGGTCTTATGCCGGAAATGGATGCAGCTGCGTCACTCGAGAGTGAGACGGGATCACATGATCATATGGAAGAAGATAATGCTTTGACACGAGAAATGCTGCGAGTCCTTGAAAGGGTCGCTGGAACTAGAACTGGGCCAACAGCTCGTGGGTCAATATCGGAACGATTGAAATCAAGTGGTGCTGAGGTTTTCAGAGGCGTCTCAGGTGTAGCTCCAAATGTCGCTGAATATTGGCTTGAGGCAGTGGAGCGAATTATGGACGATCTTGAGTGCACGGTGGAATAAAAACTAAGAGGAGCGGTGTCTTTGTTAAGGGATGAAGCATACCAATGGTGGCTTACTGTTTGAGAAGGCACTGAAGCTGCATTAGTTAATTGGGAATTCTTCAAAGCTTCCTTTCAAGGGAAATATGTGGGAACAAGTTATGTGGATGCCCGAAGGAAGGAATTCTTGAATCTGGTTCAAGGAAATAAGACGGTGGCAGCGTATGAGGCTGAGTTTTTACGTTTGAGTCGCTATGCTCAAACAATAGTGTCAACGGATCATGAGCGTTGTGTACGCTTTGAGGATGGGTTGAATGATGAGTTGCGGGTTCTGATAGCCCCACAACAAGTTAGAACTTTTGCCACGCTTGTGGAAAAAGTCAAGATAGCCGAAGAGGCTAAGAACACAGAACGTCAGAATCGGGAGCGAGTTAGAGGCAAGAGAGATATAAAGTATTCAGTTTCTTCAAAAAGGTTTCTGAAGAGGCCTCGGAATGATGAGCTAGCTCAAGGTAGAACACCTGTAGCTGTTAATCAGAGTCGAGACTGTGCTGAATGTGGGAAACGGCATTCTGGAGAGTGCTGGAAGAAAACGGGTGCTTGCTATAAATGTGGTTCAATGGATCATCAATATAGGAATTTCCCTCGACGTATGGATACAACTCAGGAAGCTCGTAATACTGATGCACAACCGGCACGAGAAACTCAGCAACCACCGAGAGGTCGTGGACCAGGTCGTGGTGGTAATGGGGCTGGACGTGGTCAAGGTGCAGCGGGTCGAGGCAATGGTTCTAGAAGTAACACGGATGCAAGACAGCCAGGGTGGTGTATGCAGTCAGACGCCGCGAGGATGGCAATGCACCTGATGTGATAACTGGTACGTTCTTCATCTTTGATGTACCTGTTATTGCTTTGATAGATATTGGTTCTACCCACTCGTATGTTGCTAGCACCATATCTGGAAACTTGAAATTAAAATCTGAAATGTCTGATAGTGAGATGGAGGTAATTAGTCCTTTAGGACAGTCGGTGTTGGTAAATAAACTGTTTAGAGATGTGCCCTTAGAAATTCAAGGAGAAAAATTTTTGGCGAATTTGATGGAATTGCCTTTTGGCGAGTTCGATATCATTTTGGGCATGGATTGGTTGGTTAAGCACCGGGCACAATTGGATTGTGCTGAAAAGTGGATGTCAATAAGAACTGTGGAGGATAAGGAAATAGTTATGATAGGCGAACGAAGGAATTACTAGGCTAATGTGGTAGCAGACGCGTTAAGTCGTAAGGTGGTATCTGATTTGAGAGCAATGTTTGCCCATTTGAGTTTGTATAAGGATGGTAGTTTGATAGCGGAACTTCAGGTGAAGCCTCTGTGGTTAGAACAAATCAAGGAAAAGCAAATATTAGACAAAAAGTTGGGACTCTTAATTCAACAAGTTGAAAATGGTGGAATAGAGGATTTTGGTATTAACACGGAAGGTGTGTTGTGTTTTCGTGGAAGAGTTTGTATGCCTAAGGACTCAGATCTGAGGCAAATGATTCTACGGGAGGCGCATAGTAGCCCTTATGCTATGCACCCCGGAGGAAATAAGATGTATCGGGATCTTCGTGAACAGTATTGGTCGCCAGGGTTGAAGCGTGAGATTTCTGAATTTGTGGGAAAATGTTTAACTTGTCAACAAGTGAAGGCGGAGCATCAATTGCCGTCAGGTTTATTACAACCGGTAAAGATTCCTCTTTGGAAATGGGAGCGGATAACAATGGATTTTGTTAGTGGGTTACCTTTAATACCTACTAAGAAAAATTCTGTTTGGGTAATTGTTGATCGTTTGACAAAGACTGCTCATTTTCTACCAGTTCGTACGGATTACTCGTTACAGAAGTTGGCTAAGCTGTATGTATCTGAAATTGTGAAGTTGCATGGGGTACCCGTGTCTATTATATCAGATAGGGATCCTAGGTTTACATCACGGTTTTGGAAAACTTTGCATGAAGCTCTGGGAACAAAGCTAAACTTTAGTACGGCTTTTCATCCTCAATCAGATGGTCAGTCGAAAAGAGTAATTCAGATACTGGAAGACATGTTAAGGGGATGTGTAATTGACTTTAAAAGTAGTTGGGAGGATTTTCTACCGCTGGCAGAATTTGCTTATAACAATAGCTATCAGTCTAGCATTCAAATGGCACCCTACGAGGCATTGTATGGTCGTAGGTGTCGCTCTCCTATTTGTTGGACTAAATTGGGCGAACGATAGATGTTAGGTCCTGAGTTGATCTCTGAAACGGAAGAAAAAGTAAAAGCTATTCGAGCACGGTTAAAGGAAGCCTCAGATAGACAGAAGTCTTATGCAGATCTGAAGCGTAGGGGTATCGAGTATGCTGTGGGGGATCAAGTTTTCTTGAAGGTCTCACCTTGGAAGAAGATTTTCAGGTTTGGGAAGAAGGGCAAATTGAGTCCTAGATATATTGGACCATATCGTGTGGTGAAGCGTGTTGGTCCAGTGGCCTATCAGATCAAATTACCTCCGGAATTGAGACAAATTCATAATGTTTTTCATGTTTCCATGCTGAGGTGCTATAGATCGGATCCTTCGCACATAGTACCGGTTGAAGAAGTGGAGTTGAATTCAGACTTGTCTTTTGAGGAGGAACCAGTGGAAATCTTAGATCGAGATGTTAAGGTGCTAAGAAAGAAAACCGTGCCGTTGGTCAAAGTTTTATGGCGTAATCACGGAGCAGAGGAAGCTACGTGGGAGCCTGAGGATGCAATTCGGCAACAATACCCTCACCCTTTTCAACCAGGTAAATTTCGAGGACGAAATTTTCTTTAAGGAGGGTAGAGTTGTAACACCCTAAAATCCGAGTATCGATATATATTGCATGTTTTGGTGTTTAGATTATGAAGGAAAATTTTCTTACTTCTTTTTCGTGTTTATTATAGCCCTGAAGAAGAGTATAGAATTATTTGAGTATATAATAATTTTTAGTTTTGAGAATTTATTGAAGTGAATCAAGTGACATTGATACTTAAGTTAATTAAAGTGTCAAAGAGTAGCAGAAGATGAGTAAATGGCAAGGTGGTGTTAGCGCATGAGTAATTGCATGAGGGGAGTGGTTCGAATCCCTTGGATAGCATCTAGATAACTTTTATTTTTGGCACTTGTATGGCAAGTGTCGGCCAAGCAATAAATATGGTAAGGTTGGACTTTTCATTTTTGGTAAGTAGACTAAAAGAATAAGGTAATTGCTAACTTATGGTATGGAATCTAGAAATTTTGGTAAGATAAGGGGACATAAGGCATGTATCAAGGAAAAGGTTTTGGAAACTATTTCATGGTCATTTGACCATGAATTTGGACGGCATTGTGGACTAAGGGGGGGTTGGCCGAATATGTTAGTAGCTTGGCTAGGATTAGGAGTTAACTTTTGGTCATTCCTAGCATTTTTGTGCAAAGATTTGCAATTCTTTTCTCAACCTTTTTCCCTTGGCTGAAATTGAGCTTTTGGTAAACCTTATTCTTTTGACCATTTGGTCATTTTTGCCTATCACTCTAGTATTCTATTGTGTGCCTTTTTCTTAGTGCCGAAATTACCAACACCAAAGGTCATTCTTTTTCTTTTCTTTTCCCCATTGCCGAATACACATTGCTCCTAAACTCATCTCTTGCTTTCTCTTTTCTTCTCTTTGAAAACCGAATCATCATCATCATCTCTTTCTCTCATCTTTTAATTCTTTTCAATCATATTTTCTCCATTATTTTCTCTCATGGCCGAATGTTAGTGTACCCATGGCCGAACCATTTTCTCTTTTCTTTGGTTATTCATAGCTGAATCCTCCATCATATATATACATTCTTCTCAATCATTTCTTTTCAACCGTGGACAATAGGTAAGAGTTCTTTTTAGTTTATTTTAGTTAATAGTTGTTTTGGCCGAATCTTGATGGTGGTATGAAGGATCTCTTAGATCGAAATAATCGTTCATTCTATTAACGTTTTCATTGTTATACAATAGTGCGATAGTGGAAGACCAGAACTCAAGTGTTCGTGAGTATCATAGAACGTTGGAATTGATTTAAGGTGTTAAGGGAATGTTTTGGTCGATTCTCATATTTTGGAACAAGGATATTTGTGGTAAGGAAATCTCACTCTTAAAACCTTTAGTCATATTTTCGATATATTATTAGGTTGGACTAATGATCTTTTTTCAATGAAGACAATCAAGATAGGGAAGAAAAGGGCGGTGAATAGTGTTCGGAAGAAGGGTGGTTCCGTTAATCCCCCTAAGTTTAGGCAAAGGGCTATTTCGGGAATCCGAGATTTCCCACCGGGTTGTGGACGCTCATCCGAGGAGAATCAATTGTTTGAAGTCGTTCGTACTCCCGAACCTTTGTTTGTTCGTGGATTTGCATCGGTTAACGAACCATCAATCTAGGAGAAACCGCAAGTAGAAGTAGTTCGAAATTCCGAGGGTATCGACGAGCGGGAAAGTCTAGTTCTCACTATAACCAGGTGTGTAACTTCATACTTATCTCTCGGGTTAGATACCAAATCGTAAGTATTGTGATAAAATCGTAAAAACGGCAAAATCGGAAAAATACGTAGTAATGAATACTTTTGTGTAAAAGCATGAAAACAGTTAAAGACGGGACAATTACGAAAAACTGCTAGATTGATAAATTGGGCCGAAAAATTGCTAGATTGATAAATTGGGCCGAAAAACTGCTAGATTGATAAATTGGGCCGAAAAACTGCTAGATTGTTAAATTGGGCCGGAAATCTTCTAATTCGATATATGGGCCAAAGTTCGCTAGATTGCTAAATGGGCTAGATACTATTTTGTTTAATAGGCCCAAATGAAAAGTTTAATTATAGACCCATTTATAATATGGATTTCTTGATAAATTATTAAATGACTATAGTTTGTTATGCATACATGAATGCATGGGACGGGATATTGGATGAAGAGAAGAAAGGCCTGTGGCCAAAAATCTAGTTCGGTGGCTCTGCCACAAATTTTTATGGCTTAATGCCTCTAGTTCGGTGACTATGTCACAATCTAGTTCGGTAGTGCACTACAATATTATTTAAATGGCTTAACGCCTACGATTGGTGTGTTTGGCGGGGTGGGTTGACTTGATCCCCACAGGTGTGTTGGTTGGTACGGGGGTGTGTAGCGGATGGAAATTAGGCTTGGTTGGGAAATTCATTTTTCACATGCATTTTATTTTATTTTATTTTATTTTATTTTATATTGTTAAATCTGCAATTGGGCTCAAGCCCAAATTAATGTCTTGTTGATCTGGCCCTATAATGGTGGTAAGTGAATTACACACTGAGTTCTAAGTAACTCACCCGTTTTATTATCCATCTCAGGTAATGGAAATTGATGTGGACTTGGGCCGTGGATGACTTCGTGGAGGCCATACTATGAGCATGGGTTTTATAAACTATGAACTTTATTTAAGTTACTTATTTTAATTACTATTTTGAGTATGATATAATAAGGCCTCTATTTATATTTTTATGGATTTTTATGTGTGGATGGATTTAATTTTGTTTTAAGACTTTTAATATGGGCTTATGTTAAATCTATAAGGTTTTCTTAAAAAAATATTGAGTTTTATAACAATTTGGTCACCTTAAATATTTTTTTAAATTCTTTCAAATCCTTTTAAAACTACTTTAAGGTTTTGACAATTATATTCTAAATGATAAGATTATTTTCTTAATTTATAAATTTTAAATCATTGGTCTTTATTTTTATTAAACTTTATTTTCAAAAGGTTTTGATGTATTATTTTACTTTTATCATTAGAGAATTAAATGAATGTTTGATCCGTGTGACAAACCAAATCTCGTCTTAACGCATAGACCTGGTTTGGGGTGTTACAAGGTGGGTGTTTTAAGCCCCACATAGTGTGTAGAGATGGTCGGAGATGGTGTGTAGAGGCTGGTGGGTAGGATACTACTGTTATTGTGTGCATATTGTATCTGAGATGGGCTAAGGCCCTAAATTATATCTGAAACTATATCAGAACGGGCTATGGCCTAAATTGTATCTGAATCTGTAATGGGTAGGCCCCAGACTGCATTTGATTGATAACTGTTATTTGACTGTATGCATGTCTTCTGTGGCGATTACACACTGGGTTTACGTAAACTCACCCCTTTCTGTTTTATCTGTATAGGTAATCCTCAGACTTAGATGGATTGGAGCGGCGGAGGACTCAGTGGTGACCACATGTCTATTGAACTGCTTTAAATTGATTTATGGTTTTTATTTCCTATTTTGTTTGAGGTATTTTTGATGTAATTTGGGATTTTTGGACTTTTTTGCCTTTATCTTGGATTTTAACTGTATTTATGGACTTTTAAACTGCAAAACTCAAAGAAAACTCAGTTTAATTAAAAACAACGTGTTTCCTAAACACGAACGGTTTTCTTTAAATATCATGGTTTTAAAAGCTTCCGCTACAGAATATGTTTTTAAACGTATCAAATTAACGAGAAAATAATTTTGAAATTGACGAGGGATAAATAGAAGCTAATAAACGGAAACGGTCTTAACTTGATAAATTCGATTTCAAATCTCATTCCATGTGACATCACCAGATTCAACCATAACATCTAGGCCAGGTTTGGGGTGTTACAACCTGAATTCTAAATTGACTAGTGAATCCACTTATGAATCTACTCTTTTGAAACACACAAAATATAATTATATATTCAGTCAAGAGTAATATATAAAATAAATAACTTTTTACAAACTCATTTAGTATGAAACTTATTTAGATAAATTTAAAAGAGTATTACGAATGATAAAGACGAAGAACATTGAAAAACAAATTTCATGATTCTCTTCTTTTTTTTTTCTAGAATTAGTCTTCATCTTCATGATTTCATGCAATGTTCGCTTCCATTATAAAATTATTCTAAAGGTGAAGCTTACACTCCTCAATTTATAAGAGAATAAAAAGAAATTAAAGTTGATATTGAACTAATTGACCCCCTCTGAAAAAAATCGGAGCAATTTCGTACCTACTAATTTTGAAACTAAGTAACTAAGAAAAATTAGGTATTAACAATTAAAATTAACATTTTCCATCAATTTACATAATTTTGTTTGATATAATAACAAATTAAACCATTAACATTTGCATATTCTAAAGACCAATATGTATGATACTTCATTGTATACTAGTTTAATATAGGTTTTAGATGTTGATTAAAAAAACTTAATACAAATTGAACTAGCACCACCAATACTAATTGAATACTATATTGCAGATCGATAGCATTGGTGACGTATGATAATTTGTGTATTTATATATATTTTTTTATAAATCCCTAACATATAATAATTGTGTTTATTGTAAAATATAATAATTCAAATTTTTGTAAGTTCATAATTTATTCTATATTTCTTTCACAAAATAATTATATTATATTAATTTTCAGTATATTTCATATAATATTCTATTTGCATTAGTTTCAAATCATAAATCATGATTAAGGCGAACCAAGTTACGTAAAAGAAAGAGATAAAAAGTATTATCATGTTGCATTAATATGTAGAGATTTCTATATTTATATAAGAAAGATGCCGTCACATATTATCAAAATATACATTAACTTCGACACCTAGTGAGTTTTGAACAGCCACGATTCCAAGGATTAACAGCTTCTTGGAGAAGGCGACGGTAGGAAACAAGACCGGAGACATCTGGATGGTGGATTGTCATAGCTGCATCGATTTGAATCACCTTTTCCATCACCACTATGCCAATTAGAGCCAAACAAATTAACCATGTTTTCATGTTTGAGACTCCCATGATTGGTCTTTGGTTTCATTGGAATAATTTTGATATCACCTATTTATATGGTTTTAGAATGAGACCCTATTTTAGAAATTACGTCAAATTAGGTGATATTGTTTTGATTTTTTCTTTTTTTGCTTTCTTGTTGTTTAAATTGTAAAATCTGTTAATTTTTTTAATAGAAGAAATACATTTTAGAAGTTGGACTCGGTAATCTAAAGTTTTTTTTTCTCAATTAGTCGAATATTATGGAATGTGTTTGTGCGTGCACGTGTGTGTGTGTTTTGGCAAAAAGAAAGATAATTAAGCTCTAATTTCAATATGATACAATCTCAATTAGACTATATCTTTCCTATGTTACAGGTTGCATATCATTCAATAAGAAACAAAATCTATCATCTGGTGGTCAGCAATGTAAGCAGAGTCTCATTATTCCATATATAGTATACAAATATGTTGTAGTGTACTTTCAAGTAAATAGTTTAGTATGAATGGTTTTTTGTTTATATATAAAAACATTTATATTTTTTTATTATTACCTCTACCTTCATATATAATTAATTTTTAATGCTAGATGTGAAGCAAGTGATTTTAGGCATTGTTGAATATTATTAAAAAAGGATAGCATATTAAAACATTTATAAAATATTCATTGAGGAATATAGTTTTACTTCATCTAATTAATACAAAAATACAAAGTAGCATTGTTCAAAATAATAAGTAATTAACTTAATTAAAATAAATAAATTATTTAAATATGGTACTAATAAAATATTTATAATATTTATTGAAGTATTTATGAAAAATATAAAAATTGACATATTGTAAATTAAACCTTACATTATTCAAAAGTAAATAAATTGACCATAATAATACTTAGATAATATATAATTAATATAAATGTAATTATACGTGACACTTGCACGTAAAACGAACAGCGGTAAACAAAAGACAGAAACAAGCGATGGCAATTGTAATATATAAGAGGTAATTCCATCAAAATTAGCAGCTTAATACCATCAACATTAGCAACTATATATTCATCTGTCAAGAAAAACAAAATTAGTACAGTCTAGAAATTCTGCACTAATTGCATACATTTTTCTTTCAATTTCAGAATTCAAAACGGCCAAAGCTACTAATTGATAAATCCTGCTCTTGCCAAAACCGATGAATCATTTTAACGGAAGAACCTTCAAATGTAGCCAAAAATCAACTGCAAGGTCAACAAATTTGATCCATTTCCCATGACCACAAGCATATAATATGGGAAATTATCTGTAAAACCAATTGCCAGCAACTAACAATAAGAAGTAGCATTATTCTAATTACAATGAAGACACTCAATGTGAAGGGAGAAGCAAGTGTACAAACATGACTAGGTAGCAACCGCCTATTAGCGTAGAAAGGACAGTAAAATATGGCTTAAGTGCAGCGCACACACATACGAAAAAGATTTAACGAAGTCACACACACACACCGATCACAAATGATTAGAACTCACACCTTAAAAACACGATTCCTAGCCCAAATATCAACCGATTCGTCTCCACCAAACCGAGCTGAAAACCCAATTTACATAAGTACACAAAGACTCAAAAAATTTTGGAACCAAAAGGGATGACTCAAAAATATTAAAATCTTTGTAGCAAAAGAACAGTAAAACCCAGAGCAAAACAAAAATAATGGCTAGAGAGAGAAGAATATTGTAGCCAAAAGAATCCAAGACTCCAATTGGAAAAATCGTGAAAAGAGAGGTTTACGTGAAAGAAGACCTGAACATAATTTTTTAAGAGTATTTTCTTTTAAAAATATTAAAATAAAATAAGAGTTTAACAAAATCGCATTAGTAATTTAAAAAATAAAATAAAAAGTGAAACTGAAACAATATTTTCTACTAAGCACACTAGGGGATTCAAACACAAGATCTAAGGGTAAATTAGCAAACACCTAACCAGTGAACCACTAAGCTCATCGTTGTCTCTAAAATACAAAAACTAACTTTGCAGTCCATCCGAACCATTGACCCAACCAATAAATCTTATTACTTCTAACCCCAAATTCGGAATGTTACAAAATCAATTAATATATTGAGATCTTGATTCAATCATTTAAATATCAAATTGAAATAACAACTCACTTAGTTTAATCATAAAAAGTTAGAACCTCGATTAAATTTTGCAAAATCTATGTTAGAATCTCACCTAAATTTTGCAAAATCTATGAGCTATTGGGCTAATTTGAGCTAAAACGTGTGAAGATCTCTTGAGGATTTTAAGGATGATAACATGAGTATTCCTCAAAATTGAAAAAAAAAATTTGCGTTTAGAGAGCTTAGGAATAAAAAAGAATGAACTAATTTTGGAAGAAAAACTTTAATTTGGCGTTTGAAAAATTTTTGAATGAAGAATGGGAGGGAAGAAGAAGACGTGGGGGTTGTTAAATAGGCACTAAATTTTTAAAAATTTGGCCACTACCCATGTAACCACCCCCTGTTTTCTACCTTTTCCAAATTGGTCCTTATTGTTCAATTAAAGCCAATTTCAAGATTAGTTTTAAATCCAATCTCGTTTTTAAAATCCATTTTAACTAAATTAATCCCCAAACACTCACTTTTAATTTCTTAACCTAAAATTATTAATTCTATTTAATTTAAAATTTTATTTAATTAATTCCTAATTATTTTAGTTATCTATCCCAATTATGGTTTCCGATTCACTAACCCTTGATTTACTCTCCCGACGTTTAGGATCTGACAATTCTACTACGCCTGAGGCATGCTGCCAGGACTATGCAAAGGAAGAGTAGTATCAGATTATTATGCAAAAGGTAGAAATGAGTCATAGTCTAGGGTTACACCTTATGTGTTTATTTTTATCAAACTTGTACTTTGTAATAAGCTGTGATAAGTTTGTAGTAAAAAGTTATTTTAAATACTTTCCTTTATTTTTGGATTTTAATTCCTCCAGTTAAAGAAATAAATAAAATGTAATATTTCAAGTGTTTAATTGATTTAAGTATTGTGTTTAAAAACAGCCGAGATGTAACACCCCAAACCCGGCCTAGACATTATGGCCGAATCTGGCAGTGTCACATGGTAGTGTTTTTGGAAAAGTGAATTGTCGTCAAAAACCTCCTTTATTTATTACTTCTTTACACTCTCTTATGCTTAATTCCAAGACGTGTCGATCAATTTCAAACGTGATTCATATTCAAAAGTTATTCTCTTTCAAAACGTTATTAATTTTCAAAACGTCACTTATTGCGGAAGCTTTTTAAAACAGTTTGTATATTTGTGCTTATCTTGTTAAAACGTTTGATTCATTTTGAAAAATTGATTATCCCTACTACTAGCAGTTGTAAATCAAAACAATAGAAACCCCAAATTAAAAGTAAAAATCCAAAGAGACCATTATTACAGTAAAATGCCCCAAATAAAACTTTAAAAAACCTAAGTAATTACGAAACAGTGTAAAAAGGGGGCGTGTGGCCACCGCTGAGTCCTTCGCCGCTCCGATCCGCCTAAGTCTGAGGATTACCTGTATAGATAAAACAGAAGGGTGAGTTTACAAAAACTCAGTGTGTAATCCCCATATAATCAAAGCATACAGAATGCAATCATAGTCTGGGCCTAAGCCTATTTCAGTAACAGTTTCAGTCTCAGTTAGGGCTTTAGCCCATTGCAATACAGAAGCAGTCATGCATTTGGGCCTTGGCCCATTACAGTATCAATAATCAGTACAGTAACAAATATACAATATTAAATCCTACCCAGCCAACCTCTACACTCCAACTCCGTCCAACCCTACACTTCATGTGGGGATATAATCAACCTACCCATCCCTACACTCTAATAAGTACCGAATGCAGCACTAGGCAGTGGTTTGCAACTATGCTGCCAATAAATTAGGCTCAAGGCCTTTCAGTATACTTCCTCCTAACAATATAACCCCCACTCCAATGCAATGCATTATACATATATGACATGCTAAAACATAATATCCTGCATAAAATCAAGGCATACGGTATCAAATCAGTGGGACATCATCATGCTTAATAACATGCATAATCGTATCAGTCATACAGTCATTTCAGTCAATTAGGGGTCTAAGTAAGCTTACCGACCCTACAATAGGTCCATTGTTGACTCGGGCGACCCGTGCAACCTTAGTAGTTAAACAGTGAAAATGAGCCCACAAGCCCATGTTGTCTGCCCGTGTGGCCCACACTGCCTAATTCGGTCCGGCTCGTGTACCGCACAAGGCCAGCCTCATCGATCACACGTCCGTGTTCGGTCACACGGCCTACCACACGGGTGGTCCGCACGTCCGAATGACGTCGACAATCACATTTTTAGGCTTTTCGTCAGTTTCTATTTTCAGAGTTGTGTTTACACACTTGATTTCGTTAGTAATTAAACCGCACTCCAAGTACTCCAAAAACTGAGTTCAACCGAAAACACACTTTCAAATTCTTGAAGATGCACCAACCAACCCTTGATCTCCACCTAAAATAAGAGTCACAAAACCTTTTCGTTAAACCTGAAATCAAATTTCCCTATAACTTCAATTAACCCATACGTATCGATCAACACAACCCTTCATTCAGTATATTATAAAACGAGGCAACAACATCTAAATCACTTGCCAAACTGATGACTGCGCAGAGTGCAATTTGGCAATGCAAGAGAGAACGAATCAAGATGATGAAACAAAGACTGAAAAGAGGCAAATAGAGGGGTGATGACAATAATAGGAAAAAAATAACGATGGAAAAGGAAGTGCAAAGCCGAAATGGCACAGAAGATAAAGCAGAACTCACCTAGCAATATTCGGCCAAGGAGAGGAGCAAGATGACACAAGGTTGGCTTGAGGGGAAGGGAAACTAGCGTCAAAATTTTGGGAACAGAAAGGGGAACCTAATTTTGAAAAAAAGATGGAGAGGGGAAGATTCAGCCAGGGGAGGAGGGGGAATGTTTGTTCACCTTTTTCTCTGAAGAGTAGAAATTTTTAGGAAGCACAAAATTCTACTCAACCCCTAAATCCCTCAATTAACTCCCCCTATCCCTAAATTCGCTCCCACACTTCCCCACACCCCTCAAACACTCCAAACCGTCCACTACTCACACCACTTTCTTTAGAATTCTGACTCCACTCAAACACCTCCACGGCATTTAGCAAAAATAAATTCTTTGCTCGCGCAGAGACTCGAACTCCTAACCCCAGCACAACTAACCTTCCACTTATCCACCAGACTAGCAGGCCCATTATATATTTATAAGCCTACTAATTAGAGATAGGGGTTTATTCATTTAAAAACAAAAATTTTCCCAAGCTAATGCTTGAACTTGGGACCTCTCAGACACACCCAGAACACTTAACCACTGAAGCAGATACACAGTTGTGTCACGAACATACGAAAATTTCTTTTGGGGCGTTACAACTCTACCCCCTAAAAGAAAATTTCGACCTCGAAATTTTACCTGATTATAACAGATGAGAATACTACTGTCGCATTGCATCCTCAGCCTCCCACTTAGCCTCATTCTAACTATGATTACGCCAAAGAACTTTAACCAGTGGGATGGACTTTCTTCTTAGAACCTTTACATCGTGATCCAATATTTGGACTGGTTCCTCCTCAATGGTCAGATCTGGCTTAACCTCGATCTCCTCAACCAGAACAATATGCATGGGATCAGAGCGGTAGTGCCTCAACATAGAGACGTGGAACACGTCGTGAATCTGATCTAACTCTGGAGGTAACTCCAACTGGTAGGCAACTGGTCCTACACGCTTCAAATAACGATAAAGCCCAATGAATCTGGGGCTCAACTTACCCTTACGACCAAATCTCAGTACCTTCTTCCATGGCGAGACCTTAAGGAAAATAAAGTCTCCCACAGAATACTCAATTTCACGTCGCTTCAGGTCTGCGTAGGACTTCTGCCTATCAGCTGCCACTTTTAGTCGGTCTCAAATTAGTTTAACTTTATCCTCGATATCAGAAACTAGTTCAGGGCCCAGAACATACCGCTCGCCCAACTCAGTCCAACATCAAGGTCTGCGACACCTACGACCATATAATGCCTCGTACGGTGCCATCTGAATGCTAGACTGATAGCTGTTGTTATAAGCAAACTCTGCTAGCGGCAGGTAATCCTCGCAACTGCCTTGAGAGTCAATCACACAACTTCTCAACATATCATCCGGTATCTGAATTACCCTCTTTGACTGACCATCAATCTGAGGATGGAACGCTATACTGAAGTCCAATCTTGTACCTAGAGCTTCATGTAGCTTTTTTCCAGAACTGAGACGTGAAACGAGGATCCCTATCAGATATTATCAAAATGGTACCCCATGCAATCTCATTATCTCAGACACATACAGCTTAGCCAGCTTCTACAGAGAGTAGTCAGTACGAACCGGTATGAAATGGGC
Source organism: Gossypium australe (assembly GCA_005393395.2). Taxonomy (NCBI): domain Eukaryota; kingdom Viridiplantae; phylum Streptophyta; class Magnoliopsida; order Malvales; family Malvaceae; genus Gossypium; species Gossypium australe. The sequence continues at coordinate 85,597,683 of CM016620.1, read as the reverse complement.
GGACTTGGTCAATCAATCCACGATAACCCATAATGAATCCTTCTTAGTGGGTGTGAGGGGTAACTCACTAACGAAGTCCATAGTCACTCTCTCCCACTTCCAAAGTGGAATCTTAACTGGCTGAAGCAACCCCGAAGGTAACTGATGCTCAGCTTTAACCTGCTGACATGTCAGACATTTACCCACAAATTTTGTAACCTTACGCTTAAGACCTGGCCACCAATATAACTCGCGAAGGTCTCGGTACATCTTATTTCTGCCAGGATGCATAGCATAAAGACTACTATGTGCCTCTTGCAGTATAGATTGCCTCAACTCGGTAGCATTCGGTACAGAGATTCTCCCACAGAAATAGAGTACCCCTTCACTATTCAGTCCAAAATCCATAGTATTCCCACTCTCAATCTGTCAAAAGTGAAGACCCAAAGACTCGTCCTCCAACTGTTTACCCTTAATTTGCTCTATCCACGTCGGTTTAACTTGAAATTTAGCCAACAAACTACCATCATCAAATAAACTGAGGCGAGCAAACATTGCCTTCAGATTAGTCATAGCCCTACGGTTCAGCGCGTCAGCAACCACATTGGCCTTACTAGGATGGTATTCAATCATACAGTCGTAGGCCTTAAGCAGCTCAATCCACCTACGTTGCCTAAGGTTTAGCTCCTTTTGAGTGAGGAGGTATTTGAGGCTCTTGTGACCAGTGTAAATGATACACTCATCACCATACAGGTAATGCCTCCATATTTTCAGTACAAATACCACCGTGACCAATTCCAAGTCATGCGTCGGATAATTTGCCTCATGAGTCTTAAGCTGACGAGACGCATACGCTACCACCATACCCTCTTGCATCAACACACACCCCAAACGGACATGTGATGCATCGCTGTAGACATTAAACTCTTTTCCAGACTTTGGCTGTATCAGAACATGAGCCTCTATTAGTATAGTCTTGAGCTTCTCAAAGCTCTCTTGTTGTGCATCAGTCTAATTAAATGGCACACCCTTAAGTAGCAGCTTAGTCAAGGGTGCGGCGATTAGTGAAAACCCCTTTACAAACTGTCAATAATACCTTGTCAGTCCTAGAAAACTGCGAATCTTAGATACAGTCTTAAGCTGCTTCCAATCCAAGAAAGCCTTAATCTTCTGAGGATCGACTCTAATCTCCTCAGCAAAAACCACATGTCCCAGAATCGTTATTTCATATAACCAAAACTCACATTTACTAAACTTGGCATATAGTTGTTTCTCTCACAGAATCTGTAGAACCACTCTGAGGTGTTTATTGTGCTCATCATGAGTCTTCAAATACACCAGTATATCATCAATAAATACCACTACGAACCGATTCAGATAGGGCTGGAACACTCGATTCATCAGATCCATAAAAGCTACTGGAGCATCCATCAGTCCAAATGGCATCACTAGGAACTCGTAATGACCATAGCGAGTCCTAAATGTCGTCTTATGCACGTCGGCTTCCTTAACTCTCAACTGGTGATACCCTAATCGGAGGTCAATTTTAGAGAACATTGAAGCTCCTCGGAACTGATTGAACATATCATCTATTCTCGGTAGAAGGTACTTATTTTTTATTGCCAACTTATTCAGTTACCGGTAGTTGATACACATACGCATGGATCCATCCTTCTTTTTCACAAATAGTACTGGTGCCCCCCACAGAGACACACTAGGGAGGATGGATCCACGATCCAATAGCTCTTGAATCTGGGCCTTAAGCTCCACAAGCTCCTTCGGTGCCATTCTAAAATGAGCGATGAACATCGGAGCGATACCAGAAAGGAGCTCAATCCCGAACTCCACTTCACGATTCAGAAGTAACCTAGGTAGTTCTTCAGGAAATACGTTCGAAAAGTCTTTACCCGTCCTGATATCCTTAACCGAAGAATTGTAACAGCTCGGTTTAGACCCTGGTCGGAACAGTGGTTTCGAGACCAAAAAGTCGATGTCGTAAAAATATTTTAATGATATTTTTTGTGTGAATAGTATGTGATATAGCTTGTGTGAAAATTCTGTGTGATAATTTTATCGATTGTGTGCTGATTTATGAAAAATGACTTAATTGCATAAAGTGTAAAATGTTGTGTGCTGATTTATAAGTACTTAATTGTTCTTGGCTTTTTAAGGTGGAGGCCTTATGTTGTTATTAAGCCATAATATAGTCAATGGGTGGTTAATGGACAATTATAACCAATTATATTATATGTTATAATAATTAATAGTAAGGTTAAATTTGTCACTTGATAATAATGATATATATGTTATAATAAAAAAAAGATAGTGGATAGTTGTTCATCCTTCACCGAAAATTGAAAGAAAAAGAACAGAAAAGTGGTTAGCTAGGTTCGGCCATAGTCTAAGCTTCAATCGGGTAAGTGTTTTTGCTTCGTTTTTGATAATTTCAATGTTTTTGTAATCGTTGCTTCGTGCTTTAGCTAACCCATGTTGAAATTTTGTGAATTGATAAAGTTTTTTTGATAAGTCTTTGATGAACATTTGAGCTATGTGCTAGTTGATAGTGAAATATGAAAACTTGGTGTTGGATTAACATAGTTTGTATTGAGATTTTTGGTGAAATTGAGTATTTTGGACTAAATTGAGAAAATAGTATTTTAAAGGACTAACATGTGTAATAAATGAAATGTGTGGGTTTGTATCGGCTAAGCTTGTACTAGAAGAAATTATGCGAATTTGATGATATTGTGAAATAGGGACTAAAGTGTCGAAATGTGAAAATGTAAGGACTATTGTGTAAAATGACCTAAATATGTGTGTTTGGATTAAAATGAATGAATTGGCGATTGAATGGACTGAATTTGAATGTGTGTAGGCCAAGACAGGAGAGGTTTGGATCGAGATCGAGGCAAAGATAAAGTGCTCGATTAATCGACCGCTTCGATAGCTCGACGTCCGAGGTAAGTTCGGACATAATACGTGTATTATATTTAGCTATGTTTAATGTTTGGAATGAATGGTATGGAATTAATACATTAGGAATGCTATGTCAGAGCACGATGTTACGTGTCACTAAGTGTGTGTATTCAGAAATGTGACCGAGATAAATAGCACTGTGTGTGCGGAGTAATATAAGCTTTGGCTTTGTGATTGGCACTGTGTGTGCGATACTGATTCGAGATCGGTTGATATGGATGCACTAAGTGTGCGGTGTAAATTAAGCTTCAGTTAACTATTTAGGCACTAATTGTGCGAATAAACTGAAGAAGGGACGATTGATAATCGAAGTGATTCAGGAGTATTAAGTAGCTTAAATATTTGACAACTAAGTGTTGGCTAAGGTACGATCGAAACCTATGTGGTTAATGAAATTACGAATGAGTTTATGGAAGGTTAATTGAAATTACTAGTTTTGGATGATATGAGATATTAGATTATGAAATAATCTACGTGATGATATGTTTTGTTTTAATGTATTTTGTTACGAACTTACTAAGCTTTGGAAAGCTTATTGTGTGATTTGTTTTTTCTGCTTTGCAGTGTCAATAAAGCTAGCTCGGATTTGGGGATCGTCAGTTTCTCAATCACACTATCGGCAATCTATTTTGGGTACTTTTGGAGTGACGTACATAGTTAAAATATGGCATGTATAGGCTAGTTATTTGAATCATATTAGAGATGTGTAATTAGCCATGTGATATGGCTAGATATAAGATGGTTTTAAGCATGAATGGCTTGATCTATATATATATGATGCATATTTTGGTATGGCATATGGGTAAAGAAAATGAATTTCAAATGGTAATCTTTGTGATGGTAAAAATGATAGTATGATCTAGTGAATTTGAGAATGAATGATGTTTAGTATATGAATGTGTTCAAGTTGTATATGTTAGCTTATAAGTTGGCATGTTTGGAAATGAAAATTTCATGAGATGATGTATCAATTGTTGTCATGGAATTGGTTGCCAAAATTGTGTGTTTAAAGATGTTCAAATGTGCTTGTAGGATTGACCTTGTGTGGGGGGCAAATTGGCCTTGCAAATGGCCTATTTTGGTCACACGGTGGTGGCACACGGGTGTGCCTAATGACCGTGGGGGAATGGCAATATGTAGCCTATGAGCACACGGCCATGGCACATGGACGTGCCTAGTAGTCGTGTTGTTTTCAACAGGATCGACCACGGCCAAAATACACGGGCGTGCTTGGTGGCCGTGAAGCCAAGTTAGGATAGACCACGGGGAGGACACACATGTGTGTCTAGCAGCCGTAGGAGGCACACGGCCTACCCACATGGGCGTGTATCCCCTAAAACCTAGAAAAGTTTTAAATTTTTGAGAAGTTTCTGTATGTGTTTCGGTTTAGTCTCGACCCTTCTCTAGCATGTGTTTAAGGTCTTATACGCCTTAATAAGGGACAGGTTGTTTATGTTTGATGTATTATGATGATGATTGACTTTGTGTCATAATTGGGTTGTATAATGATCCTATTGTCCGGTAATGCCTCGTAACCTATTCTGGTGACGGTTTCGGGTTAGGGGTGTTACATTTTATCGGTATCAGAGCTACGGTTAAGTTGATTCTTGGACTAACGTAGTGCGCGTGAGTCTAGCTATACATGCCATATATGAAATTGCGATAGTGTGATGAATTTTGACAGTTGAAAATGTGTTTTCATATAGTAATGGATCTCGATCGAGTAGTTGCTGATGATGAAGAAAGTAATGTGCTTGCTCCCGCTCAAAGGACAGCGCCGGCCACATCTAGGCCGAATGATAGTGGTGAGGGAGGAGAGGCTAAGCAAGCCTTCTTCTGAATAATGAGCGAGTGGTTTACGGAGTTCGTTTGAACGAATCCGGCTGCTCCACAACCTCCAACCCTACAAGTACCTGTAGTGCCACAAGTGATAGATCATATTCGATTGAATAAACCTCATGTGGATAAGATCCGGAAGTATGGAGCTGAAGATTTTAGAGCCACAGGTGATGATGATGCTGAATGAGCCGAGTTTTGGCTCGAGAATACAATCCGAGTATTCGATAAGATGTCATTGACACCTGATGAATGTATAAAATGTGTTGTTTCGTTGTTGGGGGATACGACATATAATTGGTGGAAGACGTTAATATCTGTAGTTCTGAGGGAGAGAATCACCTGGGATTTCTTTCAAGTTGAGTTTAGAAAGAAGTATATCAGTCAACGCTTCATTGATCAGAAACGTAAAAATAGGGTCATTTGTCCGTTACTGAGTATGAACGAGAATTCGTAAGATTAAGTCAATACGCTAGAGAATGTGTTTCGACCGAAGCTATTATGTGCAAATGCTTCATAGAGGGATTGAATGAAGACATTAAGTTATTGGTTGGGATACTTGATATAAATGAATTTGTTGTGTTAGTTGAAAGAGCTTGTAAAGCTGAGGAGCTCAGTAAAGAAAAGAAGAAAGCCGATTCTGAGGCTCAAGATGAAAGGAAGAGATCGATGAATAAATTTTCTCAACCTTCAACGAAGAGATATAGAGATGCAAGCAATCGTTCAAATGCTTCATTTGGACATCCAAGTAGAGATCGTTCGAGACAAAGTGTTGGTCCACGCACTCAAGCTTCGATTGAATCAAGTGTTGGCAGCGTTAAGAGTATCAAACCTGAGTGCATACAGTGTGGAAGATGTCATGTGGGAGAATGTTGGGGTAAGAACAACAATAGAGTTTGTTATAAATGTGGATCATGAGATCATTTTATTTGAGATTGCCTAAAAATAGTCGAAGAGGAAAATGTTCAGAATGAAAGACCGAGTAATGTGATGGCTAGTGGTAGACCACCCAGAAACACCCGAATTGTGAGCGAAAACCAAAGAGGGACAACTGATACAGCTGTGAGATCGGATGCGAGAGCTCCTGCTAGAGCCTATGCTATTCGAGCACGAGAGGAAGCATCATCTCCAGACGTCATCATTGGTACTTTCACTTTATTTGATACTGATGTCATTACATTGATAGATCCAGGATCTACCCATTCCTATGTGTGTATGAATTTAGTATTAAATAAGACTCTACCTGTTGAGTCTACTGAATTTGTGGTTAGAGTATCGAATCCTTTAGGCAAGTGTGTTTTGGTGGATAAGGTGTGCAAGAATTGTCCATTGATGTTTCGTGATTTATGTTTTCCGGTCAATTTGATGTTGCTTCCCTTTGATGAATTTGATGTAATTCTGGGGATGGATTGGCTTACTCTGCATAATGCCATCGTGAATTGTAAAAGAAAGAGTATTGAGTTGAAGAGTTAGAATGGTGAGATAGTTCAAATTAAATCTAGTAATATGAAAGGATTACCAGCTGTTGTATTTGCGATAAAAGCTATGAACTATGTGAGAAAAAGTTGTGAAGCTTATTTGGCGTACGTGATTGATACAAAAGTGTAGGAAAAGAAAGTTGAATCTGTGTTTGTTGTATGTGAGTTTCCAGATGTGTTTCCTGAAGAGCTGTCGGGATTACCTCCGATTCAAGAAGTCGAATTTGGAATTGAATTAGTGCCGGGGACCACTCCCATTTCGATAGCTCCGTATAGAATGGTACCAACAGAATTGAAAGAGTTAAAGTCGTAGTTGCAAGAATTAACTGATAGAGGATTTGCACGACCGAGTTTCTTACCTTGGGGAGCTATTGTGTTATTTGTGAAAAAGAAAGATGGAACTATGAGAATGTGTATTGATTATCGATAGTTGAACAAAGTGATGATAAAGAACAAATATCCATTACCTCGTATTGATGATTTGTTTGATCAGTTGAGGGGAGCTACAGTGTTTTCTAAGATAGATTTGGGATCAGGCTACTATTAGTTGAGAGTTAAAGAATCCGATGTGCAGAAAACTACTTTCAGAACAAGGTACGGACATTAAGAATTTTTAGTGATGCCTTTCGGACTAACAAACGCTCCTCCAGTGTTTATGGATTTGATGAATTGGATATTCAGACCGTATTTGGATCGCTTTGTTGTGGTGTTCATCGATGATATTTTGATATATTCTGTGATGAGACGCAGCATACTGAGCATTTGAAAATCATGCTACAAACCCTGCGTGAGAAATAATTATCTGAAAAGTTTAGCAAATGTGAATTTTTGTTGCATGAGGTTGGGTTTCTGGGACATATTGTATCATCTGTAGGAATACGAGTTGATCCGAGTAAAATCTCTGCTATTTTGGAATGGAAACCTCCAAGAAATGTGTCTGAAGTTCATAATTTTCTAGGACTAGCGGGATATTATAGACGATTTTTGAAAGGCTTCTCGATGATTGCAACTCCATTGACAAAGTTTTTACAAAAAGATGTTAGATTCGAGTGGTCAGAAAAGTGCCAGCAAAGTTTTGAACAGTTGAAAGTGTTATTAACGGAAGCACCAGTGTTGATTCAACTCGAATCAGGCAAATAGTTCATAGTTTACAGTGATGCATCGTTGAATGGCTTCGGTTGTGTGCTGATGCAAGAGGGGAAAGTCATTGCTTATGCTTTGAGACAGTTAAAACCGCATGAAAAGAACTACCCAACGTATGACCTCGAATTGGCTGCCATTGTGTTCGCATTGAAGATTTGGCGTCACTATCTGTTTGGGGGAAAATGTCACATCTATACTGGTCATAAGAGTTTAAAGTACTTGATGACTCAAAAAGACTTGAATTTGCGACAAAGAAGATGGTTAGAATTATTGAAAGACTACAAACTTGTGATAGATTACCACCCGGGTAAAGCTAATGTTGTAGCTAATGCCTTGAGTCAGAAATCGTTATATGCTTTGCGAGCTATGAGTAATCAGATAGATCTGTGTGATGATAGTGCGGTTGTAGCTGAATTGAAAGTAAAGCCGATGTTTATACAACAGATTTGTGATGCTCAGAAAAATGATGTTGAAATGATGGCTAAACGAACTCAAGGTGAATTGAATGCTGAATCAGAATATCGAGTTGATAGTGATGATTGTTTGAAAGATAGAAATCGGATTTGCGTTCTGAGAAATTCAGAGTTAATCTCAATGATTTTAAATGAAGCTCACAATAGTCATTTGACTGTTCATCCGGGGAGTACGAAAATGTATAATGATCTGAAATAGTTCTATTGGTGGCATAGTATGAAAAGAGACATTTCCAACTTTGTGTCGAAATGTTTAGTTTTTCAGCAAGTCAAAGCTGAACATCAAGTTCCGTCTGGTTTGTTACAACTGATTATGATTCCTGAGTGGAAATGGGAGAGAATTACGATGGACTTTGTGTCGGGTTTGCCCTTATCTCCGAGTAAGAAAGATGTGATCTCGGTGATAGTTGATAGATTGACGAAATCAGCTCATTTCGTTCCGGTGAGAATTGATTATTCTTTAGATAAGTTAGCTGAACTATATATCAAGTAAGATTGCACGGAGTACCGTTATCTATAGTGTCTGATAGAGATCTGAGATTTACCTCGCGATTTTGGAAGAAATTGCAAGATGCTTTAGGCACGAAATTGCATTTTAGTACTGCTTTTCATCCGCAAACGGATGGTCAATTTGAGCGAATCATTCAGATTCTAGAAGACATGCTGAGATGTTGCATACTTGAATTTGAAAATATATGGGAAAAGCATTTATCATTAATTGAGTTTGCATATAACAACAGTTTTCAATCTAGCATTAAAATTGCACCATATGAAGCTCTTTATGGACAAAAGTGTCGAACTCCATTGTATTGGACTGAGCTGAGTGAGAATAAAATTCACGGGGTTGATCTGATAAAAGAGACTGAACAGAAAGTGGAAGTAATTTGTGACAGTTTGAAAGCAACCTCAGATCGTCAGAAGTCTTATGCAGATTTGAAACGAAAGGATATTGAATTCGGAATTGGTGATAAAGTATTTCTGAAAGTGTCTCCGTGGAAGAAAATACTTCGATTTGGCCGAAAGGGCAAGCTAAGTCTGAGATTCATCGGACCGTATGATATTATTGAACGAGTTGGGCCGGTTGCTTATAGATTGAGATTGCCATCTGAGTTAGAAAAGATTCATAACGTGTTTCATGTTTCAATGCTTCGACGATACAGATCAGACCCGTCTCATGTGATTGCTATTACTAAGGTTGAAATTCAGTCAGATTTGTCGTATAGTGAAGAACCGATCCAAATTTTGGCACGAGAGACTAAAGAGTTGAGAAACAAGAAAATTTCTTTAGTGAAAGTATTATGGCACAAACACGGAATTGAAGAGGCTATGTGGGAGCCTGAGAACGTTATGAGAGAGCAGCATCCACAATTATTCACTGGTAAGATTTTCGGGGACGAAAATCCCTAAGGGGGAGAGTTGTAACAGCCCGGTTTAGACCCTGGTCGGAACAGTGGTTTCGGGACCACAAATCCAAGGTTGTAAAAATATTTTAATGATATTTTTTGTGTGAATAGTATGTGATATGGCCTATGTGAAAATTCTGTGTGATAATATTATCGACTGTGTGCTGATTTATGAGTACTTAATTGTTGTTGGCTTTTTAAGGTGGAGGCCTTATGTTGTTATTAAGACATAATATAGTTAATGGATGGTTAATGGACAATTATAACCAATTATATTATATGTTATAATAATTAATAGTAAGGTTAAATTTGTAACTTGATAATAATGATATATATGTTATAATAAAAAAAAAGATAATGGATAGTTGTTCATCTTTCACCGAAAATTGAAAGAAAAAGAAGAGAAAAGTGGTTAGCTAGGTTCAGCCATAGTCTAATCTTCAATCGGGTAAGTGTTTTTGCTCCATTTTTGATAATTTATACGTTTTTGTAATCATTGCTTCGTGCTTTAGCTAACCCATGTTGAAATTTTGTGAATTGATAAAGTTTTTGTGATAAGTCTTTGATGAACATTTGAGCTATGTGCTAGTTGATAGTGAAATATGAAAACTTGGTGTTGGATTAACATAGTTTGTATTGAGATTTTTGGTGAAATTGAGTATTTTGGACTAAATTGAGAAAATAGTATTTTGAAGGACTAAAATGTGTAATTAATGAAATGTGTGGGTTTGTATAGACATTAGTAAAATTCGGCTAAGCTTATACTAGAAGAAATTATGTGAATTTGATGATATTGTATAATAGGGACTAAAGTGTCGAAATGTGAAAATGTGAGGACTATTGTGTAAAATGCCCTAAATATGTGTGTTTGGATTAAAATGAATGAATTGGCGATTGAATGGACTGAATTTGAATGTGTATAGACCAAGAGAGGAGAGGTTTGGATCGAGATCGAGGCAAAGATAAAGTGCTCAATTAATCGACCGCTTCGATAGCTTGACATCAGAGGTAAGTTCGAACATAATACGTGTACTATATTTAGCTTTGTTTAATGTTTGGAATGAATGGTATTGAATTAATACATTAGGAATGCTATGTAAGAGCTCGATGTTACGTGGCACTAAGTGTGCGTATTCGAAAATGTGACCGAGATTTGTTTTTTCTGCTTTGCAGTGTCAGTAAAGCTAGCTCGGATCTGGGGATCGTCAGCTTCTCAATCACACTATCGGCAATCTATGTTGGGTACTTTTGGAGTGACGTACATAGTTAAAATATGGCATGTATAGGCTAGTTATTTGAATCATATTAGAGATATGTAAGTAGCCATGTGATATGGCTAGATATAAGATGGTTTTAAGCATGAATGGCTTGATCTATATATATATATGATGCATATTTTGGTATGGCATATGGGTAAAGAAAATGAATTTCAAATGGTAATCTTAGTGATGGTAAAAATGATAGTATGATCTAGTGAATTTGAGAATGAATGATGTTTAGTATATGAATGTGTTCAAGTTGTATATGTTAGCTTATAAGTTGGCATGTTTGGAAATGAAAATTTCATGAGATGATGTACCAATTGTTGTCATGGAATTGGTTGCCAAAATTGTGTGTTTAAAGATGTTCAAATGTGCTTGTAGGATTGACCTTGTGTGGGTGGCAAATTGGCCTTGCAAATGGCCTATTTTGGTTACACGGCGTTGGCACACGGGCTTGCCTAATGACCGTAGGGGAATGGCAATATGTAGCCTACGAGCACACGGACGTGCCTAGTAGCCGTGTTGTTTTCAACAGGATCGACCACGGCCAAACTATAAGGGCGTGCTTGGTGGCCGTGGAGCCAAGTCAGGATAGACCACGGGGAGGACACACGGGTGTGTCTAGAAGCCGTGGGAGGCACACGGCCTACCCACACGGGCGTGTATCCCTTGAAACCTAGAAAAATTTTAAATTTTCGAGAAGTTTTTGTATGTGTTTCAGTTTAGTCCCGACCCTTCTCTAGCATGTGTTTAAGTCTTATACGCCTTAATAAGGGACTGATTGTTTATGTTTGATGTGTTATGGTGATGACTGACTTTGTGTCGTAATTGGGTTGTAAAATGATCCTATTGTACGGTAATGCCTCTTAACCCTATTCTTGTGATGGTTTCGGGTTAGGGGTGTTACAAGAATCCCCAGAATCTGAAACACTGATGTGGGCCAGATACGCCTCACATCCTTTACGAACTGACTTTTCAGCTCTCAATGTAGAAATCACATTCGATAAGTAGTTCCGATGCTCCCCAATTACGACTACCTCGCTGTCTTCCTTAATTCTCAGTAAACCATTTTTGTGGTACAATCTAAGCTCATTTGGTGTTTGACTAACCAGTCCATTCCCAGTATTAGATCAAATTCTCCAAAAGGCAGTTCCATCAGATCAGCCAAAAAGATAGCTCCTTGAACCTCTAGAGGAACATCTCTGAACAGTTTTTTAACCCTTATTGGCTACCCCAACGGACTCAGTACATTGACCTCATTCGTAGTGCTCTTAACCAGTATACCCAAGTTTTCAAATACGGTACAAGCTATATAGAAGTGAGTGGATCCTATATCTATCAGTGCAGTATAGGGTACATTATAAATAAAGAACGTACCCGTAATGACATCCGGAGCATTTCAATCCTCTGTAACATCCTGAATTAATGGGCCTTTGCATTTGATATGTGTTACGTTTAATGTGCTAATTAGAGTGTTTAAGGGGTTCAGATTGGGCTCAGGATTGGGCCGAGGCCTCAGTTAAAATTTACTGATTGGACACTCTAGTGGAAAGCCAGTTAGGATAGGGATTAAAAGATGTTATCTTTGTTTTAAGACACAAATGGGCTTGTGGCCCAGTGGCAAAGTGGCGCTACATAGAGAGCAGGGAGGTGGCGTCAACTGAGGAGGCCCAAGTTCGAGTCGCATGAAGCCCAATTATTTTTATTTAAATCAGTTAATTTTCGGCATTTAAATGGGTAGAGTGGGACGGCAATAAGGCTTGGAAATAGGAGGATTTATTTGTTGGGATAATATGGATAATATGGCTGATAATGTGGCAGATGAAGATAAGGGAGAAAATTTAGGAATTATCTGCTGGTCACAGTAGTGGCCGAAATTCCAACACTGAGGGGGGAGGAGGAATCGGTTTTAGTATGGCTTAGGAGTGCCGAAATTTCCCTTGTTAATTAATTAGTCTTAGTTTTCAAAAGAGGGCAATTCTGGCTTTTGGTTAGTGTGTGTGCCGAAAGTTTGATTAGAAAATAGGGTACTTCTTAATTTCGGCATTTATTCTCATTCTCTTCTTAGTTGTTCTTTTCTCAAAAAGCTGAAAACTCCTAAAGTTCCATCTTCTTCTTCATTCTCTGCTAAAGACGAAACCTCAAAGCCTTTCTCTACACCTTTTCCCAATTTTTTCTATAAGCCGAAACCCTTAAGTATTCTTTCTCTTTACTCTCTTCTGCCATAGCCGAATGCCCTAGTGTCCATTCTTTTTCTTCCTACCGATTTCTTCATTAAAAGTCGAATCTCCATAGATTTCTTTGAATCATCTTCTCTTTTTGATTTTCGCAAAAAGCCAAAATCTCCTAGGAGTAGCCGAATCTCCTGTGATAGGGTAAGTGCCGATCTTCTTCTCTTCACTTTCTCTTTCGATTTTTGGAAGCTAAAGCCGAAAGGCTATTGGGATTGGTAAGGTTGACATTTGATTAATGGTTTGATGTTTTCTTGTTGGGCAACATCGGGAATCGAAGTAGATCGTTTAGATCTAAAAGCCAGAAACTACTAGTCTCTGAGTCTTAATCTCCTTTCGGGATTTCAAGGTAAGGGGTTCTCTTTAGATTTTTGTTAGGTTCGTTCATCGTGTTTATAATCTTAACTTTATGATATGGATTAACAACCAAATGTTGTGATGGTAGCAACTGATAAGGTTTTTTGATGGAATCACATGTCGGTCAGGCAAAAGGGGGGATTGGATCTGTAAAACCAATCCCTAAGTTTAAGAAACGAGCGGTGTCAGCAGTACGGGATTGGCCACCGGATTGTGGACCGGCTTCAGAACAAAACCTTAGACAGATAGCAGTCGTATCGGCTACTGATAGTGTCGACATAGAAAGTCTCGTCTTGTCTGTAATCAGGTGTGTAGATCTCTATCACACTAATTAACTTGTATATATATGTTATGGTCTAAAAGAGGAAAAAAGGTTGCATGAACAGTCGTATGACCCGAAAAGGGTAGGCAAGGGATGCCAGGTACGTAATCATAGAAACTTCTCTATGTGTATCGATGTATGTGATAGACTGTGATCTCTTAGATAGTTTATTGTTTGATTCTGCATGGATGTATGCATAGGATGGGGTTAATATGTTGAAGGGGAAGAGCATGTTAATATGTCACTTGGTGATCGATGGTTAAACCATGAATTGTAAAAAAATAGGTCACAATAGTGATTGGTGGCTAAGCCACGTTAAATTGATTCCTAGTTATTAGGAATAGGTAGCATGACTGTCGATGTGGTGTGTAGCAGTTGGTGGGTTGATTGTAGAAATCCCCGAGGTGTGATGACTGGTACGAGCTGGTGTGTAGAGGATGGACTTTTAGGTTGGGTTGGGCCATGTAGCATGTAAATATTCTGTTGCCATTATGTATGGGCCAAGGCCCATAATGTGTTTGTGGGCCTTAAGCCTTTAATGTGATTTTGGGATTTGCACACTGAGTCTTGGTGACTCACCCTTTTATTTCCCTGACTTTTCAGATGAGCAGTAGATCGTGGACATGGGAGCCGAGGCGGACTCGAGGGGCCATCAAGTCAATTACTTTCATAAACTATTTCCGGTTTTTCTTTAAGTTTTAATTTTGAAACTATTTATGTAATAAGGCCTCCATAACTTAGGTGACGTTTGGCCCGGGTTTGGGGTGTTACATTCTCTCAGTGATGAGCAGCATAAACTAGAGCCGGCTGCCTTGCCTCAGTATGACCAGCACCTCTGCCCGGTGCTCTCTGACCACGACCCAAAACATTACTACTTTTGGCCTGACCACGGCCTCTTACTGGTTGCTAACAACCCTTGGTGGCTGTGTAGTATTATTACCTGGAGCTTGCATCTAATCGGCCCTTCCGTGGATAATCCCTAATACAGTGTTCCAAAGAACCGCACCTTAAGCATACCCCAGTTCTTTTCCAACACTCGCCCAGATGGCGTCTACCACAATCAATACACGGTGGCTGTCTGGTAGCAGCAATAGGGGCCCCAACTCTAATCAGCCCATCAACTCTGTCCTTTTTCTTAGGCCTCTGAATGAAACGTAGGGGCTCTGTATCCCTCTTGCTCCTACATCTCTCTCGATTCTGGCACACAGTGCGCTTTACTTCCAAGCGATCTTCACCTTATTAACCAGTGCAGCAACTGCTCCCTCTGTGGAGCTATCAGTACCTTCAAATTATCCCTAAGGCCATCCTTGAAGCAAACGCATCTCTCATACTCAGTCACCACCATACCATGCGCATAGCGGCTTAGTCGCAGAAATTCGGCCTCATACTCAGCCACTAATTTATCTCCCGAAGTCAAATTAAGGAACTCTCTCCTACGGGCATACGCATAACTGGCACCCACATACTTCCCCTGGAAAGCGATCTTAAAGAACTCCCAGGTCAATCAATCGGGCTGAGTGCCTTCCTTAACCGTAAGCCACGACTTGTAAGCCTCATCTCTCAGCAGTGACACTGCACCCTTTAGTTTCTACTCGAGGGTGCAGTCCAAATTGTCCATAATCCTTTTTGTGGTCTCGATCCAGTACTCAGCCATGTTAGGGGCAACTCCAGTAATACCCCTAAAAATCTCAGCTCCATTAGACCAGAGTTGTTCCGTAATCGACCCTCAGCCTCCAACTCCAGTATTGGGCCCAGCGACCCTCTCTAAGATTCTCAACATGGCCTGGCACAGTGTGTCATCCCCAGCCGCTCGATCATGAGATCCAATCTCGGTCACAGGTGAAGCCGGTGTCTCACTTGTATCTAAATTAAGCAAGTTGCCAAAAGATGAAGACCCAGCTCGAGCACCTCTACGGCTTCTGCCACGGCCTCTTGTACCCCGTCTGTGAGTACCTCTGGTGCTCATTGTCTAATTTGCGTTTATCTGTATTAACAATTTTATGCATCAATTTACAGCTCCAGTGTCTATTAACGGTTATTTTATGACAACAGTATTAGAAGTGTAACGTTTGTTTTCGTACAACGCAGTGTCTATCAGAGTTTATCGGTTTTACTGTAGTATCAGTATACACTAACCTGAGTATTTTCAGTACAGTATATGTAAACTAGTCTTAGTATATAGTAACACCCTAAACCCGGCCCATGCGTTTCGACCGAATCTGGCATGTCACGGCTGTACTTTGAAAACCTTTGCTTTGATGGTTTTTGAAATATGTGAGTTAATTAGACAATATTTAAGTAAATAAGCGGCATTTTAAAAATGAAACCTTGTATTAAGTATTATTAAGTATAAATAAACCTTATCATAAAATTCATAAAGTGCTTAACATTGAAAACGACTTAGTTGCATGAAAATCGGGGGCCTTATTACATAAATATTCTCGAAATAACATTGAAATAAATTATACCTAAGGAAATCTCAAAAGAAAATAACTTGTAGAAATAGAACTTGATGGCCCCTCGAGTCCGTCTCGGCTCCCATGTCCACGATCTACTGTTCATCTGGAAGAGTAGAGAAAAGGAAAGCGTGAGTCACAAAGACTCAGTGTATAAATCTCAAAACACACATCGACCTGAGCCCACAAACACATTATGGGCCCTGGCCCATACAGGAAGGCATCAATCATAATCACATAATAAATAATAAAGAATGAATAACCCAACCCATCCTAGGTTTCCATCCTCTACACACCAACCCGTACCAACCATCACACCTTGGGGGATTTCTACAATCAACCCTCCATCCGCTACACACCAAAACGACAGCCGTACTGCCTATTCCTATTAAGTAGGAATCATTAAACGTGGCATAGCCACCAGTCACAATGTGACCTAGCATTTATATTTGTGGTTTTTCTACCACCGATCACTGCGTGACCTATCATGCACTTCCCCTTCATCATATCAATATCCCATCCCATGCATACACACATAAAGGAAACATCATGCAGTCATATATATATTTTTCGATACACATAGGGAGCTCTATGTTTACGTACCTGGCATCCTTGCTTAACCGTTTTAGGGTTCCATTCGTCTGTCTATACAGCCTTATTTCGGCTTTTTAGCCCATAACATACATGAATAGATATACATACAGGTTTATTAGTAGTGTGTTAGAGGTCTACACACCTGATTAATGTTGATACCATTGCTAGATCGATCTACAACTTTGCTCAAAAAGCCGGAAGGATGTGAAACTAGGGCCTCTCCTATATTCGACCATGGTTAGTGTTCTACCCAATTTTATGTATTTGAATAAACAACTCTTCTTACCTTAAAATCCCGAAATTGAAGACTAATGATTTTTGGCTTTTAGATCTAGTCGACCAAGCTTCCTTCAAATCCCGAAAACCATTAAACTATTAGCTTCCAGCTTTTGCTTTTCAAAAACCGGGAATAGATTATGAGAACTAAACAAAAATCGACTCTTACCTTAGCTTAGGAGATTCGGCTAGCACTAGAGAGAGGATTCGGCAATGCCAATGGAAGATTTAAATGCCGGAAGTATAGAATAATTTCTCAAATAGGATGAATAAAAGAAAAAGTGATGGATGCTTCGGCTTTTTAGAGAAATCGGCAAAAGGGAGAAGAAAGTGGGGAAAAGTTTCGGCTTTTGAAGAAATTGAAGAAATAAATTTGGAGAGGGAGAGGCTAGGGAATTTCGGCACCAAGGGAGAAGATTTTAGGGTTTTTCAATGTCAGAAACAAGGAGCTAGCCCCCCTATTTATAGATTTTTGACACCTACTACTAAATATCGAAAACACCCTTAAAATTTAAGCTAGAAGAGAGGAGAATTTCGGCACCCTCTGTGCCATGCAGTAGCCGAATTTTACACTCCTCTAGGTGGTGGATTTTCGACCAACACTTCCTTTGAAGATAAGCTCCTAACTTTTCTCCTTTTTATCTATGATATTATATCTTAAAAAACCATATATATCTTCCTATTTTTAAGCCTTGTAGTCGTCCACCTCATTAATTCTAAATGCCGAAATTTAACTCATTTAAATTAAAAGATTTGGGCTTCATTAAACTTAAATTTAAATCCCTTAAATCCCTTGTTGTGGCATCACCCTTGCTCCTATTTAATTGTCGAAAATGGCCCAAAAACATGGGCTCCTTGCGACCCAAAACTTGTTCCTTTTTAATTGTTAATGATGCCACCTTAAAATAATTTAATCTGGGCCTTTGCCTAATTCTAAGCCCAAATTTAGACCCCTATCACTTAAATTAACAAATTAATTCTATCCCTACACTAAATGCATAGGTCCATAATTTTAGGATGTTACACTATCTATACCATTTTCAGTTTTTTAAACAGATATCAGTTCAGAGGACTTACAGGATCGCGCCGGAGACTCGATGTACCACACGTTCAGTAAAAACATTTCGAATCGTTAGAAAAAGGTTCTCGGAAATCATGTTCTAAGAACCAAAATCCATAGCCTAGTTTTGCAACCTAGCTCTGATACCACTAAATGTAATACCCCAAACCCGGCCTAGACGTTATGGCCGAATCTGACGGCGTCACATGGTAGTGTTTTTCGAAAAGTGAATTGTCATTAAAAACATCTTTTCTTTATCACTTCTTTACACTCTCTTATGCTTAATTCCAAGACTTGTCGATCAATTTCAAACGTGATTCATATTCAAAAGTTGTTCTCTTTCAAAACATTATTAATTTTCAAAACGTCACTTGTTACTAAGCTTTTTAAAACAGTTTGCATATTTGTGCGTATCTTGTTAAAACGTTTGATTCATTTTGAAAACTCGATTATCCCTACTACTAGAAGTTGTAAATCAAAATAATAGAAACCCCAAATTAAAAGTGAAAATCCAAAGAGGTCATTATTATAGTAGAATACCCCAAATAAAACTTTAAAAAACCTAAATAATTACGAAATACTATAAAAAAGGGTCGTGTGACCACAGTTGAGTCCTCCGCCACTCCGATCCACCTAAGTCTGAGGATTACCTGTATAGATAAAACAGAAGGGTGAGTTTAGAAAAACTCAGTGTGTAATCCCCATATAGTCAAGCATACAGAATGCAACCATAGTCTGGGCCTAAGCCCATTTCAGTAACAGTTAGGGCTTTAGCCCATTGCAATACAGAAGCTGTCATGCATTTGGGCCTTAGCCCATAACAGTATCAATAATCAGTATAATAATAGATATACAATATTAAATCCTACCCAGCCAGCCTCTACACTCCAACTCCATCCAAATTTACACTCCATATGGGGATATAATCAACCCACCTATCCCTACACTCCAATAAGTACCGAATGTGGCACTAGGCAGTGGTTTGCAACTGTGCTGCCAGTAAATTAGGCTCGAGGCCTTTTAGTACACTTCCTCTGAACAATATAACCCCCACCCCAATGCAATGCAATATATATATATATATATATATATATGACATGCTAAAACATAATATCATGCATAAAATCAGGGCATACAGTATCAAATCAGTGGGACATTATCATGCTTAATAACATGCATAATCATATTAGTCATACAATCATTTTAGTCAAATAGTGGTCTAAGTAAGCTTACCGACCCTATAGTAAGTCCACAGTCGACTCGGGCGACCTGTGCAGCCTTACCAGTTAAACAGTGAAAATGGGCCCACAAGCCCATGTTGTCTGCTAGTGTGGTTCCTCATGTGGGCCCATACGCCCGTGTGGCCCACATAGCCCAATTCGGTCTGGCCCGTGTACTGCACACGGCTAGCCTCGTCGATCACACATTCGTGTTCGGTCACACGGCCTACTATACGGATGGTCCGCACGTTTGTGTGGCGTCGACAATCACATTTTTAGGCTTTTCACCAGTTTCTATTTTCAGAGTTGTGTTTACACACTTGATTTCGTAAGTAATTAAACCGCACTCTGAGTACTCCAAAAATCGAGATCAACCGAAATTTTTGAATAATTTTGATATCACCTATTTATAGGGTTTTGGAATGAGACCCTATTTTAGATATTGCGTCAAATTAGGTGATATTGTTTTGATTTTTTCTGTTTGTACTTTCTTGTTATTTAAATTGTAAAATCTGTTAATTTTTTTATAGAAGAAATACATTTTAGAAATTGGACCCGGTAATCTAAGGTTTTTTTCTCAATTAGTTTAATATAATGAAATGTGTTTGTGCGTGCATGTGTGTGTATGTGTGTGTTTTGGCAAAAAGAAAGATAGTTGAGCTCGAATCTCAATATGATACAATCTCAATTAGACTACATCTTTCCTATGTTACACGCTGCATATCACTCAATAAGAAACAAAATGTATTATCTAGTGGTCAGGAATGTAAGCAGAGTCTCATTATTCCATAAATAATATACAAATATGTTGTAGTGTACTTTCAAGTAAATAGTTTAGTATGAATTCTTTTTTTGTTTACATATAAAAACATATTTATATTTTTTTATCATTACCTCTATCTTCGTATATAATTAATTATTAATGCCAGATGTGAAGCAAGTAATTTTATCCATTGTTGAATATTATTAAAAAAAGGATAGCATATTAAAGTATTTATAACATATTCATTGGGGAATATAGTTTTACTTCATCTAATTAATACAAAGTAGTATTGTTCAAAATAATAAGTAATTAACTTAATTAAAAATAAGTAAATTATTTAAATAATTCAAATATATTACTAATAAAATATTTATAATATTTATTGAAGTATTTATGAAAAATATAAAAATTGACATTGTAAATTAAAACTTACATTTTTCAATTTTTTTCTTAAAAGTAAATTAATTGACCATAATAATATGTAGATAATATATAATTAATATAAATGTAATTATGTTAGATTATTTCAGATTATAAAAATATATTAATTATTCATAATTTTTCGTAAATGAAATATAATGTTACTATTTAAAAAAGTAGCATATATTTTTTATTTTACTCTTTTTGGGTAAGGGAAATACAACCATTTAAATAGAGAATAACTCAATATAAAATTTTACCATTTCATTTATTATTATTTAAATTCATTCTAAAACTTTTATTACTAAAAATTAGTATCCTTATATAAATATGATAATTTTTATTATCAAGTAAATTTAAAATTAATTATTTTAGAAAATTTAAAATTCATATTGATAAATGTAATAAATTTTATAAATAAAAAATATTTAAAATTATAAATCCAGCAACGTAATGAACAACAAAGGCTTTAGAGTCATTTCAATGTTTCTTTGGACTTGTGTTTTTATATAAATTATAGATATATGCATTTTTCACTTTGTTAAATTTGTAATTATTTAAGTGCAGACACCAACTCAGTTAAGAAAATTATTAAAATAATCTTACAGATTTTAAATAAATTATATTATTACTTGAACACTATTTTCTTTTTCTTATTCAAGAAAAAACCTATAAAGAAATTGAAAATGTTGAGATTTGAACCCATTCCTCCAGCATTTACAAATCTCTTCTTTACCACTTTAGTTTTATTTTGATATTTGTATACAATAAAACAAGAGTTTAACAAAATCACTGAAAAAATTTTTAAAAAAATAAAACTCAAAAAAAATACTTTCTACTAAGCACACTAGGGGATTCAAACACAGGACCTTATGGTAAATGACAAACACCTAACCATTGAACCACTAGGCTCATCATTATCTTTGAAACACAAAAACTAACTTAACAGTCCATCCAAACCATTGACCCCACCAACAAATCTTATTACTTCTAACCCCAAATTAAAATGTTACAAAATCAATTAATATATTGTAACACCTCAAACTCGGCCTGGACGTTATGGCTGAATCTGGCGGCGTCACTATGTTAAAACCAGTTTTAGGTATCTTAGGCTATCGCCAAAACGTGTCATTTATTTATTTATTTATTATCCAGTTTCAAAACCTTATACATTCGCGAAAGCTTTTAAAAATAATTTGTGAATTCGTATGTATTTTAATAAAACCTTTGTTTACTTTGAAAACTTTTCCTATTTCTAACCGCATTACCATTATGTCATAAATTCCAAATTTAAAACAGAATACGTAAAGGCCTTATTACATAAAAATTACCCAGATTTAATCAAACCATAATGAAAAATAAAACCATAATTAAAATGTCCAGAACCGTGGTCATCGTTGAGTCCTCTGCCGCACCGATCTGTCTATTGCTGGGGATTACCCGAATAGATTAAACAGAGAAGGGGTGGGTTTTCGCAAACTAAATATGTAATCTCCACAAAAAACATACATACACAGAAATATCAGATAACAGACATCAATTCACATTTCGGATCTGAGCCCATTACAGAAACGGTGTGGACCTTAGCCCACTCAGATACAGATTTAGACATATTTCAGGGTCTTAGCCCATTCCAGATAGAATATGCAGAAAACAGAGTCCTACACACCAGCCTCTACACGCCAACTCCGTCCAACCCAACACACCATATGCGGATAAAATCAACCCACCAACCCTACACACCATGTTGTACCGAATAATCAGAATATTTGCAGGTGAGCTACCAGATAACAGGCTTGAAAGCCTTTTAGATACTTCCTCCGAATATCATCAATCCCATTCCGATGCAGTGCAACATACATAAATGTCATGCCAATATCCAGATAATAATTCATACATTTAGATCAGTATACATGCTTAGTACAAAAATCAAACAGTCAGATCATTAATTTAGGGGTCTAAGCATTGCTTACCGACCCTACGGTAGGTCCACAATCGACTTGGGCAACCCGTGTAACCTTACAAAGTTTTCCAGAAAAATGGGCTCACACGCCCATGTGGCCTGGCCGTGTGGATCACACGGCCTGGCCCAGAATCCTATATGCCCGTGTAGTTCACCCGTGTGGGCCTACACGGCCCAATTGGTCTAGCCCGTGTGTCGCACACGGCCTTGCCCACCCGTCATACGGTCATGCCGCTCGCACACGGCCTGGCTCGTCGATCACATGGCTATGTGTTGACTAATAGTCTTGCACACGGCCTACCACACAGGCGACCACATGCCCGTGTGGTGTCGATAGAAGGGTTTTCAGCGTCGAAACCTCATTTTCTGCGTTTTTGGGTACACATCTGGTTCAATTTTGACGCGTAACCACTGCCGAGCACTACAAAACCTATATTTGACAATTTAAAGCCCAATTTAAGTCACTTAATCCAAGTTGTTATGAACAAGCTATTTCCCGAAATTTACCTACAACCTTACCTGTAACAAACGACAATGGTTTCCCACAGCTAAAACCCCGAAAAGTAGTCCACAGTTCCTTGATTGTCCTCTAATCTGAAAAGTAAACCTTTAATACTCCATTACTATACCTAAAATGAATCATAATGTACCTTTTGACTTATCGAATACACATTAACCACAGGGATATGCGCTGACGAAGGGAAAATGGAAAATAAAACGAAATCGATGCGGGAGGGAAAATGAAAAAAAGGTAGCAAGCTAGGGGAAAAGGAAGTAGCAGAGAGTTTGGGGAAGAGGAGAATGCCGAAGTTTGTTTTTGCTGGTGAAAGAAAACTAAATAGAATTTTTGATATTCCCCCTATCATCTCTCCAAATCTCTCATTACTAACAAAATTTTAGTCCAACTCAACCTCTTCACACGGCAAGTAGCAAAAATAATTCCCTTGTTCGCCCAGGGATTTGAACTCATGACCTCAAACATAACAACACACCACTTCACCACCAGACCAGCCAACCCATTCTGTTACTTACTTACACACTTTTACTTAAAAGCCTAATAACCAAAGTTTGGGCTTTATTCATAAAAATACTAAAATTTACCCAAGTAAGACTTAAACTTGGGACCTCTCAGACACGCCCAAACACACCCAAATCACTCAACCACTAAAGCAGATAGGTATTTGTATCTTGAAATTACAAAAACCGAAATTAATGAAAAACCGGGGCATTACAACTCTACCTCCCTAAAAGAAAATTTCGTCCTCAAAATTTTGCCTGATCAGAAAAGGTGAGGATACTGCTAACCCATTGCATCCTCCGGCTCCCAAGTGGCCTCCTCAGTGCTATGATTCCGCCACAACACCTTCATTAAGGGGATAGACTTCCTTCGAAGCACTTTAATGTCGCGATCCAGGATCTGAACCGACTCCTCCTAAAATGTCAGATCTGGTCTAACCTCAATGTCCTCAATAGGAACAACATGCGTGGGATCAGAGCGATAGCATCTCAATATTGAGACGTGGAACATATCATGTATGCGATTCAACTCTAGAAGAAGCTCCAACTGATATGCGTCTGGCCCTACAAGTTTCAGAATACGGTACGACCCAATAAACAGAGGGCTCAGCTTACCCCTGCGACCAAACCTCAAAACCTTCTTCCCTGGCGAGACCTTGAGAAAAACTAAGTCCCTTACAGAATACTCGATATCCTTTCTTTTCAGATCCGCGTAGGACTTCTGCCTATCAGATGCCGCTTTCAGATGATCCTGTACCAACCGAACCTTATCCTCTGTTTCAGAAATCAATTCCGGACCCAGAACATGTCGCTCCCCCAACTCGGTCTAACATAAGGGAGTGCGACACTTACGTCCATATAGGGCCTCATACAGTGCCATCTGGACGCTAGTTTGATAGCTGTTGTTATAGGCAAACTCTACCAATGACAAATACTCCTCCCAACTGCCTCAGAAATCTATAACACAACTCCTCAACATATCCTCCAGTACTTGAATCACCCTCTCTAACTGACCATCTGTCTGAGGATGGAAAGCAATACTGAAGTCCAACCTGGAACCCAGAGCTTCGTGCAATTTCTTCTAGAATCGAGACGTGAAGTGAGGATCCCTATCGGAGATTATCGAGATAGGAACCCCATGCAGTCTCACTATTTTAGATACATATAGCTTAGCCAACTTCTGGAGAGAAAAGTCTGTCCTGACCAGAATAAAGTGAGCAGATTTGGTCAATCGATCCACGACGACCCAGACAGAATCCTTCTTAGTGGATGTTAAGGGCAACCCACTAATGAAGTCCATCGTTACTCGTTCCCATTTCCACATCAGAATCTTTACCGACTGCAGCAACCCCGAAGGCAACTGATGCTCAACCTTAATTTACTGACAAGTTAGACAATGAGCAACGAAGTCAGTAACCTCTCGCTTCAACCCTAGCCACCAGTATAACTCCCGCAAATCTCGATACATTGTATTCCCGCTGGGATGCATAGTGTAAGGGCTACTATGCGCCTCCCTCAGAATCAACTGTCTCAAGTCCTCATCATTCGTCACACAGATCTGACTGCGAAAACAAAGTACCCCTTCACTGTTGATTCCAAAATCCGTAGTATCCCCATTCTCAACCTGACGGAACCTCAACTTGAGATACTTATCCCCTATCTGTTTACCTCTGATCTGATCAATCCACGTAGGTTTAACTTGAAGCTCTACTAACAGACTCCCATCATCGAATAAGCTAAGTCGAGCGAACATCACTCTTAGATCGGTCATTGCCCTACGGCTCAAAGCATCTGCCACCACATTTGCCTTACCAGGATGGTACTCAATAGTGCAGTCGTAGTCCTTAAGCAGTTCAACCCATCTATGCTGCCTAAGGTTTAACTCCTTATGGGTGAGGAGATACTTGAGGCTTTTGTGATCAGTGTAGATAGTACACTTCTCACTATACAAATAGTGCCTCGAGATTTTCAGAGCGAAGACAACTGCAGCCAGTTCCAAATCATGTATTAGATAGTTTGCCTCATGCGTCTTGAGCTGATGAGACCCGTAAGCTACACTTTACCATCCTGCATCAGAACGCAACCCAGACCTACATGCGACGCATCACTGTATACCACGAAATCCTTCCTAGATTCAGGCTGTATCAGAATTGGAGCCTGCGTCAGAAAAGATTTAAGCTTCTTGAAGCTCTCTTGCTGCTTATCGTCCTAGAAAAAAGGAACTCCCTTACGCAGAAGCTTCGTCAATGGTGTCGCGATCAAAGAGAACCCTTTTACGAAGCATCGATAATAAATCGCCAGCCCCAGAAAGCTACGGATTTCAGACACATTCTTCGGCTGTTTCCACTCCAACACAGCCTCAATCTTACACGGATCAACACGAATCCCATCCGCAGAAACTACTGAGCTTCTCAAACAACTGCTTCTCGTGAAGCGTCTGTAATACCACTCGGAGATGCTCATCGTGCTCGTCCTCAGTCTTCGAATACACCAGGATGTCGTCAATGCAGACTACCACAAACCAATCCAAATAGGGCTGGAACACTCGATTCATTAGATCTATAAAAGCTGCTGGTGCATTCGTCAGCCTAAACGGCATTACTAGGAACTCGTAATGGTCATACCGAGTCCTAAATGTCATCTTATGCACATCGGTCTCTTTAACCTTCAATTGATAGTATCCAGATCGCAAATCGATCTTGGGGAAAACAGAAGCCCCTCTGAACTGG
This sequence comes from Gossypium australe, assembly GCA_005393395.2. Taxonomy (NCBI): domain Eukaryota; kingdom Viridiplantae; phylum Streptophyta; class Magnoliopsida; order Malvales; family Malvaceae; genus Gossypium; species Gossypium australe. Next base: position 85,571,725 of record CM016620.1, on the reverse strand, counting down.
TCAAATAAATTATCTATCCTCAGTAGTGGGTACTTGTTCTTAATGGTTAACTTATTCAATTGGTGGTAGCCGATACACATACGCATGGATCTATCCTTCTTTTTCACAAACAGCACAGGTGCTCCCTATGGAGACACACTAGGGCGGATGAACCCACGATCCAGTAAATTTTGAATCTGAGCTTTAAGCTCCACGAGCTCCTTTGGTGCCATTCTATAAGGGGCGATGGACACCGGAGCGGTACCAGGAAAGAGCTCAATCCCAAACTCTACTTCTCAGTTTGGAGGCAGACCCGGTAATTCCTCGGAAAAAACATCCGAAAAGTCCCTTACAGTTTTGATGTCTTTAACCGAAGGGTCCTCGAATTTAAAACACTGTTGTAGGCCAAGAATACCTCACATCCTTTTCGTACCAACTTTTTTGCCACCAACACAGAAATCACATTCGCCAGATAATCCCGACATTCCCCAATCACCACTACCCTGTTATCCTCCTTGGTTCTCAAAACCACCCTTTTCGTCACACGGTTCAGACTTACTCGGTGTTTGACCAGCCAGTCCATTCCCAGAATCAAATTGAACTCCCTAAATGGGAGCTCCATCAGATCAGCCAAAAATACTGTCCCTTGAACCTCTAGCGGAACGTTTCTAAACAATTTACTAACCCTGATAGATTGCCCCGATAGACTCACAACGATTATCTCGCTCGAAATACTCTCAACCAGAATCCCCAAAGTTTTAGACATAGAGTTAGCTACGTAAGAGTGTGTAGAGCCTATGTCTATCAATGTAATGTATGGTACATAAAAAACTTAAGAACATACCCGTAATGATGTCCGGAGCATCACCATTCTCTTGACGAAGTGCAGCATAAACCAGTGCAGGCTGCCTCGCCTCAGTCGGTCCCGTACCTCTGCCCAGTGCTCTCTGTCCTCGACCCATGCCGTTACCACCCCTGGCATGACCTCGGCCCTAGGTGGCTGCTGAGCTACTCTCGGTGGCTGTACAGTACCAGTACCCCCAGCTTGCATCTGATCAGTCTTTAGTAGGCAATCTCAGACACGATGCTCAGTTGACCCACATCTCAAACATGCCCCAATCGTCCTCCAACACACGCCCGGATGGCGTCTACCACAATGCCCACAAAGCGCCACCCCAGAATGTGCAACAGGAGGCCCAACTCTCACTAGCCCATCAGATTTGGCCTTTTTCTTAGGCCTCATCACAGAATTTGAGGGCTCCGATTCCCTCTTTTTCTTTCCTTTCTCACGGTTTTGGCGCTCAGCGCCCTTAACCTCCTCAGCGATTTTCGATTTCTCTACTAGAGTAGAAAAATCACGCTCCCTCTGTGGAGCTATCAGAACCCATAGGCTGTCCCTAAGTCTATCCTCGAAACAAACGCATCGTTCATATTTAGTTGCCATCATGCTCCGGGCATAACGGCTCAGTCTCAGAAACTCGGCCTCATACTAGGCCACAGATCAGTCTCCTTGGGTGAGATTAAGGAACTCACGCCTCCTAGCATCAATGTAGCTGGCTCCCACATATTTACTCTGAAAAGTAGTCTTAAAATAATCCCAAGTCAGATGGTCGGGCTGAGTGCCCTCCTTAACAATCAACCACTATTGGTAAGCCTCGTCGCGAAGCAGGGAAACAACCCCCTTAAGCTTCTACTCAGTAGTAAAATCCAGATCATCCATAATTCTTTTCGTTGCCTCCAACCAATATTCGGCCACGCTAGGGGCGACTCCAGTAACACCCCTGAATAATTCAGCCTTATTGAACCAGAGTCGTTCCGTAACCGGCTCACGACCCCCAGATCCAGCGTTGGGTCCAGCGACCCTTTCTAAAATCAATAACATGGCTCGAGATAGTGTGCCATTCCCAGCCTCACGATCATGAGACCCAGTCTCTGTAGCAGGTGAGATTGGTGTCTCGCTCGTATCCAGATTGGGCAGATTCTCAGATGTGGAGGACCCAGTTTGAGCCCCCTACGGCCTCTACCACGACCTCTAGTATCCCGTCTATGGATACCTCGTGCGCTCATCGTAATTTTAGAATTTATCTGTATTAATAGTTTTATACTTTAGTTACAGTTCCAATATTTGTTAACAGATGTTTTATGTAGAATAGTATCAGGAGTTCAGAGTTCGTTATCACGAATCACAGTTTTTACTACGATTTTCAGTTTACAGTACCCAGAGTGTTTTCAATACAGTATACTACCTAAGGCTGTTTCAAGCATGCAAGCAGTATTTCAGACAAATTTAAGCAAAGATCAGAACACTTACAAGATCGGCACCGGAGGCTCAGTGTACCACATACTTATTCCAAAGATATTTTGAATCATTTAAAAAAATCGTTTTAAAAAAACCATTTAAAAACCCAAACTACAGCCGAGTTTTGCAACCGGGCACTGATACCACTAAATGTAACACCCCAAACCTGGCCTGGACGTTATGGCCGAATCTGGTGGCGTCACATGATAGTACTTTAGAAAACGTAACTACGTTAGAACCAGTTTTAGGTATCTTAGGCTATCGTCAAAACGTGTCGTTTATTTATTTATTATCCAGTTTCAAAACCTTATACATCTGCGGAAGCTTTTAAAAATAATTTGTGAATTCGTATGTATTTTAATAAAACCTTTGTTTTCTTTGAAAACTTGAATTTTCCTATTTCTAGCTGTAGTACCACTACATCATAACTTCCAAATTTAAAACAAAATACGTAAAGGCCTTATTACATTAAAATTACCCAGATTTAATCAAACCATAATGAAAAATAAAACCATAATTAAAATGTCCAGAACCGTGGTTACCGCTGAGTCCTCCGCCGCACTGATCCGTCTACCACTGGGGATTACTTGAATAGATTAAACAGAGAAGGGGCGAGTTTTCGTAAACTCAATGTGTAATCCCCACAGAAAAGATATACACACAATAATATTAGATAACAGACATCAATCCACAATTCAAGTCTGAGCGCATTACAGAAACGGTGTAGACCTTAGCCCACTCAGATACAGATTCAGACATATTTCAGGGCCTTAGCCTATTTCAGACAGAATATGCAGAAAAAAGAGTCCTACCCACCAGCCTCTACACGTCAACTCCTTCCAACCCAACACACTGTGTGGGGATAAAATCAACCCACCAACCCTACACACCATGTTGTACCGAATGCGGCACATAATCAGAATATTTGCAACTGACTTGCCAGATAACAGGCTTGAAAGCTTTTCAGATACTTCCTCCGAATATCATCAATCCCACCCCGATGCAATGCAACATACATAAATGTCATGCCAATATGCAGATAATAATTCATACATTCAGATTAGCATACATGCTTAGTACAGAAATCAAACAGTCAAATTATTAATTTAGGGGTCTAAGCATTGGTTACCGACCTTACGGTAGGTCCACAGTCGACTTGGGTGACCCGTGTAACCTTACAGAGTTTTCCAGAAAAATGGGCTCACATGCCCATGTGGCTCGACTGTGTGGCCCACACGGCCCAAATTGGCCTTGGCCGTGTGGATCACAAGGCCTGGCCTAGAATCCCATAAGCCCGTGTGGCCCACATGGCCTAATTGGTCGAGCCTGTGTGGCCCACATGGCCCAATTGGTTGAGCCCGTGTGTTGCACACGGTCTTGCCCAGTCGTCACACAACCGTGCCGCTCGCGCATGGCTTGGCTCGTCGATCACACGGCTATGTGGTGACTAACAGTCTTGAACACGGCCTGCCACATGGGCGGCACATGCCCTTGTGACGTCGACAAAAGGGTTTTTGACTTTCATCGAAACCTCGTTTTCTGCATTTTTCAGTACACACCTAGTTCAATTTCGACACGTAACCACTCTCGAGCACTCCAAAACCTATATTCAACAATTGAAAGCCCAATTTCAGTCACTTAATCCATGTTGTTATGAATAGGAGATTTCTCAAAACTTACCGACAACCTTACCTTTAACGAATGACAATGGTTTCCCACTGTTAAAACCTCGAAAAAGAGTCCGCAATTCCTTGATTGTCCTCTAATCAGAAAACTAAACCTTTAATACTATATTACTATACCTAAAACGAATCATAATGTACCTCTTAACTTACCGAATACACACTAACCATAGGGATATGCGCTGACGAAGGGAAAAAGGAAAATAAAATGAAATCGAGATGGGAGGGAAAAGTGAAAAAAACGGTAGCACGCTAGGGGAAAAAGAAACGGCAGAGAGTTTGGGGAAGAGGAGAATGCCGAAGTTTGTTTTTGCTGTGGAAAGGAAACTGAACAGAATTTTTGATATTCCCCCTATCATCACCCCAAATCTCTTCTTACTAACAGAATTTTAGTCCAACTCAACCTCTTCACATGGCAAGTAGCAAAAATAAATCCCTTGTTCGCCTAGGGATTCAAACTCATGACCTCAAACATAGCAACACACCGCTTAACCACCAGACCAACCGGCCCATTCTTTTACTTACTTACACACTTTTACTTAAAAGCCTACTATCCAAAGTTTAGGCTTTATTCATAAAAATACCAAAATTTACCCAAGTTGAGACTTGAACTTGGGACCTTTTAGACACGCCCAAACACACCCAAATCACTCAACCACTAAAGTAGATAGGTATTTATGTCTTGAAATTACAAAAATCGAAATTAATAGAAAACTGGGGCGTTACGTATATTGAGATCTTGATTCAAACATTTAAATATCAAATTGAAATAACAACTCACTTAGTTTAATCATAAAAAGTTAGAATCTCACCTAAATTTTGCAAACTTTATGAGCTATGGAGCTAATTTGAGCTAAAACGTGTGAAGATCTCTTGAGGATTTTAAGGATGATAACATGAGTATTCCTCAAAATTGGAAAGAAATTTTGTGTTTAGAGAGCTTAGGAATAAAAAAGGATGAACTAATTTTGGAAGAAAACTTTAATTTGGTGTTGGGAAAATTTTTGAATGAAGAATAAGGGGGGGGAGAAGAAGACGTAGGGGTTGTTAAATAGGTACCATATTTTTAAAAATTTAGCCACTACACATTTAACCAGCCCCCATTTTCTCCTTTTTCCAAATTGGTCCTTATTGTTCAATTAAAGCCAATTTCAAAATTATTTTCAAATCCAATCTCGTTTTTAAAATCCATTTTAACCAAATTAATTTCTACACACTCAATTTTAATTTCTTAACCTAAAATTATTAATTCTATTTAATTCAAATTTAATTTAATTAATTCCTAATTATTTTAATTATCTATCCCAATTATGGTTTTCGATTCACTAACCCTCGATTAACTCTCTCGACTTTTGGGATGTGACAATTCTACTATGCCTAGGGGATGCTGCCAAGACTATGCAAAGGAAGAGTAGTATCAGGTTATTATGCAAACAATAGAAATGAGGCTAGTCTAGGGTTACACCTAATGTGTTTATTTTTATCAAACTTGTACTTTGTAGTATGTTGTGATAAGTCTGTAGTAAAAAGTTATTTTAAATACTTTCCTTTATTTTTGGATTTTAAGTCCTCCAGTTAAACAAATAAATAAAATGTAATATTTAAAGTGTTCAACTGATTTAAGTATTGTGTTTAATAACAGCCGAGATCTGAGCCTGACGAATCAAGTCTGGTTAGGGTGTTACAAAACCCGTGTCAAACGAGTGTTTCACAAAAACATTAACCACCACTCCATTCAAGTCTAGATAGAAATAAATAATTTAAATAATTAATATCAATCCACAAATAGTTTTATAGACTAATTTGTTCAAATGTGTATTCAAAAATAATTTTTTTAAGTAATCATATACGAATCCAAAATCAAATTGCAATCGTACATGAAGACAAATCCTTTAAATAAAACATTTAAAAATAAAAAAAGTAATTTAATTATATATATATAACATTAAATTATTTTATTTTATCAACCAAAAGAACCTGAATTCTAAATTGACTAGTAAATCTACTTATGAATCTACTCTTTTGAAACACACAAAATATAATTATATATTCAGTCAAGAGTAATATATATATAATAAATAATTGTTTACAAACTTATTTAGTATGAAACTTATTTAGATAAATTTAAAAGATTATTATGAATGATAAAGACGAACAATATTGAAAAACAAATTTCATGATTCTCTTTTTCTTTTTTCTAGAATTAGTCTTCATCTTCATGATTTCATGCAATGTTTGCTTCCATTATAAAATTATTCTAAAGGTGAAGCTTACACTCCTCAATTTATGAGAATAAAAAGAAATTAAAGTTGATATTGAACTAATTGATCCCTTTGAAAAAAATTAGAACAATTTAATACCTGTAAATTTTTAAACTAAGTAACTAAGGAAAATTAAGTATTAACAGCTAAAATTAACATTTTCCATCAATTTACATAGTTTAGATTGATATAATAACAAACTAAACCCTTAACATTTGCATATTCTAAAGACCAATATGTAGAGTACTTGATAGTATACTAGTTTAATATAGGTTTTAGATGTTGATTAAAAAAACTTAATACAAATTGAACTAGCACCACCAATACTCACCGAATACTATATTGTCGATCGGTAGCATTGGTGAGATATGATAATTTGTGTAATTATATATATTTTTATAAATCCCTAACATATAATGCTTGTGTTTATTGTAAAATATAATAATTCAAATTTTTGTAAGTTCGTAATTTATTCTACATTTCTTTCAAAAAATAATTATATTATAAGTGTATTTCATATAATATTATATTTGCATTAGTTTCAAATCATAAATCATGATTAAGGCGAACCAAGTTAGGTAAAAAAAAGAGATAAAAAGTATTAATCATGTTGCCTTAATATGTAGAGGTTTCTATATTTATATAAGAAAGATGCCGTCACATATTATCAAAATATACATTAACTTCGACACCTAGTGAGTTTTGAGCAGCCACGATTCCAAGGATTAACAACTTCTTGGAGAAGGCGACGGTAGGAAACAAGACCGGGGACCTCTGGATGGTGGATTGTCATAGCTGCATCGATTTGGATCACCTCTTCCATCACCATTATGCCAATTAGAGCCAAACAAATTAACCATGTTTTCATGTTTGAGACTCCCATGATTGGTCTTTGGTTTCATTGGAATAATTCTGATATCGCCTATTTATAAGGTTCTGGAATGAGACCCTATTTTAGAAATTACGTCAAATTAGGTGATATTGTTTTGATTTTTTATTTTTTTCTTTTTTTTCTTTCTTGTTGTTTAAATTGTAAACTTTGCTATGTTTTTTAATAAAAGAAATACAATTTAGAAATTTGACCCTGCAATCTAAGGTTTTTTTCTCAATTAGTCGAATATTATGGAATGTGTTTGTGCGTGCACGTGTGTGTGTGTAACACCCCTAACCCATAACCATCGCGGGATTAGGGTTAAGAGGCATTATTAATAATTTCCGAACATTTCATATCATTTCACAACCAAACATGTCAATTCACATCATATAGTCCCTTATATGGGTCAACGAGACCTTCAGCATGCTTTAAAATAGGGCCAGGACTAAACGAACACACACAAAAATTTCTGAAATTCAAACATTTTTCAAAGTTACAGAGGTCACACGCCCGTGTGGGTAGGCACACGGCCTCGGACACGCCCATGTGTCCAAGCCTTGGCAAAACAGGGCATACCTACTGGCTTGTCCACACATCTTGAAACACGCCCATGTGCCTCACCTGTGGTCGCTACTGACTTGATCCACACGTCCAGTCACACGCCTATGTGTCTTGCCCGTGGTCGAATCTGACTTGTTTTAAAACACAACCTCGAAAGACACGGTCGAGCCACACTCCCGTGTGCTCGACCGTGTGGGCAATTATAGGCCATTTTCAAGGCCAAATTGCCATCCACACTTTGGAATTACCTATAAGTATTAAACCAATATCAATTTATGCCTCAATTGCAACCAAAACATACCATTTCAAGCACCAATTAATCAACAACAATACCATCTATTCTTATACTCAATTCCTACTCAAATAAATCCATTCAAAGCACCATTTTCACAACTCAAATCATGTAAGCTAAACATCATTTAGTCAAGCCACAAATTCACACTTAAAACACCATTTCCATCAACTAATTCAAGCATGAAATATACCATTTCTAACCTCACTATTTCATACCACATTCAACATTTAGATAGCTCACACATAATAACAAAAATCATCTAACTTCCAAGCCATATCAAATGGCAAGGTTTATACAACTCAAAAAATACCACATTAACTAGCCTATACATGCCATATTCAAATATACACATCTTTCAAAAGTACCAAAATAGTTAGCCGATAGTTTAATTGAGTCGCTGACGATCCCTGGATTCGAGCTAGCTTTACTGACACTGTAAAACAGAGAAACAAATCACACAGTAAGCTTAAGAGCTTAGTAAGTTCGTAATATAATACATTCAATTCAATAAATCAAATACAACATACAAAGTTAATCCATCACATAGATCAACTCACAAATATACACACTATATCATCCATAGTTTATATACTCCCTCAACCATTCATAAATCCATTTACAATTTCATCAACCACAAAGTTTTAGTACATACCTTAGCCAACACATAGTTATTCACCATTCATGCTACTAAATGCTCGATATTACATGTCGATCAACCTTTGCTAATCATTTGATTTAATCGTACACTTAATGCCAATTTCGTAGCCGAAGTATAAATGTCATCGCACACTTAGTGCCTGTACTTTAAACCAAACTTATCTCGGTATCACACACATACTGCTAAATCGATAAGCTGAAGCTTCTATTATTTCGCACACACAGTGTTAGTCATATCTGTCTCATTTCTAATATTGCACACTTAGTGCCTCATTGATCAATTTCATATATAACATTGCTATTTCATTAACTATACAATCAGTCATTTCTCATCACATAGATATAAATTTAAAAACTTGTATTATATCTGAACTTATCTCAGACAACGAAATACCGAAACTAGCCAATCAATCAAGTACCTTGTCTTTGCTTCGATCTCGATCCGAATCTCTCCTTTCTTGGTCTATACATATTCAAATTTAACTCATTCAATAACTAATTCATTCAATTTAGTCCAAACACACATATTTAGGGCATTTTACAAAATAGCCCTCACATTTTCACATTTCGACACTTTAGTCCTTAATTAAAAAAATCACAAAATACACAAAATTTTACGACACCATGCTTAGGCCGAATTCTCCTTAGTCTCATACAAGCCCATATATTTTATTTATTTCACATTTTAGTCCTTCAAAATATTATTTTCACAATTTAGTCCAAATTACTCAATTTCACCAAAAATTCAAAGACAAAACATATTAATCTTTCACATATCTTTCATATTTCATCATTAACTATCACAAAGCTCAAGCATTCATCAATGGCATATCTCAAAATCACCATCACATTCTAAAATTAGTGCATGGGTTTGATAGAACACAAAGCAACGATCACAAAAACGTAAAAATTATCAAAAACCGAATAAAAATAGACCTTTAATCAAGCTTGGAAGTAGCCGAATATCAAAGCATATGAGCCCTAGCTTTCATTCTTCAATTTCGGCAAGAAAATATGAACACCACTCTAATACATGCTTTTGTTTTGTTTATTACATATTAATGTATTATTTACTAAACTATCCTTAATGAAATAACATTTAAATTCCACTAACTTAGGCATTTTTGTCCATTCATTTATCACATGGAATAATAACAACATAAGGACTCATATTTTAATAAGCCATGCCAAATTAACACTTTAACAATTAGCACACAGCTTTTGCATTTTATGCGATTTAGTCTTTTTTGCTACACAATCGATAAAATTTTCACAAAGAACTTTCACACATGCTCAATCACATATTATAAACACCAAAAATAGTATTAAAATATTTTTAGGACCTCAGATTTGTGGTCCCGAAACTACTATTCCGACTAGAGTCTAAACCGGACTGTTATAGTGTGTGTGTGTGTTTTGGCAAATAGAAAGATAGTTGAGCTCTAATTTCAATATGATACAATCTCAATTAGACTATATCTTTCCTATGTTACACGTTACATATAATCCAATAAGAAACAAAATCTATCATCTGGTGGTCAGGAAAGTAAACAGAGTCTCATTATTCCATATATAATATACAAATATGTTGTAGTGTACTTTCAAGTAAATAGTTTAGTACGATTTTTTTTTTGTTTATATATAAAAACATATTTATATTTTTATTATTATTACCTCTACCTCCATATATAATTAGTTTTTAATGCCAAATGTGAAGCAAGTGATTTTAGGCATTGTTGAATATTATTAAAAAAGGATAGCATATTATAACATTTATAACATATTCATTGAGGAATATAGTTTTACTTCATCTAATTAATACAGAGTAGCATTGTTCAAAATAATAAGTAATTAACTTAATTAAAATAAGTAAATTATTTAAATAATTCAAATATAGTACTAATAAAATATTTATAATATTTATTGAAGTATTTATAAAAAATATTAAAATTGACATATTGTAAATTAAACCTTACATTATTCAAATTTTTTTTTCTTAAAAGTAAATAAATTGACCATAATAATATGTAGATAATATATAATTAATATAAATGTAATTATGTTAGATTATTTCAGATTATGAAAATATATTAATTATTCATAATTTTTTGTATATGAAATATAATGTTACCTATTACAAAAATAATTAAAATTTACTATTTAAAAATGTAGCATATATTTTTTCTTTTACTCTTTTTGGGTAAGGGAAATCCAACAATTTAAATAGAAAATAACTCAATATAAAAGTTGACCTTTTCATTTATTATTATTTAAATTCATTTAAAAACTTTTATTACTAAAAATTAGTATTCTTATATAAATATGATAACTTTTGTAACACCCCAAACCCGGCCCATGCGTTTCGACCGAATCTGGCATGTCACGGCTGTACTTTGAAAACCTTTGCTTTGATGGTTTTTGAAATATGTGAGTTAATTAGACAATATTTAAGTAAATAAGCGGCATTTTAAAAATGAAACCTTATATTAAGTATTATTAAGTATAAATAAACCTTATCATAAAATTCATAAAGTGTTTAACATTGAAAACGACTTAGTTGCATGAAAACTGGGGGCCTTATTACATAAATATTCTCGAAATAACATTGAAATAAATTAAACCTAAAGAAATATCAAAAGAAAATAACTTGTAGAAATAGAACTTGATGGCCCCTCGAGTCCGTCTCGGCTCCCATGTCCACGATCTACTGTTCATCTGGAAGAGTAGAGAAAAGGAAAGCATGAGTCACAAAGACTCAGTGTATAAATCTCAAAACACACATCGACCTGAGCCCACAAACACATTATGGGCCCTGGCCCATACAGGAAGGCATCAATCATAATCACATAATAAATAATAAAGAATGAATAATCCAACCCATCCTAGGTTTCCATCCTCTACACACCAACCCGTACCAACCATCACACCTTGGGGGATTTCTACAATCAACCCTCCATCCGTTACACACCAAAACGACAGCCGTCCTGCCTATTTCTATTAAATAGGAATCATTAAACGTGGCATAGCCACCGATCATAATGTGACCTAGCATTTATATTTGTGGGTTTTCTACCACCGATCACTGCGTGACCTATCATGTACTTCCCCTTCATCATATCAATATCCCATCCCATGCATACACACATAAAGGAAACATCATGCAGTCATATATATATTTTTCGATACACATAGGGAGCTCTATGTTTACGTACCTGGCATCCTTGCTTAACCCTTTTAGGGTTCCATTCGACTGTCTATACAACCTTATTTCGGCTTTTTAGCCAATAACATACCTGAATAGATATGCATACAGGTTTATTAGTAGTGTGTTAGAGGTCTACACACCTGATTAATGTTGATACCCTTGCTAAACTGATCTACAACTTTGCTCAAAAAGCCGGAAGGATGTGAAACTAGGGCCTCTCCTATATTCGGCCATGGTTAGTGTTCTACCCAATTTTATGTATTTGAATAAACAACTCATCTTACCTTAATGAAACACCCCAAACCCGGCCCACAAGCCTTCACCGGATCTGGTATGTTCCTTGAGTAAAACGGTTCAAAACTTGTTTGCTTCTTTGGAAAACTTTGGTTGGTTTTGAAGAAGAATTGATTTGTGTTATGTTCGAGTTGTAAACGAGTTTATTTTTGAAGTCTAGATTTTTAATAAAGCTTTATTTTCAAAATATTAAGTTAAAAACATTGCCGAGTTCTTAGAGTTTACTATTTAAATTGAAAATCATTTATATTTATGTGTCAAAACACTTTAAGATTTATTCTTAAGAAAATTTACTTAAACTTTAATTTGATAAGAATCGTGTCATAATAAAATAATTAAAAATGCATGCATAAACAGTTAATAGCAATGGCCTTATTACATCAAAAACAAAACCCAAAATAAATTCAAAGTACTTAAAATAAAAAGTCCAAATAGAATAAATTTCGTGCTGAGCATGGCCACCACTAAGCTCTTGCCGACCCGGTCCTTCACTGAGCGTCACCTGAAAAAATATCCCACAACGGGGTGAGTCAAACAGACTCAGTGTGTAACAGCCAACACTAAGTCCCAACGATTCAGGCATATCAGATCATACTCATACATATAACAATTATAAATAATGATGCAATCCCGAACCCAAACCTAGATAACCATCCGCTACACATCACCCGTACCTACCATCACACCGTAGGGACTACTAAGTCGACCCTCCATCCGCTACACATCATCGAAGGCAATCGCTGCAGACGACGTGCTCATCGCCCTTATATATATTGTGGCATAGCCACCAGATAGTTATTTGTGACATAAGTCATCACATTCAGATTTCGTGACATAAGTCACCACATTCAGACATTGTGGTATAAAACCACCAGATCACTTCCCCTTTTTCAAATTCACCCATATGCCCCATGTCATACAAATATGCATAAACCATGTCATATTCCTTATTCACATTCTTATAGTTTCACATATGTGTCATAACAAATCATATTATACTCATAGTAGGAGTAGGTAAACGTACATGAGTACTTTGTACCATTGCATGGTACCCTAGCCATATCTTTCACATTCTTATTAACACATGCATTAAAATCATACCATAAATCTATTAAGACTAAGGGTAGGGCTACACACCTGGTATTAACGCTTTATTGAAATCCCGAAAACCCGATCTAATGCTTTAGATCCTTAATTCCTACATTCGGCCAACACTTAGTATTTTAGCAAAAGCCATTCGGCTAAATAGCCAAATCCCGAAGGATTAACGCAACCAACTTCTTACCTTGCTGCCGATTTGATTACTAATTAAATCTCGAAACTTCGTAGAGTTCCTCCCTTGCAATCGGCTAGACACTAAATCACTTAACTAGTTAGTTTTCGGCTTTTGAGCAATTAAGAAACAAATCTGAAACATCAACTATGGCCTTGGCCGAATATTATGTTCACTTACCTTGTGGATCTAAAACCCGAAAAGTATCCCTTTGTTGTGGTATCTGTCGAAATACCTATAAGCTCATGTTAGATCTGATTTCCAATACTTAATGGACACCATACATGGCCTTCGGCCTAATATTGCACTTTACTTACCTTGAAGAACCAAATCCCGAATGATCTCCCCTAGAAGTCGGCTACACCATAATCCTGAAAAGATCCTTCATAGTTTCGGCCAAAGAGGAATATTGGAATTAGTTCCTAGATTTCGGCTAAAAGAGAGATTGAAAATCAAATAACAATTGATCTTACCCTTAATACTGTAGTCGACGACACCCTTACTTAAACCCACAAATATATTCGGCTATGGCTAGATGTTGATTACTCAAGTTTCGGCTTCTGGGGTTTTAATGGACAATCGACAAGAACCACTTTGAGCATTCGGTTTTTGAGTGAGCTTTTAGAAGAAAAGAAGGTGAATGATGGAGATTCGGCCTCAACAAGAATGGAAAGAGAGGAAGGAACTTTCGGCTTTGGCAAAGTAAATGGAGAAGAAAAGAATTGTTTTTAGTTTGTAGTCAACAGAGGAAAAGAATTTTGGCAGAGGTTTCACTGGAAAAAAAAGAAAGTAAATGGCCTCACTCCCCTTCCTTGGCCGAAAATACCACCAAAAGAGCCCCCCATTCGGCCACTACATCATTCCTTATCAAATCCCTTATTTTGCTCCTATTTTATCTCTTCTTTATCTATTCAAATAATCCAAAATAAATCACCAATTATCTACTACCTTAGCCGGAATTATTAAAAGAATTTAATCCCAACTAAAGCTCATCCCTTTAGTGTCTTAGTGCCGTCCATCTCCCTTGCTGCCTGACGCAAAAAGCAGCCCAAAATAAAACTCTTTTATTTGCTTCCCTTGTGACTCGAACCCAAGCCCTTAAACCCTGCATATGGCGTCACTTGTGTGGGCTTTAAGTGGCGCCTTGCAGCCACTTTACCAAGCTGATATTTGTGTCATAAATCCCCTACATATTTTCTTAAGGCCTATTAGGCTTAGCTCCCCTTAAAGACTTAAAATTAAATAATTTCTAAGGCATTTGACTACACACTAAGGTTCACAAAATTCATAATACACATTCACAACACACATAGGCATGCTATTTCATACTTTTAAGCAAAAATGCACAAGCCCTTATTCCCGGATATTATAGTTCTACCCCCTTAAAATAATTTCGACCTCGAAATTACCTGGCTGAAATAAGTGAGGGTATTGCTGTCGCATTGCTTCTTCTGGCTCCCACAAAGCTTCTTCCGATCCATGATTACGCCATAACACTTTGACTAGAGGAACTGATTTCCTCCGTAGCACTTTCACATCTCGCTCCAAAATCTGAATCGGCTCTTCCTCGTAGGACAACTCTGGCCTCAGCTCCACCTCTTCAACTGGTACTACATGAGATGGATCCGATCGATAACGACGTAGCATGGACACATGGAATACGTCGTGCATCTGCCTCAATTCTGGAGGCAACTCTAACTGGTATGCCACTGGTCCAACTCGCTTCAATATCTGATAAGGTCCTATAAACATTGGACTTAACTTCCCTTTTCGACCAAATCTCATCACCTTCTTCCAAGGCGACACTTTAAGAAACACTTGATCCCCCACATCAAATTCTATTTCCTTCCGCTTAAGATCTGCATACGACTTTTGTCCATCAGATGCTTCCATCAATCAAGCTCGAATTACTTTAACCTTCTGCTCGGATTCTGCCACAATCTCTGGACCCAAAACGCGACGTTCCCCTAATTCCGTCCAACACGTAGGAGTGCGACACTTCCGTCCATACAGTGCTTCATATGGTGATATCCGAATACTGGCTTGATAGCTGTTGTTGTATGCAAATTCCGCTAACGGCAAATATTCTTCCCAACTTCCTTTGAAGTCTATCACACAACCTCTCAGCATATCCTCTAACACTTGGATTACTCGTTCAGACTGACCATCCGACTGTGGATGAAAAGCCGTACTGAAGTCTAATCTGGTGCCTAAAGCCTGATGTAGTGCTTTCCAAAACCGAGAAGTAAATCTTGGGTCCCTATCCGAAATGATCGATACCGGAACTCCATGCAACCTTACAATCTCCGCCACATATAACTTCGCCAACTTCTGCAAAGAATAATCAACCCACACTGGAATGAAATGCGCGGACTTTGTCAACCGATCCACTATCACCCATACCGAGTCCTTCTTAGTAGGCATAAGGGGAAGCCCACTAACAAAGTCCATGGTGATTCTCTCCCACTTCCACTGCGGAATCTTTATTGGCTGAAGCAACCCTGACGGAACTTGGTGTTCAGCCTTAACTTGCTGACACGTTAAGCACTTCCCTACGAATTCGGTAACTTCCTTCTTAAGACCAGGACACCAAAACTGTTCCCTTAGATTTCGGTACAACTTACTACCTCCAGGATGCATAGCATAAGGGCTACTATGCGATTCCTAAAGAATCCTCCGTCTAAGTTCTTCGTTCTTCGGCATACAGACCTTACCCTTGAAACACAATACTCCCTCGTCATTAATACCATAATCTTCCAACTCCCCACTCTACACTTGCCGTACCTTAGCACTTAGATCATCATCAACTAACTGTCCCTCTTTCACTTCATTCAACCACGTCGGCTTAACTTGTAGCTCTGCCAGCAGACTTCCGTCATCATACAAGCTCAGATGTGCAAACATCGCCCTCAGATCTGACACTACCTTCCGACTTAGGGAATCCGCCACTACATTTGCCTTGCCCGGATGATACTCTATTGAACAATCGTAATCCTTCAATAATTCAACCCACCTTCGCTGTCTCAGGTTCAACTCCTTCTGAGTCAACAGATACTTAATACTCTTGTGGTCTGTGTAGATCACTGACTTTTCTCCATAAAGATAGTGCCTCCACACCTTAAGAGCAAAGACCACTGCCGCCAATTCCAAATCATGAGTCGGGTAGTTAACCTCGTGTGGCCTTAATTGTCGAGACGCATAAGCTACTACTTTCCCATCTTGCATCAGCACACATCCTAATCCGGTATGAGAAGCGTCACAATATACCACAAAATCCTTCCCTGCCTCCGGTTGAATCAAAACAGGAGCTTCAGTCAAAACCCTCTTAAGATTCTCAAAACTCTCCTGTTGCTTTTCTGTCCATACGAAAGGTACTTCCTTTCTCAACAACTTCGTCAAAGGCGCGGCTATTGATGAGAACCCTTCTACGAACCTTCTGTAGTAACCTGCCAATCCCAAGAAACTACGAACCTCAGCCACCGACTTAGGTGGTTTCCAATCTAGCACCGCCTCAATCTTCCTAGGATCCACCCTTATTCCTTCTGTAGACACCACATGTCCTAAGAACGCAACTTCCTTAAGCCAAAATTCACACTTGCTGAATTTGGCATAGAGCTTCTTCTCTCTTAACACTTGCAACACTATCCGAAGATGCTCATCATGTTCCTCCTCAGACTTGGAATACACTAAGATGTCGTCGATGAACACAACGACGAACCGATCCAAGTAAGGTTGAAAAACCCGGTTCATCATATTCATGAACGTAGCTGGGGCGTTCGTCAAACCAAACGGCATTACTACGAACTCAAAATGCCCATACCTTGTCCGAAAAGCTATCTTATGGATATCCTCTTCCTTCACCTTAAGTTGATGATATCCAGACCTTAGATCTATCTTCGAGAAAACCGCTGCCCCCTTAAGCTGATCGAACAAGTCGTCAATCCTCGGCAAAGGGTACTTGTTCTTGATGGTCAGCTTATTCAACTGACGATAATCTATGCACATACGCATAGTTCCGTCCTTCTTCTTCACAAACAAGACCGGTGCTCCCCATGGAGACACACTGGGTCGAATAAACCCACGATCAAGCAACTCTTGGATTTAAGCCTTGAGCTCAACCAACTCCTTGGGTGCCATTCTGTACGCGGCGATTGACACAGGAGCTGTACCAGGTAGTAAATCAATTCCAAACTCCACCTCCCTATCCGGGGGTATTCCAGGTAACTCCTCCGGAAAGACATCCACAAATTCCCTTACGGTTCTAACTCCACTAACTCCTTCTTCCTTCGCATCCATCGCACTAACAAAAGCCAAGAATGCCTTGCATCCTTTCCGAACCATCTTATCAGCCTTTAGTGCTGAAACTACGTTGGACAGGTAGTTTCTTCTTTCTCCTATCATGATCACCGCCTCACCCTCCGGCGTCCTTAACTCCATTCGCTTAGCGGCTCAATCCAATATGGCTTGATGTTCCACCAGCCAATCCATGCCAAGTATGAGATCGAATTCTCTGAAGGGTAATTCCATTAAGTCAGCCGGGAATACTGCTCCTTGAATCTCTAAAGGTACTTTCCGAAACATCTTATTCACCACTACAGTTTGACCTAGTGGGCTTACTACAGTCATCTCCCTATCAGATAGTTCAGAGGCTATGCCTAGAGTTTCAACTACTCTACGTGCAACATAAGAATGGGTAGAGCCCACATCAATTAAAGCAAAGTAAGGCTTGCCAGCTATAAGGAACATACCGGTTATGACGTCCGGCGCGTCTCCTTTCTCTCTCCGGCGAACTGCATATACCAAGCCCGGCTGTCTTACCTCTGTATTACCAGCACCTCTACCAGGTGTTCCACGTCCTCTTCCAGCATCGTTTCCTCTACCATTCGGACAACGCCCTCACTAAGGCTGCTGTCCGCCTCTTCCAGCCTGATTAAAACCCTGAGCTGCTGGTCGATTCCCATCCGGGTTTATAGGATAGTCCTTAATCATATTATCCTTGGACCCATACTTGAAACATCCTCCTGTCTTCTTCCAACACTCTCCTAGGTGCTTCTTTCCACAGTGGTCACAGGTACGATACTGCCCTCCTGTCGTAGCCTGCTGACCTCGCGGCCCATCAACTCTAGGCCTCTTTTGAATATTCCTAGATGACCCTGCTGATCCAAAGCCTCTCTTCTGCCTATTCCGATCCGTGTTCTGCCTCACAGAGTTCTTAATTCCTTCGGCTACCTTAGCCTTCTCTACCAACACAGCAAATTCCCGCTCTTGCTGTGGGGCTATCAATAACCTCAGATCGTCTCTAAGTCCGTCCTCAAACCGGACACATCGCTCATGCTCCGTAGCCACTATTCCTCGAGCATACCGGCTCAACCTTAGGAATTCAGCCTCGTACTCCGCCACGGACTTATTCCCTTGAACCAGCCCCAGAAATGCCTTTCTCTGCGCATCAATATAATGAGTACCAACATACTTCTTCTGGTATGCCGCCTTAACATACTCCCAAGTGAGTTCCTCAGCCGTAGCACCATCCCGAACTGTGAGCCACCATTGATATGACTCATCGCGAAGAATCGACACTATTCCTTTCACTTTCTCCTCAGCCGTCAGATCCAACTCATCCATAATTCGCTCGGTCGCCTCCAACCAATACTCAGCAGTACTGGGTGCCACACCAGATACGCCACGGAACACCTCAGCTCCATTGGCTCGAAGTCGCTCGGGTACAGATTTTCGAGCTCCCATACCTCCACCGACTCCAGCCACCATCTCAAGAAATCGCAGCACCGCCTGCGATACAGTATCATCCCCCGTCTGATCTTGCTGCTCAACACCCACAGCTGGTGGTGGGGGTGGTGGTGGTACCTCATTTTCAGACCCTTGACCCGACCTAACGGGTTCCGACACAATCATTTGGCCTCGACCACGTCCTCGCAAATTACGACCACGTCCCCTAGAGCTCATGTCTACGATCGCGCTTTAATCTGGTTTAAGAAATTTTATGTATTAGTATTTGTTCCACTGTTTATCCGCGAACAATTTTATGAAAAGAGCTTAATAGTAGTTCTTTCGATCATTCAGAGTTTTCATTTCAAGTTTTCTACCCTAATTCAGAGAAATACACACATTCAATAGTATTTATCACACACACATTCATCATTCGAACATTTTTGTCTGTTCCTATCCCAGGGGTGTTTTCGTCATTTGTCCTATAGGGGTATTTTGGTACTAAATCGAGGTTCATTGGAAAATCTTAATAAGCCAAGGCACTCTAAAAATTTCAAACTCGAGGGTATTTTGGAAATTTTTCCCAAATCAAAGATGTTGCAGAAATTTTGGAAATCAGGGTTATTTTGGTAATTTCGTAAACCAGGGGTAATTTGGTAAATTTTCCCAATCAGGGTATCTTGAATTTTCGCAAAATAGGGTTTTTGGATACTTTTGCAAAGTAAGAAAATTTTATTAAAATCGAGGGTAGTATGGTAATTTTAGAAACCCAGGGCATTTTTTGTAATTTTTCAACCAGGGGTATTTAGGTAATTTTGTAAATCGGGAATATTTCAGAAAAATTTTATAGAATAGTTTTTACTAATCAAAAGGGTAATTTGAGGATTTTAAAACTAGGGTTTTTATAAAAATACGGCTAGTCCCTTTCGGGTTTTAGTTATTGGGTTTAGCCCGTGAATAAATCCTCTTGGTTAGGGTGAACCGTCACTACGCGCCAGGTAGGATTCGAGTGGAGAGGAGGTGAGTCACTAGGACTGCTTAAATACCAAGCTCCCACCGAAACCAATCCTAGACATGGGCACAATGGTTGCCACACCCTAACTCGGCGACTTAGTCACAGGTTTGTTTAATTAGGCATTAAAGTTTTATGTAATTGTTGGGGTAAACTAGTCCTATAGTTCAAGTACTTAATATACTAATCTACGTTCCATTTATACCCTTCTACAAATCATATTATAAATCACACAATAGATAGGGGTACTTACCTGGTGGACTTCGGGTCAGAGACTTAGGTGCCATGCCAGAAAAACCTACTCAATTCCAAAAAGATTTTCATAAAACTTATTTGGGCTCGATTTGAAAACGTTGTGGGCTTTAAACCCAAGGCCGAGAGTTTTAAAACTGGGCTTTGATACCAAACTGAAACACCCCAAACCCGGCCCACGAGCCTTCACCAGTTCTGGTATGTTCCTTGAGTAAAACGGTTCAAAACTTGTTTGCTTCTTTGGAAAACTTTGGTTGGTTTTGAAGAAGAATTGATTTGTGTTATGTTCGAGTTGTAAACGAGTTTATTTTTGAAGTCTAGATTTTTAATAAAGCTTTATTTACAAAATATTAAGTTAAAAACATTGCCGAGTTCTTAGAGTTTACTATTTAAATTGAAAATCATTTGTATTTATATGTTAAAACACTTTAAGATTAATTCTTAAGAAAATTTACTTAAACTTTAATTTGATAAGAATCGTGTCATAATAAAATAATTAAAAATGCATGCATAAACAGTTAATAGCAATGGCCTTATTACATCAAAAACAAAACCCAAAATAAATTCAAAGTACTTAAAATAAAAAGTCCAAATAGAATAAATTTCGTGCTGAGCATGGCCACCACTAAGCTCCTGCCGACCCGGTCCTTCACTGAGCGTCACCTGAAAAATATCCCACAACGGGGTGAGTCAAACAGACTCAGTGTGTAACAGCCAACACTAAGTCCCAACGATTCAGGCATATCAGATCATACTCATACATATAACAATTATAAATAATGATGCAATCCCGAACCCAAACCTAGATAACCATCCGCTACACATCACCCGTACCTACCATCACACCGTAGGGACTACTAAGTCGACCCTCCATCCGCTACACATCATCAAAGGCAGTCGCTGCAGACGATGTGCTTATCGCCCTTATATATATTGTGGCATAGCCACCAGATAGTTATTTGTGACATAAGTCACCACATTTAGATTTCGTGACACAAGTCACCACATTCAGACATTATGGTATAAAACCACCAGATCACTTCTCCTTTTTCAAATTCACCCATATGCCCCATGTCATACAAATATGCATAAACCATGTCATATTCCTTATTCACATTCTTATAGTTTCACATATGTGTCATAACAGATCATATTATACTCATAGTAGGAGTAGGTAAACATACCTGAGTACTTTGTACCATTGCATGGTACCCTAGCCATATCTTTCACATTCTTATTAACACATGCATTAAAATCATACCATAAATCTATTAAGACTAAGGGTAGGGCTACACACCTGGTATTAACGCTTTATTGAAATCCCGAAAACCCGATCTAATGCTTTAGATCCTTAATTCCTACATTCGGCCAACACTTAGTATTTTAGCAAAAGCCATTCGGCTAAATAGCCAAATCCCGAAGGATTAACGCAACCAACTTCTTACCTTGCTGCCGATTTGATTACTAATTAAATCCCGAAACTTCGTAGAGTTCCTCCCTTGCAATCGGCTAGACACTAAATCACTTAACTAGTTAGTTTTCGGCTTTTGAGCAATTAAGAAACAGATCTGAAACATCAACTATGGCCTTGGCCAAATATTATGTTCACTTACCTTGTGGATCTAAAACCCGAAAAGTATCCCTTGGTTGTGGTATCTGTCGAAATACCTATAAGCTCATGTTAGATCTGATTTCCAATACTTAATGGACACCATACATGGCCTTCGGCCTAATATTGCACTTTAGTTACCTTGAAGAACCAAATCCCGAATGATCTCCCCTAGAAGTCGGCTACACAAAAATCCCGAAAAGATCCTTCATAGTTTCGGCTAAAGAGCAATATTGGAATTAGTTCCTAGATTTTGGCTAAAAGAGAGATTGAAAATAAAATAACAATTGATCTTACCCTTAATACTGTAGTCGACGGCACCCTTACTTAAACCCACAAATATATTCGGCTATGGCTAGATGTTGATTACTCAAGTTTCGGCTTCTGGGGTTTTAATGGACAATCGGCAAGAACCACTTTGAGCATTCGGCTTTTGAGTGAACTTTTAAAAGAAAAGAAGGTGAATGATGGAGATTCGGCCTCAACAAGAATGGAAAGAGAGGAAGGAACTTTCGGCTTTGGCAAAGTAAATGGAGAAGAAAAGAATTGTTTTCAGTTTGTAGTCAACAAAGGAAAAGAATTTTGGCAGAGGTTTCACTGGAAAGAAAAGAAAGTAAATGGCCTCACTCCCCTTCCTTGGCCGAAAATACCACCAAAAGAGCCCCCCATTCGGCCACTACATCATTCCTTATCAAATCCCTTATTTTGCTCCTATTTTATCTCTTCTTCATCTATTCAAATAATCCAAAATAAATGACCAATTATCTACTACCTTAGCCGGAATTATTAAAAGAATTTAATCCCAACTAAAGCTCATCCTTTTAGTGTCTTAGTGCCGTCCATCTCCCTTGCTGCCTGACGCAAAAAGTAGCCCAAAATAAAACTCTTTTATTTGCTTCCCTTGTGACTCGAACCCAAGCCCTTAAACCCTGCATATGGCGTCACTTGTGTGGGCTTTAAGTGGCGCCTTGCAGCCACTTTACCAAGCTGATATTTGTGTCAAAAATCCCCTACATATTTTCTTAAGGCCTATTAGGCTTAGCTCCCCTTAAAGACTTAAAATTAAATAATTTCTAAGGCATTTGACTATACACTAAGGTTCACAAAATTCATAATACACATTCACAACACACATAGGCATGCTATTTCATACTTTTAAGCAAAAATGCACAAGCCCTTATTCCTGGATATTACACTTAAAATCCCGAAATTGAAGACTAATGATTTTCGGCTTTTAGATCTAGTCGACCAAGCTTCCTTCAAATCCTGAAAACCATTAAACTATTAGCTTTCGGCTTTTGCTTTTTAAAAACCGGGAATAGATTATGAGAACTAAACAAAAATCGACTCTTACCTTAGCTTAGGAGATTCGGCTAGCACTAGAGAGAGGATTCGGCAATGCCAATGGAAGATTTAAATGCTGGAAGTATAGAATAATTTCTCAAATAGGATGACTAAAAGAAAAAGCGATGGATGCTTCGGCTTTTTAGAGAAATCGGCACAAGGGAAAAGAAAGTGGGGAAAAGTTTCGGCTTTTGAAGAAATTGAAGAAATAAATTTGGAGAGGGAGAGGCTAGGGAATTTCGGCACCAAGGGAGAGGATTTTAGGGTTTTTCAATGTCAGAAACAAGGAGCTAGCCCCCCTATTTTTAGATTTTTGACACCTACTGCTAAATACCGAAAACGCCCTTAAAATTTAAGCTAGAAGAGAGGAGAATTTTGGCACCCTCTATGCCATGCAGTAGCTGAATTTTACACTCCTCTAGGTGGTGGATTTTCGGCCAACACTTCCTTTGAAGATAAGCTCCTAACTTTTATCTTTTTTTATCTATGACATTATCACTTAAAAATCCACATAAAATTTCCTATTTTCTAGCCTTGTAGCCGTCCACCTATGCTAACCCTAATGCCAAATTTAACTCACTTAAATTAAAAGATTTGGGCCTCATTAAACTTAAATTTTGGGCCCCTAAATCCCTTGTGTGTGGCGTCACTTCTAATTTCCTCATAGTGCCACTTATTGTTGGGCCACAAGCCCATGTTTGACATTTTAAACATAATTACCACCTTTTAATTCTTTAATGCCCAATCTAATAATTTAATCAAGGCCTTAGCCTAATCCTAAGCCCAATTTGGACCCCTATCACTTAAATTAACCTATTAAACCTATCCCTACACTAAATGCATAGGCCCATAATATTAGGATGTTACAGTTCTACCCCTTAAAGAAATTTCGTCCTCGAAATTACTTGGTCAGAAAAGATGAGGGTATTGCTGCCTCATTGCTTCCTCGTGTTCCCACGTAGCCTCCTCAGAACCATGATTCCGCCACAGCACTTTAACCAATGGAACCGTTTTCCTTCTCAACACCTTGACATCACGATCCAAAATTTCTACTGGTTTCTCTTCAAAGGATAGATCAGGACTTACCTCAATTTCCTCCACAGGCACAATATGGGACGGATCCGAACGATATCATCTTAACATAGAGACGTGAAATACATCATGGATTTGACTTAGTTTCAGAGGTAACTCTAGTTGATAGGCTACTGGTCCTACTCGCTTCAATACCCGATATGGTCCGATAAATCTAGGACTTAATTTACCCTTTCGACCAAACCTTAGTACCTTCTTCCATGGTGACACCTTTAAAAATACTTTATCACCCACTGCGAACTCTATGTTCTTACGCTTTAAATCAGCATAAGACTTCTGTCTGTCCGATGCCTCCTTCAGTCGAACTCGAATCAATTCGACCTTTTCTTCGGTCTCGGTCACCAATTCCGGACCCAAAATCCGGCGTTCTCCTAGTTCTGTCCAGCATGTAGGAGTACGACACTTTCGTCTGTACAAAGCTTCGTAGGGCGCCATCTGAATACTTGACTGGTAGCTGTTGTTGTAAGCAAATTCTGCTAACAGTAAAAACTCTTCCCAACTACCTTTGAAACCTATGACACATCCTCTCAACATGTCCTCTAAGATCTGGATCACTCGCTCAGATTGTCCATCGGTCTGAGGATGAAACGCTGTACTGAAGTCCAACTTCGTACCCAACGCTTGATGCAACGCCTTCCAAAATCGTGAGGTGAACCTAGGGTCCCTATCTGATATGATCGAGACCGGTACTCCATGCAACCTTACCACCTCTGCTATGTATAACTTAGCTAACTTCTGCAAGGAGTAGTCAACACGCACTGGGATGAAGTGTGCAGACTTCGTCAAGCGATCAACAACTACCCAAATCCCATCCTTCTTAGTGGGTGTGAGGGGAAGCCCACTAACAAAATCCATGGTGATTCTTTCCCACTTCCATTGTGGAATCTTCACTGGCTGTAATAATCCTGATGGTAACTGATGTTCCGCCTTGACCTACTGACAGGTCAAACACTTACCCACCTATTCAGTTACCTCTTGCTTCAAACCCGACCACCAGAATTGATCTCTCAAATCCCGAAACATCTTACTTCCTCCAGGGTGTATAGCTATGCACTACCATGCGCCTCATTCAGAATCCTCCGCCTTAGCTCCGGATCTTTTGGCATGCAAACCTTCCCTCAGAAGCATAACAATCCTTCCTCATTCATACTAAATTCTGCTGGCCCATCCTTTGGAATTAGCTGCAATTTCCCCTTTAGTAACTCATCGGTCTGTTGCCTCTCCTTCACTTGACTAATCCAAGTAGGTTTCACTTGAAGTTCGGCTAATAAGCTTCCATCCTCATACAAACTAAGGTGAGCAAACATTGCCCTTAGGTCAGAGACTACTTTACGACTTAGAGCATCTACTACTACATTAGCCTTACCCGGATGATATTCGATCGAGCAATCGCAATCTTTTAGTAACTCGATCCACCTTCTCTGCCTTAGGTTCAACTCCTTCTGAGTCAAAAGATACTTCAAGCTCTTATGATCTGTGTAGATGACAGATTTCTCCCCGTACAGATAATGCCTCCAAATTTTTAAGGCAAACACCACTACCGCCAATTCCAAATCATGGGTGGGGTAATTCAGTTCATGCGGTCTTAACTGCCGAGATGCATATGCAACCACCTTTCCATCT
Organism: Gossypium australe; assembly: GCA_005393395.2. Classification (NCBI taxonomy): domain Eukaryota; kingdom Viridiplantae; phylum Streptophyta; class Magnoliopsida; order Malvales; family Malvaceae; genus Gossypium; species Gossypium australe. The sequence goes on along the minus strand of CM016620.1, from coordinate 85,545,689 downwards.
TGCATCAGCACACACCCTAATCCCGCGTGTGACGCATCACAGTTAATTACGAACTCCTTCCCCGCCTCCGGCTGAATCAACACCGGAGCCTCCGTCAGAAACCTTTTTAACTTTTCAAAACTCTCCTGTTGCTTATCAGACCAAACAAATGGAACTCCTAATCTCAGCCACAGACCTAGGTGGCTTCCAATCCAACACTGCTTCAATCTTTCGAGGGTCAACCGTAATCCCTTCTGCCGACACAACGTGCCCTAGAAACGTTACTTCCTTCAGCCAAAATTCACACTTACTGAATTTGGCATACAACTGCTTCTCCCTTAGGATCTGCAAAACTATTCGCAGATGAGCATCATGCTCCTCCTCAGACTTCGAATAAACTAAGATATCATCGATAAACACCATGACACACCGATCTAAGTAAGGTTGGAATACTCGGTTCATCATGTCCATGAACGTTGCTGGCGCGTTGGTTAATCCAAACGGCATCACCATAAACTCATAGGGACCGTAGCGAGTCCTAAAAGCTGTCTTATGTATATCCGCCTCCTTGACCCTAAGCTGATGGTACCCTGACCTCAGATTTATCTTAGAAAAGATTGAGGCTCCCTTCAATTGATCGAACAAGTCATCGATCCTTGGCAACGGGTACTTGTTCTTGATTGTTAGCTTATTCAACTGGTGATAATCAATGCACATACGCATTGATCCATCCTTCTTCTTAACAAATAACACCGGCGCTCCCCACGGCGACACACTTGGTCGAATAAATCCTCTATCCAACAACTCCTGTATCTGCGCTTTCAGCTCTACCAACTCCTTCAATGCCATCCTATACGGAGCGATAGATATCGGTGCTGTTCCTGGAAGAAGATCGATACTAAACTCTACTTCACGATCTGGGGGTAATCCCGGAAGCTCTTCAGGGAAAACATCATGAAATTCCTTTACCGTCCTGACGTCCCGAACAGTTAGATTCTTGGCTTCTAGAGCCTGAACAAACAATAAAACTGCCTCGCACCCTCTCCTCACCATCTTTTCTGCTCTTAGGGTAGTCACCACATTCGACAAGCAGTTTCCCCTTTCTCCTATCACCAACACTTCATCACCTTCGGGGGTTTTTAATACCATACGCTTGGCTGCGCAATCTAGATTAGCTTGATACTTCACAAGCCAATCCATGCCTAAAATTAAATCAAATTCTCCGAACGGTAATTCCATCAAATCCGTTCTAAAACTGTCCCCTGAACTTCTAGGGTACTTCCCGATAAAGTTTATCCACTACTATCGATTGTCCTAACGGGTTAACTACAGTCATTGCCTTAGGGGTAGTTTCAGATTCTAGCCTTAAAGTTCCCAATACGCTACTAGCTACGTATGAATGCGTCAACCCAATGTCAATCAATGCAGTGTAAGGCAAACCAAAAATTAAGAACGTACCGGTTATGACATCTGGTGCATCAGCCTCCTCTCGATGTCTGACAGCATAGACCAACCCTGGCTGTCTCGCCTCAGTGTTTTCTGCCCCTTGGCCTGGTGCTCCACGGCCTCGACCAACACCATTACCACCTCGACCTACACCACGACCTCTTTGTGGTTGCTGACCTCCTCTGCCAGGCTGAGCATTCCCTCGACCCATGGTCCCTTCACCGTCTTTTTACTGCAGACAGTTCCTAATTTGGTGGTCCGTAGATCCACACCTAAAACACTTTCCACTGCTTGCCCAACACTCACCGGCATGAAATTTGCCATATCGAGCACACTTGGGTGTCTGGTTAGTAGCAGCAGGTTTCTCCTCTCGTTTTGGTCCATCAGGCCTGGACCTTTTCTGAGTACGCCCGCTTGATGATCCAATATTCCTCTTATTTCCACCTCTATCTCTATCTTGATTTAATTTCTCAGTCTGCTTTACCTCCTCGACTATTTTAGCCTTTTCCACTAGGACAGCAAATTCCTTCTCCCGCTGCGGGGCTATCAAAACACGCAAATCATCCCTCAGACCATCTTCAAACCTAACACAACGTTCATGCTCCGTGGCTACCATCCCACGAGCATATCGGTTAAGACGTAAGAATTCAGCTTCATACGCAGCCACTGACCTACTCCCTTGCACCAGATTCAGAAATGCTCTGCGCTGCGCATCCACATAACTTGATCCAATATACTTATTCTGAAACGCTGTTTTAAAGAAATCCCAAGGGATACGGTCAGCCACAGCACCATCCTTGACCGTAAGCCACCATTGATAGGCTTCATCCCTCAAGAGGGATACAACTCCCTTCAACTTTTCCTGCTCTGTGAAATCCAAATCATCCATTATGCGTTCTACAGCCTCCAACCAATACTCAGCTGAACTTGGGGCTACATTAGAAATTCCCCTGAACACTTCTGCCCCATTGGCTCTAAGCCGTTCTGACACAGATTTCCGGGCTCCTGTGCCCATACCAGCCCCAGTAACCCTTTCTAAAACCCTTAACATTGCCTGAGATACCGCGTCATCTCCGGCAGTCTGATCTTGAAATTCCTCTTCCGCTGCTGGCATCTCATTTCCAGAACCATGACCAGATCCTACTGGTTCTGACACCGTCATCCTACCCCTACCACGACCACATGGCGGACGTCCTCGACCCCTTGTACTCATTCTACCGATTCACGTTTATCTTATTAGAAATTTTATGAACTATTAGTTTTCTTCCACTATTTTAACTACGAACAGTCTTATGAATGATAGCTTTAAGAGTAATTCTTTCGAATTCGCATTCACCATACAGTCTCAAGTTCATATCCTCTAAGAAACACATACATTCAATCATGAACTCACGTTCATTACAGAAAAGTATTGTTGTTGTTGTTGTTGTTTGTTGTTTTCACTACCCAGGGGTATTTTCGTAATTTTATCCTACATGGGTATTTTCGTAATTTTTCAAAATAAGGTTCCTTGGTGATTTTGTCAAATAAGGGTATTTTGGTAATTTTGCATTCCCGGGGGTATTTTGGTAATTTTGAAAACCGAGGGTATTTTGGTAATTTTGAAATTCAGGGGTATTTCGGTAATTTTGAAATTCGGGGGTATTTCGGTAATTTTGAAATCCAGGGGTATTTCGATAATTTTGAAATTCGGGGGTATTTCGGTAATTTTGAAATTCGAGGGTATTTTGGTAATTTTGAAATTCGAGGGTATTTCGATAATTTTGAGATCCGAGGGTATTTCGGTAATTTTGCCAAACAAGGGTAATTTGGTAACTCTCAAACCAGGGTTATTTTGGTCATTTTACAAAACAAGGGTAATTTGGTAATTTTCTTCATAGTTGTGAACATTTTCAAATCAAGTGTGTTTTTTTTTGAAGTGTACAAAACTTAGGGGTTTTTGTTTGCAAAATAGGGTGGTTGGTCCCTTTCGGGTTTTAATTATGGGTTCAGCCCATGAACAAGTCCTTTATAGCCAGAGTGAACAGTCACTACGCACCAGGTAGGATTCTAGCGAAGAGGAGGTGAGTCACTAGGACTGCTTAAATACCAAGCTCTCCCTGAATCCACTCCTAGTCATGCGTATGCCTATTGCCACACCCTGTCATGGCTAAAGTGAACAGTCACTATGCACCAGGTAAGATTCCAGCGAAGAGGAGGTGAGTCACTTGGACTGCTTAAATACCAAGCTCTTCCAGATCTACTCCTAGACATGCATATGCCTGTTGCCACACTTTAGTCTTGCGACTCATTTGCAGGTTTTGTTTAGTGGAATTAAGTCTTATGGATTTGAAGAGTTGTTTGTCTAAGCCTAGAGTCCATCAAGTTCTAATCTAGATAGTCTACGTCCCATAAAGCCCATTAAGCCCACATTTATATCACAATCAGGAGTTTAGAATACTTACCTGGGTGGATTGGGTGCCGGTAGACTCGAAGGCCATGTCTTCAAACCAAAATCTTAAATTCAATTTTTTTTCTAAAACATTTCTAGACCCATTTCACAGCCCGAGTTTTGAACTGGGCTCTGATACCAAAATGTAACACCCTAAACCCGGCCCATGCATTTCGACCGAATCTGGCATGTCACGGCTGTACTTTGAAAACCTTTGCTTTGATGGTTTTTGAAATATGTGAGTTAATTAGACAATATTTTATAGTGTACTTTCAAGTAAATAGTTTAGTATGATTTTTTTTTGTTTATATATAAAAACATATTTATATTTTTTTTATTATTACCTCTACCTTCATATATAATTAGTTTTTAATGCCAAATGTGAAGCAAGTGATTTTAGGCATTGTTGAATATTATTAAAAAAGGATAGCATATTATAACATTTATAACATATTCATTGAGGAATATAGTTTTACTTCATCTAATTAATACAGAGTAGCATTGTTCAAAATAATAAGTAATTAACTTAATTAAAATAAGTAAATTATTTAAATAATTAAAATATAGTTGTAACACCCCAAACCCGGCCCAAACATTACGACCGAATTTGGTATGTTACAGAGGAAAACATTTTGAAAATCCCTTTTTGTTGATTCATTCTTTTGGTAAAAAGCATTTTCATTTTGAATAGAATATTGTTTGTTTTAAAACAAGTGTGGTGCATGAAGAAAACAATACTTAGCTTTGTTGTTTAAAAATCTATTAAGCCTTGTTGTTACCAAATTTTGTCAATGTACCCGATGGTACCAAAAAAACATTTACGTTTGAATTTAAGAAAACTTGTTTAACAATATTAAAGTTATTAAGTAATTTAAAATTCCATCCATAACATGTAAAATAATCAAAACGAAATTTAAGGAGGCCTTATTACAACTTGAACAAATAAACCGAAAAGGAAATAAAAATAATTCAAAGTTCATTTAATCCACAATTTCACTGCATGGCCGCCTCGAGTCCATCCGGCTCCTCATCCGCAATCTATGAGTCACCTGAAAATGTTAAAGGAGAAGGTGAGTCACCAAGACTCAATGTGTAACCCTTTCCCCGGTTTAATGCAACATCATACACAATTTATAACAAGTCAACATGCACTAAGTTCAACATGCACCCAACCTAGCCATCCAAACGCCTTTCTCTACCCCGTGTGGTACCAAACCACTGGTGGTGCCAAACCACTGGTGACTCAAAGTCACGATATCCATCAATATTGTGGTGCCAAACCACTGGTGGTGCCAAACCACTGGTGACTCGAAGTCACAAATAATAAGTTGTGGGGCCAACCCACGTGTGATACCAAATCACTGGCGTCAATCCCATAATGTCATCTGTGGGGCCAACCCATGTGGTGCTAAGCCACGGGGACGAGACGCTATGAGGTGCCAAACCTCTGGTGACAAGAGTCACGAAATGTGGTACCAAACCACTGGTGTCCGTCGACACGAATATCACTTCCCCCTCCACTCGTTTAACCCACATCAATCAATGATATGCATTTAACAGAAATCATGCCAACATGTTTACATAACAATATATACAGAGTTTATCATCAGCCATATACTTATATAGCACATATACCAAATATGTCATGCTTCCCAAAAGCATCATAAGAGAGCTCATAACAACAAGGACTTACCTGAATCCTTGCTTATACCTTTATGGTATTAAATCCAAATCTACATCAAACCATTTTAGCATACACAATGCATTTAGCACAGTTATTAGTTATAGAGTGTGTATGTACACACCTGTTTCTAACGATAGCTCTAAATCCCGAAGAGACAATCGGCCACACAAGATATCCTTGCCCCTATATTCGGCCACACATAAGGTTAGTGTCATAGACCATTCGGCCAAACCCAAAATAATTCCAAAGGGTTACACATGAACCCGAAACCTTACCTACACGTCCTTTGAATACTAGCCAACACACACCAAGTGTTTCTGCTTCCCTATAATCGGCAATCACATACCCATATTAATGGCCTTCAGCTTTCGAACACTAAATAAATAATTTACTAAAATAGATCCTTACCACCTCTTACCAAGTTCGATTGCTAACAAATAGAGGCTTAACTAATACTTCAAAATCCCAGAGCACCCAGACAGAATCGGTTTCAACACACTGATTAGCCAAATCATCAGTATATTTTGGCCCTTTTTCATTCATCCAAATCGACAGAGAACAAGAGAGGAGAAAAATAAGCATTCGGCTATAACCACTTACCTTTTCAAATCGATTGACAAAGAAATCCCGAAAGCACCTATGCTAATCTCAGTATTCGGCCAAAGTGAGTTTGATAGGAAGAAAAGAAATTTCGGCACACAGATAGGGAGTAGATTCGGCTAGAGGAAGAAAGAAATAATGAGAAAAGAAGATGGGATTTCGGCAAAGAAAGAGTAGAGAGAGAGTTTCGGTTTTAAGCACAAAGGAGTAAAAGAGAAAAAGGATAGAAGATGAGTGAGTAGGGGAAGATTCGGCTACTAACCAAGAAGGAAGAAAAGTATTTGAGTAAAGAAAATAAAGGCTTAGAACCTTAAGGACATTCGGCTCATGCTTAACGAAGGAAAAAGTTTTGGTTTCTATGATATGTGCTAGCCGAAATTGCCAACTAGGTGCCTAAAGAAAATTCGGCACACCCCTTGCTTGATCACCAAGCCGTCCACTCCTCTCCAACAAGGAGTTTAAGATTTCGGCAAACTCCCAAAATTCCTCTTGGCCACCCATTTGAAAATATTCAAAAGAATTTGAATAAATCAAATTCCTTCTTTTTCTCCTTGCCACCCTTTTTAGATTATTCACATAAAATCTAATTAAAATGCTAATAATATCCTTATTATCCTAAAGTTTAAAATTGAGCAATTCTCTCTCTCTTGCCGTCCAAAATAAAGAGCAAAAAGGGAAATTCCACGACTCGAACATAGGCTCCCCTTGCTCCTCTTGTGGCGTCAATTCCAGCTCCTAAGTGGCCTCCCTCTTGCCACTTTACCAAGGCCTTATTAGCGTCAAATAATCCCTCATTTAAACTTGTAACCCCTACCTACTGAGGCTCCCTATCTTTAAAGCTTACAAATAAAAATTTTTCCACTATTCAAGCCTACTCAAAGTTCATAATTAAGTCCTACTACACCACGAATAACATCACAGCAATCCAATCATAAGCAAAACAGTTTAATCACAAATAACCCCAATTTTAGGATGTTACAGTTCTACCCCCTTTAAAATAATTTCGGCCTCGAAATTACCTGATCAGAAGAGGTGGGGGTATTGCTGCCGCATCACATCCTCGGGTTCCCACGTAGCTTCCTCCGCACCATGGTTTCGCCATAGCACTTTCACCAAGGGTACTGACTTCCTACGTAGAACCTTGACATCTCGATCTAAGATCTGGACTGGCTCCTCCTCGAAAGATAAGTCTAAGTTAAGCTCAATCTCTGCCACTGGCACAACGTGTGATGGATCTGACCGATATCGCCTAAGCATCGACACATGGAAGACATCATGAATTTGCCTTAACTCTGCCGGCAACTCGAGCTGATAAGCTACCAGTCCCACTCGCTTCAACACTGTATATGGCCCAATGAACCTAGGGCTTAGCTTCCCTTTTCGCCCAAACCGCAACACCTTCTTCCAAGGCGACACCTTCAGAAAAACCTTATCTCCTACCTCATATTCCATTTCCTTGCGCTTGAGATCAGCATAAGACTTTTGCCTATCTGATGCCTCCTTGAGACGAGCCCGAATCATCTTAACTTTATCTTCAGTTTCTGCTACCAACTCCGGACCCAAGACATGTCGTTCACTTAATTCCGTCTAACACGTAGGGGTACGGCACTTCCGTCCATACAGTGCCTTGAATGGTGCCATCTGAATGCTCGCTTGATAACTATTGTTATAAGCGAACTCTGCCAACGGTAGATACTCCTCCCAACTACCACTGAAGTCCAAAATACAGCCCCTCAGCATATCTTCTAAGATCTAAATCACTCTATTCATTAAGTCCATGAATGCTGCCGGCGCGTTGGTTAACCCAAATGGCATCACCAAAAACTCGTAATGCCCATACCGAGTACGGAATGCCGTCTTGTGAACATCAACCTCCTTTACCTTAAGTTGATGATAACCCCACCTAAGATCTATCTTCGAGAACACCGATGCACCCTTCAGTTGGTCAAACAGGTCATCAATCCGAGGCAACGGTTACTTGTTTTTGATCGTCAGTTTATTCAGTTGGCGGTAGTCGATACACATCCGCATTGAACCATCCTTTTTCTTGACAAACAGCACAGGTGCTCCCCAAAGAGATATACTTGGTCGGATAAATCCTCGGTCCAAGAGCTCCTGAATTTGAGCCTTCAGCTCCACCAATTCCTTCGGTGCCATTCGGTACGGTGCTATGGACACTGGCGCTGTTCCAGGCAACAAGTCTATACCGAATTCAACTTCCCGATCCGGAGGAAGACCCGGAAGTTCCTCTGGAAACACATCAGCGAATTCCCTTACTATTCGGACCTTCTCAACTGCTGACTCCTTAGCCTCCAAGGCACAAATTCGAACCAAAAACGCCTCACAGCCTTTCTTGACCATTTTCTCCGCCTTCAATACAGAGACCACATTGGATAGGTAATCTCTTCTATTACCTATCATGACCATTTCATCACCCTCAGCCGTCTTTAGAACCATATGCTTAGCAGCGCAATCCAACCTTGCTTGGTACTTCACCAGCCAGTCCATTCCGAGAATCAAATCGAATTCTTGAAACGGCAGCACCATCAAATCTGCTAAGAACACTACCCCTTGGAGTTCTAGGGGTACTTCTCTATATAACTTGTTTACAACTACAAAGTGACCTAGGGGGCTAATGACTGTCATCTCCCTAGAAATAGTCTCAAAGTCTATGTTCATAGTCTCTACCACACTACTAGCAACGTATGAATGCGTTGAACCCACATCAATTAATGCAACATATGGAAGACATAATATTAGGAACGTACAAGTTATGTCGTCCGGTGTGTCACCCTCCTCTCGACGCCTCGCTGCGTAGACTAAACCAGGCTACCTTGCTTCTGTGTTGCCTGCCCCTCTTCCCGGAATTTCGTGACCTCGATTAGAACCATTGCTTCCTCTACCATTACCACGACCCCTCTGTGGTGGTCCTGCATTTTTAGCCTGAGTAAGGTTCTGACCCTCTGGCTGATTCTTTGCCAACTTCCGAGGACAATCCCTTACACGGTGATCCAAAGATCCACATTCAAAACATCTCCCCTTTCACCGGTCCAACAACCTCTCCAATGTGATTTCCCACAGCGATTACACTGAGCTGGTCTCTGATTAGTAGCCATGGGCCTCCCTGTCTGATTCGGCCCACTCTGTCTAGCCCTCTTCTGTGCGTTACTACCCGATCCAGACGACCTAAAGCCTCTTTTCTACTTGTTCCTATCGTAGTTCTATCTCACGGACTCCTTAACCCCTTCGGCTACCTTAGCCTTTTCCACCAAGACAGCAAACTCACGCTCCTGCTGTGGAGCAATCAGCAACCTTAAATCATCCCTCAGTCCGTCTTCAAAGCGGACACAACGTTCATGCTCCGTTGACACAATTCCCCGAGCAGAGCAGCTCAGCCTCAAGAATTCGGCTTCATACTCCGACACTGACTTATTTCCTTGTACCAACCCCAGAAAAGCTTTCCTCTGCGCATCAGTGTAGCCGGTGCCCACATACTTCTTCTGATAAGCAGCTTTGAAGTACTCCCAAGTAAGATCATCTGCCGTAGCACCATCTCGAACCGTGAGCCACCACTGATATGACTCATCCTTTAGAAGCGACACCGCTCCTTTCAGCTTCTCCTCATTCGTCAGATCGAGATCATCCATGATCCTCTCAGTCGATTCTAACCAATACTCTACCGTGCTGGGTGCCACACCCGATACACCCCGGAACACCTCAGCTCCGTTAGCTCGAAGTCTCTCAGGTACCGACTTTCGAGCTCCTCCACCTCCACCCATTCCTGCTACTCTTTCCAGAACCCGCAGCATCGCTTGTGACACTGCGTCATCACCCGTCTGATCCTGCTCCTCGACTCCAAAAGTTGGGGGTGGTGGCGGTGGTACCTCATTCTCAGATCCCTGACCCGACCTAACGGGTTCTGACACGGTCATCCTGCCCCTACCGCGTCCACGACGGCCACGTCCTTTAGAGTTCATTTCTAGCGATTGAGGCTTAGTCTGATTAAGAAATTTTTATGGATTAGTAACTGTTTCACTGATTATCCACGAAGAAATTTTATGAAGAAAGTTTAATAGGGATTCTTTCGATCAGTCAAAATTTTAAGTCCTCTATCCTAGTTCACACAGAAAAGCACATCCATTCCCTAATACCTTTCATACACATTCACTCTTCGGACATTTCTGTCCGTTTCTATCCCAGGGGTATTTTCGTCATTTTCTTACAGGGGTATTTTTGTAATAAACCGAAGAAGTTTTGAAAACTTTAGTAAATCAAGACATTTTGTAATTTCTAAAACTGAGGAGTATTTTCAAAAAATTCTCAATTTGAAGGTATGGCAGAATTTTGAAAACCAAGGGTATTTTGGTAATTTTGTCAATCAGGGGTAATTTTATAAATTTCCAAAGTCAGGGTATTATTTTGAAATACAGAATGTTGGATACTTTTGTAAAGTAAGAAAATTTTATTGAAATCAGGGTAATACGGTAATTTTAGAAAGTAAGGGCATTTTCGTAATTTTGCCACTAGGGCATTTTCGTAATTTTGGTAAGTTGAAAAATATTTTGAAAATTTTCCCAAAAATAAATTTTTGCTGCTATTAAAAGGAGTATCGTAATGATTTTTAAAACTTAGAGCTTTCCTAAAACAGGGTTAATCCCTTTCGGGTTTTATTTAGTGTGTTTAGCCTATGACCGAGTCCCCTTGGTTAGGGTGAACCGAAGCTACGCACCAGGTAGGATTCCTGCGAAGAGAAGGTGAGTCACGAGGACTGCTTAAGTACCAAGCTCTTCCGGATCCAATCCTAGACATGCGCACCAGGGTTACCACACCCTAACTCGGCGACTTGGTCGTAGGTTTGTTTAATTAGGCATTTAAAGTCTTATGTACTTTGTTGGGGTAAAACTAGTCCTAAGGTTTAAACACTTATCACACTATCTACGTTCCATACCTACCCTTCTACAGATAATAATAATTCACACAGTAGTCAAGAGTACTTACCTGGGCGGATTGGTGCCGGAGACTCGGTGCCATGCTGTTTCAAAAACCCAAAAATATTTCACAAAGGCCTACCAAAACATTTTGGGCCTTGGGCCCCCACAACCGAGCTTTGAACTGGGCTCTGATACCAATTTTGTAACACCCCAAACCCGGCCCAAACATTACGACCGAATTTGGTATGTTACAGAGGAAAACATTTTGAAAATCCCTTTTTGTTGATTCATTCTTTTGGTAAAAAGCGTTTTCATTTTGAATAGAATATTGTTTGTTTTAAAACAAGTGTGGTGCATGAAGAAAACAATACTTAGCTTTGTTGTTTAAAAATCTATTAAGCCTTGTTGTTACCAAATTTTGTTAATGTACCCGATGGTACCAAAAAAACGTTTACGTTTGAATTTAAGAAAACTTGTTTAACAATATTAAAGTTATTAAGTAATTTAAAATTCCATCCATAACATGTAAAATAATCAAAACGAAATTTAAGGAGGCCTTATTACAACTTGAACAAATAAACCGAAAAGGAAATAAAAATAATTCAAAGTTCATTTAATCCACAATTTCACTGCATGGCCGCCTCGAGTCCATTCGGCTCCTCATCCGCAATCTACGAGTCACCTGAAAATGTTAAAGGAGAACGTGAGTCACCAAGACTCAATGTGTAACCCTTTCCCCAGTTTAATGCAACATCATACACAATTTATAACAAGTCAACATGCACTAAGTTCAACATGCACCCAACCTAGCCATCCAAACGCCTTTCTCTACCCCGTGTGGTACCAAACCACTGGTGGTGCCAAACCACTGGTGACTCAAAGTCACGATATCCATCAATATTGTGGTGCCAAACCACTGGTGGTGCCAAACCACTGGTGACTCGAAGTCACAAATAATAAGTTGTGGGGCCAACCCACGTGTGATACCAAATCACTGGCGTCAATCCCATAATGTCATCTGTGGGGCCAACCCATTGTGGTGCTAAGCCACAGGGACGAGACGCTATGAGGTGCCAAACCTCTGGTGACAAAAGTCACGAAATGTGGTACCAAACCACTGGTGTCCGTCGACACGAATATCACTTCCCCCTCCACTCGTTTAACCCACATCAATCAATGATATGCATTTAACAGAAATCATGCCAACATGTTTACATAACAATATATATAGAGTTTATCATCAGCCATATACTTATATAGCACATATACCAAATATGTCATGCTTCCCAAAAGCATCATAAGAGAGCTCATAACAACAAGGACTTACCTGAATCCTTGCTTATACCTTTGTGGTATTAAATCCAAATCTACATCAAACCAGTTTAGCATACATAATGCATTTAGCACAGTTATTAGTTATAGAGTGTGTATGTACACACCTGTTTCTAACGATAGCTCTAAATCCCGAAGAGACAATCGGCCACACAAGATATCCTTGCCACACAAGATAATTTACTAAAATAGATCCTTACCACCTCTTACCAAGTTCGATTGCTAACAAATGGAGGCTTGACTAATACTTCAAAATCCCAGAGCACCCAGACAGAATCGGTTTCAACACACTGATTAGCCAAATCATCAGTATATTTTGGCCCTTTTTCATTCATCCAAATCGACAGAGAACAAGAGAGGAGAAAAATAAGCATTCGGCTATAACCACTTACCTTTTCAAATCGATTGACAAAGAAATCCCGAAAGCACCTATGCTAATCTCAGTATTCGGCCAAAGTGAGTTTGATAGGAAGAAAAGAAATTTCGGCACACAGATAGGGAGTAGATTCGGCTAGAGGAAGAAAGAAATAATGAGAAAAGAAGATGGGATTTCGGCAAAGAAAGAGTAGAGAGAGAGTTTCGGTTTTAAGTACAAAGGAGTAAAAGAGAAAAAGGATGGAAGATGAGTGAGTAGGGGAAGATTCGACTACTAACCAAGAAGGAAGAAAAGTATTTGAGTAAAGAAAATAAAGGCTTAGAACCTTAAGGACATTCGGCTCATGCTTAATGAAGGAAAAAGTTTTGGTTTCTATGATATGTGCTAGCCGAAATTGCCAACTAGGTGCCTAAAGAAAATTCGGCACACCCCTTGCTTGATCACCAAGCCGTCCACTCCTCTCCAACAAGGAGTTTAAGATTTCGGCAAACTCCCAAAATTCCTCTTGGCCACCCATTTGAAAATATTCAAAAGAATTTGAATAAATCAAATTCCTTCTTTTTCTCCTTGCCACCCTTTTTAGATTATTCACATAAAATCTAATTAAAATGCTAATAATATCCTTATTATCCTAAAGTTTAAAATTGAGCAATTCTCTCTCCTTTTCCGTCCAAAATAAAGAGCAAAAAGGGAAATTCCACGACTCGAACATAGGCTCCCCTTGCTCCTCTTGTGGCGTCAATTCCAGCTCCTAAGTGGCCTCCCTCTTGCCACTTTACCAAGGCCTTATTAGCGTCAAATAATCCCTCATTTAAACTTGTAACCCCTACCTACTGAGGCTCCCTATCTTTAAAGCTTACAAATAAAAATTTTTCCACTATTCAAGCCTACTCAAAGTTCATAATTAAGTCCTACTACACCACGAATAACATCACAGCAATCCAATCATAAGCAAAACAGTTTAATCACAAATAACCCCAATTTTAGGATGTTACAATAGTACTAATAAAATATTTATAATATTTATTGAAGTATTTATAAAAAATATTAAAATTGACATATTGTAAATTAAACCTTACATTATTCAAATTTTTTTTCTTAAAAGTAAATAAATTGACCATAATAATATGTAGATAATATATAATTCATATAAATGTAATTATGTTAGATTATTTCAGATTATGAAAATATATTAATTATTCATAATTTTTTGTATATGAAATTTAATGTTACCTATTACAAAAATAATTAAAATTTACTATTTAAAAATGTAGCATATTTTTTCTTTTACTCTTTTTGGGTAAGGGAAATCCAACAATTTAAATAGAAAATAACTCAATATAAAAGTTGACCTTTCATTTATTATTATTTAAATTCATTTAAAAACTTTTATTACTAAAAATTAGTATTGTTATATAAATATGATAACTTTTGTAACACCCCAAACCCGGCCCATGCGTTTCGACCGAATCTGGCATGTCACGGCTGTACTTTGAAAACCTTTGCTTTGATGGTTTTTGAAATATGTGAGTTAATTAGACAATATTTAAGTAAATAAGCGGCATTTTAAAAATGAAACCTTGTATTAAGTATTATTAAGTATAAGTAAACCTTATCATAAAATTCATAAAGTGCTTAACATTGAAAACGACTTAGTTGCATGAAAACTGGGGGCCTTATTACATAAATATTCTCGAAATATCATTGAAATAAATTAAATCTAAAGAAATCTCAAAAGAAAATAACTTGTAGAAATAGAACTTGATGACCCCTCGAGTCCGTCTCGGCTCCCATGTCCACGATCTACTGTTCATCTGGAAGAGTAGAGAAAAGGAAAGCGTGAGTCACAAAGACTCAGTGTATAAATCTCAAAACACACATCGACCTGAGCCCAAAAACACATTATGGGCCCTGGCCCATACAGGAAGGCATCAATCATAATCACATAATAAATAATAAAGAATGAATAACCCAACCCATCCTAGGTTTCCATCCTCTACACACCAACCCGTACCAACCATCACACCTTGGGGGATTTCTACAATCAACCCTCCATCCGCTACACACCAAAACGACAGCCGTACTGCCTATTCCTATTAAATAGGAATCATTAAACGTGGCATAGCCACCGATCATAATGTGACCTAGCATTTATATTTGTGGGTTTTCAACCACCGATCACTGCGTGACCTATCATGCACTTCCCCTTCATCATATCAATATCCCATCCCATGCATACACACATAAAGGAAACATCATGCAGTCATATATATATTTTTCGATACACATAGGGAGCTCTATGTTTACGTACCTGGCATCCTTGCTTAACCCTTTTAGGGTTCCATTCGACTGTCTATACAGCCTTATTTCGGCTTTTTAGCCCATAACATACATGAATAGATATACATACAGGTTTATTAGTAGTGTGTTAGAGGTCTACACACCTGATTAATGTTGATACCCTTGCTAAACCGATCTACAACTTTGCTCAAAAAGCCGGAAGGATGTGAAACTAGGGCCTCTCCTATATTCGACCATGGTTAGTGTTCTACCCAATTTTATGTATTTGAATAAACAACTCTTCTTACCTTAAAATCCCAAAATTGAAGACTAATGATTTTCGGCTTTTAGATCTAGTCGACCAAGCTTCCTTCAAATCCCGAAAACCATTAAACTATTAGCTTTTGGCTTTTGCTTTTCAAAAACCGGGAATAGATTATGAGAACTAAACAAAAATCGACTCTTACCTTAGCTTAGGAGATTCGGCTAGCACTAGAGAGAGGATTTGGCAATGCCAATGGAAGATTTAAATGCCGGAAGTATAGAATAATTTCTCAAATAGGATGAATAAAAGAAAAAGCGATGGATGCTTCGGCTTTTTAGAGAAATCGGCACAAGGGAAAAGAAAGTGGGGAAAAGTTTCGGCTTTTGAAGAAATTGAAGAAATAAATTTGGAGAGGGAGAGGCTAGGGAATTTCGGCACCAAGGGAGAGGATTTTAGGGTTTTTCAATGTCAGAAACAAGGAGCTAGCCCCCCCTATTTATAGATTTTTGACACCTACTGCTAAATACCGAAAACGCCCTTAAAATTTAAGCTAGAAGAGAGGAGAATTTCAGCACCCTCTATGCCATGCAGTAGCCGAATTTTACACTCCTCTAGGTGGTGGATTTTCGACCAACACTTCCTTTGAAGATAAGCTCCTAACTTTTCTCTTTTTTTATCTATGACATTATCACTTAAAAATCCACATAAATTTTCCTATTTTCTAGCCTTGTAGCCGTCCACCTATGCTAACCCTAATGCCAAATTTAACTCACTTAAATTAAAAGATTTGGGCCTCATTAAACTTAAATTTTGGGCCCCTAAATCCCTTGTGTGTGGCGTCATTTCTAATTTCCTCATAGTGCCACTTATTTTTGGGCCACAAGCCCATGTTTGACATTTTAAACATAATTACCACCTTTTAATTCTTTAATGCCCAATCTAATAATTTAATCAAGGCCTTAGCCTAATCTTAAGCCCAATTTGGACCCCTATCACTTAAATTAACCTATTAAACCTATCCCTACACTAAATGCATAGGCCCATAATTTTAGGATGTTACAACTTTTATTTTCAAGTAAATTTAAAATTAATTATTTTAGAAAAATTAAAATTCATATTGATAAATGTAATAAATTTTATAAATAAAAAAATATTTAAAATTATAACTCCAGCAACGTAATGAACAACAAAGGCTTTAGAGTCATTTGAATGTTTCTTTGGACTTGTGTTTTTATATAAATTTAGATATATGCATTTTTCACTTTGTTAAATTTGTAATATATCTATACTATTATTTAAGTGCGGACACCAACTCAATCAAGAAAATTATTAAAATAATCTTACAGATTTTAAATAAAGCACTATTTTCCTTTTCTTATTCAAGAAAAATGAAAATGCTGAGATTTGAACCCATTCCTCAAGCATTTATAGATCTCTTCTTTACCACTTTAGCTTTATTTTAATATTTGTATACAATAAAATGTTATTACACCAATTGTTTCATCCACATTGTTTGTATATATATATATATATATATATATATATATATATATATATATTAATATTTAAGTGTGTGACTATGTTGGTGTAACACCCCAAACCCGGCCCAAATACTATGACCGGATCTGGCATGTCACTAAGGAGATTTTAAAGGATGTCGCAACTGAAAGGAAATATTTTTCTTGAGTTTAACCTTTTATTCGGGAAAACTAAATAGGTGAATAATTTGTAAAAGATACACATTTTCTATTAATGCCTTAATGAATTAGAAACCGAAATTTGATACATGACTTAGCTTAATTAAAACGTAAAATCTGAATGTCTAATAATAATAAAAGCCCAAAATCCAGAAATATAATATAAAGCTAGTGGCCCATGGCCTTATTACAATGAAATTTATAACCCACTAACTAAAAATGTTAAAAGTAAATAAACTAAGTAAAGTCTTTTGCTGAATCAAAATAATCTCTCGCATGGCCACCTTGCGCTCCTCTCCAGCCCAGTCCGATGCACTAGGTGCTACCTGAAAGATGTTAAATAATAGGGTGAGTCACGAGACTCAGTGTGCAACTCTCGTGCTGTAACACCCCAAACCCAGCCCATACGCCACGGTCGAATTTAGAATTCCACTGCGGAAAACGTTTGAAAATATTTTAACTTAAAAGTAAAAACATAAAAATTTGTTGTCTTTACTAAAACATTGTATAATTAAAATTCCAAATAAATTTAAGTTGTTACAAATTCTTCGATTTAAAAACTCTAACATATATTTTAAAATATAAGTTGCTAAAAATAAAACATTTTCAAATAATAATATAATCGACAATCCAACTTAAAACATAATAAAAATCCTTAAATACTTAAAGTGGCCCTTATTACAATAAATAACCTTTCATAAATAAAATGTGTAAAAAAAATAAAATATCTTCTGCATGGGCCGCCTCGTATCCACTCCAACCCGGTCCAAGCTTTATGCATCACCTGCGATGTTGGTAAAAATTTGGGTGAGTCATACAGACTCAGTATGTAATTAGTCCACTGAATCCCTCCCACATGTGGGCTTAGCCCACAACCACATATCATGTCACAATTCAGATAGTAAGGCAACTTATTCACATCATTTCCACAATTGGGCCTTGGCCCATATAATCACTTAATTTCACATATTGGGCTTGGCCCATTTCCACATCGATCCTCATTTCACACATGATTATGCAAAGTAAATGCACCCAACCCAGCCTAGAGTCCATCCGTTACACCTACCTTGGCAGACCTGCTGCCCAAGGCCGTGGCTAATCCACCGATCAACTAAGTGATCCCACATATCTTACCTTGGCAGACCTGCTGCCCAAGGCCGTGGCTAAGCCACCGATCACCTAAGTGACCCCACATGTCCATATCCACGAGGTGACTCGAGGTCATCCTCAATCCACGGTGATGCACACAGCTATCATCCGCCGAGATGTGGCACCTAGCCAACACCTCCCTTGATGAAGCACATAGCTAACATCAAGCGCCAATGTAGCACAAGGCTAACATTAGACCACGTACATAAATGTACACCCTGTCCTTCGATAGTCACATTCACATCCCATCCCATGCACATGCAACATATGATAATGTCATAACATAATAAAATAATGCATGCACATGCTATTCAGCACACAATCATATTCTCATTGGCATATTCACATTCTTAATAATTAACACTGACCTGCTTTCCGATATACCCCTTAAGGGTATCCATTCATAATCGCCACTGCACATATTAGCATTTACACAATACATACAACATAACATAAACCCGAAAAACAGTGGGTTAATTACACACCTTACTATTAGCGAAATCCCTAGCTACTTGAATTTAACACGATCCCGGAACGTGGTTTTTCCTCCTCCCTTAACGCCGATTTGGTCTCCTACCAAATCCCGAAACACTTGCTTGCTCCTTGCGACTGTCGAAATTCTTGATGATCAAAACCCGAGAGATCTCCTTTAAAGCTCCTTAATGTCGGCTACAAACAAAAGGCACACATAACATGGCTTACGAATATTCGGCTAACCCAAAACCAAGGCCTTAACACTTGATTCGGCACACCAACAGAAATAGAACCCAAACCGATTACTAGGATAGAAAATACTTACCACTACTCAAGCACCCTCAGAGAAACGGCTTCTAGGTCCCAAAGAGAAAGAGTTTCGGCACTTAATGGTGAAGAGAGAAAACGTAACAATGGAGAGGGTTTAATGCTTAGAGAATTCGGCTATGGTGTTTCCAAATGAAGATGTAATATTCGACAATGGCAACCTTAAGGGAGATTTCGGTTTAAGCAAAATAAAAGAAAAGAAAGAGATGTGAAAGAAGGAAGAAAATACATGCACAAATGGTTCTAACTTATGAAAGAAAAGGGTGAGGTTTAAGAGAGAATGGAACAAATTTTGTCAAAAGAAAATGGCCAAAACGGCACTTTGATGGCATTAGGATTTCGGCACAACACTAGAGAAGGAGAAGAAAACCCGAAAATAAACACCTAAACTCCTTAAGAGAAATTCGGCTACTCCCCTCTACCCACAAAAACCGAAATGATCTACAAAGATATTTCCTTGGCCGGCCAACTCACATACTCATCACAAATCCCCTATTTTCCTCTTTAATTCCTCCTAATCACTTTCAAAATTAAGCCAACCCCCCTTAGTCCATGAAACCGTCCACATACATAGACAAGTTGGCCATTAAAAATTTTCCAAAAACCTCATTCCTTACTCCATGCCTTTTGTCCCCTTATCATACCATATTTTCTTGATTCCATACCTTAAGTTAATCACTTGCCTTTTTCCCTTAGTCTACTATCCATAAAAGAAAATAGTCCAACCTTACCTTAATTAGAGTTTCACCAACACATGCCATACACATGCAAAAATAAAAGTCACCTTATTGCCATCCATGGGATTCGAACCTAAGACCATTAATACACTCCACACTCCACTTGCCACTTTACCAATTAACTCCTTGTGATTAAAACCTCAAACTAATTTTCTTAAGGCCAATTTTGCTTAGCTCCCCTTCTAAGACTAAAAATCTAATATTTTTCTAAAGCATTCCCTTACATTCTAAAATTCTAAAAACCCTTAAAACATATCCAAACACACACTAAGCCCACTATCACTTGAATTATGCATAAACGCATAACCCCTAATTCTAGGATATTACACGTGCACCATCAGATTGGGCCTTAGCCCCACAGAACAGATGACAAAATATAACATATCAGGAATTATGCAAGGCCCAACCCAATCCTAGGTTTCCATCCGCTACACACCACCCTTACCTGCCAATCACACCATTGGGGATTTCTACAATCAGCCCACATCTTAATTAAATTAACCAACAAAAAACTGCAAATCTTAATCTTTGAAGTTATATCACCAACATCTATAAAATCCTTTTTTTACCACTTCAACCAAAATTCTATTTAGATCTTTTTATACATTTCAACTTGTGTCACAAGTCAACTCAATACCAACTAAAGAAAAATGACAATATTGTGATAAACAATTGGAGTACATTTAAACTAATTTTTTTTTATTCCATATGTATTTACCTAAAAGGAAAGTGTAGGAGATATGTGTGTGATTTCTTCATGCATATGTGTATGATAGAATTTCTATTATATAAAACCTTGAAGGAAAGTGTTGGGGATCGACCCGTATATGCAACGAGAAAATAAAAGTAAAAGTAGAAAAATATCAAACACACAAATATTTATATGGAAAAATTTCACCAAAGAAGAGGACAAAAAACCATGAGTGTAACACCCCAAACCCGGCCCATGCGTTATGACCGAATCTGACATGTCACATGAGAAAAACATGATAAGTCATTTGTGTTCATACTAAAAAGGTTTGTTTGTTAAAAACAAGCAAATAAATTTTGATTTGAAATATTTGATAAAGTTTTATAAACCTTGAAGGTTGATTTGATAAATCGATAAATTCGAACTAATGATTTTACAAATCGTGACTTTTAAAAATGTCGTTGATAATTTGAAAAAAAAGTCCGAGTTAAATCATTTGTAAAAGTTTGTTATAAAATCCGTTTATTAATCAATTTTGGAAAACCGTTATTTATATTTTTAGAAAATCCCCATTTAAAACAATTTAAGAAAAGTAATAAATATGTCCAAACATAAAGCAAATTAAATTTTATCCCAGAGGCCTTATTACAACTTTAAACCCAAAATAGTAAAAGTAATGAAATAAATCGAAAACATGAGACTTTACTAAAGTTCGAAAACACTATTTCTAAGTATGGCCTCCACCGAGTCATCCACTGCCCCAAGTCCTCGTGACTGAGCATTACCTACAAGGGTTAAGAAAGGGGGTGAGTTACAAGAACTCAGTGTATAATCCCCTTACCGTCATCCACTGGGCCTAAACCCATTTAACAAAAACTTGGGCCTGAGCCTATAAAGCATAATCTTAGGCCAAAGCCCATTTACCATAACAATATATATATATATATATATATATATGCAAAATATGCAACCCATCCCATCCAGCCAAGCTCTCCCCCGTACCAACCAATCTCTCTTGTGGGGATCACATCAACCCACCCCGCCAGTTTATCCAATTTGCAGTCAAACTGCCATTTATAATATTTGTGACTGAGCCACCAGAGTATCATATACGGTAATATAATCGGCACATAGCCTTAATCAAGATAGCACAAAGCCATTATCAGAATTTGTGGCAATGCCACCGGTCTATACTTATCTTCATTCAAATTTTCCCATCCCATGCAATATGTAAAGATGCATCATACATGGTCGTAAAACATCCATATAAAAATAACATCCATTAACCTATTGAATACTTTTTATGAAACAGCCCAATAAAGCAATACGATCATTCGGCCCATAGGGGCATTTCGGAATTCAGTCTATAAGGATATTTCGGTAATTTGGCCCATAGGGGCATTTCGATAATTCGGTCCATAAGGACATTTCGGTAAATCGGTAATTTTACCAACTAAGGGTAATTTGGTAATCTCTCAACCAAAGGGTTATTTCGGTAATTTACCCTCCAAGGGTATTTTGGAAATTTCACAACCCAGACTTAACTACTAATGTGGGGCATAAAAATTGAAACTGTCCATCTACGTCATATTGACTAAATTGACTATAACTCAAGTTAGGAAACTCAAAATTTAGATTCGTAAATTTTCTTTGAAACTAGACTCATATGTCTTCTTACTACAATATTTTTAGAATTTTTGGCTTAGCCATTTAGTACAGTTTATTCCTCAAAATTTCCCTTGTTTCACTGTCCAATGATTCTGACATCTCTTACCTTCATTTCAAATATCTCACTGTACGGTTTTCATATATTGCTTCCACTTGTTTCTAATGAAAATAGGCTCATTAAGGAATCTATAAATATAAATTATAACCCATAATTCACTTTTTACAGTTTTATATGATTTTTCCAAGACAGATCAGGGAACCACGAAGTCAATCAGAACCAGTCTCACTAAAATTAGAATATCACAGAAAATACAATTCCTTTTCCTTCTTTGTTTCTTTCATCTCAAAATAGACACAGTAAAATTTTATTTGATATCTTATTCACTTTCTAATTCCCTTTCTCCTATTTTTCATGATTTTTCAAAGTCACGTTACTGCTACTAACCAAAAATGTTTCATTGCAAAAATATGGTTACCACTATGAACCTACGCACGCCCGAGTGATCACGGATGCCGGTTTCCAGTTTTCTTTGGTATTTCGACCAAATCACAGAACATTTCATGCAAATTTTCAGAGAAGTGTGAGATTACACACCATTTCAAACATGTATTCGGAAGGGTACGGGATTACACACCTTATTCAGAATCCGTAACACGATACTCTCCGCGGCACCTAAAGGTACAATCGGTCAACAATTAGTCTAAAGCCCAATTTACAACTTCAACCAAGTATTGCGATTGATTAACAATCTATATCACTTACCAACAATCCGAGTCTCTTATTACGAGGGATAGGTGTTCGACTTTACCACTATTTTTGAAAAATCCACAAGTAGAGAGTATCGAGTGATTTCGTGCCTAACAACATAATCGATTAGCCAAACTTTCAATCCGATTAACACCATAACCAAGTAGCGATATCGAATGGACTATGAAAGGACTCCTTAGCTTAATCGATGATAATCCTGATTCCCACCAATTGGCTTATGACTACGAATGAATTGACAAGGATTTGGTATTCGGCCACCCACTAGAACTCTGATTCAACCAAGGAGAGATGTCCAACACACAAAAATGGGGAAGATAGAAGATAATAGAAATTCGGCTATTGAAGAGAAAACAATAAAGAAGATTCGATCATATGGTAATGTCGATTTAGGAAAAAGGAAGAAAAGTTGAAGGAATGATAAAAAGAAGAGAAGAGATATGAGAAGAAATGTTAGGTAATTCGGTTAACACAAAGGAAAAAGGTTGGAAAAGAGTACCAAAAATGTTCAAAAGAGAAAATAGGCTTTTTCAAGCACAAATTTGCAAATAGGCTATGAAAATTCAGCTCCTCCTTTTTCCCCAACAAAACCTTGTATTCATCTTTTCCAAAAAGATGAACATTGACCAAAATAAAGTCTTTCCAAAACACCTTCCACACTATATGCCAACATGTTCCCTTATCCTTCCTTTTCTTTCCCTCTTTTTCCCTAGTCTTTCTCCTTCCCATAATCCTTAGCCATCTTTCCAAAAATTAAAAAGTCTTCCTTACCTTATTAAAACCTTGACCGACACTGTAACATCCTGAAATAGGGGTTATTCGTGATTGAATTATTTTGCTTGTGTTTAAATTTCTGTGATATTATTTGTGGTGTTATAAGACTTAATTAGGGGTCTTGAGTAAGCTCGGTTTAGTAGGATAATTCTTAGTATGGCTTATTTAATGAAGAGGATTAAATGAGCTTAGCACTTAAGTTAATTTAAGTGTATATTAAAGCACAAGATGAATTAGTGGCAAGTTGGTTAAAGAGCTTGAAAGGTTGCATGAGGTTAGTGGTTCGAGTAGTAGGTATAGCATTTTTAAAAGTTATTTTTGTATGTTAGCTTTAATGGACGGTCAAACATAATTATGATAGGTTGGACTTTCATTTTGGTAAGTTGAATTTATTCTAAAGGAAAGCATGAAATAAGGGATAAGATTCCTAAGGTTTTGGTAAGATATCTTGAAGTTATGGTAAATTGAGGGGACAAAGGCTTGGTTTGTGGGAAATGTTTTGGAAACAAAATCATGGCCTTTATGCCATGAACTTGGACGGCATTGTGGCTAAGGGGGGGTTTTTGGCCGAATATGCTAGTGTTGGTAAGGCTTAGGAATTGTTTTGGTCATTTGGTTCATTTGGTGCAAAAGTTGCAAAACAATTTTCTCTCAAACACTTTTCTTTTTGGCCGAATTTTACATTGTGGTAAGCCTAAACTCTTTTGACCATTTGGTCATTTTTGCTAAATTTCTATTCTCTTCCTCTTTTTCACTCAAACCCGAAACTTGAGTATTGTCTTCAACCATAGCCGAAACTTCTATCCCTTTTGTCCATTTTCTTCTTTCTTTCTTAGCCGAATCTCCTATACCTTAATATTCCATCTATTTCTTTCTTTTCTCTTCTCAAAGGCACTTAGCCGAAACTATTAGTTCACTTTCTTATTTCCTCTTTTTCCATACAAAGTTGAACCTTGGTTGATTGTGTTGAACAATCATAGCCGAAACCACTCCCTTGGGTATACCGAATTTTCTTCTCCTATTGTGTGTAGTCTTGGCCGAATATCTTAGCAAGGGTGCCAATCCGATTTGTTATAGGGCCTTCGGGATTTGGAAGCGAGCAAACGAATCCATCATCTTTGATCAATCGATTTTTGGGTAAGGTTTCGGGTTCACAAGGAACCCTTCTCAATTATTTTGGTTTGGCCGAATAGGCCATGATTCTAATATTCATTTTTGGCCGAATATAGGGACAAGGAAAGTTTGTGTGGCCGATTTGTCTAATCGGGATTTAAGGCTTTCGTTAAAGTCAAGTGTGTGTACATACACATCTTATAACTTTTTAATATGCTAAGTGTTATATTATGTCTAATCGATTTATGTAGACATGGATGTAATACCATCATGGTATTAACAAGGATTCGGGTAAGTCTTTGTGACTATGAGATTATTATTTGATGCTTTTGGGAAGCATGACACATTTGGTATGTGTATTATTGATTTATGGCATTGATAAAATATACAAATGATGTTAAATGAAACTTTTAGCATGATTTCTGTAAAAGCATGTATTTGATTGATATGGGTTGATGAGTGGAGGGGGCAGTGATATTCGTGTCGACGGACACCAGTGTTTTGGTAACACATCGTGACTACGGTCACCAGAGGTTTGGCACCTCCAGAGGTTTGGCACCTCATAGCGACTTGTCCCTGTGGTTAATTCCACCGTGGGTTGGCCCCACTTTGAGATATGGGATCGTCTGCCAGTGATTTGGTATCACACGATGGGTTGGCCCCATCACTTGATTTGTGACTTCGGTCACCAGTGTTTTGGTAACACAATTGTGTCTTCGGACACCAGAGATTTGGTATCTCCAGTGATTTGGTATCACATTCGTGACTATACGTCACCAGTGGTTTGGCACCACCAGTGGTTTGGTACCACACGGGGTAGAAAAAGGCGTATGGATGGTTAGGTTGGGTGCATTTAAACTTATGCATGTTAATTGGTTATGATTTGTGTATGTTATTGCACTAAACCGGGGAAGGGTTACACATTGAGTCTTGGTGACTCACCTTCTCCTTTAATTTTTCAGGTGATTCATAGATCGCGGGTGGGGAGCCGGATGGACTCGAGGTGGCCATGCAGTGGAGACTTTTTAATAAATGAATTTTGGATTTTATCTATTTTTCTTTTGGGTTTATGTTTGTAATAAGGCCTCCTAGTATTATTTTATTATTACTGCGTGTTTTGAATGTTTGGTTTAAACTACTTGATGATGTTAAAATGGATGCACATGTTTTTCTCAAATTAAACGCAAAATGTTTTAAAGTACCATCGGGTACCTCTGAAATTTTTAAACAACCTGACTCAACAAATTTCTTTTGAGTGTGGTTTCTAACAAATAAAATTTTAATTGAAAGGCAATTCGACTAAGTTTTAAATGGTTTTCAAAAATGTTTTCTCTGTAGCAAACCAAATTCGGTCTTATGGTTTGGGCCGGGTTTGGGGTGTTACAAAATTGGTATCAGAGCCCTGTTCAAAGCTCGGCTGTGGGGGCCCAAAGCCCAAAAATGTTTTGGTAGGCCTTTTTGAAATATTTTTGTTTTGAATAAGCATGGCACCGAGTCTCCGGCACCGATCCGCCCTGGTAAGTACCTCTAACTTTTTGTATGAATTATTTATTGTAGAAGGGTAGGAAGCATGGGACGTAGATAGTGATAGTATTTTGAACTTTAGGACTAGTTTACCCCAACAAAATTCATAAGACTTTAATGGCCTAATTAAAACCAACCCGTGACCAAGTCGCCGAGTTAGGGTGTGGTAACCTTGGTGCGCATGTCTAGGATTGGATCCGGAAGAGCTTGGTATTTAAGCAGTCCTCGTGACTCACCTCTTCTTCGCGGGATTCCTACCTGGTGCGTAGCTTCGGTTCACCCTAACCAAGAGGACTCGGTCATAGGCAAAACCTTAAATAAAACCCGAAAGGGACTAGCCGTGTTTTAAGGAAAACTTCGGTTCTAAAATCACTAAATTATCTCTTTTAGATAGTAGGACAAATTTATCTTCAAAAATTTTCAAATAATTCCGGTTTACCAAAATTACCAAAATGCCCCTAGTGGCAAAATTACGAAAATACCCTTGGTCTTTAAAATTTCCATATTACCCCAATTTTGATCAAATTTTTATTTTACAAAAGTACTCAAAAATGTTGTATTCCAAAATAATACCTTGACTTTGAAATTTACAAAATTACCCCTGATTGACAAAATTACCAAAATACCCCTGGTTTCCAAAATTTTGCTATATCTTCAAATTGAGAATTTCTTGAAAAATACTCCTCAATTTTAGAAATTTCAAAATATCTCGATTTATTAGAGTTTTAAAATTTTCTTCGGTTTATTACAAAAATACCCTGTAGGAAAAATGACG
Source organism: Gossypium australe (assembly GCA_005393395.2). Taxonomy (NCBI): domain Eukaryota; kingdom Viridiplantae; phylum Streptophyta; class Magnoliopsida; order Malvales; family Malvaceae; genus Gossypium; species Gossypium australe. Next base: position 85,518,670 of record CM016620.1, on the reverse strand, counting down.
AAAATACCCCTGGGTTAGAAACGGACAGAAATGCCCGAAGAGTGCATAGGTATGAAAGGTATAGGGAATGGATATACTTTTCTGTGTAAACTAGGATAGAAGACCTAAAACCTTGTTTGATCGAAAGAATCTCTATTAAACTCTTTTCATAAAATTTCTTCGCGGATAATCAAGTGAAACATGTACTAATTCATAAATTTCCTAATCAGATTAAAGCGCGATAGTTAGAATGAGCTTTAGAGGTCGTGGACGTCGTGGACGCGGAAGGGGTAGGATGGCTGTATCGGAACCTGTCGGGTCGGGTCAAGGATCTGAGAATGAGATACCGCCACCACCACCCCCAACCTTTGGAGCTGAAGAGCAGGATCAGACGGGTGACGACGCTGTGTCACAAGCGATGCTACGGGTTCTGGAAAGGGTAGCTGGAATTGGAGGAGATGGAGGAGCTCGGAAGTCGGTTCCTGAGAGACTTAGAGCTAACGGAGCTGAATTTTTCCGAGGTGTGTCTGGTGTAGCGCCCAATACGGCTGAGTATTGGCTAGAATCGACCGAAAGAATCATGGATGAGATAGATTTGACTAATGAGGAGAAACTGAAAGGAGCGGTGTCGCTTCTCAAGGATGAGTCATATCGTTGGTGGCTCGCGGTTCGAGATGGTGCTACGGCAGATGATCTAACTTGGGAGTATTTCAAGAATTCTTATCAGAAGAAGTATGTTGGCTCAAGCTACATTGATGCTCAAAGGAAAGCTTTTCTAGGGTTAGTACAAGGAAGTAAATCTGTGTCGGAATATGAAGCGGAATTCCTAAGGCTGAGTCGTTATGCTCAGGGAATAGTGGCATCGGAGCATGATCGTTGTGTTCGTTTTGAAGACGGACTTAGAGACGAGTTAAGGTTGCTGATTGCTCCGCAGCAGGAGCGTGAGTTTGCTGTCTTGGTGGAGAAGGCCAAGGTAGTCGAAGGAGTCAAGGAGTCCGCGAGGCAAAGTTATGATAGGAGCAAGCTGAAGAGAGGCTTTGGATCATCTGGGTCAGGTGGTAATGTTCAGAAAAGGTTTAGGCAGAGTGGGTCAAATCAGGCAGGAAGGTCCACAGCTGCTAATCAGAGACCGACCCAGTGTAATCGTTGTGGGAAGTTCCATTGGGGAGAATGTTGGACCGGAGGGAAAGGATGTTTCGAGTGTGGTTCATTGGATCATCGTGTGAGAGACTGTCTGCGTAAGCAAGCTAGGAATCAGTCTGAAGGTCAAGGTCGTGCTCAGTTCAGAAAGGAGGGACCAGCACCACAGAGAGGTCGTGGTTATGGTAGAGGTAGTTATGGCTCTAGTGGAGGTCGCGGAGCAGCTGGCAGAGGTATTGGCAACACGGAGGCTAGGCAGCCTGGGTTGGTGTTTGCTGCGAGGCGTCGTGAGGAAAGAGACGCACCGGACGTCATAACCGGTACGTTTTTAATATTTGGTGTTCCATATACTGCTTTGATAGATGTGGGTTCGACGCATTCTTACGTTGCTAGTAGCATAGTTGAGACCATGAGTTTAGTTCCTGTGACTGCTTCTAGGAGGATGACCGTACTTAGTCCTTTAGGTTAAGTAGATAAGCTGTATAGGGATGTACCCCTAGAACTCCAAGGGGTAGTGTTTGTAGCTGATCTGATGGAAATGCCGTTTGAGGAGTTCGATCTGATTCTTGGGATAGACTGGTTGGTCAAGTACCAAGCAAGTTTGGATTGTGCTGCTAAGTGCATGGTTTTGAAGACGGTTGAAGGTGAAGAAGTGGTCATGATAGGTAATAGGAGAGATTATCTATCCAACGTGGTATCTGCGTTAAAAGCAGTAAAGATGGTCAGGAAGGGCTGTGAGGCGTTCGTAGTTCATGTGTGTGCTTTGGAAGCTAAGGAGTCTTCTGTGAGGAATGTTCAAACTGTAAAGGAATTTGCTGACGTATTTCCTGAAGAACTTCCGGGATTGCCTCTGGATCGTGAGGTCGAATTTGGTATAGACCTGTTACCTGGAACGGCGCCAGTGTCTATAGCTCCGTATAGGATGGCACCGAAGGAATTGATGGAATTGAAGGCTCAGATTCAAGAGTTGTTGGATCGAGGTTTCATTTGACCAAGTGTTTCACCTTGGGAGCGCCGGTACTTTTTGTCAAGAAGAAGGATGGTGCGATGCGGATGTGTATAGTGGTGCGATGCGGATGTGTATAGACTACCGCCAGTTGAATAAGCTGACGATCAAAAACAAGTATCCTTTGCCGAGGATAGATGACTTGTTTGATCAGCTGAAAGGGGCTGCGATTTTCTCTAAGATTGATTTAAGGTCTGGATATCATCAGCTGAAGGTGAAAGAGGCTGATATCCATAAGACGGCATTTCGTACTCGGTATGGACACTACGAGTTCCTGGTGATGCCGTTTGGTTTGACTAATGCACCAGCAGCTTTCATGGACATGATGAATAGGGTATTCCAACAGTTTTTGGATCAGTTTGTTGTGGTCTTTATAGATGATATTTTGGTGTATTCGAAGTCAGAAAAGGAGCATGATGCGCATTTGCGAGTAGTGTTGCAGATTTTGAGGGAAAAGTAGCTGTATGCGAAATTTAGTAAGTGCGAATTCTGGCTTAAGGAGGTGACTTTCTTGGGTCACGTTGTTTCAGCCGAAGGGATTAGAGTGGATCCTCGAAAGATTGAGGCAGTGTTGGATTGGAAGCCGCCTAAGTCTGTGGCTGAGGTTCGGAGTTTTCTAGGTCTGTCGGGGTATTACCGAAGATTTGTGGAAGGATTTTCTTTGATCGCCGCACCGATGACCAAGTTGTTGAGGAAAGGAGTTCCATTTGTGTGGACCGAGGAACAGCAAGGAAGTTTCGACAAATTGAAGAGGATTCTGACTGAAGCTCAGGTTTTGATTCAACCTGAGGTAGGCAAGGAATTCACGGTTTATTGCGATGCATCACATATTGGTTTGGGATGTGTGCTGATGCAAGAAGGGAAGGTAGTGGCTTATGCATCTCGGCAGTTGAGACCACATGAGGCTAATTATCCGACTCATGACTTGGAGTTAGTGGCTGTAGTCTTCGCTTTGAAGATATGGAGGCACTACTTGTACGGAGAGAAGTCGATAGTTTATACGGATCACAAGAGTCTTAAGTATCTCTTGACTCAGAAGGATTTGAATTTGAGACAGCGTAGATGGATTGAGCTGTTGAAGGACTACGACTGTTCGATCGAGTATCATCCTGGTAAGGCTAACGTGGTGGCAGACGCGTTGAGTCGTAAGGTTGTATCGGATTTAAGATCGATGTTTGCTTGACTTAGTTTGTTCGACGATGGGAGTCTTTTGGCAGAATTGCAAGTCAAGCCGACTTGGTTAGATCAGATTAAGGAGAAGCAGTTAGAGGATGATGGTTTGAATGATCGGAGGTTGCAAGTTCAGAATGGTGGATTAGAGGATTTTAGTTTGTCCAGTGATGGAGTTTTGTGCTTTAAAGGGAAAGCTTGTATGCCGAAGGATGTGGAGTTGAGACAAAGGATTCTTCGGGACGCACATAGCAGCCCATATGCTATGCATCCTGGAGGTAGCAAGATGTATCGAGATTTGAGAGAGCAATTTTGGTGGCCAGGTCTGAAACGGGAAGTAACTGAGTTCGTGGGTAAGTGTCTGACGTGTCAACAAGTCAAGGCTGAACATCAGTTGCCATCTGGTTTACTTCAGCCGGTGAAGATTCCTCAGTGGAAGTGGGAGAGGATCACCATGGACTTTGTCAGTGGTTTACCTCTTACGCCTAGTAAGAAGGATTCGGTTTGGGTGATTGTGGATCGTCTGACTAAATCAGCGCATTTCATACCTGTAAGGGTAGATTATTCGCTTCAGAGGCTAGCAAAGTTATATGTAGCCGAGATAGTGAGATTGCATGGTGTGCCAGTATCGATTATCTCGGATAGGGATTCGAGGTTTACATCGAGGTTTTGGAGAGCGTTGCATCAAGCTTTGGGTACGAGATTGGACTTCAGCATAGCTTTTCATCCGCAATCCGACGGACAATCGGAGAGAGTGATTCAGATCTTAGAAGATATGCTCAGAGGTTGCGTTCTGGATTTCAGTGGTAGTTGGGAGGAGTATCTACCGTTGGCGGAATTCGCTTATAACAATAGTTATCAAGCGAGTATCCAAATGGCTCCATATGAAGCACTGTATGGACGGAAGTGCCGTACTCCTACGTGTTGGACGGAATTGGGAGAACGTCAGGTTTTGGGTCCAGAGTTGGTGACTAAAACTGAGGACAAAGTTAAGATAATTCGGGCTCGTCTCAAGGAAGCGTCAGATAGGCAGAAGTCTTACGCCGATCTCAAGCGCAAGGATATGGAATTCGAGGTAGGAGATAAAGTCTTTCTGAAGGTGTCGCCTTGGAAGAAGGTGTTGCGTTTTGGGCAAAAAGGGAAGTTAAGCCCAAGGTTCATCGGCCCGTATACTGTGTTGAAGCGACTAGGACCGGTAGCTTATCAGCTCGAGCTGCCGGCAGAGTTGAGTCAGATTCACGATGTCTTCCATGTGTCGATGCTTAGATGGTATAGGTTGGATCCATTGCACGTCGTGCCAGTAGCAGAGATTGAGGTTAACTCCGACTTATCGTTCGAGGAGGAACCAGTTCAGATCTTAGATCGTGATGTCAAGGTGTTGCGTAGGAAGTCAGTACCTTTGGTGAAAGTGCTATGGCGAAACCATGGTACGGAGGAAGCGACGTGGGAACCCGAGGATGTAATACGGCAACAATACCCCCATCTCTTCTGATCAGGTAATTTCGAGGACAAAATTATTTTAAGGGGGGTAGAACTGTAACATCCTGAAATAGGGGTTATTCGTGATTGAATTATTTTGCTTGTGTTTAAATTTCTGTGATATTATTTGTGGTGTTATAAGACTTAATTAGGGGTCTTGAGTAAGCTCGGTTTAGTAGGATAATTCTTAGTATGGCTTATTTAATGAAGAGGATTAAATGAGCTTAGCACTTAAGTTAATTTAAGTGTATATTAAAGCACAAGATGAATTAGTGGCAAGTTGGTTAAAGAGCTTGAAAGGTTGCATGAGGTTAGTGGTTCGAGTAGTAGGTATAGCATTTTTAAAGTTATTTTTGTATGTTAGCTTTAGTGGACGGTCAAACATAATTATGATAGGTTGGACTTTCATTTTGGTAAGTTGAATTTATTCTAAAGGAAAGCATGAAATAAGGGATAAGATTCCTAAGGTTTTGGTAAGATATCTTGAAGTTATGGTAAATTGAGGGGACAAAGGCTTGGTTTGTGGGAAATGTTTTGGAAACAAAATCATGGCCTTTATGCCATGAACTTGGACGGCATTGTGGCTACGGGGGGGGTTTGGCCGAATATGCTAGTGTTGGTAAGGCTTAGGAATTGTTTTGGTCATTTGGTTCATTTGGTGCAAAAGTTGCAAAGCAATTTTCTCTCAAACACTTTTCTTTTTGACCGAATTTTACATTGTGGTAAGCCTAAACTCTTTTGACCATTTGGTCATTTTTGCTAAATTTCTATTCTCTTCCTCTTTTTCACTCAAACCCGAAACTTGAGTATTGTCTTCAACCATAGCCGAAACTTCTATCCCTTTTGTCCATTTTCTTCTTTCTTTCTTAGCCGAATCTCCTATACCTTAATATTCCATCTATTTCTTTCTTTTCTCTTCTCAAAGGCACTTAGCCGAAACTATTAGTTCACTTTCTTATTTCCTCTTTTTCCATACAAAGTTGAACCTTGGTTGATTGTGTTGAACAATCATAGCCGAAACCACTCCCTTGGGTATACCGAATTTTCTTCTCCTATTGTGTGTAGTCTTGGCCGAATATCTTAGCAAGGGTGCCAATCCGATTTGTTATAGGGCCTTCGGGATTTGGAAGCGAGCAAACGAATCCATCATCTTTGATCAATCGATTTTTGGGTAAGGTTTCGGGTTCACAAGGAACCCTTCTCAATTATTTTGGTTTGGCCGAATAGGCCATGATTCTAATATTCATTTTTGGCCGAATATAGGGACAAGGAAAGTTTGTGTGGCCGATTTGTCTAATCGGGATTTAAGGCTTTCGTTAAAGTCAGGTGTGTGTACATACACATCTTATAACTTTTTAATATGCTAAGTGTTATATTATGTCTAATCGATTTATGTAGACATGGATGTAATACCATCATGGTATTAACAAGGATTCGGGTAAGTCTTTGTGACTATGAGATTATTATTTGATGCTTTTGGGAAGCATGACACATTTGGTATGTGTATTATTGATTTATGGCATTGATAAAATATACAAATGATGTTAAATGAAACTTTTAGCATGATTTCTGTAAAAGCATGTATTTGATTGATATGGGTTGATGAGTGGAGGGGGCAGTGATATTCGTGTCGACGGACACCAGTGTTTTGGTAACACATCGTGACTACGGTCACCAGAGGTTTGGCACCTCTAGAGGTTTGGCACCTCATAGCGACTTATCCCTGTGGTTAATTCCACCGTGGGTTGGCCCCACTTTGAGAAATGGGATCGTTTGCCAGTGATTTGGTACCACACGATGGGTTAGCCCCATCACTTGATTTGTGACTTCGGTCACCAGTGTTTTGGTAACACAATTGTGTCTTCGGACACCAGAGATTTGGTATATCCAGTGATTTGGTATCACATTCGTGACTATACGTCACCAGTGGTTTGGCACCACCAGTGGTTTGGTACCACACGGGGTAGAAAAAGGCGTATGGATGGTTAGGTTGGGTGCATTTAAACTTATGCATGTTAATTGGTTATGATTTGTGTATGTTATTGCACTAAACCGGGGAAGGGTTACACATTGAGTCTTGGTGACTCACCTTCTCCTTTAATTTTTCAGGTGATTCATAGATCGCGGGTGGGGAGCCGGATGGACTCGAGGTGGCCATGCAGTGGAGACTTTTTAATAAATGAATTTTGGATTTTATCTATTTTTCTTTCGGGTTTATGTTTGTAATAAGGCCTCCTAGTATTATTTTATTATTACTGCGTGTTTTGAATGTTTGGTTTAAACTACTTGATGATGTTAAAATGGATGCACATGTTTTTCTCAAATTAAACGCAAAATGTTTTAAAGTACCATCGGGTACCTCTGAAATTTTTAAACAACCTGACTCAACAAATTTCTTTTGAGTGTGGTTTCTAACAAATAAAATTTTAATTGAAAGGCAATTCGACTAAGTTTTAAATGGTTTTCAAAAATGTTTTCTCTGTAGCAAACCAAATTCGGTCTTATGGTTTGGGCCGGGTTTGGGGTGTTACAAAATTGGTATCAGAGCCCAGTTCAAAGCTCGGCTGTGGGGGCCCAAAGCCCAAAAATATTTTGGTAGGCCTTTTTGAAATATTTTTGTTTTGAATAAGCATGGCACCGAGTCTCCGGCACTGATCCGCCCTGGTAAGTACCTCTAACTTTTTGTATGAATTATTTATTGTAGAAGCGTAGGAAGCATGGGACGTAGATAGTGATAGTATTTTGAACTTTAGGACTAGTTTACCCCAACAAAATTCATAAGACTGTAATGGCCTAATTAAAACCAACCCGTGACCAAGTCACCGAGTTAGGGTGTGGTAACCTTGGTGCGCATGTCTAGGATTGGATCCGGAAGAGCTTGGTATTTAAGCAGTCCTCGTGACTCACCTCTTCTTCGCGGGATTCCTACCTGGTGCGTAGCTTCGGTTCACCCTAACCAAGAGGACTCGGTCATAGGCAAAACCTTAAATAAAACCCGAAAGGGACTAGCCGTGTTTTAAGGAAAACTTCGGTTCTAAAATCACTAAATTATCTCTTTTAGATAGTAGGACAAATTTATCTTCAAAAATTTTCAAATAATTCTGGTTTACCAAAATTACCAAAATGCCCCTAGTGGCAAAATTACGAAAATACCCTTGGTCTTTAAAATTTCCATATTACCCCAATTTTGATCAAATTTTTATTTTACAAAAGTACTCAAAAATGTTGTATTCCAAAATAATACCTTGACTTTGAAATTTACAAAATTACCCCTGATTGACAAAATTACCAAAATACCCCTGGTTTCCAAAATTTTGCTATATCTTCAAATTGAGAATTTCTTGAAAAATACTCCTCAATTTTAGAAATTTCAAAATATCTCGATTTATTAGAGTTTTAAAATTTTCTTCGGTTTATTACAAAAATACCCTGTAGGAAAAATGACGAAAATACCCCTGGGTTAGAAACGGACAGAAATGCCCGAAGAGTGCATAGGTATGAAAGGTATAGGGAATGGATATACTTTTCTGTGTAAACTAGGATAGAAGACCTAAAACCTTGTTTGATCGAAAGAATCTCTATTAAACTCTTTTCATAAAATTTCTTCGCGGATAATCAAGTGAAACATGTACTAATTCATAAAATTTCCTAATCAGATTAAAGCGCGATAGTTAGAATGAGCTTTAGAGGTCGTGGACGTCGTGGACGCGGAAGGGGTAGGATGGCTGTATCGGAACCTGTCGGGTCGGGTCAAGGATCTGAGAATGAGATACCGCCACCACCACCCCCAACCTTTGGAGCTGAAGAGCAGGATCAGACGGGTGACGACGCTGTGTCACAAGCGATGCTACGGGTTCTGGAAAGGGTAGCTGGAATTGGAGGAGATGGAGGAGCTCGGAAGTCGGTTCCTGAGAGACTTAGAGCTAACGGAGCTGAATTTTTCCGAGGTGTGTCTGGTGTAGCGCCCAATACGGCTGAGTATTGGCTAGAATCGACCGAAAGAATCATGGATGAGATAGATTTGACTAATGAAGAGAAACTGAAAGGAGCGGTGTCGCTTCTCAAGGATGAGTCATATCGTTGGTGGCTCACGGTTCGAGATGGTGCTACGGCAGATGATCTAACTTGGGAGTATTTCAAGAATTCTTATCAGAAGAAGTATGTTGGCTCAAGCTACATTGATGCTCAAAGGAAAGCTTTTCTAGGGTTAGTACAAGGAAGTAAATCTGTGTCGGAATATGAAGCGGAATTCCTAAGGCTGAGTCGTTATGCTCAGGGAATAGTGGCATCGGAGCATGATCGTTGTATTCGTTTTGAAGACGGACTTAGAGACGAGTTAAGGTTGCTGATTGCTCCGCAGCAGGAGCGTGAGTTTGCTGTCTTGGTGGAGAAGGCCAAGGTAGCCGAAGGAGTCAAGGAGTCCGCGAGGCAAAGTTATGATAGGAGCAAGCTGAAGAGAGGCTTTGGATCATCTGGGTCAGGTGGTAATGTTCAGAAAAGGTTTAGGCAGAGTGGGTCAAATCAGGCAGGAAGGTCCACAGCTGCTAATCAGAGACCGACCCAGTGTAATCGTTGTGGGAAGTTCCATTGGGGAGAATGTTGGACTGGAGGGAAAGGATGTTTCGAGTGTGGTTCATTGGATCATCGTGTGAGAGACTGTCCGCGTAAGCAAGCTAGGAATCAGTCTGAAGGTCAAGGTCGTGCTCAGTTCAGAAAGGAGGGACCAGCACCACAGAGAGGTCGTGGTTATGGTAGAGGTGGTTATGGCTCTAGTGGAGGTCGCGGAGCAGCTGGCAGAGGTATTGGCAACACGGAGGCTAGGCAGCCTGGGTTGGTGTATGCTGCGAGGCGTCGTGAGGAAGGAGACGCACCGGACGTCATAATCGGTACGTTTTTAATATTTGGTGTTCCATATACTGCTTTGATAGATGTGGGTTCGACGCATTCTTACGTTGCTAGTAGCATAGTTGAGACCATGAGTTTAGTTCCTGTGACTGCTTCTAGGAGGATGACCGTACTTAGTCCTTTAGGTTAAGTAGATAAGCTGTATAGGGATGTACCCCTAGAACTCCAAGGGGTAGTGTTTGTAGCTGATCTGATGGAAATGCCGTTTGAGGAGTTCGATCTGATTCTTGGGATGGACTGGTTGGTCAAGTACCAAGCAAGTTTGGATTGTGCTGCTAAGTGCATGATTTTGAAGACGGTTGAAGGTGAAGAAGTGGTCATGATAGGTAATAGGAGAGATTATCTATCCAACGTGGTATCTGCGTTAAAAGCAGTAAAGATGGTCAGGAAGGGCTGTGAGGCGTTCGTAGTTCATGTGTGTGCTTTGGAAGCTAAGGAGTCTTCTGTGAGGAATGTTCAAACTGTAAAGGAATTTGCTGACGTATTTCCTAAAGAACTTCCGGGATTGCCTCTGGATCGTGAGGTCGAATTTGGTATAGACCTGTTACCTGGAACGGCGCCAGTGTCTATAGCTCCGTATAGGATGGCACCGAAGGAATTGATGGAATTGAAGGCTCAGATTCAAGAGTTGTTGGATCGAGGTTTCATTTGACCAAGTGTTTCACCTTGGGGAGCGCCGGTACTTTTTGTCAAGAAGAAGGATGGTGCGATGCGGATGTGTATAGACTACCGCCAGTTGAATAAGCTGACGATCAAAAACAAGTATCCTTTGCCGAGGATAGATGACTTGTTTGATCAGCTGAAAGGGGCTGCGATTTTCTCTAAGATTGATTTAAGGTCTGGATATCATCAGCTGAAGGTGAAAGAGGCTGATATCCATAAGACGGCATTTCGTACTCGGTATGGACACTACGAGTTCCTGGTGATGCCGTTTGGTTTGACTAATGCACCAGCAGCTTTCATGGACATGATGAATAGGGTATTCCAACAGTTTTTGGATCAGTTTGTTGTGGTCTTTATAGATGATATTTTGGTGTATTCGAAGTCAGAAAAGGAGCATGATGCGCATTTGCGAGTAGTGTTGCAGATTCTGAGGGAAAAGCAGCTGTATGCGAAATTTAGTAAGTGAGAATTCTGGCTTAAGGAGGTGACTTTCTTGGGTCACGTTGTTTCAGCCAAAGGGATTAGAGTGGATCCTCGAAAGATTGAGGCAGTGTTGGATTGGAAGCCGCCTAAGTCTGTGGCTGAGGTTCGGAGTTTTCTAGGTCTGTCGGGGTATTACCGAAGATTTGTGGAAGGATTTTCTTTGATCGCCGCACCGATGACCAAGTTGTTGAGGAAAGGAGTTCCATTTGTGTGGACCGAGGAACAGCAAGGAAGTTTCGACAAATTGAAGAGGATTCTGACTGAAGCTCAGGTTTTGATTCAACCTGAGGCAGGCAAGGAATTCACGGTTTATTGCGATGCATCACATATTGGTTTGGGATGTGTGCTGATGCAAGAAGGGAAGGTAGTGGCTTATGCATCTCGGCAGTTGAGACCACATGAGGCTAATTATCCGACTCATGACTTGGAGTTAGTGGCTGTAGTCTTCGCTTTGAAGATATGGAGGCACTACTTGTACGGAGAGAAGTCGATAGTTTATACGGATCACAAGAGTCTTAAGTATCTCTTGACTCAGAAGGATTTGAATTTGAGACAGCGTAGATGGATTGAGCTGTTGAAGGACTACGACTGTTCGATCGAGTATCATCCTGGTAAGGCTAACGTGGTGGCAGACGCGTTGAGTTGTAAGGTTGTATCGGATTTAAGATCGATGTTTGCTTGACTTAGTTTGTTCGACGATGGGAGTCTTTTGGCAGAATTGCAATTCAAGCCGACTTGGTTAGATCAGATTAAGGAGAAGCAGTTAGAGGATGATGGTTTGAATGATCGGAGGTTGCAAGTTCAGAATGGTGGATTAGAGGATTTTAGTCTGTCCAGTGATGGAGTTTTGTGCTTTAAAGGGAAAGCTTGTATGCCGAAGGATGTGGAGTTGAGACAAAGGATTCTTCGGGACGCACATAGCAGCCCATATGCTATGCATCCTGGAGGTAGCAAGATGTATCGAGATTTGAGAGAGCAATTTTGGTGGCCAGGTCTGAAACGGGAAGTAACTGAGTTCGTGGGTAAGTGTCTGACGTGTCAACAAGTCAAGGCTGAACATCAGTTGCCATCTGGTTTACTTCAGCCGGTGAAGATTCCTCAGTGGAAGTGGGAGAGGATCACCATGGACTTTGTCAATGGTTTACCTCTTACGCCTAGTAAGAAGGATTCGGTTTGGGTGATTGTGGATCGTCTGACTAAATCAGCGCATTTCATACCTGTAAGGGTAGATTATTCGCTTCAGAGGCTAGCAAAGTTATATGTAGCCGAGATAGTGAGATTGCATGGTGTGCCAGTATCGATTATCTCGGATAGGGATTCGAGGTTTACATCGAGGTTTTGGAGAGCGTTGCATCAAGCTTTGGGTACGAGATTGGACTTCAGCACAGCTTTTCATCCGCAATCCGACGGACAATCGGAGAGAGTGATTCAGATCTTAGAAGATATGCTCAGAGGTTGCGTTCTGGATTTTAGTGGTAGTTGGGAGGAGTATCTACCGTTGGCGGAATTCGCTTATAACAATAGTTATCAAGCGAGTATCCAAATGGCTCCATATGAAGCACTGTACGGACGGAAGTGCCGTACTCCTACGTGTTGGACGGAATTGGGAGAACGTCAGGTTTTGGGTCCAGAGTTGGTGACTAAAACTGAGGACAAAGTTAAGATAATTCGGGCTCGTCTCAAGGAAGCGTCAGATAGGCAGAAGTCTTACGCCGATCTCAAGCGCAAGGATATGGAATTCGAGGTAGGAGATAAAGTCTTTCTGAAGGTGTCGCCTTGGAAGAAGGTGTTGCGTTTTGGGCAAAAAGGGAAGTTAAGCCCAAGGTTCATCGGCCCGTATACTATGTTGAAGCGAGTAGGACCGGTAGCTTATCAGCTTGAGCTGCCGGCAGAGTTGAGTCAGATTCACGATGTCTTCCATGTGTCGATGCTTAGACGGTATAGGTTGGATCCATTGCACGTCGTGCCAGTAGCAGAGATTGAGGTTAACTCCGACTTATCGTTCGAGGAGGAACCAGTTCAGATCTTAGATCGTGATGTCAAGGTGTTGCGTAGGAAGTCAGTACCTTTGGTGAAAGTGCTATGGCGAAACCATGGTACGGAGGAAGCGACGTGGGAACCCGAGGATGTAATACGGCAACAATACCCCCATCTCTTCTGATCAGGTAATTTCGAGGACAAAATTATTTTAAGGGGGTAGAACTGTAACATCCTGAAATAGGGGTTATTCGTGATTGAATTATTTTGCTTGTGTTTAAATTTCTGTGATATTATTTGTGGTGTTATAAGACTTAATTAGGGGTCTTGAGTAAGCTCGGTTTAGTAGGATAATTCTTAGTATGGCTTATTTAATGAAGAGGATTAAATGAGCTTAGCACTTAAGTTAATTTAAGTGTATATTAAAGCACAAGATGAATTAGTGGCAAGTTGGTTAAAGAGCTTGAAAGGTTGCATGAGGTTAGTGGTTCGAGTAGTAGGTATAGCATTTTTAAAAGTTATTTTTGTATGTTAGCTTTAATGGACGGTCAAACATAATTATGATAGGTTGGACTTTCATTTTGGTAAGTTGAATTTATTCTAAAGGAAAGCATGAAATAAGGGATAAGATTCCTAAGGTTTTGGTAAGATATCTTGAAGTTATGGTAAATTGAGGGGACAAAGGCTTGGTTTGTGGGAAATGTTTTGGAAACAAAATCATGGCCTTTATGCCATGAACTTGGACGGCATTGTGGCTAAGGGGGGGTTTTGGCCGAATATGCTAGTGTTGGTAAGGCTTAGGAATTGTTTTGGTCATTTGGTTCATTTGGTGCAAAAGTTGCAAAACAATTTTCTCTCAAACACTTTTCTTTTTGGCCGAATTTTACATTGTGGTAAGCCTAAACTCTTTTGACCATTTGGTCATTTTTGCTAAATTTCTATTCTCTGCCTCTTTTTCACTCAAACCCGAAACTTGAGTATTGTCTTCAACCATAGCCGAAACTTCTATCCCTTTTGTCCATTTTCTTCTTTCTTTCTTAGCCGAATCTCCTATACCTTAATATTCCATCTATTTCTTTCTTTTCTCTTCTCAAAGGCACTTAGCCGAAACTATTAGTTCACTTTCTTATTTCCTCTTTTTCCATACAAAGTTGAACCTTGGTTGATTGTGTTGAACAATCATAGCCGAAACCACTCCCTTGGGTATACCGAATTTTCTTCTCCTATTGTGTGTAGTCTTGGCCGAATATCTTAGCAAGGGTGCCAATCCGATTTGTTATAGGGCCTTCGGGATTTGGAAGCGAGCAAACGAATCCATCATCTTTGATCAATCGATTTTTGGGTAAGGTTTCGGGTTCACAAGGAACCCTTCTCAATTATTTTGGTTTGGCCGAATAGGCCATGATTCTAATATTCATTTTTGGCCGAATATAGGGACAAGGAAAGTTTGTGTGGCCGATTTGTCTAATCGAGATTTAAGGCTTTCGTTAAAGTCAGGTGTGTGTACATACACATCTTATAACTTTTTAATATGCTAAGTGTTATATTATGTCTAATTGATTTATGTAGACATGGATGTAATACCATCATGGTATTAACAAGGATTCGGGTAAGTCTTTGTGACTATGAGATTATTATTTGATGCTTTTGGGAAGCATGACACATTTTGTATGTGTATTATTGATTTATGGCATTGATAAAATATACAAATGATGTTAAATGAAACTTTTAGCATGATTTCTGTAAAAGCATGTATTTGATTGATATGGGTTGATGAGTGGAGGGGGCAGTGATATTCGTGTCGACGGACACCAGTGTTTTGGTAACACATCGTGACTACGGTCACCAGAGGTTTGGCACCTCCAGAGGTTTGGCACCTCATAGCGACTTGTCCCTGTGGTTAATTCCACCGTGGGTTGGCCCCACTTTGAGATATGGGATCGTCTGCCAGTGATTTGGTATCACACGATGGGTTGGCCCCATCACTTGATTTGTGACTTCGGTCACCAGTGTTTTGGTAACACAATTGTGTCTTCAGACACCAGAGATTTGGTATCTCCAGTGATTGGGTATCACATTCGTGACTATACGTCACCAGTGGTTTGGCACCACCAGTGGTTTGGTACCACACGGGGTAGAAAAAGGCGTATGGATGGTTAGGTTGGGGGCATTTAAACTTATGCATGTTAATTGGATATGATTTGTGTATGTTATTGCACTAAACCGGGGAAGGGTTACACATTGAGTCTTGGTGACTCACCTTCTCCTTTAATTTTTCAGGTGATTCATAGATCGCGGGTGGGGAGCCGGATGGACTCGAGGTGGCCATGCAGTGGAGACTTTTTAATAAATGAATTTTGGATTTTATCTATTTTTCTTTTGGGTTTATGTTTGTAATAAGGCCTCCTAGTATTATTTTATTATTACTGCGTGTTTTGAATGTTTGGTTTAAACTACTTGATGATGTTAAAATGGATGCACATGTTTTTCTCAAATTAAACGCAAAATGTTTTAAAGTACCATCGGGTACCTCTGAAATTTTTAAACAACCTGACTCAACAAATTTCTTTTGAGTGTGGTTTCTAACAAATAAAATTTTAATTGAAAGGCAATTCGACTAAGTTTTAAATGGTTTTCAAAAATGTTTTCTCTGTAGCAAACCAAATTCGTTCTTATGGTTTGGGCCGGGTTTGGGGTGTTACAGACACATGGATGAGAAGCACAAAAATAAATCCAAAAGTTGGCAATAGATGGGATTCAAACCTCAGACCATTAGTACACTTCACACACCACTTTCCACCTTTACCAATAGACTCCTTGTGCTAGAAAAATGCACACTTATTTCCTTAAGTCTTGATGCTATTTAACTCTTCTCCTTTACGTGCTTAAACACGAAAATTTTGCTAAGGCCCAACTTGAACCCGGAACTTCCTAGAAACCTCGTAACTTTCCAAAAGCACCTTTCTAATAAGTCTAACTTGAAATAATGTCGTTCTCTTGTTCTTAAAAATTTTAAACACTCCTATGCCCAAGGCCCAATGGGCCCAATCCTACTAGGCCCAATTTCAGGTTGTTACAATGAGCAAAGGAGACTTCACTAAACGAGCAAAAACTGAAAGAGTAGAAGATGGAGATAATCTCAACAAATTAACCCTGAACCTCGAAAGAACAAAGTACTCTGACTCAAACCCGAAATTCCCCAAAACACTCAAAACTCTCTCAATATAAAAAATGAAGAAGATGGTTAATATAACACCCCAAAACCCGACCCAAAAGTTTCGACCGAATTCTGGAGGTCACATTGGCTTCCGAAATGTTCCATAACAAAATATCGATCACATTCCTTGGTTCCATTTTGAAAACCCCTATAACGCCCTGAATAATTTGTTCCTATCTATGTAAATATCTTACACAACTGTGTATTTGCTTCAGTGGTTATGTGTTTTGGGGGTGTGTATGAGGTCTTGCGTTCAAGTCCTAGATTTGTTAATTTTGTTAATTTTGATCTGAGCCTTACTTTTGTTCAGTGGGCTTATATTTAATTGTCTATAAATTTATATTAGAATGAGCTTGATGGTTCAAGTGGTAAGGGAAATAGTGTGTTGGAGGTCTCGTCTTCAATTCCCTGCACAAGCGTAGAAGTTATTTTTTCTCAGTTATCTGAAAAAGTTTCGGTGGAATTTAAATTCTGTGGTGGTTAAGATTAAGGGGTTAGTGGGAGAAAATCAAAGGATTGGTGTCATATCTAGATTTTATTTTCTTTTTTCTCCTTTATCTAATTCGCTCTATTAGCTTTTGATGTTCTGTTTCTTTTCCCCCTCTCTACCGAATTTGTCTCTTCCTCTCCCTCTCCTTTCGTTTTTCTAGTTCATCTCCTTGTTGTGAAACATTTGATTGCGCTCGTGTGGTAAGTTTTGTATTGTTTATCTTATTGTCTCGTGGTTGGTGTTTCGATGGGGATTTTTGTGTTTACTCTCGATTAGGGGAAGGGCGAGAAGCGGCTGGTGATTCTGCAGCGATTTGAGCGTAGGGGTGTCGGTTAATCGGCAGTAAGTTGTCGATTTAATTTTTTGTTGTTGTAAAGCTCCATTTTTGGAATGGTTTCAGATTAAGTTTCATTAGTGTTACTAAATTTGGGCTTTGGAATATCGATATTAAGGTCTTGAAGTCTCGGGATAATTTTCGCGGCGAAAATGAATCAGGTGTGTTCCCAAAACACGAAAAACTGAGTTTCGACAAAAGTAGAAAAACTGCATTGTTGATGCTACATGGGCGTGTGGTCGCCCGTGTGGATGGTCGTGTGCGAGACACGACCTTATGGTCGACGAAGGCCTGGCCGTGCGCTGCACACGGTCGTGTCGTGGCTTGAGTGTGTCGTATGGGCCACACAGGCTAGGCCAAGTTAGGCGTGTAGATTTAGGGCAAAGCCGTGTGGGCCACACGGGCAAGGCCAATTTGGTCGTGTGGGCCAAACGGGCGTGTGGACCCACATGGGCATGTAGGCCAAATGGGTGTGTGGACCCACACGGGCATGTGGGCCTGTTTTTTTTAAATTCTCCCTAGGGTGGGACGAGTCACTCCGATCGATTGTGGGCCTACTATAGGGTCGATAAGGGCTACTCAAACCTTAATTTGTATACTATGATATTCTTGTAGAATGATCTGAGTAGGATACTGGTTGTATGCCTGATGGTACTGCTAAATGTATATTTGATATCTGTATATATCCATGTTGAGCATGTTAAATCTGTTATGTCTGAATCTAATATCTGCATCTGTTATTAGGGTGGGATTTGTATATGAGGAGGAAGTATTCTGTTCGGCATTAATCGCCCATATTCTAGCAGCTTGGCTGCATATATTCTATTATGTGTCTTAATGGCACAATATTGTGTGTAGGGATGGGTGGGTGTTTTTAAATCCACATGGTGTGATGGGATGGTCAAAGATGGTGTGTAGAGGATGGGGTAGGATTTATGCATATCTACTTCTGTAATATGAATCTGAATCTGAAATTGTATCTATTTTTGACTATGTATATAATTCTGTACGGTTGCATGCTTAATTATGTTGGATTACACACTGATTTTTCGTAAACTCACATCTGTTGTCTGTTTTGTTGATAATCCACAGATTTAGGCGGATCAATGCGGCAGAGACTCAACAGTTACCACTCGTCCATAAAGTGTTTAAACTTAGCTATTGATGATTTTTGGTTTTTATTTGAGAGTTTGTAATTTCTGGGACTCTCTGGACTTTATGGTTTTAAACTGTTGATTTTTGGTTTTTTGATATTTTGCTTGCTTGATTAAATTATCTTATGAAATTGACAGTTTTTACGTAAAAGGAGGTTTTCCTAAAAATAGGAATCGGGTTTCCAAAATGTGTCAGTTTTGTTAGTCTTCCGCTGAAAAATAAGTTTTGTTAATTAATTAACATTTTCGATTATGGTTATAAAAGATTTTGAGATAATAGATTGGGATGGTTTAAACGTAACAACTCCGTTTTTCAAACCAATTCTTTATGACATTACCAGATTCAGCCATTACGTCTAGGCCGGGTTTGGGATGTTACATTTAGTGGTATCAGAGCCAGGTTGCAAAACTCAAGCTGTGAATTTTGGGTTTCAAAATTATATTTTGAAAATAATTGGTTTTCAAATATTTTTTGGATAAATTGGGAAAGTGTGTGGTACACCGAGTCTTCGGCGCTGGTCCTGTAAGTATTTCTAAATTTTTAATAGAAAACTCTGGAAACACTGTAGTTAGTACTTTCTGAAACTGTATTGAGTAGTTAGAGATTGAAACCTTTTGGAAACAATTCTGAACTTCTGATGATTTATGCATAAATCATCTGCTAATAAATACTGAAACTGATGCATAAAATTTTAATGTAGATAAAACTCAAAATATACAATGAGCGCTCGTGGAACTCATGGAAGTGGTATTCGAGGCTGTGATTGTAACATCCCAAAAATCGAGGGTTAGTAGAATCAGGTTTGTGAATTGAGAGAGAGTGGTCATGCCTTAATTTTTTAAATTTATCTATGCATTTTTAGGAAATAAATGAGGTATTGGTTTTTGGTTAAGTGCTAGTGAAATGTTCCTTGAAACCCAAGTTCAAATCCCTTCTCTCTCACCATTTTTATTATTTTGCAAATTTTGCCTTAAACCCTAGTATGCGACATGCCTTGTTTTTAAAATAAATATTGCAAAATTATTTCAAGAATGAGGAAAAAGCCTAATGGTTAAAAGAAATATGAGAAAGCATGGAAATTAAATGAGGTCCCAAGTTTGAATCCCTTCCCTTGTGAAATAATTAAATTTTGCAAAATCTCTTCTTTTTTTAATGTGTGTACCATCAATACCCTTGAGCCCTAAGTATAAATATAACTTTTTATTGTATTTTTCAGCCTTTAATTCAAATTTTACCTACCCTAGCTGTTCACCTTCTTCCTCTCATCTTTTCTCTTCAATTTTCTTTCTTTCTCCCATTGTTGTCGTCGCCTACACCTAGTTTTACCATATCTTACTTCTTTTTCTTTTTGCCACATGATTTTTTAACATATTCTCCACCATATTTCTGTCATTTTTCCTCATTAAAATTTTCCCCAAATATGAAATCTTGAACTCTAAGATTGATCTTGAACATTGCAAAGAAAGAGTCATTGTCGTTTCTCTCGACTAGCTGTAAGGTCTCTTCTCTCTTCAATTTCTTAATTAATCTTGTCCATTCAAAACCTAAATTTCCAGATCTGAAATTTGGGGGATTTTAAATGATTTCAAAGGTATTTTTCCAGAATTTAATGAGATTTCAAACCATTTTAAAATTTAGCCCCAATTTTGGTCACCATGGGTAGTGGTGCGTACGCCTATGTGCAAGAAAGGGGGTTGTTTTGTTTCTTGGTTTCTGCCTATATTTTTCCAGCATTAGTTTGAGTTCTTGAAACCCTTCTAATCAGCTTTTAAACTCATTTCAATAAGGAAAACGTTCTTGATTTGATTGGCCATTCGGATCCCACAAATCGTGAAGTATAAGAGCAATGGTAAATTGATTAATAAAAGGATTGGTATGAACTCACAAGAGAATGTTTGGGGACTAGTTTAATGGTAAATTGATTGAATTTATACTGAATTTTGGTTTAGGCTCGTTTTAAGGAATTATTAAGGAAAATTGGAAGATTCGCTAGTGTGCTACGAGGAAGCGAAAAATAAGGTGTAGGTCCTAAACTCATAAAATTATTTGAAATTTCTAAATATCATGTTATATATGATAAATTAGCTTACTGATTGGATTTTCTTAATAGCCAAGTTATTGATTTTTTGAGTGGCAGAACCAGGTATGTTTCGAGCCTTAAAAGATTGACATGTTGGCCAAATTGCTAGTTTGATAGTATGGATGTTTGATTGAGTTTGTAATTGCATATTTGGGTTATGAGATATGAGAATGTTTGACTGAATGATATAATGTGTTGAGATATTAAGCTTATGTATGATTTAAACGCATGAGATATTTGTTATATTGTGTACTGGAAAGGGTGATGTTTATGCACAATGAAAATTTGTAGAGTATGTGAAATTGAACAATATTGACTGATACCAACACAATGGTAATTTGAAAGATTGAAACATAGTTTCCATTTTCTAAAAGTATGTAATTAATAAGGACATGTTGAGCATGTCAAATGAATGTGAAAAGTATTGAGATATGATTATGCATGAGATTGTGTGACATAATGCATATGCATTGGGTTGGGATTTTGTGGTTGACGGAGGAGTTCCGTGGAGTACCAGCGGCATATTAAGTTCGTATTATTCGTACTCAGTGCACTGCACCTGGAGTACCGAGGGGATTGGTGATTTTATCGCATATTATATGATATTGGCGATTGTATCGCACTATTTGATATCTGACAGATTTTTTGCATTATTGATTATTCAGTGGTTTTACCACATGGAGCTATGCTCATAATGATTTGGAGTTTGGCAGACAGGTTCTGGGGAACTCATAGTGTGTAGCGGATGCTATGGGTAGGAACCTTTTTCATTGCATCATGTACACGACATATTCGAGTGTTATTGATTTATGCTACTGATTGTATTTTGTTGTATTGAATGGTATCGAAATTAATTATTCTTATTCGAATGAATGATGACCTATGCTCATACACCGTTTGACATCAATTTGATAATGACTATGTAATGACATGAAATTCCTATGATGGTTTTGTTTTCTTCTTTTAATGCTAATATGTTTCACTGTATTTGATGTTTTTGCCCATTTAAATAATTATTCGACTCACACTGAGCTTTTCATAAGCTCACCCCCAATAATGTTTAACATTTCAGGTAAACCTCAAAATTAGGACTGGGCTCGGCATTCGGAGAATCACCTTGGTCTTCAGATTATTTTTCTTAATAAGTATTATCAGGTCTTTATTGGGTTTGGTTTGTAATATTTAATTATTTCTAGTTTGTGGCTTGGTAACTTTTCTTTTAGGGATTCTTGCATCCATGGATTACTCAAGCATATTAACCAGATAATGCATGATATCGGGCTTAAGTAAAATTTGATATTGTTCTCTAGTTTCCACTACATTGCAAAAGAACTATTTTTGAAAAACAAATCAATAAGGCAACTAATTTTTCAAAATGACTTGAAAAATAGTTTTTTCCGCTGCATTAGTTTAACTTCGAGCTTTTTTTTTTTAAAGAAGAGCGACAAGCAAACGATTTTTTTCTAAAACAACACTGTCAATAATAAAATGAATCCTAAGCATGGACGACCTAATGAATGAATGCTTTTAAGCTAACTCAAAGTACAACTATAGTTTTCTCTAAAATGGATTTATTTAAAGTCTTAAAAAGTAACGTAAGTTAGCTTAGCCGTTTTGGTGGCTAATGTAGCCTTCTCAATCTAACTATGACGTCTAGGCCGAGTTTGGAAGGTTACATTTAGTGGTATTAGAGCCTTGGTTCAAAACCTCAGACTGAGTTTTTAAATCTACTTAAGTAAGTCGGCATGCATACATGAAAAAGAGGAAATTTGGGAAAAATAAGCCACAGAGAATTTTAAAAATGATATTCTACAAAGAAAATCAGGTCCAAGACTCCGATGCCAGTTGCCATAGAAAAGATGTTGTTAAGTTTTAGGTAAACACTTGAGGTGTATTGTAGTAGACAGTTAGTATTTAACTTTTTCATTGAAACTGCAATATAGAAAACTAAAAATTGATTGAAGTTAGGTAGTGATTACTTTTTTTTTGAAATTGTATACCAAATATAAGATCATAGGATACATAATGAATAAACATAGAATGAGGGACAATGGGGCTTAGTGTCAAGCTACTCAATTTGAGTCATTTGCTTATCAAGGAATTGCGCCTAGTTCTAAAGGTGAAAACCAATAGGTTGGGGATGATGCAGTGTCTCAAGCGATATTGGGAGTCTTAGAAAGGTTTTCAAGGTTATGGTTGAAAAGAATAATATGGAGGAAGAAACTAAACACTTGGAGTGCAAAAGAAACGAAAAGAATAAAGTTCGGAAAAGTAGAGAGTCTGCTTCCACTGGACCAAATTCGTGACCTTTAAAGTGGGCTAGATGGGTTAGACCTCAACGAATGGTTGTAGTAGTTATTATTGGAGAAACTATTAGATCAACTAAGGTTTCGGTTCGTAGATATTGTGGTAAGCATAATCTAGTAGAGTTTCTGTTAAAATTGGGGATTCGGGTAGAGAAATCTATTAGTAACGTTTGCTTAATTAGATATGCAAAATATATGTTGGGAATTTAAGGAGATGCATTGTCTGGAATTGTAATAGCCCGTTTTGGTCAAATTGAAACAGTGGTTTTAGGACCACGAATCTGAAGTAAAAATATTTATTTTATTATTATTTTAATGTTTACAGCATGATAACATGTATGTGTGAAAATTTCGTGAATAAATTTTATCGTTTAAATGGTCAATTTGATAAAAAGGACTAAATCGCGTAAAGTGTAAAAGTGGAGTTCCATTAGCTAAAGGTATTCAATAGCTATGGAATCTTAAATTAAAAGTCCTTAAGTTGTAATTGGACCATTGGTTGTCTAAATTACATTTATTGGCTTATAATAAGTGTTTTAAGTGATTATTTATTAAAGGTTAATTTAGTTAAATAAGTATATTAAATAAAACAAATATGGCTATCATCTTTCTTCCTTAGATTTTCAACCGAAGGTTTGCTTGGGAAGCCATTGAAGACCATCCAAGCATTCAGCCATCTTTATTTCTTATGCAAGTGAGTATTTTTCATCTGTTTTTAATGATTTCTATGTTTTTGTTATCGTCGCTTTGTAATCTAGCAAGCCCATATCTCTGATTTCAAAACTGTTAAAGTATTTGAATGTTGTCATTGTTGAATGCATGAGTATTTTGTTTGTAACAACCCGATTTAGGGGCTAGTCAGAATAGTGGTTTTGGAACCACTAATCCGAGGTTGAAGAAAATTATATTAATATTATTTTATGTGTTATAGCATGATTATATGGGTGCATGAAAATTTTGGTGCTTTAATTTAAGCGATTGCATGCTTAATTGCGAAAAATGACTAAATCGCATAAAGTGCAAAAGTTCTATTTTACAAGCTAAAGGTGTCTAATAGCTGTAGAATATTAATTGGAGGCCCTTATTGTGCAATTAGACCTTTAAAAGATGGAGTGGCCGGCCATAGGGGACAAACAATGTCAAAATTGGTCAAAGTTGTTGGATTATGTGGATTAAATTGACTTGTATTAATAAAATAAAGAAAAGAAAGATATCATCTTTCCTCTCCATCTTCTCCACCAAAAATTAGCAGCAAAATAGGGGTTGAGAACTCAAAAACTTTCAACTAAGCTTTTCTCCTTGCAAGTAAGTGTCTTAATGGTCATTCTTTGATAATTTTTGTACTTTTAAGACCCTTGTAGCTTGAGCTAGCTAATGAGGGGACTATTTTGCAAAATGGTTGAAAACCTAGGGTTTTTCCATGAGAGTATTAATGTTGTTTGCTGAAATTTTATGGAAGAAAATGAGCCTTGATTGTTAAACACAAGACTTTTGTGAAAGGTGTTTCTGTAACACCCCAAACCCGGCCCATTCACTACGATCGAATTTGAAATGCCACTGCGGAAAGATGGTTGAAAAATCTTTTTGACTTGAAATAAAACATTAAAATTTATTAACTTTTGAAAACCATGTCCATTTAAAAATTATAAGTAAACTATGTTATTATAAAATGTCCAAATTAAAACTTTAACATACATATATTTTGAGTAAATAGGTTGCTAAAAATAAAATCATCTTCATGTAGTAATTTAATTTTATCAAACCATAATTAAAATAATACCAAAAATAATAATAAGGCCCTTATTACAACCCAATGTTTAAACAACATACTTAATATTGAAAATGCTTAAAATAATTAAAACATCTTTGTCTGCATGGAACTAAGCTTCTGCATGGCCACCTTTGTACTCCTCCAACCCGGTCCAAGCTCATGAATCACCTGCAATGGTTAAGAAAAATCGGGTGAGTCCACAGACTCAGTGCATAATCATTACACATGTTTCCACACGTATGGGCTTGGCCCATATTCAGACAGTCCATTCATTAAATATGCAACTACGAAGCCCAACCCAACCTAGGTCCATCCATTACACCAACCTTAGCAGACTCCCTGTCCAAGGCCGTGGCTAATCCACCGATCACAACCGAGTGATCCCACATATCCTACCTCAGCAGACCTGCTGCACAAGGCCGTGGCGGAGCCACCGATCACATAAGTGATCCCAACATTAATCCGTCTATGGTGATGCACTCAGCTATCAACCGCCGAGATGGGCACCTAGCCAACATCTCCCTTGATGAAGCACACAGCTAATCATCAAGCGCTAATGTAGCACGAGGCTAACATTAGACCACGTACATAAGTATGTACACCCGTCCTTCCTTGCTCAAATCCAATCCCCATGTATATATGTAAATGCATCATGTTAAATCATCATATAAAATGAGTATACATCACATGCTCATTACCATATCATACATACACCATAATTCATTTAATAACACAAGTTACTAACCTGTCAAACGATTACCCCACATGGGTATCCACCACTTTAGCCTTTAATGTCGGCTACCACATATCATACACAAATATATATATATACATCAATACACAACCAACAGGGAAACAGTGCGATAATTACGCACCTAATCACTTGGAGTTCTAAACTCTCAATCCCAACGCTATTGCTAAGCGAGACTACGGCTATCTGCCTATAGCTTTCTCCTGCTACTGGCCCACACCCCGGTGGCCAATCCCGAACCATCGAGACAGCTCTTTTCTTAAACTTCGGGATAGGGACTTTCCCTTGCCCTCCTTGACTGGTATTTGCCTCCATCAATACACTTAATCAGATCAAACGGTTAAACCTCCACAACATAAATCCAAGTATTGAATCTTTATCAACTAACTTACTTACCAAAACAAACTTGAATCCCGGTTGCTCCTACAAACCTGTCGAAATCCTAAAATAACACCACATCAATTCGGCCTCACCCCTTAAACATCAAAAAGTGGCATTTGGCCGAACACCTACCACTTCCTTACCTTGATGAATCGAACCTTAAAAGATCCTTAGCGCTCCCTTCCTTTGGCTACACATGAAAGAAACAATATCAAGGCCCTACTAATAATATTCGGCCATCACCAAAAACCAAGACCACCCTTTAGGTTCGGCACCCAAACAGAAAGAAGCAAACCAACTACTAAAGTGGAGAGTACTTACCACAAAATATTCCAAACATACTAAGGGAGAGTATCTAACGGCCTCAAGAATCGACTTTAGCAAGATAACAAAGGAAGAGCAAGGTTTCGGCTAAGAGTACTTTCGGCTTTGATTAAAAATGAACAAAAAGGAAAGTTGATTGGGGCTTAAAGAGGTGCTACGGCAACAAGGAATGGAGAGGGATTTCGGTGAAGTGAAGGAGAGAAAATGGAAGGAAAAGTGGCCTTGAAGTTTCGGCCAAGTGAGCAAGTGAAGAAAAGAGGTGTTTTTGGTGTAGGTAGAGTATGAGAAGAAAAAGGATGAAGGCTTTAGAAGTAAAGGCTAAAATTCGGCAAAAGGAAGCTCACCCCTCCTTTAAATAGAATTCGACTACTCCCCCTAACCTCTCTTGGCCGAAAATGACCTCAAGAGAACCCCCCTAGCCGTCCAACTTCTTTACCTCTCACCCACTCCCTTGATTTCCTCCTAAATTCACTCTACACCCACCTTTCAAACCAATTCAAACTAAAGCCAACTCATCTCTTCTCCTAGCCACACATTCAAAATAATTTGACCCATTCAAATCCTCCTTTAAAGTGCCATGGCCGAATCCAACACCTCCCCCTCTCATGACGCAAAAACAAAAGCCAACATGCTGACTTCGCAGCTCGAACACTGGCCCCCCTTGCTCCTTGAGGCGTCACCTTCCAAGGCCTCTAAGTGGCGCCTCCCTTGCCACTCTGCCAAGCCTTCTCTTGTGTCTTAACCTCCCAAATAATTCTCTTAAGACCTCTAAAGCCAAGCTCCCCTTCTTAACACTAAAAATTCAAAAATTTCCTAAGGCATCCCTTACCTTCTAGGGTTCTCCAAACCCCTTAAAACTCATCCAACCTCACCATAAGCCTTCCAACACTTGAGTTATGCGCTAAATGCATAACCCCTAGAACCCGGGTGTTACAGTTTCTATGAAAACACCTAAAAGGACCTTTTTGTAAAGGTTGTAAAATAGGTGTAAAATGTGTGAAATAATGAGTATTGGGAGTTTCTATAAGAGTAATAAATGTTAAGCTAGGCTTGATAAAGAAGGAAATTTGATTCGAATCAATTTATGAGCCTAAGGGTAAAATAGTAATTTTGTGAAAGTCTAAGGGTAAAATGGTAATTTTTCCAAAATATGATTATTGAAATGTATTGATTAATGTGGTAATTAAATGAGTGAATTTGTTATTATAGATCAAGAAGAACAAGGAATTAACCTTGACCGAGGAAAAGGCAAGGTTTCGGACTAGATCGTAAAATTTCATATTTTGGTAACCGAGGTAAGTTTGTGTGTAATAAATTCAACATCCTGTTGTTAATTGTCGAAATGTTTAATATTCATGAAGATGTATATTATTTCCATGAAATTGAGTAATTATGTTAAATGAGAAAATGATGAAAATTTATGATGTTGAAGTCCCGGTTGGACTTTAAGAACAGAGAGGATATCATCATCAAGACATGAGATTGGTAAGGTCCCGTATAAGACCATGTCTGGGACATGGCCTCGACACCGATTTGAGATCCCGTATAAGACTATATCTAGGATATGGCATCGACATCGAATACGAAAATCGTATAAGACCATATCTGGGATATGGCATCGATATTGATATGAGATCCTATATAAGACCATATTTGGGATATGGCATCAAAATCAAAATATGGCCCCATGTGAGACCATATCTGGGATATGGCATTGGCGTCGTGTTTATTTGTATGATGATGATTATGTATCCTCGGGTATTCTAAGTGATTCATCTGGATAAATAATTAAGCTTATAATAGAGATGAAATTGATGAGGTGATACAGGTACATGTGAGTAATTCACGAGAAATGTTTACGATATCTGACATGACATGTAATTGGCAAGAGTAAGCATGAGTAAGTTATGGCAATGTGCTTGAGACTTTGCATTTTTATTCAATGCAATGGATGGATGACATTATGAGCCTTTATGTTGCTATTTATTTCATGCAAACTTACTAAGCTTCATGCTTACCTCTCTCATTTCCCTTTCCCTTGTACTATCGCCAAGCTAACTCGGAATCACACTATCAACTCCTATTTGGTATATCATAGTTTGATTAATTTTGAGTATGGCATGTATAGGAACTTGGGTATTTTTGGTGATATGTCATATTGGTTAGCCAATGTGTGGCTATTAATGTTATTCAGTTCGTTTTGTAAACGGCTATTGAAAATTGGTCAACACTTGATAAGTTATATATATGCAATGGTGAAGAAGTTCATGAATTTCATGTTTGTGTGTTTGGGTTGATAATTGAGTAAAGAATATGCATGATGAATGTAGTGTAAACCTATGTATGGATGTCTTGATTTTGGGCATTAGAAGTGCCTTATGATCATGTAGGGTGTTAAAATGAAATGGTTTAAGTGTGGTTGCTTTGTAGGTTGGCAATTGGATTGGTAGATAGCCTTACAATTGTCCACACGGGTAGACACATGAGTGTGTGTCTAGGTCGTGTGTGACACACGATCAGCTTCATGGGCGTGTGCCCAGGCCTTGTGAAGTCTGCACCTGAAATTAGGAATTTAATTCAACACACGGTCTAAGAACACGGGCATGTGCCTTGGCCGTGTGACCTTATTGAGATGATGACGTCATAAACAGAATGTCAAGTTTTCACACACGGGTGAAGACACGGGTGTGTCATGGCCGTATGAGGGACACGGGCTATGGATACGGGCATGTGTTAGGCCGTGTGAAAACCCATGTAGGTTCGAAATGAAAAATAAAATCCACATGGACTAGGGACATGGGCGTGTGTGACAACACGACCTGCCCACACGGGCGTGTCCCTCTTCACACGAGCGTGTGGCCCTGTTTTGTGTCAAAATTTTCTAAGTGTTCAAAAGTTTCTGGTTGGGTCCCGTATTGTTTTGTGTGCAAGTTTAGGGTCTCGTAGACCTATAATAAGGACATTAAGGTCTCGAATGAAAAGTTTTAAATTGAAATGAAATTTTATGGATCGTTGTTGTATGTTTGAGCAAGTTAAGTATGGTAATGCCTTGTACCCGGTTCAGGTGTTGAATATAGGTAAGGGGTGTTACATTGTTAGTTGATGATGGAAAATAAATCATTGTTGTTAGATGTACAAGTTTTATAACGTGTTTTTTAGTAAAAATACAAAATAGGGATTAAATTGATAAAAGTGTAAAGTTAGTGGTTGAATTTTAAAATAGATGAAAAATATGGGCTAATATGAGAATGGGTAATATTCGGCCAGCATGAATTTGTATTAGATTGAATGAATTGTGATTTTATGAGATAAGGACTAAATTGCCAAAGATGTGAAATAATAGGGGAAAATGTAATTTTGCCAAAATATGTAAATTGTGCTAAATTGAATGAATTGATGGTTAAGTAAGTAAATTTTTGATATTATATAGGTTGAGATAGATGAGATTTGGATCTAGAACGGGAGAAAACAAAGTATTGGATTAGTCGACCTAATTCGTCGTCACAGTGAATGAGGTAAGTTCTTATGTTATAATTCCACTTCAAACGTATTCTATATGCTTTGATACACCATAAATTGTGATTAGTGTCTACGGACAAATTTGGAAATGATTCGACGATGATTCAACAGTTGAAATCCTGGTTGAACCTTAGGAATAGTTTAGAATACTAGTGACATGTCATTAGGTGTACTTGAGTTGGCTTCGGGCCATGATTTAGCACTATGTGTGTGAGATAAACCGATTTGGCTACGAGCCATGCATATCGGCTGATTTGGCTTCCGGCCATGATATCAGAATTTCGGATAAGTTACCCTGATTTGGTTATGGGCCATGGTATAGGTACTTATCTTGTGAGATCCTTGAGTATCCGACTTCTATTCCGAATGGTTCAACGGGTAAATGAAAGACGAGAATGTATATGAGATTGGTACAATATGGTACAGGTATGTGAATAACCATTTTTTCTTTGAATGGGAGAAATGATGATGAACATATATGGTTTTGTGAATGAGAACTTGAAAGGTTTGATAGTTAAGGAAAGTTGCATATTGACATATTGAAATTATTAAATCATGTTTAAGTGATTGCATTAAGTTTATCTCATACGAGCTTACTAAGCTTTATAGCTCACTTTTTTTTATTTTCCTGTGCTTTATACTGATATCGAAGCTAGCTCGGATTCGGTGATTGTCGGGGATCACTTCACACTATCCATCTACATTTTGGTATCTATGAACTTTGGTAATTTGAGTATATGGCATGTATAGGGACTTTGAGTCATTTTGGTTATATTTGGTAAAGACTTTGGCGAAATGAATTGGCTTGTAAATGTTTGTGTTTGGTATGTATATATAGCCATGTGTGATGGATCATTATGGTTTATTTGGTATGTTTGAATCATGTGCATATATATATATATATATATGCTTATGTCTTGTGTATATTGAGTTGGTTGTGATGATTGATGATAATAGGTACTATGAATGGTAAATTGATGATTTGTCATGCTAGTGAAATGGTACAAATGATGCATGTTTAGTAAAGGTTTAACTAGATGATTGGTATATGTATTTTAGTATGGTTTGGTTAAGTAAAATTTGATGTATAAGCATATTGGTTATAAGTATTGGAAATGGTATGAAATTGTATTGAATGTGGCTAAACTGGATGTGCAATTATGCTAGGATTTGGTACCATTTGGGTTGGTTTAGGTATGTGCAAAATGGGTGGCAAAATGGCTTGGTAAATAGCCTATTTTTGTCCACACGGGCAGAGACACGGGCGTTTGTCTCAGCCGTGTGTGACACACGGTAAAGTTACACGGACTTGTGTCCCCTGGTGTTGAAATTGAAATGAAGTCAGTATGCTCCACACGGTCTCACACACGAGCGTGTGCTTGGCCGTGTGGTACAAGTAAGTTTACCTCCCTAATTGGCACACGGCCTAGCACACGAGCTTGTGACTTGGTTGTGTTGGATAAGTCAGTATACCCTACAGGTTTGGCATGGCCTAACACACGGCCTGGCACATGGGCGTGTGTGGCCACTTTGAAGGGCACACGGGCTAGACACACAGGCGTGTGGTTGGCCGTGCGACCCAAGTCAGTATGTACCCCTGTTTTTACACGGTCTTTGACACGGGCGTGTCTGGTGGCCAAGTGAGACACATGGCCTGGCTACAGGGGCGTGTGACCCTTGATTTGATGAAAAATTTGCTAAGTGTTCAAAATTTGCTGAGTTATCGGTTTAGTCTTGAACTACTCCCAAAACATGTTTAAGGCCTCGTAGGCTCTTTATAGAGACAAATTGATTGAGATTGAATGATTAATGATTGAATTCAGTAAAGGTATGTTAAATGGTTGTTTAATTGTTTCGTAAATCCGATAAGGCTCCATAACCCTGTTTCGGCGTTGAATACGGGTGAGGGGTGTTACAGGAATTGTGTTGGAATCAGAGTTGCACAGTGAAAGCTTGGTGGCCAGGTTTCAAGGAAAAGGGGTAACAGATTTTGTGACCAAGAAAATTTCGAGGACGAAATTTCCTTAAGGATGGGAGAATTGTAACATCCCAAAAATCGAGGGTTAGTAGAATCGGGTTTGTGAATTGAGAGAGAATGGTCATGCCTTAATTTTTTAAATTTATCTATGCATGTTTAGGAAATAAATGAGGCATTGGTTTGTTGGTTAAGTGTTAGTGAAATGTTCCTTGAAACCCAAGTTCAAATCCCTTCTCTCTCACCATTTTTATTATTTTGAAAATTTTGCCTTCAACCCTAGTATGCGACATGCCTTGTTTTTAAAATAAATATTGCAAAATTATTTCAAGAATGAGGAAAAAGCCTAATGGTTAAAAGAAATATGAGAAAGCATGGAATTTAAATGAGGTCCGAAGTTCGAATCCCTTCCCTTGCGAAATAATTAAATTTTGCAAAATCTCTTTTTTTTTAATGTGTGTGCCATCAATACCCTTGAACCCTAAGTATAAATATAACTTTTTATTGTATTTTTCAGACTTTAATTCAACTTTTACCTACCCTAGCCGTTCACCTTCTTCCTCTCATTTTTTCTCTTCAACTTTCTTTCTTTCTCCCGTTGTTGTCGTCGCCTACACCTAGTTTTACCATATCTTACTTCTTTTTTCTTTTTGCCACATGATTTTTTAACATATTCTCCACCATATTTCTGTCATTTTTTCTCATTAAAATTTTCCCCAAATATGAAATCTTGAACTCTAAGATTGATCTTGAACATTGCAAAGAAAGTGTCATTGTCGTTTCTCTCGACTAGCTGTAAGGTCTCTTCTCTCTTCAATTTCTTAATTAATCTTGTCCATTCAAAACCTAAATTTCCAGATCTGAAATTTGGGGGATTTTAAATGATTTCAAAGGTATTTTTCTAGAATTTAATGAGATTTCAAACCGTTTTAAAATTCAGCCCCAATTTTGGTCACCATGGGTGGTGGTGCCTGCGCCTATGTGCAAGAAAGGGATTGTTTTGTTTCTTGGTTCTTGCCTATATTTTTCCAGCATTAGTTTGAGTTCTTGAACCCTCCTAATTAGCTTTTAAACCCATTTCAATAGGGAAAAACGTTCTTGATTGATTGGCCATTCGGATCCCACAAATCGTGAAGCATAAGTGCAATGGTAAATTGATTCATAAAAGGATTGGTACGAACTCATAAGAGAATGTTTGGGATCTGGTTTAATGGTAAATTGATTGAATTTATACTGAATTTTGGTTTAGCCTCGCTTTAAGGAATTATTAAGGAAAATTAGAAGATTCACTAGTGTGCTGGAAGTAGCGAAAAATAAGGTGTGGGTCCTAAACTCATAAAATTGTTTGAAATTTTTACATATCATGTTATATATGATAAATTAGCTTGCTGATTGGATTTTCTTAATAGCCAAATTATTGATTTTGTGAGTGGCTGAACCAAGTATGTTTCGAGCCTTAAAAGATTGACATGTTGGCAAAATTGCTAGTTTGTTAGTATGGATGTTTGATTGAGTTTGTAATTGCATATTTGGGTTATGAGATATGAGAATGTTTGACTGAATGATATAATGTGTTAAGGTACTAAGCTTATGTATGATTTAAACGCATGAGATATTTGTTATATTGTGTACTGGAAAGGGTGCTATTTATGCACAATGAAAATTTATAAAGTATGTGAAATTGAACGATATTGATTGATACCAACACAATGGTAATTTGAAGGATTGAAACATAGTTTCTATTTGCTAAAATTATGTGATTATTAAGGACATGTTGAGCATGTCAAATGAATGTGAAAAGTATTGAGATATGATTATGTATTTGATTGTGTGACATAATGCATATGCATTGGGTTGGCATTTTGTAGTTGACGGAGGAGTTCCGTGGAGTACCGGCGGCATATTAAGTCCGCATTATTTGTAGTCAGTGCACTGCACCTGAAGTACCGAGGAATTGGTGATTTTATCGCATATTATATGTTATTGGTGATTGTATCGCACTATTTGATATCTAACAAGTTTTCTACATTATTGATTATTCAGTGGTTTTACCACATCGAGCTATGCTCATAATGTTTTGGAGTTTGGCAGACGGGTTCTAGGGAACTCGTGGTGTGTAGCAGATGGTATGGGTAGGAACCTTATTGCATCGCATCATGTGCACAACTGATCATGTGTCAGAGTCTTAAAAATTTATATAAAGAATGATCAAGCCTAGAAACTAACTATGCCAACGATTGAGGCAAGTGCACCTATCGAACAATAGTATAGTTTAGTGGCAAGATCGGATTGTCGAACCCAAAGGAACCAAAAGTACTAATACTAACCTTCTTCTTATTATTTAGCCTATGAATTAAAGGAATTTGTTATTTAATCTAAATTTAACTAAGTACTAAGCTAAGGATGCTAAGACACAGAGAAGGAATTGGGGAAATACTTGTGGGAAAAACCAATTGATTAAGACAATACTCGAGGAAGAATCCACCTAGACTTCACTTGTTATCTAACTCTAAACCATACGATTTATTCACTTAACTTGATGCGTAGGATTCCCTAACTTATATTAATACCTCTCTCGAGGCTACTAACATCTAACCCTAGGTTGATTAATTGAAATCTCTTTCTAATTAAAACCCCTAGCATTGCATTAACTCGATCTATGGATTACTATATTAGGTTTAACCCTAATCCGGCAGATTTTCGTCATCCTATCTCTAGGATTGCGATCAACTCTGCTTAATTATCTTAGATCTACTCTTAAACAGGGAATATTCCTCCTCTGCCTAAGCACATCAATACTTGAATCAATATCCTGAAATAAGAACATATAATTAAGAACAAATCAAGTATTTATCATATAGTTCAGAAAACAATAACAAGATCCGTCTTAGGTTTCATCCCCCTCAGGTATTTGAGGGGTTTAGTTCATAATAATAAAAAAAAATATCTTAGAAGAAAAAATAAAACAAAACATAAGAAAAACCCTAAAACCCCCTGAAGGAAATTGAAGGAAGATCCTTGTCTTGAGTATAACTCCGGCTTTTTGAGATGAATCAACTGGCTTTCTTCGAGTAAATCCCACAATTCTGGCCTCTTTGGCTTGGCTCTTCGGCCTAATTGGACGCCCCCTTGAAGGTTGGCCTCTAGGGTGTTTATATAGGCTTTTGGAATGGCTCTCTTTGCCTCTAAGTACCCTATTCCGAATAGAATTAAAATAGGTCAGGTCAGGGACACGCCCGTGGCACACACCCGTGTAAGTTGTATCCAAGCTGTGGTCGGGTCTGTTAAAGAGGCACGGCCATGTGGCTCAGGCCCAGACCGTGGAGATTTCGTATTTTGGCCCGTTTCTCGTTCTTTTCATCCTCCAGTGCTTTCCTAAGTATAAAACATGAAATTAAAGGATTAGGAGCACCAAATTCCATAATTCAAGGAATAAATCATCCAAAAGTATGCTAAATGTGGGATTAATATATGTATATATTATGGTTTATCAAATACCCCCACACTTAAGCATTTGCTTGTCCTCAAGCAAAATTCTCAACTCACAATTAAAATGAACTTCCTCAATTCATAATATTCATCAATAGTGTTTCATCATAATTCAAAGGTAATTCATACATTGATAATTTAAGTAGAAGAGTCCTAAACATTCAAACAATCAAGGTCATTAGTTTTTGTAGCATGAAAATATAGGCGTTTCCCCTTACCTAAATAATCACCTTTAATTCAAAATTGACAAGAGTTGACATCCTCACTAAAGATTCACTCAAATCACTTAAAGTGTTTAAGGTTCAAAATTAAGCACTCAAACGTCAAACATGAAAAGTTAATCCCATAGGCTTGCATGAAAATTAAATCTCCACCACTATAAAATGAAATGATACATAGATCAAAAGGTCTTTAAAAGGGTTGTAACAGGACTTAGGTTAAAGGTGTGGATAAAGGCTGAATTGAGGGTTAGAATCGAGATTGACAATTTACCTAACTAGAAAAATGAACTAATCCTGAATAATTAATCAATTGAAAAACACAAGCTTCTTTTAAGAATGTGGAACTAATTACTTAAGCTCAAACAACAATGAATAACTTTCAAACGTTTTTTTAAGAACAAATCAAGATTTACATTAATAAGAAAGAACTTTAACAATTGAAATATAGAACATAGTTAGGCAATCGCTCAAAATCAAATCTCGACAAAAAGGGAGTCAAGGAATGGTGATAACAAATACAAGATGGGTTTTCGGGTTATTATTAGTGTGTGAGTCAATAAAAGGGTTGTTAAGATCAAAAGGGTTCACTAAGGGTTAATTGTAAGGGTAGGCTTTTTAATGGAGTGATTGGGTTAAATCCTAAGTGCCTTTATCATTTCAGTATATCAAGTCAATAATGTGGTCTTGACATGTATAATCGAAGCAAGTTCTAGAATAACAAATCAATGTTGACACACTCATAATAAAAAAGTGAGCACGAAAAGAATGTATGCTCTAAAAGGCTCAAAATCTCACAGAAATTATGGGTTTTTGATATCAACCTTATAAATTTCAAACTTCAAGGTAATAATTAGATTCAGATAGACAGCCTAATTAAAATTTTAGTTTTTGAAAATAGACTTATCATGCTTGATTCTTTAGTCTCCTAAAGGTTAAATCATCACTGTACAATTATCAATTACTTAATCCGAAACATATCAATTGAAATCATGAGTCAAAGGAAATTTCATTCTAATAGTAATATGAGAAAATTACTTAAGAACAAGACATAATTCAGGGATTTTCAAATAATACTATAGTTGACCCCCCACACTTAAGACGTACATTGTCCTCAATGTACAAAGATAGATAATGATTAGTAAGAAAGTCATAAGAGAGGGAGAGAGGTGAAACTTCCTGAATTATGGATGAAATCCTTGGAGGATGATCAATGATGAATATGATGCCTAGGCATAGGTGAAGGTGTTTGAGAATACTCCGGTGGTGTGTTCGTTCTTTGAGTGGCACCTTAAACCTTTTTAAATTGTGAAGTATCAGTAAAGTTTTTAGGGAGTTCTTATTTAATGGACGTTTGTTATAGTTACTTGAGAGTTAAACAGCCGGAGGTAAAAGAAATTAATTTATACTTAAAAATTTAAAGAGTTTAATAATAAAGGAAAATGAACTAAAATATAAATAAAAATAAGAATAAAAATAATAAAAGTAATAAAAGGACTCAAAGGTCCTCATCATCGGAGTGATCTCGAGGTGGTGGTGGCGGCGATATGTGAAAAAACTGATAATATCGTCCACGGTTGCCTCGCACGGCCGTGTGGATTTATCTCAGCCCATGTTTTTTAGGCAGTTTCGACCACGGTCGCGTTGCACGGTCGTGGCGTTTAGTCGGAGCCCGTGTCTTGGGGAAATTTTCGTCTTGTTTTAGCACGATCTCCGCCACGCCCATGTACCTATTCGTGGTGTCCACACGGCCACGGCCATGCCCGTGTGCAAGGCCCTGTGGTATGGGAATCTATGTTTAAAAATGTGAAAACAAACTAATTAGTGGGGTTAGTGCTCGGGTAGCCTCTCGACAAGTGCTCGTTTAAAGTCTTAAGCTAGACTTACCTCTCATTCGCATAATCATGGTTGTTTGAGGAGTTGAAAATCCTTTCTCATGCTATTAGTTCTATTATCAGTATATAGTTCGAGTCGAGTGGTGTTTACCTTAAAAGTACTGAATTTAGGATTAGCTACCTCGGCTGTTCCATATGGGAAGATATTCAGTACCTCAAAAGGGATTTCTTCATTTGTGTTAAGGTCTGAAGTGGTGGTTTGAGGGCCTGTCTTATCCAACAATACTTGATCCCTGATCTGAAACTAGTTTGCCTCATTCTTAAGTTTGACATGATTTTGCTTTGGTTCTGCTTCGTGTGTTCTTGGTTTCTCCTTGACACGTGGCTTCCACTCGTCTAGTTCATCGATCTGAAGCCTTCATTACTCATGAGTTATTTCTTTATTGGCACAAGGTGTAGGATGAAACTCAGCTGTGTAGTTTCGTGATGTTTCCTGAAAGGAAGGTTGAACTGAATGTTCATTAATAAAATTTACATTCTCACCTTTATTACTCGATGTTCTAGCCATGTCAAGAGCCTGAATAGTGATTGTTCATCACCTGCACGAAGTATAAGTTCTCCTGTACCAACATCAATTTTAGTTCTAGTAGTTACTAAAAAGGGTCTTCCAAAAATTAAAGGAATACTATTGTCCTCATCCATGTCTAAAACGACAAAGTCTATTGGGAATACGAATTTATCAATTTTTACTGAAACATCTTCGATTATACCCCTAGGAATTCTAATAGTCTTGTCAGCTAATTGAATGCTCATCCTAGTTTGTTTGGGTTTCCTTAGACCTAGCTGTTTAAACATTTTATAAGGCATGACATTGATGCTTGCCCCTATTTCAGCTAAAGCATTATCAACAAATAAACTACCAATTAAGCATGGGATTGTAAAACTCCCTGGATCTGTTA
The DNA here is from genome assembly GCA_005393395.2 of Gossypium australe. Taxonomy (NCBI): domain Eukaryota; kingdom Viridiplantae; phylum Streptophyta; class Magnoliopsida; order Malvales; family Malvaceae; genus Gossypium; species Gossypium australe. Next base: position 85,481,064 of record CM016620.1, on the reverse strand, counting down.
ATTTTCGTGGTAGTTTATTTTGCAATATTGCTGAGCACACTGCGTTTAGTTCCACATGCGATTCCACGTCTAACTTTCGCTTGTTTGTAAGAATCTCTTTTAAAAATTTCCTTGAATCTGACATCTGCGAAAGAGCTTTAAGAAACGGTAAGTTAATATGCAATTTCTTTAAGAGTTTAAGAATTTTATCGAATTGTTCGTCTGTGTTGTCTTTCTTCATCGCATCAGGATATGGTATACGAGGTTCGTACTCTTTAATTACCAATTTTGGCTTGTCATGGTTTACCTCAACCTTTCCTTCCTCTACCACTTTCTCTTGCCTTAATTTGGGCTTACCTAACCCTTCACTGTCATGAGCTGTGATAGCTTGAAGTTGCTCCTTTGGGTTAGTTTCAGTGTTGCTTGGTAGGCTTTCTTGTGGTCGTTCAGAGATTATTTTGGCAAGTTGTCCTAATTGGTTTTCGATCCCTTGAATCGATGCTTGTTGATTTTTAAGTGTTGTTTAAGTGTTTTTGAAACGTGTTTCTGACACCGCTATGAATTTTGTCAGCATCTCCTCAAGGTTTGGATTCTTTTCCTGTGAGTAGGACTGTTGTTGAAAGTTTGGAGGGGGTTGTTGTCTCTGATTTCCTTGATCACCCCATGAAAAATTGGGGTGGTTCCTCCAACCTGGATTATAAGTGTCACTATAAGGGTTATTTTGAGATCTAAAATTGTTACCCATATAGTGAACTTGCTCGTTTTCAGCGCTCGGGTTGTAAGCTGGATATTCTGTATTGCTCATCCCTCCTCCATTCATTTCGCACTACATAGCTGGATGTACCTACGAAAAACCACATAAACCATCAATTTTCTTAGTCAAAAGTTCTACCTGGTTTGATAGCATGGTTACTGCGTCGAGGTTGAAAACACTGGCTGCTTTCGTTGGCCTTGTCCTCGTGACTTGTCCCTGATAGTTATTTAGTGACATCTCTTCAATGAATTCATAGGCAGCCTCAGGTGTTTTGTTATTCAAGGTTCCGCCAGCGACTAAATCAATCAACTGCCTAGTTGAGGGGTTCACACCATTGTAAAAAGTTTGGACCTGTAGCCACAATGGTAGTCCATGGTGCGGACACCTTCTTAATAGATCCTTATATCTCTCCCATGCATCGTAAAGTGTCTCTAAATCCATCTGCACAAAAGAAGAGATATCATTCCTTAACTTAGCCGTTTTAGCTGACAAAATATATTTTAACAAAAATTTTTCAGTCATTTGTTCCCATGTAGTGATTGATCGTCGTGGAAGAGAATTCAACCACTGTTTGGCTTTACTCCTTAAAGAAAAGGGAAATAACTGAAGACGTATGGCATCATCAGAAACGCCATTTATTTTGAAAGTATCGCCAAATTCTAAGAAATTTGCCAAGTGATTGTTTGGATTTTCTTCCTGCAAACCATCAGACTGAACAAACTGCTGTATCATTTGAATTATGTTAGGTTTCAGTTCAAAATTACTTGCAACAATAGTAGGTCTAACAATACTTGACTCAGTTCTTGTTAAATTAGGTTCAGCATAATCATACATAGTTCGAGGAGCATGATTTTCGGAGACCTCTGGAGGTGGCGGATTATTTTCAGCCATCTCTTCGGTGGTGTTAATTTCGTTCTCTTGCTCTTCTTGTATGTATTGTAGGCAACGCCTTATCTCTCTTCGGTTTCTGCGAACTGCGCTTTCAATTCCACTGTCATAAAGTAGAGGTCCTAACGAGTTTCTTCTAGTCATAAACTAGAATACCTACCAAAAGCAAAGAAGAAAATTTAGGAAAATAAAAATAAAATTTAATTGCAAAAATAAAATATGACTAAAGTAATAAAAATTGAGCATTCTTAATATTTTGGTTCCCCGGCAACGACGCCAAAAACTTGATCGTGTGTCAGAGTCTTAAAAATTTATATAAAGAATGATCAAGCCTAGAAAGTAACTATGACAACGATTGAACCAAGTGCACCTATCGAACAGTAGTATAGTTTAGTGGCAAGATCGGATTGTCGAACCCAAAGGAACCAAAAGTACTAATACTAACATTCTTTTTATTATTTAGCCTAAGAATTAAAGGAATTTGTTATTTAATCTAAATTTAACAAACTACTAAGCTAAGGATGCTAAGACACAGAGAAGGAATTGGGGAAATACTTCTGGGAAAAACCAACTGATTAAGACAATACCCGAGGAAGAATTCACCTAGACTTCACTTGTTATCTAACTCTGAACTAGACGATTTATTCACTTGACTTGATCCATAGAATTCCCTAATTTATATTAATACCTCTATCGAGGCTACTAATGTCTAACCCTAGGTTGATTAATTGAAATCTCTTTCTAATTAAAACCCTTAGAATTGCATTAACTTGATCTATGGATTTCCATATTAGGTTTGAACCTAATCTGGCAGATTTTCGTCATCCTATCTCTAGGGTTGCAATCAACTTCGCTTAATTATATTAGATCTACTCTTATAGGGAATATTCCTCCTCTGCCTAAGCACATCAATACTTGAATCAATATCCTAAAATATCAAAACAAGAATTAAGAACAAATCAAGTATTTATCATATAGTTCAGAAAACAATAACAAGATCCATCTTAGGTTTCATCCCCCTCAGGTATTTGAGGGGTTTAGTTCATAATAATAAAAGAATACATCTCAGAAGAAAATATAAAACAAAACATAAGAAAAACCTTAAAACCCCTTGAAAGAAATTAAAGGGAAGATCCTTGTCTTGAGTATAACTCCGGCTTCTTGAGATGAATCAACTGGCTTTCTTCAATTAAATCCCACAATTCTGGCCTCTCTGGCTTGGCTTTTCGGCCTAACTGGACGCCTCTTTGAAGGTTGGCCTCTAGGGTGTTTATATAGGCTTTTGGAATGGCTTTCTTTGCCTCTAAGTACACTATTCCGAATAGAATTAAAACAGGTCACGTCAGGGACACGCCCGTGGCATGCTCCTGTGTAAGTCGTATCCAGGCTGTGGTCGGGTCTGTTAAAGAGGCACGGCCGTGTGGCTCAGGCCCAGACCATGTCAATTACGTATTTAGGCCCATTTACTCTATTTTTGGCCTATTTCTCGTTCTTTTCATCCTCTGGTGCTTTCCTAAGTATAAAACATGAAACTAAATGATTAGGAGCACCAAATTCCACAATTCAAGGAATAATCATCCAAAAGTATGCTAAATGTGGGATTAAAATATGTATATATTATGGTTTATCAACAACATATTCGAGTGTTATTGATTTATGCTACGCATTGTATTTTGTTGTATTGAATGGTATCGAAATTAATTATTGTTACTCAAATGAATGATGACCTATGCTCATACACCGTTTAGCATGAATTTGATAAGACTATGTAATGACATGAAATTCCTATGATGGTTATATTTTCTTCTGCTAATGCTAATATGTTTCACTGTATTTGATGTTTTTGCCCGTTTAGATAATTATTCGACTCACACTGAGCTTTTCATAAGCTCACCCCTAATAGTGTTTAACATTTTAGGCAAACCTCAAAATTAGGATCAGCCTCGGCATTCGGAGAATCACCTTGGACCTCAGATTAGTTTTCTTAATAAGTACTAATAGGTCTTTATTGGGTTTGGTTTGTAATTTTTAATTATTTCTAGTTAGTGGCTTGGTAACTTTTCTTTTGAGGATTCTTGTATGCATGGATTACTCATGCATATTAACCAGATAATGCATGATATCGGGCTTAAGTAAAATTTGATATTGTTCCCTAGTTTCCACTACATTGCAAAGGAACTATTTTTGGAATAACAAATCGATAAGGCAACTAATTGTCCAAAATGACTTGAAAATTGGTTTTTTTTCCACTACATTAGTTTAACTTCGAGTTTTTTCTTTAAAGAAGAGCGATAAGCAAATGTGTAACATCCTGAAAATGGGCCTATGCATTTTTGATTTAAGTATACGAAATGGCATGTCTTGTGTGTTATGAATGTATTATGAACATTTTTGGAAACTTGGAAATGATTTAGAAATGTTAAGTTTCAAAAGAGGAAAGTGAACATTTCTGGAAACTTGGAAATGTAAGAAATGTTAAGTTCAAAAAGAAGAAAGTGAACATTTCTGGAAACTTGGAAATGTAAGAAATGTTAAGTTTAAAGGAGGCAAACGAACATTTTTGGAAACTTGGAAATGTAAGGAAATGTAAGGAAAGTTTTAGGAAAAGTTAAGTTCTGAGGTTAAGAGAGGGAAGTAAAGCAAGGTGGCCTTAAGAAAATTTATGGGTGAAATATGACATATAAATGGGCTTGGAAAAGTGGCTTGGAGGCACCACTTAGGGCCTCTGGAGTTGACGCCACAAGCAGGTGCAATTGGGCCTGGGTTCGAGTCATTTGGGGAGCAAATAAAAGAATTTTATTTTGGTGCCAGGAACAAGAGAAGTGGACGACATTAAGGCTCTATAGGGGGGTGTTTTATTGTTGTTAAAATTCGGCAAATAGATGGATAAATGATGGATTTTTATTGATATTTTATTAAGAGATAAGAGATAATTATTGGATTAAGTTTTAGGTGATAATTAAAGTGATAAAGCTATCAAAATAGAAGAGTGGTGGCCAAGTAAGGGATTATAAGCTAGTAAATTCGGCTATAAAAGGAAAAGAGAGGCCATTCAGCATTATTTTCTCTTCCTTGATAACCTCTGCCGAATTTTCTCTGCAACCCCTTTTCTTTTCTCTTCAATTCTCCTAAGCCTTGCCGAATTTCCCTTCTCCTTATTGCACCATTGCTGAATTCTCTTAAGCAACTATTCTTTTCTTCTTCATTCTTCTCCTCTCAATATTCCAAAAGCCGAAACTAGGAGATCTAACCCCATTATTGTGTTAGTCGAAACTTGGAAAGAAGGCTCTTCGGGATTTCTGCCATTGTCGACAACTTCATAAGACAAGTCAACTATTTCGGGATTTAAGAATCTAAGGTAAGTCATATTTAACATTCATCTAAGGGTTATTTGTTGTGAATAAATGTTAGAAATTGATCTAACATGAAGTTATAGGGATTTCGACAGACATCTAAGGCAAGGAATACTTTCGGGATTTACTAAGTGTCGACTACAGGGAAGGAGAAGTTCTTTTCCCGACGGTACACCATAGGTCGCGTGTTCCCTAGTTATTCGGTGAGTTTCGGGATTTAAAATCCACAAGGTAAGTGTCTATATGCAATCGGCCAAGGCTTATTTTAGCACTAGATCTATTTTCTTACATGATTTAAAAGCCGAAAACTAATCTATGAAGGGATTCAATACCAGCTGATTACAAGGAAGGGAATCTACAACATTCCGGGATTTGATTAGTAAACAAATCAGCAAGGTAAGGATTTTAGTGTACTAATCCTACTAGGATTTGGATTTATGGCCGAATGGCTCTTTACTAAGTATTAAATGATTGATTAAATGTAGAGATCTAAGATCTAAGGCATTAGATCAAGCTTTTTGGGATTTGGATTGGAAACCCTAAGCGAATCAGGTGTGTACCTCACACTATTTCTTGATATATTTATGGCAATAATTAATATGTATGTGACTATAAGAATGTGTAAGAATATGGCCAAGGTACCATGTAATGGTACAAAAGTACTCAGGTACGTTTCCTACTCCTACTAGGAATATGAAATTATGTTATATATGTAACATGTGAAAAGTGATAAGAATGTGAAATTAAGTAATATGCATGATAGGTATGATATGGGGCATATGGGTTATTGAAAAGGGGAAGTGAATGTGGTGACCTATGACCACGAGATCTGGATGTGGTGACCTAAGACCACGATATCTGAATGTGGTGACCTAAGACCACGAAATCTGAAAGTGGTGACCTAAGACCACGAATTTTATAAGGGCGATGAGCACGTCGACTGCAGCGACTACCTTCGATGGTGTGTAGCGGATAGAGGGTTGACTTAGTAGTCCCCACGGTATGCAGGTTGGTACGGGTGATGTTTAGCGGATGGCATCTAGGCTTGGGTTTGGGTTTGCATCATTACTTTATATCTGTTATATGAATAAGTATGTGATATGACATTGTATGCCTGAATTGTTAAGTTATAGTGTTGGTTACACATTGAGTCTGTTTGACTCACCCCGTTGGGAATATTTTCTTCCAGGTGATGATCAGTAATGGACCGGGTCGGCAGGAGCACAAAGGTGGCCATGCACAGCAAGGAAAATTTTATTATTTGGACTTTTATTCTATTTAAGCACTTTAATTTATTTTTGGGAATTATTTGATGTAATAAGGCCATAGTTGAACTACTTTATTTTTCTTTTATTTATTTTGTTACGAATTTTTAATGGTTATAAGATTAAGTAAATTTATTTAAAATAAACTCTAAATGTTTTATCACCTAACATAAAAGGACTTCGACATAAGATAAAACTTGTTCTCAACTTGAGGCCAACCCAAAACAATCTTTCTTTCAAAAGACATAATTTTACAAAGTAACAAAAGAATTTTGAATTGGTTTACATCGAGAAACATACCAGATCTGGTCGAGGCTCGTGGGCCGGGTTTGGGGTGTTTCAAAATGGTTTTTCTAAAACAATACTGTCAACAATAAAATGAATCCTAAGCATGGACGATCTAATGAATGAATGCTTTTAAGCTAACTCAAAGTACAACTATGGTTTTCTCTAAAATGACTTTATTTAAAGTCTTAAAAAGTAACGTAAGTTAGCTTAGCCATTTCGGTGGCTAATGTAACCTTTTCAATCTAGCTATAACGTCTAGGCTGGGTTTGGCAGGTTATAGTGGTAGAGGCCGTAAGGGGCCTCGAGCTGAGTCTTCCTTTCTGCGCAGTATGCCAAACTTAGATATTAGTGAGACCCCAGTTTCACATGCTATTGAGACTGGGTCTCAAAGTTGCTCGGTTGGGGATGATGCACTGTCTCAAGCCATGCTGAGTATTTTGGAGAGGGTCGCTGGACCCCATTCTGGAGCTGAGGGTTGAGGGTCGGTAAACGAATCAGGTCTAATGGTGCTGAGTTGTTTAGGGGTGTCACTAGATTCACCCCTAAGGTGGTCGAGTATTGGTTGGAGACCACCGAGAGAACCATGAATGATCTAAACTATACTCTCAAGTAGGAACTGAAGGGTGCAGTCTCTTTGCTTCGCGTTGAGACTTATTAGAGGTGGTTGACGGTTGATGAGGGTACTCAACCTGATCGTCTGAATTGGGATTTCATTAAGAGCACCTTTCAAAGTAAGTACGTGGGGGCGAGCTATGTGGATGCTCGCTGGCATGAGTTCATGAATCTCACGCAGGGCGATACATCTGTGGCCGAGTATGAGGCTGAGCTTTTGAGGCTAAGCCGCTACACTCGAGGCATGGTGGCGTTGAAGTGTAAGAGATGCGTTTGGTTTGAGGATGGCTTGAGGGATAACTTGAGGGTATTGATTGCTCCATAGAGGAAGCGAGAGTTCGCGATTCTAGTTGAGAAGGAAAAGATCACCGAGGATGTTAAGCACGTGGAGCGCCAGAATAGGGACCGTGAGAGAGGTAAGAATAAGTGGGATTCAGTGCCTTCTAGTTCTGTTCAGAGGCCTAAGAAAAAAGCCAAACCTGATGGGCCTGTTAGAGTGGGGACTCCTGCTGCTCCTACTGGGATTCAGCCATGTGGTGACTATGGTAGGCGCCATCCAGGTGAGTGTTGGAGAAGGATAGAGGCTTGTCTGAGGTATGGATCTTTAGAGCACCGTATTCGAGAGTGTCCACAAAGGGCTGATCAGACGCAAACTCTGGAACCAGGTTTTGCGCAGCCTCAGAGTATAACAGCCTGATTTAGACCCTAGTCAGAACAGTGGTTTTGGGATCACAAATCCAAGTCAGTAAAATATTTTAATATTATTTTCTGTGCCTTTGATATGTGATTAAGCATGTGTTAAAGTTTCGTAATTTAATTTGTCCGTTTGTATGCTTAATTTGACATAAGGATTTAATTGTGAAAAATGCAAAATTGGCATGTCACATGTTAAGAGCACTAATGTGTTGTGGCTTTTAAATGGGGAGGCCTTATGAGGCAATTAAACCATTATTTAGTTAGTGGATGGCAAAGGTCAAGAATGACCTTGTATTATATGTTATACATATTTTGTTTTAAATGGCACAATTGGAATTATATTATTAAGTAATGTTATAATAAAAATAACATGAAAATAAAGCCATAGTCATCATTTTCTTACCGAAAAATCAAAAGAAAATAAAGGCTTTAAAGCTTTCACACATTTGGCCATTGGTATTCCTTGATTCAAGGTATGTTTTTAATCGGTTTTTGATGATTTCTACGTTTTTGCAATCGTTGCTTTGTGTACTTCAAGACCCATGTCTCAATTTTGTGAATTGATGATGTTTTTGTAAAGTGCCATTGAAATGTGAGTTTTTGGATGTTTGATGATGAAATATGAATTATATATGTTTGATTAACATAGTTTGTCTTTCAGTTTTTAATGAATTTGAGTATTTTGGATGTAATTGAGAAAATGATTATTTGAGAGACTAAATTGTGAAATAAGTGAAATGTATGGACTAGAATGAGGCATGTGAATATTCGGCTAAACATGGGAATATGGTAATTTTGTGTATTTTATTATTTTGTGAAATAGGGACTAAAATGTCCAAATGTGAAAATGTGAGGGCTAATTTGCAAATTTCCCTAAATATGTGTATTTGGATTGAATTGGATGAGTTAATGAATAAAATGGTCAAATTTGAATATGTATAGATCAATAACCGAAGAAAATAGACTTACATCGCAGGAAATCAAAAGTAATCGAGTAGTCGTACTCGTTTTCGTTAATCGAATCTGAGGTAAGTCGATATACAAATAAATGTATTTGAATTGAACTATTTGTGCATATATGAATTTGAATTGTTATGAATATCCATTGAGATGGAATGCATGTGAAATTCGAGTTTGCGAATAAGTCGACAAGTTGTTAATATCCGAGAAGTCCCGTGTGAACTTAGGAATAGATAGGAATTACGTATGTCATGACATAGGTGTCCTATATGTGATATCATGTAAGACCACATCTGGGACGTTGGCATCGATATGAGATTTACGTGTAAGACCATGTCTGGGACATTGGCATTGTATTTGATTCGTGTAAGACCCTGTCTGGGACAGTGGCATCGATATCTAGTTACATGTAAGACCACGTCTGGGACGTTGGCATTGTACGACTATTTCGAGCACTCTTAGTATCCTATTTAGTTTCGAATGGTTCAACAGGCAAGTTCGAGAAATGAATGAATATGTGAATTGTACATCCGTTTCAGGTACGTTGATACATATGCTTTGTATAAGCATGAAAAGCTGAGTATGTATGTGCACTAATGTAAATGAACATTTGAGATATATGTGTATGTTTGAGATATGAGCAAATGAGATACTTGAGATGTGATGAATTGGTAAGAAATGGCAAACCAAGTGAGCCAAAGAGTTATTTATGTGCTTGAATTGAAGAAATGTTAATGAACACATAGCTATGGTTATGAATAATTTATGCTAAGTTTATTTGTATATGGCTTGATAGCAAATGAAATGGTCAAGGCTATGGTAAGCATATGAATGCAATATGAGTATGTATGTTTGATCAATGAAATGGTTACATGAATGGTAGGATGTGAATGTATCATGCTGGTTATACATGTGTTTCAGTTGTGCAATTGGTATACAAGTTGGCATGATTAGAGATGAGATTGAATGGGTTGATATGTTGACTTTATGACATGATTTTGGTTGCCAATTGTGTGTAGAATAATGCTTGTTTGATCTTGTAGGAATGACCCAAGTGTGGGTGGCATTTTGGCCTTGAAAATGGCCTATATTTGCCCACACGGTTAAGCACACGGGAGTGTGGCTCGACTGTGTCCCTCGTGGTTGTAATTCAAAATAAGTCAGGATCGACCACGGGCTGGACACACGGGCATGTGATTGGCCGTGTGTGAAGTCAGTAGCGACCACGGGTGTGGCACACAGGCGTGTCCATGGCCGTGTGGACAAGTAGTATGCATGCCCTATTTTGACACGAGCTGCCCACACGGGCGTGTGACCTCTATAACTTAGAATTTTTTTTAAATTTTTGAGAAATTCTATATGTGTTCGGTTTAGTCCCGACCCTATTCTAAAGCATGATTAAGGTCTCGTTGACCTATAAAAGGGGCACTTTGATTGCGTTTGATGAACTGTATTATGAAATGTCCGTAAAAGATTTCGCTTGTCCGATAATGCCTCTTAACCCTAGTCCGGCAATGGATATGGGTTAGGGGTGTTACACAGAGGGTAGTTCAACAGCCATCTAGGGGTCATGGACAGGCTAGGGGTGGTAATGGTATGGGTCGTGGGTAGAGAGCACTGGGCAAAGGTACTGGTCAGATTGAGGCGAGGTAGCCTGCACTGGTTTATGCTGCACGACGCCGAAAGGATAAAGATGCTCCTGATGTCATCATCGGTACATTCCTTATATTTGATGTGTCGTATACTGCTTTGATAGAAATAGGTTCTACCCACTCCTATATAGCTAGCACTATATATGAAAACTTGGGGATCTTTTTTGATAGCACTACTAGTGAGATTACTGTACTAAGTCCATTGGGGCAGTCTGTTCGGGTTAGTGAACTCTATAGGGATGTTCTGTTAGTGGTACCAGGGGCTATCTTTTTGACAAATCTGATAGAGCTTCTGTTTGGGGAGTTCGATTTAATTTTGGGTATGGACTTGTTGGTTGAGCATCGGGTCAGTTTGGGCTGTGCATCTAAGAAGGTCGTTCTGAGAACCAAGAACGATATGGAGTTGGTTGTGATTGGTGAGGTCGAGATTATTTGTCCAATGTAGTCTCTGCTCTTGTGGCTGAAAAACTAGTTCGAAAAAAGGTATAAGGCATGTTTGCCTTACGTCAGTGTTTCTGACACTGGGGGCTCTTCTATCGAAGAATTAGAACGGTGAGGGATTTTTTGGTTGTCTTTCCTGAGGTGTTACTGGGTTTAACTCTGAATCAGTAAGTTGAGTTTGACATTGAACTTCTACCGGGTACAGCTCCGGTGACCATCGCTCCCTATCGAATGGCACCAAAGGAGCTTACTGAGCTTAAGGCTCAACTTCAAGAACTTCTGGATCGTGGTTTCATCCATCCTAGTGTGTCTCTGTGGGGGGCACCAGTTCTGTTTGTTAAGAAGAAGTATAGGACCATGAGGATGTGCATTGATTATCGGCAGTTGAATAAACTGACTGTGAAGAATAAGTATCCACTTCCGAGGATCGACGATTTGTTTGATCATTCCTAAGGGGCTTTAGTGTTCTTAAAAGTAGATCTCCGTTCTGGGTACCATCAGCTTAGAGTTAAGGAAGTTAAAGTTCACAAGAATGTATTTAGGACTCGTTATGGACATTACGAGTTTCTAGTTATGGCTTTTGGTTTGATGAATACTTTGACTGCATTCATCGATCTGATGAATCGAGTGTTTCAGTCATATCTGGATCAATTCGTCATGGTCTTCATCGGTGATATTCTGGTGTACTTTAAGATCGAGGATGAGCATCTTACGGTAGTACTTCAGATTCTACGTGAAAAACAACTTTACGCTAAGTTGAGCAAGTGTGAGTTCTGGTTGCGTGAAGTGACTTTTATGGGGCATGTGGTTTCTACTGAGGGGATCCGTGTTGATCCGAGGAAGATAGAGGCTGTGCTGGATTGGAAACAGCCTAAGAATGTATCTGAGATCTGTAGCTTTCTGGGTTTGGTTGAGGGGTTCTCTCTGATTGCAGCTCCCTTGACTAAGCTTCTGCGTAAGAGGGTTCCATTTTTTGGGACTGATGCTCAACAATCGAGCTTTGAGAAGCTCAAGTTCATTCTGACCATGGCTCTTGTTATGATACAGCCTGAATCCGGTAAGGAGTTTGTGGTCTACAGTGATGCATCGCATGTCGGTTTCGGATGTGTTATAATGCAGGATGGTAAGGTTGTGGCTTATGCATCCCGACAGCTTAAGACACATGAGGGAAACTGTCCTACGCATGATCTCGAGTTGGCATTATCTGTATGGTGAGAGGTGTATTATCTACACTGATCACAAGAGTCTCAAGTACCTTCTTACTCAGAAGGAATTGAATCTTAGACAGCACCGATAGATTGAATTTCTTAAGGTTTATGACTGCATGATAGAGTAACATCTTGGTAAGGCCAATGAGGTGGTTAATGCTCTCAGTCGAAAAGCGATGACTGATATGAGGGCGATGTTCGCTCGCCTTAGTCTGTTTGATGATGGGAGTCTGTTAGCTAAGTCACAATTTAAGCCGACTTGGATTGATCAGATTCGGGATAAGCAATTAGGGGATAAGTTTTTGGGTTTGCGATTTCGTCAGCTTGAGAGTGGTAGTATTTCTGACTTTGGGCTGAATAATGAGGGAGTTCTGTGTTTTTGAGGTCAGATCTGTGTGCCGAATCATTCTAATTTGAGGTAGTCGATTCTGAGGGAGGCGCATAGTAGTCCTTATACTATGCATCCTGGTGGTAATAAGATGTATCATGATCTTCAAGAGTTGTACTAGTGGCTGAGTTTGAAGTGTGAGGTTACGAATTTCGTTGCTCGTTGTCTGACGTGCCAGCAAGTTAAGGCGGAGCACCAATTGCCTTCGAGTTTGCTCCAACCCATTAAAAAACCCTTATGGAAATGGGAACGAGGGACGATGGATTTTGTTAGTGGGTTGCCCTTGACACCCACTAAAAGGGATTCTGTTTGGGTCGTCGTGGATTGATTGACCAAGTCTGCTCACTTTATTCCGGTTCAGACAGACTTCTCTCTACAGAAGTTAGTGAAGATCTACATTTCTGAGATTGTAAGACTACATGGGGTTCTTGTTTCAATTATTTTTGATAGAGATCCTCACTTTTCTTCTCATTTTTGGAAGAAGTTGCATGAGGCTCTGGGTTCGAGATTGGACTTCAGTACTGTGTTCCATCCTCAGACCGATGGTCAATTTGAGAGGGTGATTCAGATATTGGAGGATACGCTTCGGAGTTGTGTGATAGATTTCTGAGGTAGTTGGGAGGATTATCTGCCGCTAGCTAAGTTCTCCTACAATAATAGTTTCTAGGCTAGTATCCAGATGGCACCTTACGAGTCTTTATATGGTGGTAAGTGTCGTACTCCGCTACGTTGGACTGAGTTGGGTGAACGTTGGGTTTTAGGTCATGAGTTGGTTTTCGAAACCGAAGATAAAGTTAGATTGATTCAGGATCATCTAGATTCAGCTTCTGATAGACAGAAATCTTATATAGATCTGAAGAAGCGTGATATTGAGTACTCTGTGGGGGACTTCGTCTTTCTAAAGGTTTTCCCGTGGAAGAAGGTTATGAGGTTCGGTTGTAAGGGCAAGTTAAGCCCTGGGTTTATTGGGCCGTATCGGATACTGAAGTGAATGGGACCAGTTACTTATTAGTTGGAGTTACCTCTAGAGTTAGACCGTATCCATGATGTCTTTCATGTTTCAATGTTGAGGCGGTATCGCTCGGATCCATCTCATGTCGTCTTTGTTGAGAAAATCGAGGTTAGGCCGGACTTGACTTTTGAGGAGTAGCCGGTTCAGATTCTGGATCGAGATGTTAAGGTTCTAAGGAGGATATCCATACCGTTAGTGAAGGTTATGTGGCAGAATCATGGCACTCAGGAAGCCATGTGGTCTATTTTGATTAGGTAAATTTTGAGGTCAGAATTTCTTTTAGGGGGTAGAGTTGTAACGCCCTGAATAATTTATTCCTATCTCTGTAAATATCTTACACAACTATGTATCTGCTTCAGTGGTTAAGTGTTCTGGGGTGTGTATGAGGTCTTAGGTTAAAGTCCCAAATTTGTTAATTTTGATCTAAGCCTTACTATTGTTCAGTGGGCTTATATTTAATTGTCTGTAAATTTATATTCGAATGAGCCTGCTGGTTCAAGTGGTAAGGGAATTAGTGTGTTGGAAGTCTCGTGTTTGAATCCCCGCACAAGCGTAGAAGTTACTTTTGCTCAGTTATTTGAAAGAGTTTCGGTTGAATTTAAATTCTGTGGTGGTTGAGATTGAGGGGTTAGTGGGAGAAAATCAAGGGATTGGTGTCATATCTGGATTTTATTTTCGTTTTTCTCTTTTTTCGAATCCTCTCTCTTATCTTTTGACGTTCTGTTTCTTTTCCCTCTCTGTCGAATTTTTGTCTTTTCCTCTCTCTCTCCTTTCGTTTTTCTAGTTCATCTCTTTGTTGTAAACGTTTGATTGTGCTCATGCGGTAAGTTTTGTATTGTTTATCTTATTGTCTTGTGGTTGGTGTTTTGATGGGAATTTTTGTGTTTACTCTCGATTAGGGGAAGGGCGAGAAGCGGTTGGGGATTCTGCAGCGATTTGAGCATAGAGGTGTCGGTTCGTCGGTGATAAGTTATCGAGTTAATTGTCTGTTGTTGTAAAGCTTCGTTTTTGGAATGGTTTCGAATTATATTTCGTTAGTGTTACTAAATTTGGGCTTTAGAATATCGATATTTAGGTCTTGGAAGGCTCAAGATAGTTTTCACGGCGAAAATGAATCAGCTGTGTTCCCATAATACGAAAAACTAAGTTTCAGTGAAAGCCAAAAAAATACACTGTCGACGCCACACGGGCGTGTGGTCGCCATGTAGATGGCCGTGTGGTCGACGAAGGCCTAGCCGTGCGCTACACACGGCCGTGTGGTTGCTTAAGTCTGGCCGTGTGGGCCACACGGGTGTATAGATTTTGGCCCAGGCCGTATGGGCCACACGGGCAAGGCCAATTTGGGCGTGTGGGCCACACGGGTGTGTAGGCCCATGCGGGTAAACCACACGGGCATATGGGCCCATTTTTCTAAAATTCTCCCTATGGTCGGACGGGTCGCTCCGATCGACTGTGGGCCTACTATAGGGTCAATAAGGGCTAATCAAACCCTAATTTGTATGCTATGATATTCTGATAGACTGATCTGAGTAGGATACTGGTTGTATGCCTGACGGTACTGCTAAACGTATATTTGATATCTGTATATATCCATGTGGAGCATGCTAAATCTATTATATCTGTACATGATTTCTGCATATGTTA
Organism: Gossypium australe; assembly: GCA_005393395.2. NCBI lineage: Eukaryota > Viridiplantae > Streptophyta > Magnoliopsida > Malvales > Malvaceae > Gossypium > Gossypium australe. The sequence continues at coordinate 85,465,924 of CM016620.1, read as the reverse complement.
TTGGGGTGAGATTTGTATATAAGGAGAAGTATTATGTTTAGCGTTAATCGCCCATATTCTGGCAGCTTGGCTGCATATATTTTGTTATGTGTCTTAATGGCACAATATGGTGTGTAGGGATGAATGGGTGTTTTTAACCCCACATGGTGTGGTTGGATGGTCGGAGATGGTGTGTACTGGATGAGGGTAGGATTTATGCTTATTTGCTTCTGTAATCTGAATCTGGATCTGGATCTGTATCTGAATCTAAATTTGAAACTGTATCTGTTTCTGACTGTGTATATAATTATGTACGGTTGCATGCTTAAATTTGTTGGATTACAAATTGAGTTTTCATAAACTCACATCTGTTGCCTGTTTTTTCAGGTAATCTATAGACTTAGGCGGATCAGTGCGGCAGAGACTCAGCAGTGACCACTTGTTCGTAAACTACTAGAAGTTACCTATTTATAATTTTAGGTTTTTATTTGAGAGTTTGTAATTTCTGGGACTCTCTGGACTCTATTGTTTTAAACTATTGATTTTTGGTTTGTTGATATTTTGCATGCTTGATTAAATTATCTTATGAAATTGACAGTTTTTACGCAAAAAGAGGTTTTCCTAAAAACATGAATCAGGTTTCTAAAATGTGATGGTTTTGTAAGTCTTCCACTAAAAAATAAGTTTTGTTAATTAATTAACATTTTCGATTATGGTTATAAAAGATTTTGAGATAATAGACTGGGATGGTTTAAAGGTATTAACTCTGTTCTTCAAACCCATTCTTTGTGAAATCACTAGATTCGGCTATAACATCTAGGTCGAGTTTGGAGTGTTACAACCTCTTTTTCTCATGCTTAACAAAAACAATATTAAGCTTATCTTATGTTTACCAACATTAACTTAATCATTGTATTAATTAATTTAAAACCAAATTGATATTTCCTTACTTGGATTGCAAAACATTTTAGATTTAGCAAAATGTATAACAGTCCAGTTTAGACCCTAGTCGGAATAGTAGTTTTGGGACCACAAATCCGAGGCCAAAAAAATATTTTAATATTATTTTTGGTGTTTATAGTATGTGATTGAGTATGTGTGAAAATTCTGTGTGAAAATTTTATCGATTGTATGCTTAATTCGCAAAAAGGACTTAGTCGCATAAAATGTAAAAGCTGTGTGCTGATTGTTAAAGTGCTTATTTGGCATCCGTAAACTATTTAAAGTTAGCTATTTATGATTTTTTGTTTTTATTTGAGAGTTTGTAATTTCTGAGACTCTCTGAACTTTATTGTTTTAAACTGTTAATTTTTGGTTTGTTGATATTTTGCATGCTTGATTAAATTATCTTATGAAATTGACAGTTTTTACGCAAGAAGAGGTTTTCCTAAAAACACGAATCAGGTTTCTAAAATGTGATGGTTTTGTAAGTCTTCCACTAAAAAATAAGTTTTGTTAATTAATTAACATTTTCGATTATGGTTATAAAAGATTTTGAGATAATAGACTGGGATGGTTTAAATGTAACAACTCTGTTTTTCAAATCCACTCTTTGTGACATCACCAGATTTGGCTATAACATCTAGGCCGAGTTTGGGGTGTTACAACCTCTTTTTCTCATGCTTAACAAAAACAATATTAACCTTATCTTATGTTTACCAACATTAACTTAATCATTGTATTAATTAATTTAAAAACAAATTGATATTTCCTTACTTGGATTGCAAAACATTTTAGATTCAACAAATTGTGTAACAGCTCGGTTTAGACCCTAGTCAGAATAGTAGTTTTGGGACCACAAATCCGAGGCCAGAAAAACATTTTAATATTATTTTTGGTGTTTACAGTATGTGATTGAGTATGTGTGAAAATTCTGTGTGAGAATTTTATCGATTGTGTGTTTAATTCGCAAAAAGGACTTAATCGCATAAAATGTAAAAGTTGTGTACTGATTTTTAAAGTTCTTATTTGGCATGACTTATTAAATGAAAGGTCCTTATGTTGTAATTTGACCATAGATAGTGGAGATGGACATATATATATATAGTTAGTGGAATTTTAATGGTTAAATGATCAAGGGCAAAATGGTAAAATATGATTTAATGAATAATAACTTAAATAAAAAATAAGTAAATGGATAGAATATATCATCCACCACCGATTATTGAAAGAAAAAGAAGGTTTTTAAGCTTTGTGATATTCGGCCATTGGAGAGCTTGATTAAGATATGGATTTTGATTGGTTTTTGATGATTTCTACGTTTTTGTGATCGTTGCTTTGTGTTCTATCAAAACCATGCTTTAATTTTAGAATTTGATGAAGATTTTGAGAAGTGCCATTGATGAATGTGTGAGCTTTGTGTTGTTAGTTGGTAGAATATGAAAGTTTAATGTTGGGTTAACATAGTTTGTATTTGAATTTTTGATGAAATTGAGTAATTTGGGTTAAATTTTAAAAATGAGAAATTGGAGGGCTAAAATGTGAAATAAATGAAATATATGGGCTTGTATGAGTATAAGGAAAATTCGGTTAGGCATATGTGAAGTGAAATTATGTGAATTTGATGATTTTATGAAATAGGGACTAAAGTGTCGAAATGTGAAAATGTTAGGGCTATTTTGTAAAGTGCCCTAAATATATGTGTTTGGACTAAATTGAATGATTTGGTGATTGAATGAGCTAAATTTGAATATATATAGATCAAGAAAAGAGGGATTTGGATCGAGATCGAGGCAAAGATAGGGTGCTCAATTAGTCGACTTGTTTAGTACATCGACGTCTGAGGTAAGTTCGGGTATAATACGAATTGTTAAATTCATATCTAATGTTATGAAATGAATGAATATGTGGTTATTGAATTAGAAATGCTATATGTGTGAAATTGAGAAATATGGCACTAAGTGTGCGAAATAGAATTGATATAGTAGAGAATGGCACTGTGTGTGCGGAATAGAGAAAGTATCGGCTACTTTGTTTGGGACTGTGTGTACGATACTGAGCTAAATTCTGTTTAAAGTAAAGGCACTAAGTGTGCGGTGATATTTAAGCTTCGGCCATGAAATTGACACTGAGTGTGTGATTGAATCGAAGGAATAACGAAGATTGATAGAAATGTGGTATCGAGCATTGAGTAGCAAAATTGGTCATTAACTAAGTGCTGGCAAAGGTATGTATTTAACCTATGTGGTTGAAGAAATTGGAAATAGATGAATGGATCTTTATAGGAGTATTGGATATAGATGAGATTGTGTACTCTTGTGAATTAATCTATGTGATGCTTTATTTTGTATTTTGATTTTGAATCATTGAGTTAAATGTAATATATTACGAACTTTCTAAGCTCTAAAGCTTACTGTGTGAAGTTTTCTCTATTTTATAGTTTATTAAAAGCTAGCTCGAATTCGGGGATTGTCAGCGACTCAATCACACTATCGGCTATCTATTTTGGTACTTTTGAAAGATGTCTATATATTTGGAATATGGCATGTATAGGCTAGTAGATATGGAAAGTTTTGAGTTGTATAGTCTTGCCATGTGATATGGCTTGAAAGTTAAATGATGTTGGTATGTATATGTGTGGGTTCTATGAATGATGAAAATGGTATGTTTCATGCTTAAATTGGTTGATAAGAATGCTGGTTTAAGTGTGAACTTGTGGTATGAATTTATATGATGCTTAACTTATATGATTTGGGATGTGAAATTTAATATTTTAGATGGACTTATTTGAGTTGAATTTGAGTATGGAAATAAATGGTGTAGTTGATGATTAATTGGTGCATATATTGGTATGTTTTGATTGTCATTTGAGGTATAAATGCATATGGTTTGATGCTTGTAGGTGATCCTAAGTGTGAGTGGCAAGTTTGGCCTTGAAAATGGCCTATAATTGCCCACACAGTTGAGCACACGAGCGTGTGGCTCGACCGTGTCCTTCGTGGTTGTATTTCAAAATAAGTCAGGCTAGTACACAGGCTAGACACACGAGCGTGTGACTGGCCGTGTGGTGCAAGTCAGTGTTGACCACGAGTGAGGCACACGGGCGTGTCTCAGGCCGTGTGGACAAGTCAGTATGTATGCCCTGATTTGCCACGGCTTGGACACTCGGGCGTGTCCAAGGCCGTCTGAGGCACATGGCTGTCCCACACGGGCGTGTGACCTCTGTAGCTTTGAAAAATGTTTAATTTTCTAAAATTTTTGTATGTGTTCGGATTAGTTCCAATCCCATTCTAACACGTGTTTAAGGTCTCGTAGACTTCATTAAGGGACTATATGCATATATTTAGATATGTTTGGATGATGATATACTTTGTGTTGTGAAATGATTGTGAATGATCCGAATTGATCGGTAATGCTCCTTAACCCTAGACCAGCGACTGTTATGGGTTAGGGGTGTTACAAATTGTCAATCGAAATTTCAAAATTAGTCGAATATTGGACTTGAAAATCTAAGGTTTTTTTCTCAATTAGTCGAATAATATGGAATGTGTTTGTGCGTGCACGTGTGTGTGTGTGTGTGTTTTTTGGCAAAAAAGAAAGATAGTTGATCTCTAATCTCAATATAATACAATCTCAATTAGACTATATCTTTTCTATGTTACACATTGCATATCATTCAATAAGAAATAAAATCTATCATCTGGTGGTCAGGAATGTAAACAGAGTCTCATTATTCCATATATAATTATGCTCATCAGATCCATAAATACTACAGTTGCATTAGTTAAACAAAATGGCATCACAAGAAATTCATAATGTCCGTACCTGGTCCTAAACGCGGTTTTCTACACATTTGAATCTTTAACTCGTAACTGGTAATAACAAGAACGCAGATCAATCTTCAAGAGCACTGTTGCACCTTTAACACTGTAACACCCCAAACCCGACCTAGACGTTATGGCCAAATCCAGATATGTCACAAAGAATGGGTTTTGAAAACTGAGTTGTTTCGATAAAACCATTCAACTTTTATAACTCATATTCATTCATGATTGTTACTGAAAATGTCGTTTAATTAGTTCATTTGCCAAAACATAATTTACAGCGGAAGTTTTAAAATCGTTATATTTTAGAAATGCAGTTCGTGTTTTCAGAAAACCTTTTATTTTCGTAAAATCATGGTTTCAGACAAGCAACGCAATGAAGGAGTCAAAAAATGCATCCAAAACCAAATAAAAACCAACAGTCCGGAGAGTCCCAAAAATTACAAAATCTTAAATAAAAACTAGAAATTATAAATAAGAAAAACCATAGATTACTAAGTAAAGCAGTTCTCGATCAAGTGGTCACCGTTGAGCCTCGGTTGCACTGACCCGTCTAAGTCTGTGGATTACTTGAATAGAACAGACAAGCGGATGTGAGTTTTCATAAACTCATTATGTAACCCAACAGTAATAGACATTGCTATACATACATAAATCACATACACAGTCAGATTCAGATTCAAATTCGGATTCGAACCTAAGCCCTTTACATATTCAGATAGCAAAAATAGATATATAGAACAGATATACAGAGTCCTACCCCCATTCTCTACACACCAACTCCAACCATCCCAACACACCATGTGGGGTTAACACCCACCCACCTCTACACACCATATCGTGCTGTTACGACACATATCAAATAATGTGTAGCCAAGCTGCCAGAATATAGGCGATGATAGCCATACAGAACACTTCCTCCACATATACAAATCCCACCCCAATTAGATATATATAATCAGAGTTATCATGCTCACATGCTCATATATAGATATCAGATTTATATATATAAATATATATATATATACATCAGACTAATCAGACATGCATAATAGTGATGCATCATTGATAGCACCAAAAATATCCTATCCCTATAAAATAATGAAAGAATAGTATAAGGGAAGTAGGGTCAAATCCTCAAGGACTGGATTTGCACAAGTTCGTGTTCCTCGATATCCTAGACAGAGTCGTGCTCAAGAAAACCTGCGTACCTGGAAAAAATAAAAAGATAGGAGTAAAAGTTTGATTGAATTGAAATTGCATAAATTGAAATTAAAATTGTAAAGATAAACAGGGTTGAGAAAAGAGAGTTTTTGATGGAGAGATTTCAGCCTCTGGTTGTCTCGATCCTTCTTGGGTTCAATCCTCAGCTTTTGGGTGATCCTTCTCAAACAGAATAAGTGAGTTATAGTGGAAGAGGACGCCTACGGCCACCAGCTCCACTTAGATTTTACACTTATGATTTAGAAAAACCTGACTCTAGCCAACCGTCGCTTTTGGGGGACCGTCTAACACTGAATCATCACTTCTCAATGGTGAATGCCACGCCATTTTGTCTATTGGGCTCGACAACCACTGACGCAGTAAGCTAACGAATCGACTGTGCAACCTTCGCAAAACGTACAAAGCAACTGCCTTTGTGCAAGATGAAAATATCACTTTTGAAGGGACATGGACGGAAACGTCAGGTCTGTAATGCGAAGAAACGATGAATATTCGTTGAGAAGGCTAAGCGCGAATTCTAAGCCTCATGAACCCTTTTTGGGGAATTTCGACAACCTTTGGCTAGATGAATTTAGTGGCTCATGGTTTTTGGGAAAAAGAAATAAACTTAATAAAAATGGAATTTTATTGAATAAATGAAAGAAACAAAGGCTAAGCTTTTTGGGAGAGGGAGCTTTACTGAAAAGATGAGTCAAATTTATGTCACTCTATCCCCAATTTTTAGTACTTAGAAAACCTAGTCTATTCCTATCTAAATTCTAAAAGATAAATAAAGATAAATAGAGATAAAAGCTAAAATTAAATCTAAATAATAATCTTAACAATTATCCTAATATAATTAAAATTTTAATAGAGTCTTGTGTTTATAAAATCTCTTCTTTGCACTTTTACTCCCAAGTCTTCCATGCTTTGCATTTTCGGCACCACTTCGATCCTATTTTACATGCTGGCCTATTTTATCTTTAAATTAACACTTTTTTCCCTTAAATTTCCTTTTGCCTTCAGTTTACTCCCTACAAGATTAAAAACCATAAATAGCTCAAATTAGTAGGATCATACTCAAAATAAATATGTAATTAATACATAAAAATATGTCATTCTAGAGTATTATCAAATTCCCCCTACTTAGCCCATGCTTGCCCTCAAGTTTGGTTCCTATCCATTGTGAAATTTAGATTTTTCCTTGAAAGAAATATCACTCCAAAGTTTTATAAAAATTATGCTTAATGCATATGAAAATAAAGAGAACCTTTAGCGTGCTATAAGTAAATCTGAAAAAGTATTCCAATTTAATCACAAAAAAATCAAAATCGACTTGGACTATTTCATGAAAATTAGGTAATTTACTAAACTTACAAAGACACCCTATTTGTTTCCACCGTTAGTCCCCAAATGCAATTTTATTATTAATACATCTCTTGCTTATTTTTTTCTTATTTTTTTTTCCCTTAAGAATATATTGAACCTTTTGATGCGAAAAGAGATAGCAGCCAAGCACCCCACCTCGGTTACTTAGCCCAACATACTTCTAATTTATTATATGTTTATATGTTTTTTTCTTAAGAATATATTGAACCTTTTGACGCGAAGAGAGATGATCGCCAAGCACCCCAGCCCGGTTACTCAGCCCAACACAATCTTAAAATTTTTTTGTTTAATTCTGGTTAGCAGAGTTTTACCTAACACGTCACACAACCTTTTGCCATGAAGTAGGCTGACAACCCAAGTACCCTACCCCGGTTAATCAGCTAGTAACATTTTTAAGTTGCACTCATAACCACAGAGACATCAAAATTTATTATTATCATTAAACAATTTCAATTTTGGAGGATTAGGAAAAATAGTCCAGTGTCAAAAATAAGTTTCAGCAACCACCTAATAGTCATGAACATAATTTTAGCATGCAATTATATTAAGTGTCATCTTTGCATTTATACTTAATAGATTTTACTATAAGCAAGATAGGGTTAACTCTATTAATCATAATTATTTTAGCCTAGTAGAAATAAAACAATGGAGATGAAATCAAACTAGCAAAATCATAATTAACTCAGTAGACAAGAATCATGCTCGTAGGTCAAACAGTGGGCAATTCCTGGTTAAAATCTTAGGCATGAAAAGAGACAGAATATTCGAAAAAAATAAATGTGGGTAGAAACGAGCATAAGGCCGCAACAATAGTAAAACAATAGTAAAAAAAAACAGATAAAATGACTAAAATAATGAGGAATGCCTCCCCTTACTTAAAACACAATGTCCTCGATGTGAAAGAAAAAGGTTTTAGGAAAAACTCCCTATGTAGTCACTATCGTTCATGCATAGCTGCAAGGAGGAGAAGGTTCAGCATCACGTGGAGGAAAGGAAGGAAGGGAAGGCGTTCGTCAGCTAAGTTGACGTGTTGGGGCATCGAGAATCAACGCTGGTGGTTGTTGATAGTGAAAGAGGGTTCAGCGGTGGGACGGCTTCTAGTCCTAACCATGGTGGTGGGAAACTCAATGGTGGGGTGAGGGAGAAGGGGGACGGCGACTGGAGGGTTATTTGGGTGAAAATAGGGAAAAGTTTAGGGTTTGAAGGTGTAGAAGAAAGGGTGTTTGACTGTGGGTGGGTGTTTCGGTGAAGGGATGCACTATTCCTACTTGGAATAGGGATAGAATAAGGGATGTTTGTGAAAGCATGCCAATTCCTGAGTTTTTTCCTCGCCGGTTTACCTAGAGAGAAGAAGAGAAATTTATTAATATCCAAACAAAATAAAGTAATAAATAATAAAATAAAATAAATAATAAAAATAAAAATTGGGTTGCCTCCCAACAAACGCTTGTTTAACGTCGTTAGCTTGACGCCTCAACTAGTATTGGGGCTGTTCCATCTGAATTCTTTCGCTCGTATGGGCTTGGACATTCTTATTTTTTACCACATCCACCATATTTGGGTTTAATCGTCTTTGCGCCTCCTACCTTGGTTTCTTTTTTTCCTCCAAGAAAATCTTATGTGTGCCTTTCAAGGGGTTAATCCCTTTTAAGTCGACAATGATCTCATCATTCTCCAAAAATGCACATTTGAGATGCTCGGGAAGTGGTTTGAATTCCAGATCTGGTGCCTGCACAACAGAAGGTAGAAGTTTAGTATCCATAGGAGCCAATAATTCATTAACAGATTCACAAATAGATCCTGAATTGAAATTATCATCAAACAATGTTTCAAGTTTATCTTCATAAGGTGACTCAAAAGTTTCTTTTACTAATGAGTCAATTATGTCGACACTATTTACGTTCAAGATTTCACTCGGGTGACTAATAGCGTCATAAACATTAAACTTCACGATCTCCTCATCAAACTCCATCCTGAGAGTTCCGTTACGAACATCAATCATAGTGCTAGCAGTACTAAGGAAAGGTCGGCCCAGCAAGATGTCTGAAGATCCAAGAGTGTTATCCTTTTCCATTTTTATCACATAAAAGTTTGCAAGAAATATAAGATTGTTGACCTTCACCAATACGTCCTCGAGGACTCTTTCGGGATGCACAACAAACTTGTCTTCTAATTGAATGATAACACCTGTTTTCATCAAAAAACCTGCGTTAAGTGATTCATAAATAGAAAAAAGGCATGACATTTATTGAGGCCCCTAAATCACACATAGCTTTTTTGACTCCTAAGTCGCCTATGTTGCATGGTATAGCAAACATGCCCCTATCTTTACATTTTATTGGCATCCTCCGCTGCAACACCGCAGATACATTTTCACCAACACTTACTCTTTCATTTCCAGTCAATTTTCACTTGTTGGTGCAAAGCTCCTTAATGAACTTGGCATATCGCATAATTTTTTTGATGGCATCCAACAATGGTATGTTGATTTTGACGTTTCTGAATGTTTCGAAGATCTCTTTTTCCTCCTTACCTCTTCGATGTTGGTTCAATCGTCCTGAAAACGAAGGTTGAATTTTGGGAAATGGAGGTTTCATTCGAACTTGTTCATCGTTCTCTTACTTTTTCTGGGCGGAATCTTGATCAAGATTCTTGCCAGGATTTGGTTCCAGTACATTTCCACTTCGCAACATCACTACATTTTTGTGTTGTCTTAGATTAGGTTTCGTTTGTAACAACATCTCTCCTTGTGAGTTCATTTTCTCAATTTATGTAGTCAACACTCTTATAGACGCCTCGGTTTTTTGTTGAAAATCCTTTGTTTCCTTTTGGAAATCAAGTGTTTGCCGTTGTATTTGCTGTTGGAAATCAAGCATATTAGATGCTAACTTATTGACCATGGATTTTAGAGAGGTACCTGAATCTCGCGGCTGTTGTGGAAACCAGTTTTGGTATGGCCGGTTATACTGTAGGTTTACCCCATAACTCAAGTTAGGATGGTCTTTCCATCCTAGGTTATATGTATTTGCATAGGGGTCATATCGCCTTTGGGGTGGTCCAGGAAAGTTTCCCACAGCATCTAAATGGGCTAGAGTATCGTCACACAAACTAGGGCATGCATCAGTTGCATGTTTGGGTGTTGCACAAATTCTGCACAGTCGGGTTGGTCCTGGTTTTATTGCAAAAATAGAATTCATGATATTAGTAAGTCGATCAACTTTATCTTCTAAGGTTGAATCACTTAGCTGGTGAACCCTTCTAGTGGATATCAAGTCCCTTGCTTATTGGGGAGTCATGTTGACCAATGCTGCTTCACTAGCGACATCTATCATATTCATCTCTATGGACTTTAAGCCCTCATAAAAGTATTGGAGTAGAGACTATTCCGTTACACCATGTTGTGGGCAACTTGCACACAACTTCTTAAATCGCTCCCAATAGTCATAAAGAGACTATACTTCTTTTTGCCTTATCTTAACGATCTGCCTTCTTAACTCAGTTGTACACGATGTTGCAAAAAACCTATTGAGAAACAATCGGGAAAGATCGGTCCAAGTTTTAATAGATCCAGGGGTAGATAAAACAACCACTCCTTGGCAGAGTCTGCTAGGGAAAAAGGGAAAGCAGGCAATTTAATTTGATCCTCAGTTATGCCTTGAGCTTTCATACTAAGACAAACTATATCAAACTCTTTTAAATGTTTGTGTGGATTTTGATTTTGCAACCCACGAAAAGTCGACAGTAACTGGATTAATCCTGACTTTAGTTCAAAATCAATATCCATAGTAGGATACGTAATGCACAATAACGGTTATTCCGCAGGAGCTTCAGCCATTTTCCGGATTGTTTGAGGCATAGGCTGATGTGCCAGATTCAGGTTTTCATTAACCCTAGCATTAAGCACTTTTTCTAGTGGATCGAGTCTTACTATTTTGTTTTCTAGTGTTTGAGTAGGGTTTTCGTTAACCCTAGACTCAACTTCGTCGTCTGCTTCTATCTCCAACGGTGGGTTACTCTGAGTCCCTACCACCTCTAACTGCTTTTTATATAGCTTTGTTTCCTTACGATTAGCTCTTGCAGTCTTTTCTACCTCTAAATCAAACACAGGAATACCTGGAGCAGATTTGGTCATAAAAAACAAAAGAAACAAGATTAGTACGTTACCAGTCCCCAGCAACAGCGCTAAATTTGATGCGCCGTTGAGAGCACCAAAAATATCCTATCCCTATAAAATAACGAAAAAAAATAGTATAAGGGAACTAGGGTCAAATCCTCAGGGACTGGATTTGCACAAGTTCCTGTTCCACGAAATCCCGGACAGAGTTGTGCTGAAGAAAACCTGAGTACCTGGAAAATATATAAAAAATAGAATTAAAAGTTTAATTGAATTGAAATTGCGTAAATTGAAATTAAAATTGTAAAGATAAATAGTGTTGAGAAAAGAGAGTTTTTGATGGAGAGATTCCAGCCTCTGATTGTCTCGATCCTCCTTGGGTTCGATCCTTGTTTTTTAGGTGATCCTTCTCGAACAGAATAAGCCAGTTATAGTGGAAGAGGACGCCTACGACCACGAGCTCCACTTATATTTTAGACTTATGATTTAGAGGAACCTGACTCTAGCCATTCGTCACTTTTGTGGGACCGTCTTACACTAGATCATCACTTCTCAATAGCGTATGCCACACCATTTTGTCTCTTGGGCTCAACAACCACTAACGCAGTAAGCTAACGAATTGACTGTGTAACCTTCCCAAAATGTACAAAACGGATGCCTTTGTGCAAGATGAAAAGATCACTTTTGAAGGGACATGGACGGAAGGTCAGCCCCGTAATGCGGAGAAACGATGAATACTCGTTGAGAAGGCTAAGCGTAGATTCTAAGCCTCCTGAACCCTTTTTGGGGAATTTCTACAACCTTTGGCTAGATGAATTTAGTGGCTCTTGATTTTTGGGAAAAAAGAAATAAATTTAATAAAAAAAGGAATTTTACTGAATAAATGAAAGAAACAATGACTAAGCTTTTTGGGAGAGGGAGCTCTACAGAAAAGATGAGTCAAATTTATGTCACTCCATCCCCTATTTATAGTACTTAAAAAGCCTAGTCTATTCCTATCTAAATTCTAAAAGGTAATTAAAGATAAACAGAGATAAAACCTAAACTTAAATCTAAATAATAATCTTAACAATTATCCTAATATAATTAAAATTTAAATAAAGTCTTGTGTTTATAAAATCTCTTCTTTGCACTTTTGCCTCCAAGTCTTCCATACTTTGCATTTTCGGCACCACTTCTTTCTATTTCGCATGCTAGCCCATTTTATCTTTAAATTAACACTTTTTTCCCCTAAATTTCCTTTTGCCTTCAATTTAGTCCCTACAAGATAAAAAAACCATAAATAGCTCAAATTAGTAGGATCATACTCAAAATAAAATATGTAATTAATACATAAAAATATGTCATTCTAGAGTATTATCAAATAGTGTCGTATTCAAAGCAGAATATCAGACTAATGGATCACATAGTTTTAGGCTTGGTTAGCCCTTACCGACCCTACGATAGGCCTATAGTTGATTGGAACAACCTGTGCGACCCTAGGGAAAATTTTAGAATTATGGGCCCACATGCTTGTGTGGGCCCACATGCCTAGATTGGCCTTGCCCGTGTGGCCCACACGGACTGGCCCAAAACCCACATCCTGTGTGGCATGCATGTGTTGGCCCACACGCCCGTGCGGCCCATACGCCCAACTTGGCCTAGCCCGTGTGGCCCACACGGCCACACTAACACTACCGCACGACTGTGTCAACCACACGACCGTGTCTCGCACACGGCCACCCACACGGCCGGCTACATGCCCGTGTGGCGTCGATAGTAGGCAATTTTGGCTTTCACTAAAACCTCTTTTTTCATAATTTGGGAACACACTTGTTATGGTTTTGATGCGAAACCAGCCCCGAGACCACCAGCACCTAAAACATAATCCCAAAGTCCTATTAACATCCGATTTTAAAAAACAACCAAAACTAAATCGAGCAACTTTCCACACTTACCACCGCAAAATGACTACACGCAAAACTTAATCCGTTGGAGTGAAAACTACAGATTCACTGAATTCACCTACACAACCGATCGCAGATTTTAGATTTCCTACAATAATCATACACTACTACAATGAAGAGAAATGAGAGGCTTACCGAAACCACACGAAGAACAATAATAGCGAACAAGAAAATTGAAAGAAACAGAGGAACATGGATTACACCAGAAAGAGGAAGAAGAAAAAAATAAAATTGACAGAATGGTAGAGAGGGAGAAGAAATTGATGTCAATTTGAAAGAATGGAGAACTAATTAAAATTCGAAAAAGAAAAGAAAAGAAAAAGAAGATATGCCAACATAATCCCTTAATAATCTCTCACTAACCCATTACTCATAACTCCCTCAGAATTCTAACTCAGCCGAAACTCTATCAGACAACCAAGCAAAAATTAACAACCACACTTGCGCTGGGATTCGTACACAGGACCCCCAACACACCAAATCCCTTACCACTCGAACTAGCAGACTCATTCTGATATAAATTAGCATACAACCTTATATAAGCGCACTCAACAAGGGTAAGGCTAGAATTAGAAAAATAATAGAATTTGGCAAAGGTGAGTCTTGAACCCAAGACCTCTTAGACACACCCAGAACACTTAACCACTGAAGCAAACAGACATTTGTGTCAGAAATTTGTAGAATTAGAAATAAATTATTTAGGTCATTACAAACACTCCCTACACTCACTATAGAAGTAGCTTGAGGTTTTGAACTCACATGCTGTTTACCTCAATCTCTATTGGAATAGCCCACTGAAGCTGTCGAATGGTTATGATGTTCTTTTGATTTATTCAATGATGACTAGTAGGACTTTCTCGTTGATCTCATTCTCAAATCTCTAGATTCACATTCAACTTTTCTCTTTTCTTTGCTAAGCTCTTCAACTTTATGCGCTCGAGCAACTAAAAGAACAAATTCTTTCAATTCAAGTATCCCATTTACTCCGATTTTGACATAGCAAGAAGAGGGAAGAAGGAGATGAGAAAAGAAGCCAATACCTTTACCTAGAGAGAAGCTGAATGTAAAGAAAAGATTCGTCACAAGTAGCACAACACAAGGGCCACAATTTGGCTATGATGGTTTAAACCGAGATGAAGATCAATCGCAAGCCGAAATATTGAGTAGGAAGAAGTTCGGTGGACAGATGTTTAGGCAACACAAACAAAGGAGAAAGATTGACGAAAATGAGAAGAAGTGAATAGGGAAATTGAGGTTTCGGCACAAAAAGAGTTGAAGCAAAAAGACTCAAAATGCACTAGCCAAAGAATGAAAAATAAAGCGATTCATTAAAAAAAACAAACACTTTAGGAAACAGAACGACACACAAACTACTCAAGACCGAATATGCTACTAAGTGACCCCTCTAAACTGAAATTCTTCTCCCACACACTCCACATTCGGCCAACCACTCCCCACACCATCTCTTCCACGATTTCGTCCCCAATTTTCTCCTACATTTCCTCTCCACCTCCCATTCAAACCATTTGACCAAGTCTCCATCCTCTAAGGCAGAGTTCTAATCCAACTCCACCTCTTCTCCTCCCATTGCATAAAATAAAAACCCACATATGCTGCTTGTGGGATTCAAACCCCATCCCACCTTGCTACCATACTGACGCCACCACCACTCCACCATGTGGCCATTTGTGTTAGCAAGACACCTACAAATTCCCTTAAGCCTTGCTTCTAATAGTCCTCTCCCTTAAAGAGCCAAAAGGAAAAACTTTCCCAGGGCTTGGGCTCAAACCCGAGCCTTTCTAGGGCCCCCAAACACACCCAAATAACAAGCTAAGCAAGCAAAACACATGCAATAGTGCAAAAATGCTAGACCCCAAATTTTAGGTTATTACAGTTCTAACCCCTTAAAGAAATTTCGGCCTCGAAATTTACCTGATTAAAAGAGGTAAGGGTATTGCTGCTGCATTGCCTCCTCTTTCTCCCACGTGGCTTCTCTGAACCATGGTTACGCCACAATACCTTGACTAATGGAACAGATTTCCTCCGCAGCACTTTCACCTCGCAATCCAAAATCTGTACTGGTACTTCTTCGAATGTCATATCAGACCTTACTTCAATTTCCTCCACTGACACTACATGAAAAGGATCAGAACGGTAGCGCCTCAGCATAGAGACGTGAAATACGTTATGTATCCGGTTTAACTCAAGAGGCAGATCAAGCTGATATGCAATCGGTCGAACACGTTTCAACACCCGATAAGGCCCGATGAACCTAGGGCTTAACTTGCCCTTCCGTCCAAATCTTAAGATCTTTTTCCACGGTGAGACTTTTAAGAAAACATAATCACCCACTGAGTACTAGATTTCCTTACGCTTCAGATCAGCATACGACTTCTGTCTATCGGAAACTTTTTTCAACTGACCCCGAATCAGCTTCACCTTCTCCTCAGTTTCCGAAATCAATTCTGGACCCAACAACCGTCGCTCACCCAATTCAGTCCAACACATAGGGGTACGCCTCCTACGACCATACAATGCCTCGTAGGGTGCCATCTGAATGCTGGATTGGTAGCTATTGTTATATGCAAATTCCGTTAACGGTAAATAATATTCCCAACTACCCCTGAAGTCAATCACACAGCCTCTTAACATGTCTTCTAAGGTCTGGATTACCCTCTTCGACTGACCATCAAACTATGGATGAAACGCTGTGCTGAAATCTAGTCTTGTACCCAAAGCTTCATGTAACACCTTCCAGAACCGAGATGTGAACCTAGGATCCCTGTCTGAGATGATAGACACCGGTACCCCATGTAACCTCACAATTTCTGCCACATACAATTTGGCCAATTTCTGTAACGAATAATCAGTGCGAACCGGTATGAAGTGAGCAGTCTTAGTCAACCAGTCCACCACTACCCATACTGAATCTTTCTTAGTAGGCGTAAGGGGTAGCCCACTAACAAAATCCATTGTTACCCTCTCCCACTTCCAAAGTGGAATCTTTACCGGTTGCAGCAATCTCGAAGGCAGTTGATGCTCAGCCTTCACTTGCTGACATGTTAAACACTTGCTTACGAAGTCAGTAACTTCCCGTTTCAATCCAGGCCACCAGTACAGTTCACGTAACTCTCGGTACATCTTGTTTCCACCAGGATGCATAGCGTATGGGCTACTATGCGCCTCCCGCAGAATCATCTGTCTTAACTCAGAGTCCTTCGGCACACAAATTCTTCCACGGAAACGTAACACCCCTTCACTGTTCAGCCCAAAGTCTACTGTCTCTCCACTTCCCACTTGCTGGAAATGAGCCCCCAACGACTCATCCAACAACTGCTTCTCCTTAATCTGATTAACCCAAGTCGGTTTCACCTGAAGTTCTACCAATAAATTACCATCCTCATAAAGGCTGAGATGAGCAAACATTGCTCTCAAATCTGATACCACCTTACGATTTAGTGCATCCGCCACCACGTTGGCTTTACCCGAGTGATACTCAATCGAGCAATCGTAGTCTTTTAGCAATTCTATCCATCTCCGCTGCCTTAAATTCAGCTCTTTTGGGGTAAGAAGATACTTAAGACTCTTATGGTCAGTGTAGATAATCGACCTTTCCCCATGCAAGTAGTGTCTCCATATCTTTAGGGCAAACACTACTGCAGCTAGTTCCAAGTCATAAGTGGGGTAGTTCACCTCATGTGGCCTTAGTTGACGAGATGCATACGCCACTACCTTCCCTTCTTGCATCAGCACAAAACCCAAACCTGTGTGCGATCCATCACAATAGACAACGAATTCTTTCCCTACCTTAGGCTGAATCAACACTGGTGCTTCAGTTAGAATCTTCTTCAACTTTTCAAAACTTTCCTGCTGTTTATCAGTCCAAACAAATGTTACCCCCTTACGCAGCAATTTAGTTAGAAGTGCGGCAATCAAAGAAAACCCCTAAACGAACCGCCTGTAGTACACACCAAACCCAGAAAACTTCAATTTCTAATACTGACTTCGGTGGCTTCCAATCTAATATAGCTTCGACCTTTCGAGGATCAACCCTAATCCCCTCGGCAGACACAACATGACCCAAGAATGTCACTTCCTTCAGCAAAAACTCACACTTACTGAATTTGGCGTTAAGTTACTTTTCTCTCAATATCTGTAGAACAACCCGAAGATGTGAATCATGCTCCTCCTCAGTTCTTGAATACACCAAAATGTCAGCTATGAATACCACCACGAACAGGTCTAAATAGGGTTGGAAGGCTCGGTTCATCATATCCATGAAAGCGGCAGGTGCATTCGTTAATCCGAACGGCATAACCAAAAACTCGTAATGCCCGTAACGAGTTTGGAATGCAGTCTTGTATATATCAGCCTCCTTAACCCTTAGCTGATGGTATCCCGATCTTAAATCTATTTTCGAGAAAACCGAAGCTCCTCACAGCTGATCGAACAGATAGTCAATCCTTGGTAGCGGGTATTTGTTCTTAACAGTTAGCTTGTTCAATTGACGATAGTCAATGCACATACGCACTGACCCATCCTTCTTCTTCACGAACAACACCGGCGCTCCCCACGGCGATACATTTGGTCTGATAAATCCTCGATCCAACAACTCTTGGATCTGAGCCTTTAGTTCTACCAGCTCCATCGATGCCATCCTATAAGGGGAAATGGACACTGGAGCCGTTCCCGGTAACAGCTCAATGCCAAATTCGACCTCACGATTTGGAGACAACCCCAGAAGCTCTTTGCGAAAAACATCCGAGAACTCCTTCACGGTTCTGACATCCCAAACAGACAATTCCTTAGCATTAGCTGTGCTGACAAAAGCTAGGAATGCCTTACACCCATTACTCACCAACTTCTCGGCCTTTAATGCTGAAATCACATGGGACAGATAATCCCTTCTTTCTCCTATCACAATCACTTCCTCGTCCTCTGTGGTCCTTAATACCATACGCTTAGCAGCGAAATCCAAATTCGCACGGTGTTTAACTAGCCAGTCCATGCTTAGTATAAGATCAAACTCGCCGAACGGCAGTTCCATCAAATCTGCCAAAAATACCACTCCTTGAACTTCTAGAGGCACATTTCTAAACAACTTATTCACTACCACAGATTGTCCTAAGGAACTACTTACCGACATTTCTCTATCAGCAAACTCAAATTGCATACCCAGAGTCCCAGACACAGTACAGGCAACATACGAGTGTGTAGATCCAATATCAATTAAAGCTGTAAATGGCACATCAAATATGAAAAATGTACCGGTTATTACGTCCGGTATGTTGCCATCCTCTCGACGCCGAGCAGCATAAACCAGTCCCGGCTGCCTCGCATCAGTATTACCAGCACCTTTGCCCGGTGCTCCACGACCTCGTCCAAACCCATTTCCCCCTCTGGCAGGACCACGACCTCTCAGTGGCTGCTGACGAGCTCTTCCTGGCTGCATAAACCTCTGACCTACTACTTGCATGTGACCCGATTTCTGAGGACAGTCCTTTATCCGATGATCCCTAGACCCACATTAAAACACCCACCGAAACTTCTCCAACACTCCCCCGGATGTATTTTCCCACACTGCACACAAGGTTGCAACTGACCCACAGTAACTGGCATCCCAACTCGAGCTAGCCCATCCAACCTCGGCCTTTTTTGGAAACCCCCAGAAGAACCTGAAGACCTAAAACCTCTCTTATTCTTGCACCTATCCTTATCTCAATTTTGCCTCTCAGAACATTTAACCTCTTCGAAAATCTTTGCTTTCTCAACTAAAGTGGCAAAATCTATTTCTCTCTGCGGAGCTATCAGTACCCGCAGCTTATCTCGCAGACCATCCTCGAACCGCACATAACGCTCATAGTCTGTCGTGACTATACCCCGTGCGTAACGACTCAAGCGCAGAAACTCCGCCTCATATTCTGCTACAGATTTGTTTCCCTGGACCAAATTCAAAAATTCCTTCCTCTGGCATCCACATAACTAGCCCCGACATATTTTCCCTAGAAATCTATTTTAAAGAAGTCCCAGGTTATACGACCCGCTAGTGTACCTTCCCTCCACAATGAGCCACCATTGGTATGCCTCATCTCGCAGTAGAGACACTGCTCCTTTCAATTTTTGTTCTGCTGTGCAGTCCAGATAATCCATAATTCATTCCACAGCCTCTAAGCAGTACTCCGCTACATTTGGGGCTACACCAAAGACGCCCTTAAAAACCTCGGCCCCGTTCGACCGGAGTCACTTAGAAATAGACCCACAAGCTGCTGACCCAGTACTTGCTCCAGCAATCCGTTCCAAAACTCGCAGCATTGCTTGGGACAAAGCATCATTCCCTCCAGTCCGGTCATGAGACCCTGTTTCAGTCACTGGTGATGCAGGTGCTTCCATTTCAAGCATGTGCCCTGATGCTGCGGATCCAGCCGTAGCACCTCGACCCCTACCACGGCCACGTCTACCTCTTGTACTCATCTCGTTGTAACACGCTAATCTGTTTAAGAGTGTTATGCATCAGCTTAGTGTTCAAGTAATTTTTAACAAATGTTTTATGAAAGAACAGTAGTGTGAGTAGTTTTCGCAGATCGAGTTTCCTACTGTTTCAGTCTCTATAGTCTTAATTCCTATAGCTAACAGTTTCAGGATACTACCACTAACTCTAGTAGTTTTCTCCCTATAGTCATTTCGTCACATAAGTAGATATAAAGTAAGGGGACTTACGGATTTGGTGACGGAGACTCAGTGTGCCATACTTCTAGTAAAGCTATTTATTTCCTAAAACCATGCTTCAAGCAATTTTGAAAACGTTTTCGAACCCATTCTACAGCCGAGTTTTGCAACCTGGCTTTGATACCACAAAATGAAATACCTCGACCCGGCCTAGACGTTACAACTGGATCCAGCATGTCACATAGAAAGGTTGTTTAAAAACTGTGTATTCGTTAAAAACCCCGTATTCTTTTGAAATTTTTGAACCTTGTTGTTTGTGAAATTCAGATTTGTTTAAGTGGTTTTCTTGTCAAAACCTTGTTATTATTATTTTCGAAAACTTTGTTCATAGAGAAATCAAATTCAAAGAGTTACGAAAACGTGATGTTTTGAAAACAATTATTTATCATTTTAGGAAAACCCAGAGTTTAATCATTTCTAGTTCAAACATAACGTAAATGAAAGTTTAAAAGAAAAATAAATTTCCAAAGACCTTATTACAATATTTTAACCCAAAATAAATAATCCTAAAATAAAGCTAAACTGAGTTTTATTGAAGTTCATGAGAAATACTTTGATGTATGGCCACCACAGAGTCCTCCGCTACTCCAAACCCTCTAACGCTGAGGACCACCTGCAAGGTTAAAGCAGAGGGGTGAGTTACGAAAACTCAGTGTGTAATCCCCGTAACGGTCATTAACTGGGCCTGAGCCCATACAGAAGCAAACTGGGCCGAAGCCCTAATCAGTAACAATCTGGGCCTTAGCCCTACAAACATGATAATGCAATAGAGTATGCAGCCCAACCCAACAATCCATCTGCTACACACCCCCGTACTAGCCCTACACACCTGTGGGGACCAAGTCAACCCACCCAGCCCTACACACCAATATGGCAGACAAGCTGCTCATCACAGAATTTGTGGCGGAGCCATCAGAATAACAGAATATATGTGGCATAGCCACCAGACAGAATGTCGTAGAGCCACCAGAATACACTTCCTCCGATCATCACGCCCACCCCATGCAACATACCATAAATGCAATGCATCATATGTATAAAAGTGTAAATAAAGCATATACATGATAACCAACCATAACCAGAGGTATAACAGTCATTTACCCTCCAGGGGGTATTTTGGTAATTTCGCATTTAACGGCCTTTCCAAAGGCCTACTGCATCTTCGAGCGACATGGGACGCTTTTTAGGTCTGTAGGGAACTATTGGACCTAAAATCCATTTTAGGCCCAAATCGCAAGATTTTGGTTTCAGATTTTCAGATTTCGCATTCGAGCCTATCATTTGATAGTTTCCAACAGTTTTTCCCAAGTGGGCCGAATAGCCCATTGGGCCCATTTGGCCCATTTCGGATCGATTAGGCCCGTTATAGCCTCAGTTTTGCGAGAGTGCTCGTGACACTCTCAATGAATTACCGTCATTGTTCGTACTTCGATTTATCACTATGAGCATTCGCACGCTCAAGTGGTCATAGATGCCGATTTTCTGGCTTTTCAGCTTTCGGCTGAATCTCAGAACATTGCAAACATGCATTCAGAGGGGTGTGAGATTACACACCTGTTTACGAGTTGTGAATTCCGCCGTTTCCAAACTCCTAAAATAACGTTCAAACAATAGTTAATATCTACATCATGAAAGCAATAGGTCGATGTATTCGACAGATAGGCCACACTTATCACGTGATGCACTCTTTCCTCACACCAACGTAATCGGCTTTGTTCTGGGATTAGAGATATTGGTTCCCTAACGTTGACCATCAACAATAATCACATTAGAACGCTGCCCTAATAATAATATACTAACCAGCCCTTCGGCTTAAAGAACCCAAACGAGAAAGAAAGGAGGAAGAACAAACCTTTATTGGTTGAACGAACTCTTACCAATGATTAGAAACTCAAGATTGCCTGCCACTGTATTCGGCCTCAAAAGTGATAACCAACTAAGGAGGAAAGAAAAAAAGAGATTAAATCCGGCTTATCCAACCAGAGAACAATAGATAGAGTATTAAGGGAGAATAGATTCGGCAGTTGATTTCCCCCTTAAAGGGTTTCGACACTTACCAAATACTTCCCGAAACCCAAACGTTGAGTGAGCAGAGAAGAGGGTAAACCTGATCCTTACAAACAATCGGCCTGGGCAAAAAGGAATGGAATTAGGAATTCTGATTTTGACACAGCAAGAAGAGGGAAGAATGAGATGATAAAAGAAGCCAATACCTTTACCTAGAAAGAAGCTGAATGTAAAGAAAAGATTCGTCACAACCAGCACAACACAAGGGCCACAATTCGGCTATAATGGTTTAAACCGAGATAAAGATCAATCGCAAGTTGAAATATTGAGTAGGAAGAAGTTCGATGGACAGATGTTTAGGCAACACAAATAAAGGAGAAAGATTGATGAAAATGAGAAGAACTGAATAGGGAAATTGAGGTTTCGGCACAAAACGAGTTGAAGCAAAAAGACTCAAAATGCACTAGCCAAACAATGAAAAATGAAGAGATTCATTAAAAAAACACTTTAGGAAACAGAACGGCACACAAACTACTCAAGACCGAATATGCTACTAAGTGACCCCTCTACACCGAAATTCTCCTCTCACACACTCCACATTCGGCCAACCACTCCCCACACCATCTCTTCCACGATTTTCTCCCCAATTTCCTCCTACATTTCCTCTCCACCTCCTATTAAAACCATTTGACCAAGTCTCCATCCTCCAAGGCAGAGTTCTAATACAACTCCACCTCTTCTCCTCCCAATGCATAAAATAAAAACCCACATATGCTGCTTGTGGGATTCGAACCCCACCCCACCTTGCTACCATACTGATGCCACCACCACTCCACCATGTGGCCATTTGTGTTAGCAAGACACCTACAAATTCCCTTAAGCCTTGCTTCCAATAGTCCTCTCCCCTAAAGAGCCAAAAAGAAAAATTTTCCCAAGGCTTGGGCTCGAACCCGAGCCTCCCTAGGACCCCCAAACACACCCAAATAACAAGCTAAGCAAGCAAAACACATGCAATAGTGCAAAAATGCCAGACCCCAAATTTTAGGTTGTTACAGATCATGCCTTAAATTTTGAGATTATCTATGCATTTTTAGGAAAAATGAGGTATTGGTTTGTTGGCAACTGTTCCTTGAAACCCAAGTCAAATCCCTTCTCTCTCACCATTTTTATTATTTTTCAAAATTTTCCTTAAAACCCAGTATGTCACATGCCTTGGTTTTAAAATAAATATTGCAAAATTATTTGAAGAATGAGGAAAAAGCCTAATGGTTAAAAGAAATATAAGAAAGCATGGAAATTAAATGAGGTCCCGAGTTCGAATCCTTTCCCTTGTGAAATAATTAAAATTTGCAAAATCCTTTGTTTTTTTTAATGTGTGTTCCATCCATACCCTTGAACCCTAAGTATAAACACAACCTTTTATTGTATTTTCCAACCTCTAATTCAATTTTTCCATACTTTAGCTGTTCACCCCGCTCCTCTTTTCTCTTCAATTTTCTTTCTTTCTCCCATTGTTGTTGTCGCCTACACCTCTTATTTTATCATCTCTTTCTTCTTCTTTTTTCATCAAGATTCTACACCATCTCTTTTACTCTATTGCTAAAATTTATGCTCATTGATCGTGTGTCAGAGTCTTAAAAATTTATAAAAAGAATGATCGAGTCTAGAAACTAACTATGACAACGATTGAGGCAAACACACCTATCAAACAGTAGTATAGTTTAGTGGCAAGACTGAATTGTCGAACCCAAAGGAACCAAAAGTACTAATACTAACTTTTTTTTATTATTTAGCCTAAGATAAATGTGAATTGTTTATTTAATCTAGAATTAAATAACTATTAAGCTAAAGATGCTAAGACAAAGAGAATGAATTGGGGAAAATACTTGTGGGAAAAACCAATTGATTGAAACAATACCCGAGGAAGAATCCACCTAGGATTCACTTGTTATTTAACTCTGAACCAGACGATTTATTCACTTGACTTAATCCGTAGGATTCCCTAATTTATATTAATACCTCTCTCGAGGATACTAACGTCTAACCCTAGGTTGATTAATTGAAATCTCTTTCTAATTAAAACCCCTAAGATTGTATTAACTCGAGCTATGGACTCCCATATTAGGTTTGACCCTAATCCGGCAGAATTTCATCATCCTATCTCTAGGGTTGCAACTCCACTTAACTATGCTAGATCTACTCTTAAACAGGGTCTATTCCTCCACTGCCTAAGCACAGCAATACTTGAATCAATATCCTAAAATATCAAAACAAGAATTAAGAACACATAGTTAAGAACAAATCAAGCATTTATCATATAGTTCAAAAAACAATAACAAGATCCGTCTTAGGTTTCATCCCCCTCAGGTATTGGAGGGTTTACTTCATAATAATAAAAAAATACATCTCAGAAGAAAATATAAAACAAAACATAAGAAAAACCCCAAAACCCCCTGAAGGAAATTGAAGGGAAGATCTTCTGTTTTGAGTATAACTCCGGCTTCTTGAGATGAATCAAATGGCTTTCTTCGAGTAAATCCCACAATTCTGGCCTCTCTGGCTTGGCTCTTCGGCCTTACTGAACGCCTCTTGAAGGTTGGCCTCTAAGGTGTTTATATAGGCTTTTGGAATGGCTTTCTTTGCCTCTAAGTACTTTAATCCAAGTGAAATTCAAATAGGTCACGTCAGGGACACACCCGTGGCACACGCCCGTGTGAATCATATCCAGGCTGTGGTCGGGTCTGTTAAGGAGGCACGGCCGTGTGGTTTTGGGCCCAGGCCATGTCGATTTCGTACTTTGGCCTATTTACTCCGTTTTAGGCCCGTTTCCCGTTCTATTCATCCTCAGGTGCTCTCCTAAGTATAAAACATGAAATTAAAGGATTAGGAGCACCAAATTTCACAATTCAAGGTTTAAATAATCCAAAAGTATGCTAAATGTGGGATTAAAATATGTGTATATTACGGTTTATCAAATACCCCCACACTTAAGCATTTGCTTGTCCTCAAGCAAAATTCTCAACTCACAATTAAAACGAACTTCCTTGATCCATAATATTCATCAATAATGTTCCATCATAATTCAAAGATAATTCGTACATTGATAATTTAAGTAAAAGGATCTTAAAGATTCAAACAATCAAAGTCATAGTTTTTGTAGCACGAAAAATATAGGCGTTTTCCCGTACCTAAATAATCACCTTTAATTCAAAATCGACAAGAGTTGACATCCTCACTAAAGATTGACTCAAATCACTCAAAGTGTTTAAGGTTCAAAATTAAGCACTCAAAAGTCGAACATGAAAAGTTAATCCCATAAGCTTGCTTGAAAATCAAATCTCCACCACTATAAAATAAAATGATACACAAATCAAAAGGTCTTTAAAAAGAGGTTGAAATGGGGCTCAGATTAAAAGGTATGGATAAAGGCTGAATTAGAAGGTTAGAATCGAGATTGAATTGACAATATACCTAACTAGAAAAATGAATTAATCTTGAATAATTACATCACTTGAAACACTAATAACATGAGCTTCTTCTCAGAATGTAAAATTAATTGCTTAAGCTCAAACATAACAATGAATAACTTCATTTTTTTTTAGTTATCAATATTTGCAATAATAAGAAAAAAACTTTAACAACTGAAATATAGAACATAGTTAGGCAACTATTCAAAATCAAATCTTGACAAAAAGGGAGTGAAGGAATGGCGATAATAAATACAAGATGGGTTTTGGGATAATATTAGTAGGTGGGTCAATAAAAAGGGTTGTTAGGATCAAAGGGGTTCACTAGGGGTTAATTGTGAGGGTAGGTTTTTAGTGGAGTAAGTGGGTTAAATTTTAAGTGCCTTTACCAACTCTGTATATCAAATCAATGATGTGGTCTCAACATGTATAATCGAAGCAAGTTCTAGAATAACAAATCAATGTTGACACACTCATAATCAAAAAGTGAGCACGAAAGAATGTATGCTCTAAAAGGCTCAAAATCTCACAAAAATTATGGGTTTTTGATATCAACCTTGTAAATTTCAAATTTTAAGGTAATAATTAGATTCAGGTAGACTCATCATGCTTGATTCTCTAGTTCCCTAAAGTTTAAATCATCACTGCACAATTATCAATGACTTAATCCGAAACAAATCAAAGAAAATCATGGATCACAAGAAATTTCATTCTAATTAGTAATATGAGAAAATTACTTAAAGATAAGACATAATTTAGGGATTCGAGAATAATGCAAAAAGTTAGGAACTTTCTTAAAATAAAATTCACCCCCTACACTTAAGATGTACATTGTCCTCAATGTACAAAGATAGATAATAACAATATAGTGATAAAATCAAAAGATAGGGAGAAGTGAACTTTTTGAATTTTGGATGGCTTCTTTGAGAATGAAACTTGTAGGGATGGAGTAGACGAACGGTATGATGAACTAAGCAGGAGTGAAGGTATGTGAAAATATTCCAGGTCCTTAGTAGCACCTTGAGCCTTTTGGAACTGCAGAGTCATCAGTAACTTTTTTTAAGGGGGTTTTGTTATGATGTTTACTCGAAGATTAGACAGTCGGAGATAAAAGAAATTTGACTTTTACTAATAAAAGTTTTGAACAAAATAAAAGGTAAAGGTGTGAACTAGCAAATTATAATAAAAAGAGTACATCAAAATCAAATAAAAGCAAGAACAAAAATAAAAATAAAAATAAAAATAAATATAGAGCTAAAAAATAAAAAGGACTCAAAAGTCCTTATCATTGGTTGGGTCGCGAGGTGGTGGAGGCGGCAATATATGAAAGTGATGACAAATCTGTTGAAGAGTCGCCTCAATGCCATCGAATTGTCGAGCGGTGCCATTGAATTGTTGAGTACAGTAATGCTCGAACTGAGTGAGACGTGCAGAGATGTTTGAAAGTGAAGCAGCCGTGTGAACTGGGCGATGGCTCGGTTGTGGTTCCTCATGTGGGTGTGGGACATCGTCAGTGATGTCCTCAGGGTCCTCCCCCTCGGTGGTATGGGCTAGTCGATATTGGGAAGGACCAGTCCCACGTCGATGTTGGATCTTCCTCATATGTAACATCGTCTGGATGCCCTGTGGGGACATCTGACCTATCAGTGTGAGTGAGGAAATCTGAGCGGCGGTGTTGAGGAGCCCAAAATATCGAGCTAAGCGTGTGATGTATGGACCCATAGATATGACCCCTCTCCTATGTTGCTCCGTCTGATGTTGGATGGCGCGGGCTATAAAATAGGCGAGGTCGAAGACGTGTCCATTCGCCATGCACCATACGAAGTAGGTGTCGTGAGTGTTTACGATGCCGATGCTCTCTTGTCTACCTGTTAGTGTATGGGCTAAAATAGCGTGTTGGTATCTTAGGGGTGGGGCGAGAGCTATCGCCTTAGAGCGACTGGGGTCATATGTGGGCGAGCCAGGGACTAGGTTTCTCCAACAAGCAACCGAAGAGTTATGGATGTGGCGGTGAATATTTTCAAAATCATCATCTTCCATGAATTTGTCAGTGTAGAGTCCCAAAGCGGCTCCAAACTATGGGACACTCATCTCACGGACTAGACCTCCGAGGCGGAATTGGATAGTGCCAGAGTCGTCGAAGTTAGTCATCACCGTCTGGAGGTGGAAAATAGAGCAGAGTTCCAGAGTGAGCTTTAGGTATGTGGGCTCAATGATGTCAAAATATTTCCCCCACGGGTCTGTGAATAATAAGGCCCGAACCTTATCTGCTAGTTGGACCTACTCTAGGGCGGTCCAATCGGTACACCTTCCTACGCTGAGAGGTCTTGCGCGTAGTATCTGATAAAGATCCTCCTGAGTTCCCGGAGGAAAACGTAGGAATGGGTGTTGTTTTTTGGCGGAGGCACTTGAAGAGGTCGCACTGTGTCCCTTCCGTTTTTTCGATGCGGGAACGACAGTTTTTTTGCCTCGGGAAGAAGACATTATGTTCCTGTATAATAGAATAAAGAATATCGTCTCATGATATTACCTATGAGCCCACAATTTCAATATCATTATATTAACAATGAACATTTCTGCTAACAAATCTCTAGAGACTCAGGACATTCAAAACCCTAGTTAATCTATTCATGATGCTTAAGTAATCATTAGTTATTGCCAATAATCAACAAAAGTGAATGCTACATAAAAAATTGAAAGAATAAATCAAAGATCTAAAAATAATCATGGAATGTGAAGTATCAAGCAGTAAAGTAGAAGGTGTAGAATGGACTAATGGAGATGTGGAGATGGCGCACGGTCGTGGAGGGCTGATACACGGGCGTGTGCTACGGGTCGGTGGTGGAAAAGAGCTGTGGTGAGTTTTACACGGGTGTGTATTTCGTTCACACGAGCGCGGTCTGTGTCTGGTTGAGGAATAGAAGAGGAAAATAGAGAAAGAGAAGGAAGAAGGGAGGAGGAGGACGATGGCCGGACCTAGGGGAGGGGAAAAAGGAAAACGGCTAGGGTTTGGGAGGAAGAATTTGGGGGAAAAAATGATGAATAGTAAGGGGTTTATATAGAAATACGGTACACGGGCGTGTCACGCACCCGTGTAAATCATTTTTAGCCCGTGCGTTTTGAATGTTCAAGGGTCTAGCTCGCATATGTTGCGTCCCATGCCTATATCGCAGGGCGTGCCTGGCCTTGTTTGCTTCTCCCACGCCCGTGTAAATGGTCCTACGCTCGCGTTCGTAAGTTAGTGTCATCCACGACCTTAGAGCATGGGCGTGTTTAATGCCCGTGTCTTTTACTTAGTGTTGGCCACGGGTTTGATGCACGAGCGTGTCACATGTCCGTGTCGACTAATCAGTATCGGCCACGGGCACATCGCATGGGCGTGTATAATTATCGCATCCCGTGTTCCTTAGTCAGTTTCGACCGCAGCCGCATCGCACGGCCGTGTCGTTTAGTCGGAGCCCGTGGCCTGGGAAATTTTTGTTTGTCCTGTTTCTACACCATCTTTGCCACGCCCATGTACCTGTTCGTGGTGTCCACACGGCCACGGCCACGCCCGTGTGCAAGGCTGTGTGGAAGGGAAACCTTCACTTTACTGAGTTAGTTTGTAGCTAGGTGCTAAAAATAAAAAATATGACATTAGTGAAGTTAGTGCCCGGGTTGCCTCTCGAGAAGCGCTCGTTTTTAGTCTTAAGCTAGACTTACCCTGTTTTCATTTCTAAACGAAGGTTCACGAAGCCGAAGCTCCTCTCTCATATCCCTAAAATCTTCACCATTATAAATTTTCAGTCGCTGACCATTTACCTTGAATGTGCCATGAGTTGGATGAGGTAACTCGATTGTGCCGTAGGGAAAATAGTTTTGATTATGAATGGACGTGACCATCTTGATTTCAGCTTTCCAGGAAAGAATTTGAGCCTTGAATTGTATAGTAGGACTAAGTCTCCTACTTCGAATTGCTTTGATTGCTTTAAACGAGCATCATGGCGTCGCTTTGTTTCCTCCTTATATAGTCGTGAGTTCTCATAGGCATTAGCTTGCCATTTATCTAGCTCGTTCAACTGCATCTTCCTCCTCTCACCTGTTCTTTGGCATTTATCACATGAAGCAACATACCTGTTGGCATCTTTAAATAGAGTTGGCTAATAAAAACCTGATTCGAGCGTTTTACGTGCTGTCTTAATCCCGCTGTAATGTCCTCCTGAAGGTCCTGAGTGCCAATGGTCTAGGATTTTGCTTGCTTCTGCCTTTGTAACACATCTCCGAATTACTTGATCTGCACATATACGGAAAAGAAAAGGATCCTCCCAAAAATAGTTTTTCGCATCCGCAAAGAATCACTTTTTATGGTGATGTGTTAACCTTTTTGGTAGGATGTTAGCAGCTAAGTAATTTGCAATGTCTGCGAACCAAGGTACCTCGGAGTTAGATATAGCAAATAGTTGTTCTTCAGGAAATGAGTCATTTATCTCATTCTCAACTAGTTTTTCAATATATGGATTTTCAAGCTTAGAAAGATGATCTGCTGCAAGATTTTCAGCTCCTTTCTTATCCTGAATTTCTAAATCAAATTCCTGTAAGAGTAAAATCCATCTTATGAGTTGAGGTTTTGCATCGAATTTAGTTAAAAGATAACGAAGAGCTGAATGGTCAGTGTAAAAGACAACTTTAGATAATATCAAATATTGTCTAAATTTGTCAAATGTAAAAACCACAGCTAGCAATTCTTTTTCTGTGGTGGTGTAATTTTCTTGTGCGACTGTCAATGTTTTGCTAACGTAATAAATTGGCTGAAAATGCTTGTCTCTCTGTTGTCCCAAAACTGCACCTACTGCAAAATCACTCGCATCACACATTAGTTCAAAGGGTAAATTCCAATCAGGTGAAATTATAATTAGAGCACTTATTAATTTATCTTTGAGGATATTAAATGCATCTAAACATACCTGATCAAAATTGAAGGGTACATCTTTTTCTAGTAATTTCATTAAAGGCTTAGCTATTTTAGAAAAAATCCTTAATAAATCTTCTATAAAATCCAGCATGTCCTAAAAAGCTTCTAATAGCCTTAACTGAACTAGGAGGAGGTAATTTTTCTATGGTTTCGACCTTTTCTTTGACTACCTCAATCCCTTTACTAGAAATTTTATGTCCTAACACAATCCCTTCTCGAACCATAAAGTGACATTTTTCCCAGTTCAGAACAAGGTTTCCTCACATCTCGTTAGAACTCGTTTCAGATTTTTAAGGTAAAGATGAAAGAATTACCAAACACTGAAAAATCATCCATAAATACCTCCATAATGTCTTCCACAAGTTCATCAAAGATGGCCAGCATGCAGCGTTGAAAAGTAGCAGGAGCATTACATAATCCAAAAGGCATTCTATGATAAGCAAATGTACCGTATGGACATGTGAATGTTGCCTTTTCTTGATTCTCAGGGGCTATTGGGATTTGGAAGTAGCCGGAGAGTCCGTCCAGGAAGCAGTAGTACATATGCCCAGATAATCTTTCCAACATCTAATCAATAAAGGGCAAAAGGAAGTGATCTTTTATGGCAGTGTCGTTCAGCTTTCTATAGTCAATACAGACTCTCCAACATGTGACTGTTCTTGTAGGAATCAATTCATTCTTTTCGTTGGCTACAACAGTCATGCCTCCTTTCTTTGGAACAACCTGCACAGGACTTACCCAAGTACTGTCAGAAATAGAATAAATTATTCCAGCATCTAAAAGTTTAATTACCTCAGCTTTAACAACTTCTTTCACATTGGGATTCAATCGTCTTTGAGGTTGCACGCATGGTTTAAACTCATCTTCCATTAAAATTTTATGGGTGCAAAAAGATGGGCTTATTTGTAACACCCTGAATTTGGGCCTAGAATAAGTGGGTTCATGTGTCGAGAGAATGGATTTTGTCGTTAAAAAAAAAAAACTTATAATTATTGTTTGGATTTAGATTAATGTGTAATTATTGTATACTAATTTTTCCTCCCTTTTAAAGGTATTAACTGAATTATAATAAAATTTAATGTGGCATAATATTAAACTTTATGTAGTCAATTTATGCATCAATTTATCAAATATTTTCCATAATTTTGTCTTGTCATATAATTAATTATTTTATTTATGTTATCAGTGTGATGAACGAAGTTATAATTTAGAAATATTAATTTTTCTATTATTCTCGATTTAATTTTTATATTTTAATATAATTTAGTTCTTATATTTTTTATAATATTAATTTCTATCGTTAAATTTGCGTTAATATACAATATGAGTATATATAATTTGAATGTACTAAAAAAAATAATATGTGGTTTATACTAAAATAAGATAATGGTTAATTTTTAATTGACCCTTAGATTATGCTAAAATTTGGGGATTTGATTTATATGCTTTACTTTTTTTTACATAGTTTGTCCCTCTACTTTTATAATGTCACTAATACATTTAAATAGTTAATTTTTCTTAAAAATATTATTCAAACAGAAATAAATTATTTTATCATGAAAAGTTTGAATGGACATTTTCTTTTTTAAAAAAAATTATTATTGCATGTTTAGTTTAATTTTTAGGAGGTAAGAAGGGTTGGTAGTGTTGGAAAAATCCTAGGCTCGATCTAGGGCTTTAGAAAAAAAATGTTTTTTTTTAGGGAGGTTGGTGGTAGTCATAAGGCTTTTAAAATATTGTTGGGTTAAAAGATATCACAAAGAAGTAGGTGGTCTATTGGCTTGGGGCGTTCTCAATAAGTTGGAGGTCAAAGGTTCAAGTCTTGGGTATGGCAAAAATTTTTATTGCGCATATGTTAGTATGAAGGCCAGAGTTTAGGCCTTATAATTAGTTGGGGCTGTTTCATGACACAAGGAAACGCCTGGCCCAGTGTCAAAGGCGTTAGGAGTAGTAGGAGGAGTAGGGTTCTAGTCGCGGCGTGCGCTAAATGTTGGTTTTTATTTTTAAGTAAACCTGGAGCGTGGCAGAAAGGGTTATAATTAATTAGGTAGGAAATATGACTCAAATAAAATATGCGGCGTAGTGGTAAGGGGCGTGTACCATCGTGAAGAGGTTGGAGGTTTGAATATGGATGTTGGCTAATATTTTTAGAATCCTTTAGATGATTCGGTCGCTGGAAAATATGCTTTAAAAGAAGTCAAGAATGGAACATGTCACAAGCAAAGTTGTGGTGCAGTGGCAAGAAGCGTGATGTGGCTCCTACAGGTCGCGAGTTCGAGTTGCCTTGTCCACATTAACTTGTTATTTTGCTACAGGCGTGGGTAAGTTGGTCGCTGGAAAGTACACTTTAAAACAAGTTGAGAATGGAATATATCACAAGAACGGTTGTTGTGCAGTGGCAGAGGGCGTGAGTTGGTGCTTGGAGGTCTTGGGTTCGAGTTGCCTTGTGCACATTAACTTGTTATTTTGCTGCTGGCGTGGGGAAGGTATTTGAATGTAATTCAAATTGAATTTTTGGCTAAATAAAAGGAATTTTTGGGATGAGGATGAGGATAAATTTTGGAGATAATAAAGGAATTTAATTGGTGATAAGTTTGAGTCGATTAGGGAGTGTAGATCTATTTATTTATTTATCTATTTATTTATTTATTTTAGTATAAATATGGGTGCCGAAATTCTCTTTAAATAGAGAGGGGATATCTCTTCAATTTCGGCATTTGAACCCCATTCTCTCAATTTTTTCTCTCCTTCTCTTCTACAAGCCAAAACCCTAGTTGCTTTCTGCAATCTTTTCTTTTGAATTCTTCAGAAGCCGAAACCTTTTATTTCATTCTCTTCTTAATTCTTTTTCTCTTGTGCCGATTTCTCCATTAAGCCAAAAACATAGACCCCATTTGATTTCTTCATTAAAAGCAGAATCATCATAAGACTTCTTTGAATCATCTTCACTTCCTGATTTTTTTGCAAAAAACCGAAATCTCCCCAAGTGCTAGCCGAATTCCCTGTGTTGAGGGCGTTATTCCGGGATTTGAAGGAGACCTGATCGTCTAGATCTAAAAACCAAAAATCGTTAGTCTTTAACTATCATACCTCTTTTTGGGATTTTAAGGTAAGGTAGTTTTCTCTAGATTTTCGTTACGTTAGATTATCGTATTTGTAATCTTAACCCTATGCTATGGATTAACAACCACATGTTACGATGGTGGCAACTGATAAGGTCCCTCGATGGAATCAAATATGGATCAGGCAAAGGAGGGGATTGGATCTATAAAACCAATCCCTAAGTTTAAAAAGCGAGCGGTGTCGGTAGTTCGGGATTGGCCAGTAGGTTGTGGACCAGCATCCGGACAAAATCTTAGATAGATAGCAGTTTTAGCAGCTTCTGATAGTGTCGACATAGAGAGTGTCGTCCTAACGGTAACCAGGTGTGTAATACTTCCCCACCCTTTAGATCTGTGTGACTAATATATGTTCATAAGTTTATATGTTATGATAAAAGCCGAAATCTCGACTTAATGTGGGAAGCCCAAAAAGGGTAATGCAAATCACCAGGTCAGTGAATAATCTGATTAAATGTTATAAGTAATTTGCTTGTATATGATTGCATGGGTTGGGTTGATGAAAGGAGGAAGTTATACGTTATATGTGTAGCGGTTTATACCGTGATCTGTTACATGTTGTAGCGGCTAATGCCGTGATCTGTTATAAGGGATTCGGCCATAATATGTTGATGAGCAGTATGACTGCCATCTTGGCGTGTAGCGGTGTGGGTCGATTGTAGAAATCCCCAATGGTGTGAACTGTTGGTACGGGGGCATGTAGCAGATGGAAACCTAGGCAAACGGGTTGGGCCTTGCATACTATTTGTTATTTAAATGAATGAAATTATTAATCTGTTTTATGGGCCTAAGGCCCAAAATCTAGGGGTGCATGAGGGTTGCACACTGAGTCTCGCGACTCACCCTTTTAATTAACATTTCAGGTGATACCTAGTGCTTCGGACCGGGCTGGAGAGGAATGCAAGGTGGCCATGCAGAAGAATATGTAGATTTGGCAAAAAGACTCAAGTTAATTATTTTATATTGTATTTTAATTAATGGATTTTAAACTTCGATGTAATAAGGCCATGGGCCACTAGTTTATATTTTTTTTATTTTAGGCTTTAATTACTTTTAGTTATTTAAATTCTTATTGAACTAATGCATGTATTTAAATTTGGGTTTTTAATTCATAAAAGCATATTTTATTTAAACTATCAACTATTTATTTTTTCGAATAAAAGGATAAACTTTAGAAAAATATTTTCTGAAAATACGACATGTTTTCCAAAATTTTCTTAGTGACATACCAGATCCAGTCGTGGTGTTTGGGCCGGGTTTGGGGTGTTACATTATTCCTTTGATGTCAGAAATTTTCCAGGCTATGGCCCTTTTATGTTCCCTTAGTACCTGTAGCAACTCGTCTTTCCCTTCTGGTTCTAGTTCTGAAGAAATGATTACTGGTAACGTGGAATTATCCCCGAGGAAAGCATATTCTAAGTGGTTTGGCAACTGTTTCAATTCTAATTTTGATGGCTCATCAATAGAGGGTTTTTGTAACACCCCTCACCCGTATCTGTCGCCGAACTAGGGTTACGAGGCATTACCAATCCAAATACAACTCAGAACAGGCATACATTTCTTTACATGCTTTGTATATTAGCAACATTGATACACTTATCCTATTCAAATTTCGAACCTTAACATTCCTATTTTCATATCAAAACAAATATTTCGTAAGCTAATTATCGAGCATATTACTACAATACATGTGCATATCAAACCGAATAATCCATATCACACGGTTTATTTTCCTTTAGTATATTTAACCTAAACAACTTCACAAATTGGTCAAGTAAAGATTTTAAACATCATAGTGATATGCGCATTTAACATTTTCATATATGAATCATTTCCAAACTCCAATAACCAGTTAAAACATACCCAAATTGCATACCTAAAATCATATTTAGACATCATTAGTCCAACCGTACAAAGAACTTTCAATTCGGTCATCAAATAGCCTTAACATTCGTATTAAGTTTCTCCATTCAATAATAAGCACATCATACTATTTCATTTGCCGAATATCAAACATATCCTGTCTAAACATCATTCTTTCTAACATTCAGGAAACTAAATAAAAATTCAAACCTAAATAACCAATTATTCAAGCATAATGTAAGTATATACTTGCTTACACAAACCGAATCAAAATAGCCATCTATAATCTTGCATTGTATAACTTAATTCTTATCTCGCAAGTGATCAAATCAAATACACATATACATGGAATAAACATTACTTAACTAACATATCACATACTATATACCTAAACATGCATCCATCATTAACTTCATTGCCTAAGTCGAATAACATACCATGCTTACCATTATTCATTGCCAAAACATATATCCAAATGCTATAAATATTATATCATGTATTAAGCTCATCAACCTGAACTAATTTATAAGTCATTCATGTCATAACCAATCAAAACATATAACCAAATACAAGCATATATACATCATGAAGTATACTCCCATAATAAGTTAATACTATAACAGAACTCAAATAAGTCCTAGGTATCAAGATTTAGCCATTTTCGCATGGCATAATATATATACATAACCCAAAACAATCCTTTCAAAATATAACCCAGCCTATATATGCCATAGTTCCAAAAATTTAGCTTATAAAATACCAAAGTTAGTCGATAGTGTGATAGACTTTGACGATGATCCCCGAGCTCATAACGAGATTTCAAAATCTATAAAACAATACAAATAAACACACACAGTAAGCTATCATCGCTTGGTAAGTTATAATCAATTTCACAACAGCAATGCATTATATCATTATACTAGTAAAGTCAAATTAATATAATCACAACCCAGGTTTATAATCATAACTATAATTTACATCACCTTTCATAAACTTTCGCATTTCATAGCCCAAAGGTCGAACATCCATACCTTCGATAGTAGATTTCACATGCATATATTACTTACCGAATTTATACTTGCATTTCAAACTCATATAAATCACATACTCGAGATCAAAACTAATCAAATGAACTCCTTATAGAAAATTCCAAATGGCTGAATTACATTTTATAATTCATATAGCAATCAATAAGATTTTGTAAGCAATTCCCAAATCGACCTATATCAATCGTACTATACATTTAATAGACACATTCCATCCGAACCAAATTGTCACACATACTTGATTTCAAATAATAACATCTCATAATATCAACTTACCAAATTCAATCCAAAATATAAAAATTAATCGCACACTTAGTGCTCTTTATCCAATTTCGCACACTTAGTGCTCGGAAATTTGATTCGCACACTTAGTGCATAACGACCAATTTAGTGCATAACGACCGGTTTCGCACACTTAGTGCCAAGTGACCGATTTCGCACACTTAGTGCTCGGTGTTAAAATTTCACATTAGTGCATCTCTCAACCTTGTTCCTCATTCATACATATACACATAACTTAGAATCAACCATATATATACATAAATTTTGAATCAACTCATTCATCTCATAAATCCTTATCAGATTCGGCAATATTCAATACAAATATATATACTTTCATTTAATTTACTTACATCATTATAAATAAATTCAATTCAACTCAATTGCTTAAAAACTTACCTCGAGTATCGACGGACTATATTTTCCGACTATTCGACTAACTTCGCTTTTCCCCGATCCAATCCTGATCCTTTTTGTTCTTGATCTAATAAATTTCAAATTTAGCACATTCAAACAAATTTTCATTCAATTAAATCCAAAAACAAAAAAATGGGCAAATTACTAATTTACCCCTGACGTTTACAATTTTTACAATTTAGTCTCTATTGCACAAAGCACAAAATACTCAAAATTTCAAGGTACTCATATTTGGCCGAATTTTCATAGTGTTCATAAAAGCCCATATATTTCATTTATTCCACATTTTGATCCCTTAATTTACAAATTTCACAATTCAATCCTATTTAGACATTTCTATAAAAAATGCCTTAATTAAACTTAACAATCTAACATCCTATATTTATTTTCCTTCACTAAACACAAATTTCATCAAACTATCAACAATGGCATTTCATGAATACATCATCAAATTCGAAAATTCCAGCTTGGGCTAGCTAGTACTCAAAGCAACGATCTCAAAAACGTAAAAATTATCAGAAACCGAACTCAATTACATACCTTAATCAAGCATGAAAGGCCGAAAGTTTCAAGCTTATTCTTCCTTCTCTAGTTTCGACAATGGAGAGATAAAATGAAAAAGAATTGATGTTCATCCACATTGGTTTATGTTTTATTATTATAATATTATATGTTATTAAATTCACCAAATTTTCAATATAAAACTAATTTGATAATCCATCTACTATTACATGCATTTTGGCTGGCCATTAGTATCTATTTATGGCCAAATTGCAACCTTAATACTCCATAATATAAAAACAATCACATTTCGGTCCTTACACATTAACCCTTAATTTTTCATTTTACGCGATTAAACCCTTTTCATTTAATCAGACATCTAAACGATAAAATTTTAAAACGAAATTTTCACACCAACAAATTCACACATTCAGAACACCGAAACTAATATTTAAATATTTTTCTGACTTGGATTGGTGGTCTCGAAACCACCATTCCGATCAAGGTCAAAAATCGAACTGTTATAGTTTTGTTTTAGTTCGTCGTTGATTTCAATGCCCTCCTCTTTCTTTTGTCTAAAGGTAGATGTATTAGAATTCAACTCACCGGTATCATCATCTTCCCCTTCACCTTGGGTAAGACACAGTCCCATCGTGTCGTTATATATGATTTCCTGCAAAGAATGTTGAATAAAATGATCAATGGCATCAATAAAATAACAGGAATCATCTTGTTCTCTAGAATACCCCATAGCGTCGTAAATTTGAAAAATAATTTCCCCGTCGCCTACCCTTAGCGCAAGTTTACCATCACCTACATCAATAATAGCACTAGCAGTAGCTAAAAAAGGGCACCCCAAAATTAAAGGTACCTCAATGTCCTCATCCATGTCAAGCACAACAAAATCAACAGGGAATAGAAATTTATCAACTTTTACCAGAATATCTTCGATAAACCCCCTAGGATATTTAATGGATCTATCAGCAAACTGAATACTCATCCTAGTGGCTTTTGGTTCCCCAAGACCGAGTTGTTTAAACATTTTATAAGGCATTAAATTAATACTGGCACCTAGATCAGCTAGTGCTTTCTTAATATTTAAACTACTAATTAAACAGGGAATAGTGAAACTTTCTAGATCCTTCAATTTGGTTGGTAGCTTGTTTTGGAGGATGGCTGAACATTCTTCATTGAGTTCCACTGTTGATATCTCTTCAAACTTCCTTTTTTTTGTTAGAAGCTCTTTTAGAAATTTTGCGTACGTTGGCATCTGCGAAATAGCTTCAACAAAAGGTAAATTAATATGTAAAAAATTCAAGAAATTTACCGTATTGCGCGTCTAAGCGATCTTTCTTCAACTTTACCGGATATGTAATCGATGGCTTAACTTCTTCATGTACCGGTGTTACATTCTCGATTTCCTCACTTTTTTTCTTATTAGTTTCTTGTGGCATCTTCTTTTTTGTTTCAACCAATTCCTTCCCACTCCTTAATGTTACTACCTTTACTTGCTCTTGTGGTTTAGGTTCGGTATTATTAGGTAAACGACCTGGTTGCCTTTCGAAAACTAACTTGGTCAGGTGCCCTAATTGATTTTTAAGCTCTTGAATTAATGTTTGCTGATTATTCAATGTGGTTTCGGTATTCTTAAAATGAGTTTCTGATGCAAAAATAAATTTTGCTAGTATGTCCTCAAGGTTTGGTTTCTTTTTCTGTGGGTAGAGCTGTTGTTGGAAGTTAGGAGGGGGTTGCTGTCTTTGATTTCCTTGACCACCCCATGAGAAATTGGGGTGGTTCCTCTAACCTGGATTATAAGTGTTACTATAAGGGTTATTTTGAGATTTAAAATTGTTACCCATATAGTGAACTTGCTCGTTCTCAGCGCTCGGGTTGTAAGGTGGATATTTTGTATTACTCTTCCCTCCTCCATTCGTATCACACTGTATAACTGGATGTACCTGCAAAGAATCACATAAATCATCAATCTTTTTATTTAAAAGTTCTACCTAGTTTGATAGCGTGGTTACTGTGTCGAGGTTGAAAACACTGGCTACTTTTGTTGGCTTGGTCCTTGTGACTTGCCACTGATAATTATTCAGTGACATCTCTTCAATGAATTCATAGGCAGCCTCAGGTGTTTTGTTGTTCAATGTTCCGCCGCCAGCTGAATCAATCAATTGCCTAGTTGAAGGGTTCACACCGTTGTAAAAAGTTTGGACCTGTAGCCACAAGGTTAATCCATGGTGTGGACACCTTCTCAGTAGATCTTTGTATCTATCCCATGCATCGTAAAGTGTTTCTAAATCCATCTGCACAAAAGAAGAGATGTCATTCCTCAACTTGGCCATTTTGGCCGGCAGAAAATATTTTAACAGAATTTTTTTGGTCATTTGTTCCCATGTAGTGATTGACCCTCGTGGAAGAGAATTCAACCACTGTTTGGCTTTATTCCTCAGACAGAAGGGAAATAACTAAAGACGGATGGCATCATGAGAAACGCCATTTATTTTGAAAGTATCGTAAAATTCTAGGAAATTTGCCAAGTGATTGTTTGGATCTTCATCCTGCAAACCATCAAACTGAACAAATTGCTGTATCATCTGAATAGTGTTAGGTTTCAGTTCAAAATTATTTGCAGCAATAGCAGGCCTAGCAATACTTGACTCAGTTCATGTTAAATTAGGTTTAGCATAACCATACATAGTTCGAGAAGTATGATTTTCGGCCACCTCTGGAGGTGGCGGATTATTTTTAGCCATCTCTTCAGTAGTATTGGTTTCGACTTCTTGCTCTTCTTCTACGTAATTTATGCTTCGCCTTATTTCTCTATGATTTCTGCGAACAGTACCTTCAATATCACTGTCGTAAATTAGGGGTCCTGTCGGGTTCCTTCTAGTCATAAACTAGAGGTACCTGCTAGGGACAAATAAAAGAAGGAAAATTAGTAAGGTTAAAAGCAAAATAAAAATAAAAATAAATTGCAAAAATAAAAATGGCTAAAGTAATAAAAATTGAGCGTTCTTAATATTTCAGTTCCCCAGCAACGACGCCAATAACTTGATCGTGTGTCAGAGTCTTAAAATTTATAAAAAGAATGATCGAGCCTAGAAACTAATTATGAAAACAATTGAGTTAAGCGCACCTATCGAACAGTAGTATAGTTTAATGGCAAGACCGGATTGTCGAACCCAAAGGAACCAAAAGTACTAATACTAACTTTCTTTTTATTATTTAGCCTAAGATAAAAGTGAATTGTTTATTTAATCTAGGATTAACTAACTATTAAGCTAAAGATGCTAAGACAAAGAGAATGAATTGGGGAAAATAATTGTGGGAAAAACCAATTGATTGAAACAATACCCGAGGAAGAATCCACCTAGACTTCACTTGTTATTTAACTCTGAACCAGACGATTTATTCACTTGACTTGATCCGTAGGATTCCCTAATTTATATTAATACCTCTCTCGAGGCTACTAACGTCTAACACTAGGTTTATTAATTGAAATCTCTTTCTAATTAAAACCCCTAGGACTGCATTAACTCGGTCTATGGACTCCCACATTAGGTTTGACCCTAATCCAGAAGATTTTCGTCATCCTATCTCTAGGGTTGCAATCAACTCCGCTTAACTATGCTAGATCTACTCTTAAACAGGGTCTATTCCTCCTCTGCCTAA
The DNA here is from genome assembly GCA_005393395.2 of Gossypium australe. Classification (NCBI taxonomy): domain Eukaryota; kingdom Viridiplantae; phylum Streptophyta; class Magnoliopsida; order Malvales; family Malvaceae; genus Gossypium; species Gossypium australe. Next base: position 85,424,476 of record CM016620.1, on the reverse strand, counting down.
GCACATCAATACTTGAATCAATATCCTGAAATATCAAAACAAGAATTAAGAACATATAGTTAAGAACAAATCAAGTATTTATCATATAGTTCAGAAAACAATAACAAGATCCGTTTTAGGTTTCATCCCCCTCAGGTATTTGAGGGTTTAGTTCATAATAATAAAAGAATACATCTCAGAAGAAAATATAAAACAAAACATAAGAAAAACCCTAAAACCCGCTGAAGGAAATTGAAGGGAAGATCTTTCTTCGGCCTCACTGGACGCCCCCTGAAGGTTTGGCCTCTAGGGTGTTTATATAGGCTTTTAGAATGGCTTTCTTTTCCTCTAAGTACCCTAATCTGAGTGAAATTCAAACAGGTCACGTCAGGGACACGCCCGTGGCACACGCCCGTGTGAATCGTATCCAGGCCGTGGTCGAGTTTGTTAAGGAGGCACGGCCATGTGGTCTTGGGCCCAGGCCTGTCGATTTTTTACTTTGGCCCATTTACTCCTTTTTAGGCTCGTTTCTCGTTCTTTTCATCCTCTGGTGCTCTTCTAAGTATAAAACATGAAATTAAAGGATTAGGAGCACCAAATTCCACAATTCAAGGTTTAAATCATCCAAAAGTATGCTAAATGTGGGATTAAAATATGTGTATATTACGGTTTATCACTCATCTAAATTAGCCCCAAATCTAAAATCTTAAACCCCATGATCGATCCCGAACATTTCCAAGAAAGTTTAATTACCGTTTCTCTAAACTAGCTTGGGTAAGATCTCTTTTCTCTTCAATTTTTGATTAATCTTGTCAATTAAAAACTAAAATTTCTAGATCTAGAATTTGGTGGATTTTAGATTATTTCAAATGTATCTTTCTAGATTTTAATGAGATCTCAAACCATTTTAAAATTCAGCCCCAATTCTGGCTACCGTGGGTGGTGGCGCGTGCACCTATGTGCAAGAAAGGGGGTTGTTTTGTTTCTTGCGTCTTGCCCATATTTTTCCAACATTAACTTGTGTTCTTGAAACCTCCTAATCAAAATTTAATCACATGTTAATTAGGGAGAGACGTTCTTGATCAATTAGCCAATCATATCCCACAAATCATGAAGCATAAGTGCAATTAAGGATAACTAGTTTGTTATTTCGACATAGTTGTTGGGTAAAGGATATGAAGTGATTAAACGAAGGAATTTTATCATTAATTAGCTACTTATTTACAATCTAATTAAAAATAATTTATTAAATCTTAAGAAAAACTTATTAAACCAAACCAAAAATGAGAAACTCTGAGACCTCCGAATCGTTGAGCCTAAGACCTCACATTGTAATGTGGTCATATGCCACTTTTATTATTGTAGTTATACCACGAAAATATAGTTTTGCAGTGAAACTGCCGAACCAAACTTCTTTCTCTTCAATGTCAATCCCAGCCACAATGCACATGAAAAAATTTCTCAAAATAGATACTTATAAATAAATATCAAATATCAAATCAGACATTTCCCGGCTCAACTACAAAATACCAGAATAGACAGTGCAAAATTTTTTGATTATCACATTCAACCCTTTCATATTGCGAATTTTAACATAACATACCACATCACATAATTATCTATACGAATGAGGAAACTCACGAAACATAATTTAAATTGCATAAGTAAATTCAAACAGAATTTGTGTCACAGATACTCCCATAGAGGCTTAAACAAACATTGGGATTGTTTCGAGACTAAAACAAATTAAATTGCAAAAAGGTGAAAAAAAATTTGCAAAAATAAGACAACACAGACAAAAAAAACAGCAATATCTTCACTCGTGAGACATGTGTAATGCGAAGAGAACCCTTCTGATTGTTTGGCAAAAAGATCTCCCAGACGCCAAAATCATTCCGAGTCATAACATCAGCATTTTTCTTACAATTGAAAAAATTCCCAATAAAGATATCCCCATAGTCAATATATTAACTTAGATTGGTATCCCAATAGGAAAAGCATCAATAAGAAAGGGTGAATCACCCATACTGTGAAAGTAGGGGTTTAAGCGAAGAATAGCCCTACTGAGTTAAGTTGAGAAGTAATAAGCAGCTTAGAAAGCTTCCTTACTAAGTTGCAACTTATTATCCGATTCGCCTTGACCCGGATCACATAGCATTAGCGGAGCGATAAACAAAGCTGCAGGAAAGATCTTCTCGATTACATAAGAAAGATAAAGTAATGTTTGTTAGGTCTCTTGAGGCTACTTCTAGTGGTGAGACTGAAAAAAGAATGAGCATTGACTCTAATCGGCGGAAGATTGATCAATTCTTTTATAACCGCTTTCTCCTATAAGGTACGTGAAAGTCGACCCTTCGTGTTCATGCCCCACGGTCTAATAGATGTCTCAAAGAGTGGACTAAAAGAGCGAATATTTCCCTAAGAGCGGAAATCCCGCATCCAAAAGACTAGCAGTATATTCGTCGCAAACAATCTTTGTCCAATTCTTCCATCAATCCCATTCCCCTAACAGCTCCTTCTATCAAAGAGCCAAAGAGGGCATTCTTTCACAAGCGATTCTTGGACAATTTTTTATTTATATCAATCCTCCTCGTCCAGTAACTATGCCAGTGCCTTTACTAGCTTTATTCTTACTAGAGATTCATGTGCACAAACCTCTCGACTGTTAAACAGTCGAGTTGCGGGAAAGAGATAGCATTCGCCACGTTCAAGCTAAAAACTAGTTCAAACTAAAGTATTTATTCTATTAGGTAATTAGAAATATCGTAAGAGAAGAAGAAATGCCCAAAGACTCCCATGCTTTCCGTTGGTCAACAACCAATAAAAGTAAACTATAGCACTACTCCTACAGGAAGGACTCACTTTCTCTTTCTGTGGAATCCTTTTTTCTCAATCTCAACATGAATGATTTAATTCTTAACTATCTTTTCGATAAAATTTTCGGGCTAAATACCGATACGAAAAAACTTTTTTTTCTTAGCTCCTTTCCTTCTTAGTTAATCGAGTTAGTTAGTCGGTCGAGTAGCCTAGAGACTGAGCAGCATTGCCATTTCTTCTTTCCTATCTATATCTAGTCAAGCGGTTTGAAACCCTTCTACTTGTGAGCTAAGTTTCTTCCTCTCCTAATGGCATTAGCTTCGGTGGAGTTAGCCCCTGCTTAAGAGCGAGTTTCTTTCCCGGAATTGGCTTTTCAACTTCATTGTTAGCCGAGCTTCAACTCCGATTTCTCAAAACCTTCTTTTCTTGGTCGAGCTTTCATCTAGCCTACTTGGGTCAGCGCGCTTCGTTGGACTCACGAAGAATCCTGCAGAACCTTTCCAAGGCTCCACTTGACAAGGTCAGTCTATTTAACGATATTTTTGTTAAAAGAATGAAGCTTGGAATGAATCTGATATCTTTTCCTTCTTCTCTTACTTGTTGAACTAATAAGGACCTCTGCTATCTATCTCTAAGCCCTCTGTAATTCTAGCTGTCTTAAGTGCTCTAATCGCTGAAGCCTAAGTAAGCCCTAAAGGCCTTTATAGACCAGTAACAGCCTAAACGCCATTCCTTTATTAACTTCATAGTCTTTTTTTGCACGAGCACGAAAGTAACTAGCTTACATGTTGATACTTCCTTCCCCGCCTATCACTCTGGATTAGTGGATTTAGATACCTCGTCCAATCCAGATTTTGAGTCAGTCTGTATCCATCCTCTCCTTGCCCAACAATTGGTTTCCAACCTTTTGATGAGTCAATTCTGGAACTCGATTTCGAATGCAACATTAAACAAATATAAAACAAGCGATGGCAATTATAATATATAAAAGGAAATTCCATCAAAATTAGCAACTTAATACCATCAACATTAGCAACTATATATTCATCTATAAAAAAAACAAAATTAGTACAGTCTAGAAAATATACATTAATTGCATACATTATTTTTTTTTCAATTTCATAATTCAAAACGGCCATAGCTACTAATTGAAAAATCCTGCTCTTGCTGAAGTCAATGAATCATTTTAACAGAAGAATCTTGAAATGTAGCCAAAAATCAACTGTAAGGTGAACAAATTTGATCCATTTCCCATGACCACAAGCATATAATATAGGAAATTATATGTAAAACCAATTGTCAGAAACTAACAATAAGAAGTAGCATTATTCTAATTACAATGAAGACACTCAATGTGAAGGGAGAAGCAAGTGTACAAACATGACTAGGTAGCAAACGCCTATTAGCATAGAAAGGACAGTAAAATATGGCTTAAGTGTAGCGCGCACACACATACGAAAAAGATTTAATAAAGTCCCACACACACCGATCACAAATGATTAGAACTCACACCTTAAAAACACGATTCCTAGCCCAAATATCGACTGATTCGTCTCCACCAAACTCAGCTGAAAACCCAATTTACACAAGTACACAAATACTATGAAAGTATCCATTCATAATAGAGTAGAAAATTCCCAAAAAGAATTGATTAAAACCTACACAACAGTACTTACCCCCTTAGGATCCTGATTACACGAACATAAGAGCACAACCAAAATCTTGAGAAGTGGGAATTGGCAAAAATTCTTGGAACGAAAAGGGATGACTTAAAAATATTAAAATCTTTGTAGCAAGTGAACAATAAAACCCAGAGCAAAACAAAAATAATGGCTAGACAGAAAGAATAATACTGTAGCCAAAAGAATCCCCAAGACTCCAATTGGAAAAATCATGAAAAGAGAGGTTTACGTGAAAAGAAGACGTAAACATAATTTTTTTTTCAGAGTATTTTCTTTTAAAAATTCTAAAATAAAATAAGAGTTGAACAAAATCGCATTAGTAATTTAAAAAAGAAATTGAAACTCAAACAAAATATTTTCTACTAAGCACACAAAGGGATTCAAACATAGGACCTAAAAGTAAATTAGCAAACACTTAACCATTGAACCACTACGCTCATCGTTGTCTTTGAGCCACAGAGACTAACTGAGCAGTCCATCCGGACAATTGACCCAACCAACAAATCTTATTACTTCTAACCCCAAATTCGTAATGTTACTAAATCAATTAATATATTGAGATCTTGATTCAATAATTTAAATATCAAATTGAAATAACAACTCACTTTGTTTAATCATAAAAAGTTAGAATCTATGAGCTATGGAGTTAATTTGAGCTAAAATGTGTGAAGATCTCTTGAAGATTTTAAGGATGATAACATGAGTATTCCTTAAAATTGAAAGGAAATTTTGTGTTTAGAGAGCTTAAGAATAAAAAAAGGATGAACTAATTTTGGAAGAAAAACTTTAATTTGGTGTTTGGAAAATTTTTGAATAAAGAATGGGAGGGAAGAAGAAGACGTGGGGGTTGTTAAATGGACACCAAATTTTTAAAAACTTAGTCACTATCCATTTAACCTGTAACATCCCAAAAATTGGGGGTTAGTAGAATCGGGTTTGTGAATCGAGAGAGAGAGTGATCATGCCTTAATTTTTTTAAAAAAATATTTCAAATTATATCAAGAATGAGTTATTGGTTTGATGGTTAAACATTAGTGAATTTATCCTTGAGGTCCTAACTTCAATTCCCTTCCCATGCAAATAATTTAATTTTTTGATAAAAACCCCTTGTTTTAATGTGTGGGCCATCCAAGCCTAGTTAACCTAGGTATAAATATTAAATTTTCACTAATAATTAGCCTTTAATCCTCCTCCTCATTGCCTTAGCTGTTCATATCCTCCTCTCATTCTCTTTGATTTTAATTCTTCTTCCTTTTCTCCATTGTTGTCATTGCGTACACCTAGTTTTACCATCTCTTTCTTTTCTTTTTCTTTTTCTCTCTTTTTTCTTTGCTACAAGATTTGTTAACATATTCTCCACCATATTTTTGTCATTTTTCTTCATTAAAATCAGCCCCAAATCTGAAATCTTGAACTCCAAGATCGATCCCGAACATTGCCATGAAAGTGCCATTGCTGTTTCTCTCGACTACCTTGGGTAAGGTCTCTTCTCTCTTCAATTTCTTAATCAATTTTGTCCATTAAAAACCTAAATTTTCAGATCTGAAATTTGGGTTATTTTAAATGCTTTCAAATGTATTTTTTCAGAATTTAATGAGATCTCAAACCGTTTTAAAATTCAGTCCCAATTTTGGCTGCCATGAGTGGTGGTGTGTGCGCCTATGTGCAAGAAAGGGGTTGTTTTGTTTCTTGGTTCTTGACTATATTTTTCCAGCATTAATTTGAGTTCGTGAACCCTCCTAATCAGCTTTTAAACCCATTTCAATTACGGAAAATCATTCTTTATCAATTGGCTATTCGGATCCCACAAATCATGAAGCGTAAGTGCAATTAAGGGTAACTGATCGTGTCTGTCGAGTCTAAAAATTTATAAAAAGAATGATCGAACCAGGAAACTAACTCTGACAACAATTTGAGGCAAGCGCACCTATCCAACAGTAGTATAGTTAAGGCAAGACCGGAATGTCGAATCCCAAAGGAACCAAAAGTACTAATACTAACTCTCTTTTTATTATTTAGCCTAAGAATTAAGTGAATTGTTTATCTAATCTAAAATTAACTATCAACTAAACTAAAGATGCAAAGACAAAGAGGATGGATTGAGAAGATAACTTGAGAGAAAATCGATTGATTAAGACGACACCCAAGGAAGAATCCACCTAGACTTCACTTGTTATCTAACTCTGAACCAGACGATTTATTCATTTGACTTGATCCATAAGATTCCCTAAGTTATATTAATCCCTCTCTCGAGGCGACTAACGCCTAACCCTAGGTTGATTAATTGAAATCTCTTTCTAATTAAAACCCTTAGAATCGCATTAACTCGATCTATGGACTCCCATATTAGGTTTCACCCTTATCCGGCAAAATCTCGTCACCCTATCTCTAGGTGCGCGATCAACTCCGCTTAATTATGCTAGATCTACTCTTAAGCAGGGACTTTTGCTCCTTCACCTAAGCACATCATACTTGGATTAATATCCCGGAAATATCAACACCAGAATTAAGAACACATAATTAAGAACAAGTCAAATATTTATCATATAGTTCAGTAAACAATAACAAGGTTCATCTTAGGTTTCATCCTCCTCAGGCATCAGAGGGTTTAGTTCATAACAGTAAAAGAATACATCTCAAAAGAAAAGATAAAACAAAACATATGAAATCCCTAAAACCCCCTGAAGGAATTGAAGGAGAGATCCTCCGTCTTGAGCAGAATTCCAGCTTCTTGAGATGGATCAACTGGCTATCTTCGAGTGATTCTCCACAAATCTAACCTTTCTGGCTTGGCTCCTTAGCCTAGCTAACCGCCCCTTGACTAAAGCCTTGGGTTCCGACTTCTGCCGAACTCCCCTTCAAGTTGCCCCCATTGGGTGTTTATATAGACTTTGAGATGCCTTACTTGGCCCCTAAGTATCCTAATTCAAGTAGAATTCCTACTAGGGTGTTTGAATAGGCTTTGGAATGTGTTTCTTTGCCTCCAAGTATCCTATTCCGAGTAAAACTCCTCTTGGCCGCGGCAAGGACACGCCCATGGTACACACCCGTGTGAATCATGGCCAGGCTGTGTTCGAAGCTGTTGACTAAGGCACGGCCGTGTGGTCTTGGGCCTAGGTCATGTGGATTTCGTGATATGGCCCATTTACTCTGTTTTGGGCCCGTTTTCTATTCTTTTCATTATCCGATACTCTCCTGGGTATAAAACATGAAAACAACGGGTTAAGAGCACCAAATTACATAATTCGGCTTAAATCATCCAAAAGCATGCTAAATGTGGGCCTAAAATATGTATTTTTACGGTTTATCAAATACCTCCACACTTAAGCTTTTGCTTGTCCTCAAGCAAAATTCTCAAGTCACGATTAAAATGAACTTCCTTGATTCATAATATTCATGAATCATGCTTTATCATAATTCAAAGATAATTCATACATGGATAATTCATCTCAAAGAGTCCTAAAGATTCAAACAATCAAAGTCATACATTTGTAGCACGAAAACATAGGCGTTTCCCCTCATCTAAATAATTACCTTTGATTCAAAATTGACAAGGGTTGATATCCTCACTAAAGATTCACTCAAATCACTCAAAGTGTTTAAGATTCAAAATTAAGCACTCAAAAGTCGAACATGAAAATTTAATCCCATAGACTTGCATGAAAATCAAATCTCCACCACTATAATATGAGATGATACACAAATCAAAAGGTCTTTAACAGGGTTGTAACGGGGCTTGGGTTAAGGTGTGGATAAAGGCTGAATTAGAAGGTTAGAATCCAGATTGACCTGCCAAATTACCGAACTAATAATAAGTAATTACATCAAATGAACAACTGTACTACTAATACTCTAATACGAGCTTCTTCTTCAATATGTGGAGTTTTAAACGTATACACTCAATTACATAGAATAAATACTGAATATACTTCATTTTTTTAATTAAGAACAAGTCAAGGCTGAATTTAACTACTGAAATAAAATAATTAAGCAACTGATCAAATCAAATCTCGACATAAGGGTAGTCAAAAGGAATGGTGACAACAACTACAAAGGGTTTTGGTTTAATATTAGTAGGTGAGTCAATAAAAAGGGTTGTTAGGATTAAACGGGGTTGATTATGGGTTAATTATGAAGGTAAGCTGTTTAGTGGAGTGAGTGGTTAAAACCTAGGTGCCTTAATCATCTCGGTATATCAAATCATAGGTGTGGTCTCGACATGTATGATCAATTCAAGTTCTAGAATAACAAATCAATGTTGACACACTCATAATCAAATAAGTGAGCAAGGAAAAGAATATATGCTCTATAAGGCTTAAAATCTCACAAAAATTATGGGTATTTGATATCAACCTCGTAAATTTCAAACTTCAAAGTAATATTCAGATTCAGGTAGACAACCTAAAAATTTTTAAATTTTGAAAAATAGACTTATCATGCTTGATTCTCTAGTATCCTTCAAATTTAATCATCAATGCACAATTATCAATTACTTAATCTAAAAAAATCAATAAAAATCATAAATTAAAGGAAATTTCATCATAATCATAATCTGAGAAACTTACTTTAGAACAAGGCATAATTTAGGGATTTGAGAATAATGTAGAAAGTTAGGCACTTTTTCAAAATAACATTCACCCCCCAAACTTAAGATGTTCAATGTACAAACAAGTATATGTAATTTAAAAGAGAGAGAGAAGTGAGACTTCCTGAATTTGGATGGTTTCTCGGAGTTGGAAGTCGATAGGGGTGGTGGCTGCTACCGAGCTCTGCGCTAGATGAAGAAATTGAGGAGCTCATAGAAAATTAGCCAGGAATTATTAAGACACATTTAAAATAAACTAGATATATAAATAAAGACAAGAAAGATAAAGAGAAAGAAAATAAAAATGTAAATAAACTAAGGCTAAAAGATAAAGGGGCTTGAGAATCCTTATTGGTAGATGGTTCGCGAGGTGGGTGTGACTTCTAAGGCTACGGAGGTGCTGGCGGTGGCAGAAGTGGCGTGATTCCCAAGCATCCTTTTGAACCTGACACTAAGAAACTAAATTAAAATAAACTAAATTAAGCATAAGATAGTCAAAGAGAAGGAAAATAAAGGAGAAGATAAAAGTAAAACAAAAGATAAATAGTCTCAAAGACCCTTGGCTTGGCGAGTGAATGAAGCGGCCGGCATGAACTTATGTAGATTGGTCTCCATGAGGGAGACTGTGCTGGGATTCCGTCGTTTCTTTGACATTGGTGTGGTGTATCTCGGTGGTTGTGTGAAGAGATTAGGGATGCAAAGTAGGGAGAGGGTTGAGAAAGAAAAGAAAAACTAAATGGGTTGAATGGGTGAAAAGATGGAGGGTGGGTGGTTTAAATAGAATTTTCAAGTTAGGTACATTCACACGCCCGTGTACCATGGGCATGGCATCTCACACGGCCACATCGCATGGCCGTGGTGGGTTCGTTCATTTCTTCCACGCCCGTGCTCAGGTTGCCATGCCCGTGTGTAATCTAACAATGTCGACCACGGCCGCATCGCACGGCTGTGGGGTTTTGTCGGTGTCCGTGGGGTAGTGGTTGGAGTCCGTGACTCTGAAATTTGATTTTCTCTAACTCGTACCATCTCTTCCATGTCAATACGGAGGTTCTGTGTACCTACACGGCCACGGCCACGGCCGTGTGTAAGGCTGTGTGGCCTAGAAATCTACACTTTTGGTTAGGTGCTATAAAGAAAGAATAAAAAAAATAAAAAAATGAAAAATATAGAAGTTAATGAGGTTAGTACTTAGGTTGCCTCCCGAGAAGCGCTCGTTTACAGTCTTAAGCTAGACTCTCCTCTCATTTGTGTGTTCATGGTGGTTTGAGGAGTTGGAAGTCCTTCCTCGTGCTGGCGGTTTCATTATCATGATAGAGTTTAAGACGAGTAGTGTTTATTCTTAAAGTGCCAAAAATAGGGTTACTTACCTCGACTGTTCCGTACGGAAAAACATCGATTACCTTGAAAGGGATTTCCTTGCTGGTTGTAACACCCCAAACCTGACCCATGCGTTACGAGCGAATTTGGTATGTCACATGAAGAAAGTGTAAAACATCATATGATTTTTACTAAAATAGGCGTTATTTGGTTGTGTTTAAATAGACAAGTTTTGCATGTAAATATTTGATAAAATACAGCTATTCTTGAATGGTTGATTGATGAGTCGAAAATCGAGGTAGTGAACTTTAAAACCATGACTTTTGAAAATGACGTTGAAAATTTGAAAGAGAATTTCTGTGTTAATTTATTTGTAAAAGTTTGTTTTGAAATCCATTTGTTAATCTATTTCGGAAAATCATTGGTTATACTTTTAGAAAATCCCCATTTAAAAATGTTTCAAGCAAAATCATAAATACGTCCAAACATAAAGCAAATTAAAGTTTATCTCAGAGGCCTTATTACAACTTTAAAACCTGAAATATTAAAGGTAACGAAATAATACGGAAAGTAGTTTACTAATGTTTGCAAACATCATTTATGAAGTATAGCCTCCACCGAGTCATCCATGGCCCCAAGTCCTCGTCACTGTGCGTTACAAGAAAGGGGGTGAGTTACAAGAACTCAGTGTATAATCCCCTTACCGACATCCACTAGGTCTGAACCCGTTTAGCAAAAACTTGGGCCTGAGCCCATAAAGCATAATCTTGGGCCGAAGCCCATTTACATAGCAGAACATATATATACATGTGCAATGTATGCAACCCAACCCATCCTAGTAATACATCCGCTACACACCACCCGTATCATCCTATCACCTGTGGGGATCAAGTCAACCCACCCCGCCAAACACACCAAAACGCAGGCTAAATGCCATTTAATATAATAATTCGCAGGCCAATGGCCATTTATAAACGCAGGCAAGATGCCATTTATAATATTTGTGGCTGAGCCACCAGAGTCAGAATTATGCGTGGCATAACCACTATACAGATTGTGGCAGAGCCACCGGATATCATTTACGGTAATATAATCGGCACACAGCCTTGGGTAAATATGATCGACACAGAGTCGTTAGTTCATATGCTAGGCATATAGCCGTTATCAGAATTTGTGGTAGAGCCACCAGAATATGTGGCAGAGCCACTAGAATCAGAATGTGGCAGAGCCACCAGGCTACACTTCTCTTCTTTAACATTTTTCCCATCCCATGCAAAATATGCAAATGCAATGTAACATCCTGAATTTTTGGGCCTATGCGTTTAATGTGTAGACATGTTTCATTAGTTAATTTCAGAATTAGAGGTGCAATTGGGCTCAAGGATTGAGCCGAGGCTTTGATTAAATATTTTGTATAGACACTTTAGGGGCTTAAATTAAAGTTGTAGTAGTTTAATTGACATATTGGGCTTATGGCCCAGCAACTAGGGGCACAGTAAGGTGAGCTATAAGTGGCATCACTAGTGCATGAGGAAGGCCCAAATTTTGGTTGCTTGAAGCCCAAGTTATAGGGCTAAATTTTGGCACTTAATTTAGTAATGGGGGACGGCACAAGGCTATTTTTTTGGGAATTTTATTATATTTATTTTATGTGGATAATAAGCAGATAAAGGCTATTATTTAGGGATTTAGTCTTTAAGGATAATAAGTAGATAAAGGCTATTTTTGAGGAGATAACAGATTAAGATAAGGGAAAAGGGATAGGAGCTATCATGTGTGGCAGTGTTGGCCTAAAATCAATCTCTGCTAATGGGAGGAATTGGTTTTCAATATAAAGAGGGGGTGTGCCGAAATTTTGAAGCCTCTCTTTTATTTTTCTTTTCTCATATTCTTTCTCTCAAAAGCCGAAACCCTTTCTTCCTCTCTAAAATTCTCTGGTTGCCCGAATCCTTTAACCCCTATTGTTATTCCTCTTCTAATCTCTAAAAGCGGAAACTACATCTCTATTGATCTATCCTTCTCCTTAATATTCGTTGGCCAAATCTTTCTTAGCCATCTCTTCAAATCCTTTGCTCTTCCAAAAGCCGAAATCCCTATGACCACACCTCCTGGAGTTGCCGAATCTTCTTTAATGGAGTCTACTTGTGCCGAAATCTGAAGGAAACAATAGGTAAGTGTTGATTTCGAGATTTTATTGTTCTTTCGGCTTTTCAAAGTCCTTAGCCGAATGGCTATTAGAAGCTAATCTCTTGTTTCACTCTTCTTTTCGGCATTCCGGGATTTGAAGAAGGAAGCCAATCGCATAGATCTCTCAATTATAGAATCGTGTTACTTTCGAGATTTCAAGGTAAGGAAATCTATTGATTTCTAGCATGTAAATTCGGGATTTACTAACCATAGCTGATTATAGGAGAGGGCCTATTTTCACATCTTTCCGGCTTTTTGAGCAAGTAGTAGATTGGTTTAGCAAGGGTATCGACATTAATCAGGTGTGTAACCTTTCACACTATTAGATTGGTTGCTATTATAAATATATGGATAAACTGCTATACTTTGTTAAATGCTGAAATCCCAGCATAATGTTTGAAAACCCGAGAAGGGTAAAGGCTAATATCAGGTTAGTATTTTTGCCATTCCTCAGTGAATGTTTCTGTTAAAAGGGATACGTTTTATATGTTGATTGCTCTGAATGCTTGGGGATGGGTAATTGATGAAAAGGGGAAGTACTCTGTTTCTGGTGGCTTATGCCATTTCAGCCTGGTGACTCTGTCACATACTCTGTTTCTGGTGGCCTATGCCATTTCAGCCTGGTGACTCTATCACAACTCTGACGATGAGCAGCACGACTGCCATCAACGGCGTGTAGCGGTGTGGGTTGATTGTAGAAATCCCCATGGTGTGAATGGCTGGTACAGGTGGCGTGTAGCGGATGGAAATCTAGGTTTGGGTTGGGTTATGTATGTTATTTGCTACATTATATTTTATATTCTGATCTGTGGGCCAAGGCCCAATTCGATAGTGCACAAGGGTTGCAGACTGAGTCTCGCGACTCACGCTTTTATTTTAACAATTTCAGGTGACACTTAGCGCATCGGACCGGGCTGGAGAGGAGAGCAAGGTGACCATGCAAAAGAGCAATTGGATTCAGCTAGAAGACTTTAGTTTATTATTTTATATTTTTATTTAAGCGGATTTTAAATATGGTTGTAATAAGGCCATGGGCCACTAAACTATTATTTTTGTTTTGGGTTTTATGTTGGGCTTTATTTACTGGGCTTTTAAGTTTTATGGTTTAAATTAAGTTAAGACATGTACGAAATTTCAGTTTTTATTTAAAATTCATTTAAGCATTTTATAACTTTATATTTTATACGGAGTTAATAAATTACTAAGGTTTCGGTATAAACACTTAAACCTGATAATTGTTTTCCAAGTGGCTACATATTTTATAATATCACTTAAGTGACATACCAGATTCGGTTGTAGTGTTTGGGCCGGGCTTGGGGTGTTACAAATTGGTATCAGAGCCCGGTTCAAAACTCGGCTCTGGGGGTTTTTGGGCTCAAAACGTTTTCTTAAATGGGCTTTTGAAACATGCATGCTTTTAAATAATAACAGGTTTGTTAGCTCGGCATGGCACTTGCGTCTCCGGCCTAAGTCCGCCAGGTAAGTATTCTGAACCACTGTGTGATATATTTATGCGGGCTTAATGGGCTTTATGGGATGTAGAATAGTTGGATTAGAACTTGATGGACTCTAGGCTTAGCTGAAACAACTTCTACAAACTCATAAGACTTAATTTCACTAAACAAACCCGTAAACGAGTCGCATGATTAGGGTGTGGCAACAGGCATACGCATGTCTAGGATTGGATCCGGAAGAGCCTGGTATTTAAGCAGTCCTAATGACTCACCTCCTCTTCGCAGGAATCCTACCTGGTGCATAGTGACTGTTCACCTTAGTTATGAGGACTTCTTGATGGGCTAAACCTTATAATTAAAACCCGAAAGGGACCAGCCACCCTATCTTTAAAAAAAAAAACCCAAAGTTTTGTAAAATTCTCAAAATACACTTGATTTGTGAAAATTTTCAATCAACTGTGAATTTATACCTATTTTTTAAAAAATTTACCCGAAAATCTCATGTTTACAAGAGTAACCCGGATTATAAAACTAGGTTTTCTAAAGTACCCCTGTTTTAAAAAAAAAACACCAGCAACAACAGCAACAACAACATCAAAATATCCCTGGTTTGTAAAATTACCAAACTACCCTTGTTTTACAAAATGACCAAAATATCCCTGGTTTGTAAAATTACCAAACTACCTTTGCTTTGTAAAAGGACCAAAATACCCCTGGTTGGTAAAATTACCGAAATACCCCCAGATTTCAAAATTACCGAAATACCCCGGATTTCAAAATTACCGAAATACCCCCGGATTGCAAAATTACCAAAATACCTTTATTTCACAAAATCACCAAGGAACCCTATTTTGAAAAATTACGAAAATACCCCTATAGGAAAAATTACGAAAATACCCCTGGGTAGTGAAACAACGAAAACACCCTTACGTGATGAATGTAAGTGTTTGGATGCAATTTGTATGTTGGTGGATACGAATTTGAGACTGTTTTGTGAATGCGAATTCGAAAGAACTACTTTTAAAACTATTGTTCATAAGACTGTTCGTGGTAAATCAGTGGAAAGAATTAATGATTCATAAAATTCTTAATCAGACAAACGCCAATCGGAAGAATGAGTACAAGGGGTCGAGGATGTCCGCCACATGGACGCGGTAGGGGTAAGATGACCTTGTCTGAGCCAGTAGGGTTGGTCTGGCCACGGGTCAAGAAACGAAATGCCGGATCCTCCAGCTGTGGAGGGAGAGTTACGGGATCAGGCGACCGGAGATGATGCTGTATCACAGGCGATGTTGAGAGTTCTTGAGAGAGTTGCTGGAGAAGGCATGGGCCCAGGAGCCCGGAAGTCTGTGCCGGAGCGGCTTAGGGCCAATGGGGCAGAAGTGTTTAGGGGAGTTTCTAGCGTAGCCCCTAACACAGCCGAGTATTGGATGGAGGCAACTGAGCGCATAATGGATGACTTAGATTTCACGGTAGAGGAGAAGTTAAAAGCGGTCGTGTCTCTTCTGCGAGACGAGGCTTATCAGTGGTGGCTCACGATGAAGGAGGGTACTGCCGCAAATCGGTTTGACTGGGACTTCTTTAAGGAGTCGTTCCAGGGAAAGTATGTTGGGGCCAGCTATGTTGATGCTCAGAGGAAGGCATTTTTGAATCTAGTGTAGGGAAGTAAATCTATGGCTGAATATGAGGTGGAGTTTCTACGTTTGAGCCGCTACGCTCGAGGAATGGTGGCGACCGAATATGAACGTTGTGTTCGGTTCGAGGATGGATTACGGAATGAGTTAAGGGTTTTGATAGCACCACAGAGAGAGAGATTTTGCGGTTTTGGTAGAGAAGGTTAAGATAGCTGAGGAGGTAAAACAGACTGAAAGACAGGAAAGAGATAACGATAAGGATAGGAATGGGAATAAGAGGAATTTTGGGCCGTCGGAATCATCTGGAAGTTTTCAGAAAAGGCCTAGGTCTGATGGGCCAGCTCGTACTCTGGCACCTGCTACGGGGAATCAGAATCGATTATGTAATTGGTGCGGGAAAGCACATTCTGGGGAGTGTAGAAAAAGAACCTGTGAATGCTTCAGGTATGGATCCACGGAACATATGATAAAGGACTGTCCACAGAAGGATCAAGTGCAGCCAGTTGGACGAGGTTCTGATCAGGTTGGGAGAGGAGGTCAACAACCACCAAGGGGCCGTGGTCAAGTCAATGGTGGCAATGGCACAGGACATGGTTGTGGAGGTGCAGGTTATGCTGAGGCGAGGCAGCCAGCTTTGGTCTATGCAGCACGTCGCCAGGGGGACGAGGACGCTTTAGATGCGAATACCGGTGCGTACTCTACCATAGTATACTGAGTGTTTCTTTTGGCTTTAGAATTAGAGTGCGCAGCGAAAGCATAGTGGTGAGACTTGGGTAGTACGATTAATAGCTAGTTGGAAATTTCGAGGACGAAATTTCTTTAAGGGGGTAGAACTGTAACATCCTGAATTTTTGGGCCTATGCGTTTAATGTGTAGACATGTTTAATTAGTTAATTTCAGAATTAGAGGTGCAATTGGGCTCAAGGATTGAGCCGATGCTTTGATTAAATATTTTGTATAGACACTTTAGGGGCTTAAATTAAAGTTGTAGTAGTTTAATTGACATATTGGGCTTATGGCCCAGCAACTAGGGGCACAGTAAGGTGAGCTATAAGTGGCGTCACTAGTGCATGAGGAAGGCCCAAATTTTGGTTGCTTGAAGCCCAAGTTATAGGGCTAAATTTTAGCACTTAATTGAGCAAGGGGGGACGGCACAAGGCTATTTTTTGGGGAATTTTATTATATTTATTTTATGTGAATAATAAGCAGATAAAGGCTATTATTTAGGGATTTAGTCTTTAAAGATAATAAGCAGATAAAGGCTATTTTTGAGGAGATAACAGATTAAGATAAGGGAAAAGGGATATGAGCTATCATGTGTGGCAGTGTTGGCCTAAAATCAATCTCTGCTAAAGGGAGGAATCGGTTTTCTATATAAAGAGAGGGTGTGCCAAAATTTTGAAGCCTCTCTTTTATTTTTCTTTTCTCATATTCTTTCTCTCAAAAGCCGAAACCTTTTCTTCCTCTCTAAAATTCTCTGGTTGGCCGAATCCTTTAACCCCTATTGTTATTCCTCTTCTAATCTCTAAAAGCCAAAACTACATCTCTATTGATCTCTGCTTCTCCTTAATATTCGTTGGCCAAATCTTTCTTAGCCATCTCTTCAAATCCTTTGCTCTTCCAAAAGCCAAAATCCCTAGGACCTCACCTCCTGGAGTTGCCGAATCTTCTTTAATAGAGTCTACTTGTGCCGAAATCTGAAGGAAACAATAGGTAAGTGTTGATTTTGGGATTTCATTATTCTTTCGGCTTTTCAAAGTCCTTAGCCGAATGGCTATTAGAAACTAATCTCTTGTTTCACTCTTCTTTTCGGCATTCCAGGATTTGAAGAAGGAGGCCAATCGCATAGATCTCTAAATTATAGAATCGTGTTACTTTCGAGATTTCAAGGTAAGGAAATCTATTGATTTCTAGCATGTAAATTCGGGATTTACTAACCATAGCTGATTATAGGAAAGGGCCTATTTTCACATCTTTCTGGCTTTTTGAGCAAGTAGTAGATCGGTTTAGCAAGGGTATCGACATTAACCAGGTGTGTAACATTTCACACTATTAGATTGGTTGCTATTATAAATATATGGATAAACTGCTATACTCAGTTAAATGCCGAAATCTCGGCATAATGTTTGAAAACCCGAGAAGGGTAAAGGCTAATATCAGGTTAGTATTTCTGCCATTCCTCAGTGAATGTTTCTGTTAAAAAGGATACGTTTTATATGTTGATTGCTATGAATGCTTGGGGATGGGTAATTGATGAAAAGGGGAAGTACTCTGTTTCTGGTGGCTTATGCCATTTCAGCCTAGTGACTCTGTCACATACTCTGTTTCTGGTGGCCTATGCCATTTCAGCCTGGTGACTCTATCACAACTCTGACGATGAGCAGCACGACTGCCATCAACAGCGTGTAGCAGTGTGGGTTGATTGTAGAAATCCCCATGGTGTGAATGGCTGGTACGGGTGGCGTGTAGCGGATGGAAATCTAGGTTTGGTTTGGGTTATGTATGTTATTTCATACATTATATTTTATATTCTGATCTGTGGGCCAAGGCCCAATTCGATAGTGCACAAGGGTTGCACACTGAGTCTCGCGACTCACGCTTTTATTTTAACAATTTCAGGTGACACTTAGCGCATCGGACCGGGCTAGAGAGAAGAGCAAGGTGACCATGCAAAAGAGCAATTGGATTCAGCTAGAAGACTTTAGTTTATTATTTTATATTTTTATTTAATCGGATTTTAAATATGGTTGTAATAAGGCCATGGGCCACCAAACTATTATTTTTGTTTTGGGTTTTATGTTGGGCTTTATTTACTGGGCTTTTAAGTTTTATGGTTTAAATTAAGTTAAGACATGTATGAAATTTCAATTTTTATTTAAAGATTGTTTAAGCATTTTATAACTTTATATTTTTTACGAAGTTAATAAATTACTAAGTTTTCGGTATAAACACTTAAACCTGATAATTGTTTTCCAAGTGGCTACATATTTTATAAAATCACTTAAGTGACATACCAGATCCGGTTGTATTGTTTGGGCCGGGTTTGGGGTGTTACATGCAACATAATTAATAAAACATAATATTCACATATATAAACAACAATCATTAATCCAATAATTTATTACGGTAAATCGGTCCACTAAAGCATTATACCAATTCAGCCCATAGGGGCATTTTAGTAAATCGGCCCGTAGGGGCATTTTCATAATTCGGCCCATAAGGGCATTTTCGTAATTTGGAAAATTTACCCACTAAGGGTAATTCGGTAATCTCGCAACCCAAGGGTATTTCGGTACTTTACCCTCCAAGAGTATTTTGGTAATTTCGCAAACCAGACTCAACTACTAATTTGGGCATAAAAATTTGAAACTGTCCATCTGCACCATACTGACTAAATTGACTATACCTCGAGTTAGGAAACTCGAAATTTAAATCCGTAAATTTTCCTTGAAAATAGACTCATATATCTTCTTACTACAATTTTTCCTGAATTTTTGGCTTAGCCATTTAGTACGGTTTATTCCTCAAAGTTTCCCTTGTTTCACTATCCAACAGTTCTGACCTCTCCTGCCCTAAACTCAAATATCTCACTGTACAGTTTTCATATGTTGCTCCCACTTGTTTCTATTGAAAATTGGCTCACTAAGGAATCTATAAATATAAACTATAACTCATAATTCACTTTTTACAATTTTAAACGATTTTTCCAAGACAGAACAGGGAACCACGAAGTCAATCAGAACTAGTCTCACTAAAATTAACATATCACAGAATAAAAAATTCCTTTTCCTTCTCTGTTTCTTTGATATAAAAATAGACACAGTAAGATTTCATTATATATCTTGTTCACTTCCTAATTCCCTTTCTCCTATTTTTTGTGATTTTTCAAAATCACGTCACTGCTGTTAACCAAAAACTGTTTCATTGCAAACTATGGTTACTACTACGAACATACGCACGCCCGAATGGACTGATGCCGGTTTCCAATTTTCTTCGGTATTTCGACCAAATCGCAGAATAGTTCATGCAAAAATTTTGAGAGATGTGAGATTACACACCATTTCAAACATGTATTGGGAAGGTACGGGATTACACACCTTATTCGAAATCCGTAACACAATACTCTCCGCGGCACCTAAAGGTACAATCGGTCAACAATTAGTCTAAAACACAATTTACAACTTCAACCAAGTATTGCGATTGATTAATAATCTATATCACTTACCAACAATCCAAGTCTCTTATTACGAGGGATAGGTGATCGATTGGCCCTCCGATAAAGACTTTGAGACTTACTTACCAACCCTCTTCTGAAAGCCAAAGGCTAGAAAGATGACAAGAGTGTAAGCTAACACTCTACTGATTCAGCCCACACCAAGAGAACCAAGAAGATGGAAGTAGCAAGGAATAGATTCGGCCTTACAACCACCGAAAACCCGAGAAGGCAAAGAAGCTTCGGCAACCACAAGAACCAAGTTTTGGCTATGAGATGAAGTTGATGTTTCGGCTATGGTGTAGAGAAGAGAAAGTGGGGGGGTATGGAATTTGGTAACCAAGAAAAACAATGAAAGAACAGAAAAAAAAATGAAGAAGATGAAGAAAGAACCACAAAGAAAATTCAACAACACAAGTTGAGAAAAAAGAAAGAAATAATCCAAAAATGCTTGAAGTAAAAGTATTCAAAAGCACCACAATTACCAACAACTTTCGGCACCCAAAACCCCCTCCCAAACCATGTATCATCTTTTCCAAAAGATGAGTGTTGACCCCAAATATCCTTTCCAAAACATCCACCCCATAATAGACCAACATGTTCCCTTTTCTTACCTTTTTCCTTCATTTCTTTCCTTCATTTTCCCTTGCTTTCCTCCTTACCATAATCCTTAGTCATCTTTTCCAAAATTAAAAAGTCTTCCTTACCATATTAAAGCCTTGACCAGCACTTTGAAAATGAAGCAAAAAAATTAATCAAAAATGCAATAGATGGGATTCGAACCTCAGACCATTAGTACACTTCACACTTCACACGCCACTTTCCACCTTTACCAATAGACTCCTTGTGCTAGCAAAATGCACACTTATTTCCTTAAGTCTTGATGCCCCTTACCTTCTCCCCCTTAAGTGCATAAACTCAAAAATTTCGCTAAGGCCCAACTTGAACCCAGAACTTCCTAAAACCCCGTAACTTTCCGAAATCACCTTCCAAATAAGTCCAACTTGAAATAATGTCGTTCTCAAATTCCCATAAATTTTAAAACGCTTCTACGCTCAAGGTCCAATGGGCCCAATCCTACTAGGCCCAAATTTGGGTCGTTACACTGGTGTTAGGATCAGGAGGGGACACTTGTGGATCTGCTTTATCTAGAAATACCTGATCTCCAATTTTGAACTCGTGTGCCTCGTAAGATGGCTTTGGTTCTGGTTCGGGTATCCCTAGTTCTTTTTTAAGATGCGTCTTCCCCTTTTTTATTTCATCAATCTGAATCCCTTGTTCCTCGTGAGTTATTTCTTTGTTGGCACAGGGACTAGGATCGGATTCAGTTGTGTTCTTTTGTGGTGCTTCCTGAAAAGAAGAGTTAATCGAATAGTTATCAATAGAATTTACTTTCTCACCTTGGCTATTCGATGTCCTAGCTGAATCGAGGGCTGGAAGAGTGACTGTCTCGCCACCTACACAGAGTATGAGTTCTCCTGCGTCAACATCAATTTTAGTTCTGGCAGTTGCTAAAAATGGACATCTTAAAATTAGGGGGATCGTGTTGTCCTCATCCATGTCTAAAACAACGAAGTCTATTGGGAATAAGAATTTATCAATTTTCACAAGTACATCTTCAATTATACCCCTAGGAACTCTAATGGTTTTATCAGCTAATTGAATGCTCATCCTAGTTTGTTTGGGTTTCCCTAGACCTAGTTGTTTAAACAATTTATAAGGCATGACATTTATGCTTGCCCCTAAACCAGCTAACGCATTATCAATAGTTAAACTGCCAATTAAGCATGGAATTGTAAAACTCCCTGGGTCTTTTAATTTCTGTGGTAGTTTATTTTGCAACATTGCTGGGCACACTGTGTTTAGTTCTACATGTGATACCTCGTCTATCTTCCGTTTGTTTGTCAATAGCTTCTTTAAAAATTTCCTGGAATCTGGCATCTGCGAAAGAGCTTCAAGAAATGGTAAGTTAATATGTAATTTCTTTAAAAGTGTAAGAAACTTACCGAACTGTTCCTCTGTGTCGTCTTTCGTTATTTCTTGGGGATATGGTATGCGAGTTTTGTACTCTTTAATTACTAGTTTTGACTTTTTATTGACTTCAACCATATCTTCCTCTACCACATTCTTTTGCTTCAAATTAGGCTCGTTTAACCCTTCACTATCTTGAGCTGTTACGACTTGAACTTGTTCCCTTGGGTTAGTCTCGGTTTTGCTCGGTAGTCTTGCCTGTGGTCTCTCAGAAATCTGCTTAGCAAGTTGCCCAAATTAATCCTTGAACTCCTGTGAAAATGCCTCAAGTTTTGTTTCTACCTTCTGGAAACGTGTTTCTCAGGCTGCTAGGAAGTTTGTCAGCACTTCTTCAAGGTTCGGCTTCTTTTCCTGTAGGTAGGGCTGTTGTTGGAAGTTTTGGGATGGTTGTTGCCTTTGATTTCTTTGACCACCCCATGAGAAATTGGGGTGGTTCTTCCAACCTGGATTATAAGTATTACTATAAGGGTTATTGTTAGAACGGAAATTGTTACCCATATAGTTCATCTGCTCACTCTCCATGCCCTATCCATAAGGTGGGTACTCAGGATTCACCACTCCTTCACTTGCGTCGCACTGCATAACTGGATGTGCCTGCGAAGAACCATAGAAACTATAAAATTTTTTATGTAACAATTTTACCTGATTTGATAGCGTGGTTACTACATTAATGTTGTAAACTCCGGCTGCTTTAGCTGGCCTTGTCCTTGTAACTTGTCACTGATAGTTATTCAGTGACATCTCCTTTATAAACTCGTAGGCTTCTTCAGGAGCTTTGTTGTTCAGGGTTCCACCGGCGGCTGAATCGATTAGCTACCTTGTTGAAGGGTTTACACTGTTGTAAAAGTTTGGACCTGTAGCCACAATGGTAGTCCGTGGTGTGGGCACCTTCTCAACAAATCCTTGTATCTCTCCTATGAGTCGTAAAGTGTCTCTGAATCTATTTGCACAAAAGAAGAGATATCATTCCTTAATTTGGCCATTTTGGCTGGTGGAAAATATTTTAATAAAAAATTTTTAGTCATTTGATCCCATGTAGTGATTGACCCTCGTGGAAAGGAATGCAACCACTATTTGGCTTTATTTCTCAGGGAAAAGGGAAATAACTGAAGACGGATGGCATCATCAGAAACGCCATTTATCTTGAAGGTATCACAAAATTCTAGAAAATTCGCTAAGTATGTGTTAGGATCCTCATCTTGCAAACCATCAAACTGAACAAATGTTGTATCATCTGTATAGTGTTAGGTTTCAGTTTAAAATTATTTGCAGCAATTGTAGACCTAACAATACTAGACTCAGTTCCTATTAAACTAGGTTTAACATAATCATACATAGTACGTGGAGCATGATGTTTGGCCATCTCTGAAGGTGGCGGATTATTTTCAGCCATCTCGTCTGTGGTATTTATTTCGGCTTCTTGCTCTTCGTTTATGTAGTTTATGCTTTGCCTTATTTCTCTGTAATTTCTACGAACGGTACCTTCAATATCACTATCGTAAAGCAAGGGCCTTGTCGAGTTCCTTCTAGTCATAAATTAGAGGTACCTAAAAGGGACAAAAGAAATAAGAAAGAAAATTTAGAAAAACAAAAATAAAATTTAATTGCAAAAATAAAAATAAATATGGCTAAAGTAATAAAAATTAAGTTTTCTTAATATTTCAGATCCCCGGCAACGGCGCCAAAAACTTGATCATGTCTGTCGAGTCTTCAAATTTATAAAAAGAATGATCGAACTTGGAAACTAACTCTGACAACAATTTGAGGCAAGTGCACCTATCAAACAATATTATAGTTAAGGCAAGACCGGAATGTCGAATCCCAAAGGAACCAAAAGTACTAAAACTAACTCTCTTTTTATTATTTAGCCTAAGAATTAAGTGAATTGTTTATCTAATCTAAAATTAACTATCAACTACACTAAAGATGCAAAGACAAAGAGGATGGATTGAGAAAGTAACTTGAGAGAAAACCGATTGATTAAGACGACACCCAAGGAAGAATGCACCTGGACTTCACTTGTTATCTAACTCTGAACCAGACGATTTATTCATTTGACTTGATCCGTAAGATTCCCTAAGTTATATTAATCCCTCTCTCGAGGCGACTAATGTCTAACCCTAGGTTGATCAATTCAAATCTCTTTCTGATTAAAACCCCTAGAATCGTATTAACTCGATCTATGGACTCCCATATTAGGTTTCACCCTAATCCAGCAAAATCTTGTCACCCTATCTCTAGGCGCGCGATCAACTCTACTTAATTATGCTAGATCTACTCTTAAACAGGGACTTTTGCTCCTCCACCTAAGCACATCATACTTGGATTAATATCCCGGAAATATCAACACAAGAATTAAGAACACATAATTAAGAACAAGTTAAATATTTATCATATAGTTCAGTAAACAATAACAAGATTCATCTTAGGTTTCATCCCCCTCAGGCATCTGAGGGTTTAGTTCATAACAGTAAAAGAATACATCTCAAAAGAAAAGATAAAACAAAACATAAGAAATCCCTAAAACCCCTGAAGGAATTGAAGGAGAGATCCTCCGTCTTGAGTAGAATTCCAGCTTCTTGAGATGGATCAACTTGCTATCTTCGAGTGATTCTCCACAAATCTAACCTTTCTGGCTTGGCTCCTTAGCCTAGCTAACCGCCCCCTGACTAAAGCCTTGGGTTCCGGCTTCTGCCGAACTCCCCTTCATGTTGCCCCCCTTGGGTGTTTATATAGACTTTGAGATGCCTTACTTGGCCCCTAAGTATCCTAATTCAAGTAGAATTCCTACTAGGGTGTTTGAATAGGCTTTGGAATGTGTTTCTTTGCCTCCAAGTATCCTATTCCGAGTAAAACTCCTCTTGGCCGTGGCAGGACACGCCCATGGCACACGCCCGTGTGAATCGTGGCCAGGCCGTGTTCGAAACTGTTGGCTGAGGCACGGCCGTGTGGTCTTGGGCCTAGGCCGTGTGGATTTCGTGATATGGCCCATTTACTCCGTTTTGGGCCCGTTTTCTGTTCTTTTCATCGTCCGATGCTCTCTTGGGTATAAAACATGAAAGCAAAGGATTAAGAGCACCAAATTACATAATTCGAGGCTTAAATCATCCAAAAGCATGCTAAATGTGGGCCTAAAATATGTTACTTTTACGGTTTATTAGTAACTAGTTTGTTATTTCGACATAGTTGTTGGGTAAAAGTTATGAATTGATTAAATGAAGAAATTTAATCATTAATTAGCTACTGATTTTCCAGTATATTACTGAATTATGTGCTTGCCCAAATGCCTAAAATCATCCGTAACGGCGAAGAATGATTGTATGTACGTTTTGCATCGATACAGTGTAAGGAATCTAACTAATTTGGATTCATAAAATAGTAATAATTTCATTGATTGGTTTGAACTCATAAGTGGGTGTTTCGGGAATGGTTTAATGGTAAATTGATTGAATTTATATTGAATTTTGGTTTAGGTTCGTTTAAGGAATTATTAAGGAAAATTGGAAGATTCGCTAGTGTGCTGCGATGAAGTAAAAAATAAGGTGTGGGTCATAAACTCATAAAATTGTTTGCAAATGTTAAATATCATGTTATATTTGATAAATTATCTTGCTGATTGGATTGGTGTAATAGCCAAATTACTGATTTTGTGAGTGGCCGAACCAAGTATGTTTTGAGCCTTAAAAGATTAACATGTTGTCAAAATTGCTAGTTTGATAGTATGAATGTTTGATTGAGTTTGTAATTGCATATTTGAGTTATGAGATATGAGAATGTTTGAAAAAATGATATAATTTGTCAAGATATTAAGCTTTTTTATGATTTAAACGCATGAGATATTTGTTATATTGTGTACTGAAAAGGGTGTTATTTATGCACAATGCAAATCAGTAAAGTATGTGAAATTGAACGATATTGATTGATACCAACACAATGGTAATTTGAAAAATTGGAACACTGTTTCCATTTACTCAAAGTATGTGACTATTGAGGACATGCTGAGCATGTCAAATGAATATGAAAAGTAGTGATGATTATGTGTGAGATTGTGTGACATATTGCATATGCATTGGGTTGGGATTTTGTGTGTAACAGCCTGACTTAGGGGCTAGTCGGAACAGTGATATCGGGATCACTAATCCGAGATTAGAGAAATTTATTTTCATGTCATTTATGAGTCAGAGCATGATGGTATATATACATGAGAATTTTGGTACCTTAAATTTAGCGATTTCTTGATTAATCACGAAAAAGGACTAAATCGCATAAAGTGCGAAAGTTCCATTCTATAAGCTGAAGGTACCAAATGGCCATAGATTTTTAATTGGAGGTCTTTAAAAGGAAATTAGACCCCCAAAAATGCTTGGCCCGACCATAGGGGACAAGGATTGACCAAGTTGGTCAAAGTTTGTGATGTTTGGTGGACTAATTGCTAGTTTAATATTAGAATAAGGAAAGAAAAGATATCATATTTCTCTCCATCTTTCTCCACTGATTTTTGCAAGAAAAATAGAGGGTTGAAAGCTCAAAATTTTCAGCAAGCTCTCCTTCATTCTAGTAAGTGATTTTGATGATCTTTCTTGATGATAATTGTACTTTTGAGACCCCTAAAGCTTAAGCTTTCAAATGAGGGGACTACTATGCAATATGGTGAAATGTTTAGAGAGTTTCCATGAGAACTTTCATTGTTATTTGCTGCATTTTTATGGAAGAAAATGAGACCTAGTTGTTAGATGAACAACTTTTGTGAAAGGTGTTAGCATGAAAACACCAAATAGGACCTTGATGAAAATATTTTAAAGTTTGTGGTTAATATGTGAAATGTTGATTTTTGATGATAGCTTTAAGAGCATTAAATGTTCACCTAGGCTTGTTGAGGGTAAAAATGTGATTAGAATTTATTTCTGAGCCTAGGGGCAAAATGGTCATTTTGCCAAAGTCTGGGGGCAAAATAGTAATTTTGCCTAAGCATGATTATTGAAGTGCTTTTATTAATGTGGTGATTAAAATGAACTAAATTGCTATTATATAGCAAGAAGAATCGAGAATCCACCTCGATCAGGGAAAGAACAAAGTCTTGGACTAAACCAACGAGTTAGCTCATTTGGAAATCGAGGTAAGTTTGTATGTGATAGATTCAACATTTATGTTAGCATGTTTGAGAATGCTTGGCATTATATTGATGCATGATGCTCTAATAAATTGAGTAGTTAATGTTGAATGAGATGATGAAGTCCTAGTGGACCATATTGAATATGAAAATGCTATCATAGAGAGATGAGATAGATAAGGTCCCATATAAGACCTGCACCAAGTTGAGATCCCGTATAAGACCATATCTGGAATATGGCTTCGGTAATGAATATGAAAATCGTATAAGACCATATCCAGGATATGGCATCGATACTTAATGTGAAAATTCATATAAGACCATATCCGGGATATGGCATTGGCATTTAGAATTGACTCCATGTAAGACCACCTCGGGGATGTGGCATTGGTTTCATACCTACATGATTGACGATGAATATGCGTCCTTGACTATCTCTAGTGATTAAGGGGATAAGTAGATGAGTATAGAAGTAGAAATGAGAATTGTACTAAAGTCACGTGATTGACTGAAAATAGGTACTCGTGAATGAGTCAGGAAGAAATAATTACGGGATATGGCACGGTATGTGCTAAATAAGGGTAATTGTAAGTAAGTATGGTAAGGAGCCTATGAATTGTGTATTGTTAGTCAATTCCATGTGTCGTAACCATTTTTTGATAAAACAGTAAACGACGCGGTCGACTCGAGGTTTGAAAATGAAAAGGAAGGGAGTCGCCAGTGATCTTTATTTGGGTGTGATCGGATCACCTTCGTTTTAATAAAACGCCTCGATTTATGAACACGATGCTTTTGGTCTACGAAAATTTGAGAAAAATGGGTTCGGAAGTCAATTACGTGCGAGGAAGGATTAGCACCCTCAACACGCCCGAAATTGGTACCAAACTGATTGATCGATGTCCTATGGTTGAAAACTTTGAAATGATTTGAAAATACGATACTTTTTATTTCCAAAATTTGAAGGAATTGGAAGGGATGCTAAGACTCTTATTTTCGAAGAGATAAAGTATCATGTCCAGTAAGTTAGGTCGCGACACTTTAAACTCCCCAAACTAAGCTCGCCTTTTAAAACTTGGTTTTATTTTTGAAGAGGATCTCCTGTCATTTGTCGAGTGAGAAACCAGAACCCAGTAAGTTAGGGCTCGTTTTTTGAAAATCCAAATTAGGAATATTGCCTCTATTTTAGAAGAAAAAGAAACTTATCTCGAAGTATCTAGGCGTCGAGTCCAGTAAGTTAGGGCGCGACATTTCAAATTTCTGAGATCAAGTGTTTTGTTTAATCTTTGAATTGCGATTTTTTAAAAGGGATATTCCGTTGTTTAACTTAAACGAGAAAAACCGGACCCAGTAAGTTAGGGCTCGATTCACTCGAATTGCTAATACGGAATATCGATTGTTATGAAAATTGAGATGTCGGGAAAACCAAGGAGACGAACGATGAGAATATAAGTAGTGGGGAAAGAAAAGTATTGTGACAATGGTGTATATGTATTGACGATGGTAGAAAATAATGATAATAATAATGGTGGTAATATTAATAAAATGGGTAAAATATATGCATATAAGAAAGAAAAATAATATAATGATAGTAGTAATGTGGGATATGTATATATATAAGAAAAATGACGGTAATATACATAAAATAAGTGAAATATTTACATATATATGAAAATAGTATGATACTAATAGCAATAACGAAATAGATAATAATAATGAAACCAACAAGCAATAAATAAAATATTATTGATAGCAATAATAGTAATATAATAATAGTAATAATATAGTAATAAATATAATGTATATGTGCATAGATATAATAGTAATAATGATAACCTAGTAATAATAGTAATATAATAATAATATATATGTACATAAAAATATTAGTAATAATGTAATAATAAACAAACAATAGTAAAATAAAGAAAAAGGATGAAAATGATTGCAAGATCATATAAAAATTGTGAAATGATATAGCAAATGGGCCAAATTGAACTTAAAACAGAATGGAAGGGGTTAATTTTGGTAAAATGGGTGCTGTGGGGGGTTAAATTATAAATCAAACAAGCTTTGGGGGTCAATTTGTAAATAAAATGAAATTTTAGGGTCAATTCGAAGTAAGAATAAAAGAAAAGGACTAATTTGCACACGCGGAGGAAACGGGGGACCACGCACGCAATAAATCCTTTCGGCCAAAACGCGTAACAGCGAGGGAGACCAAATTGAAAACCAAACTAAATGTTCGAGCCAGATTTTGAAATAATAAAAATCTAATTAAAAATAATAAAAATGCGGAAGGGCTAAAAGTGCAATTAGCCCCTCCATCCAAAAACGTGCGGATCCTCATGTCAAGTCGGGTCACGAGTTCGGGTATGCTCAAAACGTCGTTGTTTTGGGGTTAAAGGCCAGCCCCCAAAACGACGTCATTTCAGAGGGCTATAAAAGGCCCAAAATTCTGAAAAAATTCATTTGTGACCTGCTTAAAAAAAATCCTAAACCTTCTTCTTTTCTCTCTCAGGTCCAAATGGGGGGGTGGGGATTCCGGAGGCTGGACCACCGTCCTCCGTCGCCGACGTCGCCGCGCCGGCCACCGCGCACGGTGGCCTGAGGAGGTAAAAATCCTTATTTTTTCTTTTTTATTTATAGTAATATTTATATATATATGCCTATACTGAGTGAAAGAAGAAGGAAAGAATAAAGAAAACTTCAAATTAAAAAATATAACTACCTCTTTTAATCTCCGAATTGGTTTTTAGTTATTTTTTAGCATTTTCGATGCTTCCCTATGTCTCCGGTTCTGTTTGTTTCTTGAACTTTCTTTCTTTATTGATGATTAAAAAAGATCTAAAAAATAAACAGTGCTTCGAAGGTCTCTGTTTGTATTGATAATCCAAAAGAGTTTCTGTATTGCCCCCTTTTTGATCGAAAAAAAAGGAAGCAGCCCTTTTCAACGTTCTTCTCGGGCTTTTTTATAGTCAGAAGAAAAAATACATGTTCTCTTTTCTATCTTTTTCTTTTTTTTGTCCTGTCCTTTCTTTTTAATTATTTGCAGGTTCGGCACAAGTTGATGGCGGTGGACAGTGCAAGTGGCTGGGGTCGGTGGCGATGGGACGGAGGCCAGTGGTGTCAGAAGCCCAAGCATCAGTAGGTCAGGTGTCAGAAGGCGAATGGCCCCAGGCCATTTAATGTAGCGGTGAGAGGGTAGTCAGGAAACCCTAGATTTCCTGACTTTGCTTTAGTGTTTAGGCCTTTTGGGCCGCCTGAGTCTGGGTCTGGTTTAGGTTCATTGGGTCTTGGTTTTGGGCCAAGGGTGTAAGTGGGCTTTATCAGATTGGGTTTTTTGTAACCGGGTTTGGGGGTGTAAGTGGGATTGGATTATTTGGGCTTATTTGCCCTGGGCAAAATTGGGCCACAACAACTGCCCCTCTTCGCTCATTGTTATGTAACGGGAATAGAGCAAAGACTTCCAAGAAAGACCAATTTTGCCCGGTCTCGCCAAGTCTTGACTTCTTTGGTGCTCTTTTTCTTTAGATAGCCTCGTTCTAGTCCACTGCATCTTGTTGCTTCGATCCCTTCCACCGCTATTTCAGAGAGATAAGACCTGTAGCTTCAATTTGCTCCTGCTGCAACTTCGAGAGGATGAGATTTTTTATCTCTAACTTGCTCCATTGTGACTTCATGATAAGAATTCAGGGAGAAGAGATCCGTAGTCTCCATCTTCTCTACTGAAACTTCAAAGAAATAATGATTGATCCTCATTGTTAACTCAGGGAGACGGGATTTGTAATCTCAACCTACTCCACTAGAACGTCGAGGAAATGAAAATTCAGGGAGAAGAGATTTGTAATCTCCATCTTCTCTATTGAAACTTCAAAGAAATAAGGATTGATCCTCATTGTTAACTCAGGGATACGGGATTTGTAATCCTACTCCACGGGAACTTCGAGGAAATAAGAATTCAGGGAGAAGAGATTCGTATTCTCCATCTTCTGTACTGAAACTTCAAAGAAATAATGTTTGATCCTCATTGTTAACTCAGGGAGACGAGATTTGTAATCTCAACCTACTCCACTGGAACGTAGAGGAAATGAGAATTCAGGGAGAAGAGATTTGTAATCTCCATCTTCTCTACTGAAACTTCAAAGAAATAAGAATTTATCCCCATTGTTAACTCAGGGAGACGGGATTTGTGATCTCAACCTACTCCACTAGAACTTTGAGGAAATAAAATCTGAACTTTCCAACTTGCTTCCTTACTATCTTCAGGAAGACTTCAATCTTCAGCCTGCTCCACTAGGGAACAAAATCTGAACTTTCCAATTTGCTTCCTTACTGTCTTCAGGAAGACTTCAATCTTTACCTGCTCCACTAGGGAACAAAATCTGAACTTTCCAATTTCCTTCCTTACTATCTTCAGGAAGACTTCAATATTCAGTCTGCTCCACTAGGGAACAAAATCAGAATTTTGATATTGCTGCACTGTTCTTTGAGGAACCTGTCCTGTAGAATTAATTTTATGTGCTTATGCTTATGCAAATGATGAGGATGCTATGATCGGAATGACTCAAATCCTCTTAACTACATGTGTTATGGACGACACTTGCATGAATGCAGAATGTCATGAGAATGGTCTTTTTACAATGATTAGGAACAATGATCCATTTTTAAATGCTTAGGGTCGTCACTGCTCGTAGTTCATCGAAGTTTTATCATTGATGCGTTGCCATGCTTTCTCGTTCAACAGGTATATTTGATAAAAAACCCAAAGAGACGATCATATTCTGCTCCGCAAGCTTGCCCCGTTGTAATTTTAGAGTCCCTTCCACTGTACCTTTTGGAACATAAAGTTTGCACTTCCCTTTGCAATTTCAGGATAACATTTGGTATCTTCCATCCACCTTGCTACAACTCCGAGGTATAGGATCAATTTGATCTGTTACACCATTCGCTGGGTGTAATGACAAAGTATCATTTCCTTTTCCCGAGAATAGTCCCCTTATACATCTAGGTTGACATTACTCGTTATTCGTCGAGATTGTATCACCGAAAAAATGTCTTGTCTTTTGTTCAACCAAAAAGTCCCAAAGAGATAATAATCTTTCTCCAATATTTCCAAACCTTAAGCTGAGTGAGTTCTAAACAATAGTCCTATTTTAGGTCACTGTATTATTCAGAAACTTCCAGAGTAATATGCGAAACTTTTTTCATAAAAGTATTATTAGTCCAATAATCGTTATTTCAATGCAAAATGCTTGAAAAAGATCATAATGATGGACGAAACAGAAATTTATTGGGAGCATAGCTCTAAACAAACAAGTTAATCAAAGCTAGCAAATGCAATGAAGAAGAAAGTTTATTAAGAGTGTATTTTGAAAAGAATAAGGTAATCAAAGATAACAAACTCAAAATGGGTAAAATGGAAACTAGGTGCCCCAGATATCGCAGCCTTAGCTTCTCTGTTCAAACTTCTTGAGGACCATTTTAAGCTCAATATGTGTTTAGGGGATCCGGAGTACTTTGTCGATGCCCAAGACATAACATACTTCTTCATTGTTACTTCAAGCGTAGCAAGACTACTATATGCCCCACTTTTAAACAAAATTTGAGCCGCCCTTTTGGGTTTTCAACTCAAACCCCCTTTGGTCTCAAAGCGCCCTTTGCGGGTTTTCGCCTTGGCCTCTCCTTTTTTCTTTTTTTATTTCCTTTTCTGTGTTTTTTTTGAAAACCCTTTTTTTTTCAAGAATTTGAACTCACTGGGTTGGGCAGGTCTTTGCTATCCATTTTAGTCAATAACCCATGTTTCCCATGAACATGCCTTCTTTGTTGCATAAGGTCCTTCCCAGATTGGCATTTGCTTTACTCTGAAATCCTTCTGTAAAAGAAGGATCAGGTTCCCCTTTCGTGGAATTCCCCTTTATCGTAAGCTTGCATCATCTGACCGTGATGGATAACTTTTAATCTCTTCTTCGATTAGGTTAAATTGGCAAAAAAAAACTTTCATTCCACAAACCAATGGATAAGGTGTTGCTCCGGCAAAAGCCCTGGCCAACTTTTGGTAATCGTAGAAGGTAACTTCTTTATGCCAATCTTTATAAGTCTTGCCATCTTTCCTGCAATCCTTGTTTTATTTTTTATTCTTTTCTTTTGGTTGCCTTTGTTGCTCTATGATAGGGTGTCTGATCTTTTGAACAAACTACAAACTTTTGACATTGTCCTTTTTGGCATTCTTTGTCAGTAGCAAATCTTTTTTTTTTTTTGAGAGTGGGATTTGATGACTGTCAACATTGTAAGATTGGCATATGAAGCGACCTTCTCCATCTTGTGAAGTAAGCGACATCCACGAGATTTTGTGAAGTAACCGATATCCATGAGAATGAATCGATGTTGGCCAGAAGCTTTTGATAAAACCAGCTTGTTAACATCTATGCTTCATATAGGGAAAAATGAAGGAGGCACCGTCTTCCTCAACTTGGCATTTACGGCATAACAGATGCGATTTCCCTTTCTTCGTGATCCAATAGCCCGAACCTCTTGATTAGCTAAGCTGTTGTAAAACATGGGTTCTTTAAACCCCAACCTTAACAGCATACCCATGTTTCAGTATTTTGGCATGCATTGATATGATCGTGCGAAAACATCTTGAATTCCTGAAAATAACTCAACGATGCCTTGCCTTATTCCTGCGATGAGCTATGCTTCCATCTTCATCTCCTTCGTTAGTTCATAGTGTCTGCTGACACTTCATAAGGTAGGATCTACCATTGGGAAATAAGTTGCAATCTTTATCATCTTCAAAGCACTTAGATCCCTCTAGACACATATCTCATTAAAAAGGGAGTCAGTAACAGCGTCGCTCATGTCATTGATATCTGGGGACCCGTTGTGGGTAGAAAATCTAAAGAATAAATGATCCTAAGGATGATTATTCGTATGATATGGTCATGAGTGAAAAATATTTAGTATGAAATGTAAAGAATGAAAATATTTACTTAGAAAGATGCATTTTATTGAAATAAAAATTCTGGACACAAGCCTACTTCACAAAAGAAATCTTATTGCTTCTAGACTTAAAGCAACAAGTGTGTTTTGCATATTACTCTAGATTAGCTTTAAAAATACATGTTCCTTCCAAAGTCTCGTTGTTCAAAACACTCTCAAGTACACAAAGGCAGATGCTCGGAAAACTTTTATTCCTCGGTTCTCTCTTCGAGTATACCATTGGCGTTCTAATCCCCCGATTTCTAGGTTTCTGATGACTTCTTCAAGGAAACGCAACTCTCCTGCCCCCAATTTCAATTACCACTGCTCCATCATCGAACTTCACAATACCCATATTGATGAGATTTTCCACCAATTTCTTGAAAGTAAGGCAATTTTCTATCGAATGGCCTGTGATCCCCGCGTGGTACTCACACTGAGTGTTTGGGTCGTACCATTTTGGGTATGGAGGTTGCATCGGTTTCGGATATTGGGGGGACACAACGTGCGCATCAAATAAACTTTGATACAACTCCTTATACGTCATCGGGATCGACGTAAATTGGAGTTTTTCAACATTTTTCCTTGTGCGAGATTCTTTTTTTGATGAACCTTGATACTCAATAGTCACCGTTTTTGGCTGATTAACGGTATTTGACTTTGAGTGCCCCATGTTTGTATTATTCACCTCGTCATCCTTTTTTCTAGGAGCAGACCTTCTAGTGGTTTCCCCTGCTTTAATCTTGCCGCATCTGATCGCATTTTCTATCATTTCCCCTACCATTACTATGTCGGAAAAGTTCTTAGTGGTACTCCCTACCATATGGGTTATGAAAGGGGCCTTCAGGGTGTTGCTGAAGAGCATGATAGTTTTTTTCTCTAAGAGGGTTGGTTGGGCCTGCATGGTGACCTCCCTCCACCTCTGCGCGTACTGTCTGAAACTTTCATTTTGTCTCTTTTCCATGCTTTGCAAAGTAATTCTATCCGGTGCCATGTCTGTGACATGGCTGTAATGCTTCAGAAATGCTTGAGCCAAATCTCTCCAGGAACTAATGTTGGCCCGACTAAGCTGGTTATACCATCTAGCAGCTGCGCCCACCAAACTTTTTTGGAAACAGTGGATTAAGAGTTGATCATTGCTCACGTAGCCAGCCATTCGCCTACAGAACATGGTGATGTGGGCCTCCGGGCAGCTAGTCCCACTATATTTTTCAAATTCAGCCATTTTAAACTTATGAGGCAGTACCAAATTGGGAACTAGACTTAAATCTTTTGCGTCGATCCCATGATGGTGATCGATACTTTCCAGCGCTTTGAATTTTTCCTCCAGCCATTTGCAACGATCCTCTGGACCCCATTTTCTCTACTGCATCTAAATTAGGTACAACAGGGTTGGCCGGGCTATCTCCTGGTTGGGATCCAAAGCCTACGTGATAGCTCATAGGAGGTCTAGTGTCATCCTGCCCTTGCTGGGGCCTGATTGTAACTGGTGGCCTTTGGAGATATTCCTCAGGCTGTGCTCTTGCGTACGGTGGGGTAAAACCCGGGGGGATGCCATCATTATCCTCTTCGACCGGCTGTATGGGACCTTTCTTGTAACATCCTTAAATCGGGGTCTCTACATTTTGCATGTGTTTGCTTGTGATGATATGTCTGCTATGTTCATTTAGCATGTTTTGGGGTTTAGGCATGACCCTGGGTTAGGCCTGAGTTAGGGCTAAAAATTTTGTTTTAGCACTTAGGAAGAGGGAGCTAGGAGAGTTAGGGGTTAAAAGAATTTATTGGAGGGTTGTGACACAAATAACCTAGTGGCAAAGTGGAAAAGAATGTGCCACTAAGGTGTCAGGAAGGTGACGCCACATGCAGGGAAGGAGTGCTTGGGTTCGAGCAGCAGGAATTGCACTTTCTGCTTATTCTTTTTCATGCCACAAGTAAGGAAGAGGTGTGCTCAGGTGGGACTCTCTGGAATGGATGAGGATTGGATCATCAGATTTGAAGGATGGAGAGGAGAAAATTTTGGAGTTTGACTCATTCAAACTGATTTAAATGAGTGGATGGGAGAGTCTTGAGGTGTTGGCCGAATTATGGACTTTGGGGAGGAGGAGTAATCAGTTTGGGAACTTGGGGTGTGCTGAATTTCAGTGGCCAGGTAAGGATGCATTTTCGGCTAGCTTGGGAAGCCCTCTTCATTTTCGTTTTGTGCCAAAAACCGAAACCTCATTGGCTTTCTTTCTTTTCTCATTCGGCAAGCTTTGTATTTGGCCGAACCAAACCTTGCCATATCTTGTAAAAGCTGAAACTCAAGTAGCTATTCTCTCCCTTTCCTTTTCGGTTCTCATTGGTTAGCCTATCT
The DNA here is from genome assembly GCA_005393395.2 of Gossypium australe. NCBI lineage: Eukaryota > Viridiplantae > Streptophyta > Magnoliopsida > Malvales > Malvaceae > Gossypium > Gossypium australe. Next base: position 85,388,139 of record CM016620.1, on the reverse strand, counting down.
TGCTGAAACCATCTTTGTTCACCTATTCTTCTCCTATTTTTCTCAAGCCGAAAGCAACTCATACCACTTCATCTTTTTCTTTCAAACCTCCTTGTGCCGAAACTTCTTCCACTCTCCCTTTGCCGCATCCCTCTTTCCCATTTCTTTTTCTTCTTCATATTTACCATCTTCAAAAGCCGAGAGCCTTATCTGTTGCTCTTTCGTTTTCATCAAGAACTTTGGCCGAATACTTTGCTCATAAATCCCTCTCTTCTTGCGTCTTCTCTTCATCATCTCAAGTGCCGAAACTCATCTCTTCTTTGGTTCTCAAAGCCGAACCCCAAACCTTGGTGTGGTAAGTTTCGTTACTTCATCTCTTTTCCCTCCTTATCTCTTGTGGTGTATGGCCGAATCTTCTAAGTAGCCTCACCCTCTCTTTTGGTTGCCGATTCCTTTATTTTTGGGTGCTAGGGCTGAATCTTTGTAAAAGCCGGAGGGATCTCTTGCGTTAAGGTAGGTGTAGTTCTTGTGGTATGTTCTACTCTTTTCGGGATTTCTTGATCATAGCCGAATGGCTGTGGGAATTGATGTTGTGTTAATCAATTGTAGAAAGGGGTGACGCCAACGGGTAGGTTCTCGGGTTTCGTTTGGATCGTGGCTTGGATCTGGATCATCTAGATCTTCAGGATTTGGTCACCGATTTAGGTAAGGGCTCTAACGTTTTGGGATCTGTTTCATATTCTTTCAAAGCCGAAGGCTAACTATCTTTGTGTTAGTGTTTGTCGATTGTAAGGGAGATTCATCACGTAGTTTCGGGATTTGGTTGGAAACCAAATCGGCATTAAGGTAAGGTGTTATCTTCATGCGACATATCCCTCGGGGTTTCTAGTTGAGCCAAATGGACTTTTGGTTACTAACAAAGTGTTGGCTGATTGTAGGAAGGGGGAAGGCAACGTTTCGGGATTTCGTTAGCTTCACGTAGCCTCGAAATTTTGCTTAGATCTACAAGTAGCCAGGTGTGTAACGCTTACACACTTCGTTAGTATGATATGTTTATTGTGTTACTGTTATAGCCATTGAAACTGGTAGTTATGCCTTGTGAGCATGAGCGTGGACTCCAAGTAAGTCCCCTGATATATGGATCTCGATATGTGCTATCATGTCGTTGTTAAATGCTATGCCATATGTTATTTGCATCATCATATGTTATCATGCCACGATTGATATGGACATGATGGTGGGATTGTTGAGAGGAGGGGGAAGAATTATTTTGGACTGTCACCAGTGGTTTTGACCACAAGACTGGTTGGCCCCGACTTTGATATTATTATTTGTGACTAAGTCCCAGTGGTTTTGACCACCAGTGGTTTTGACTACATTGATGATATTTGTGACTACGGTCACCAGTGGTTTTGACCACATATGGATATTGTGACTCGTCCCAATGGTTTGGTACCACAGCGGGTTGGCCTCACATGATTGATACGGGATTGTCATTAGTGGTTTTGACCACACGATGGGTTGGCCCCATCACTTGATTTGTGACCACGGTCACCAGTGGTTTTGACCACACCGATATATATATTTGTGACTTCGGTCACTAGTGGTTTTGACCACCAGTAGTTATGACGACACGGGGTAGATAAAGGAGATGGGATGGTTAGGTTATGGGGTTGCATGATTTGCATGTTATACTGATGATTTGCGTAAGTGTTTGCACTATCGGGTTGGGGATTTATACACTGAGTCTCGGTGACTCACCCCTTCCCTTATATTTTGCAGATGAGGCACTAATCGCGGATATGGAGTCGGGGAGGACTCGAGGTGGCCATGCATGCTAGTTTCGGGTTTTGACTTTAAAGTACTATTTCGATTTTATTTATTTTCTTTAAATTTGGTTTTGGTTGTAATAAGGCCGCTAAGTATTATTTTGGGTTTTTACTTCTGGATTTTGTTTTGCCTATCTTATGCATGTGATTAATAATTTGATATTGCTTAAGTAACTGGGACTAAATCGATGTTTTCAAAACTATAATCGATATCGGGTTTTTCAAACGTTACCATCGGGTAACATTATTCATAAGGTAACAACAAAGTTAACATAGATGATTTCAAACCTAAAGTTTCAAACAACTTCAAATGCAGATGGTTTTAAACTTGATTATGCTCATCTCACTCGGTTTTTAATAAGTATCGTATGATTTCTAACAACTAGTAACAACAAACGGATTTTCAAGCATGAGTTCTCCGGATTTTAAAGCAACACAAAAAAAATTTTTCAACAACACTTTGTATAGGGTTTTCTAAACCTTAAAACAATAAAAGAGTTTTCAATAGAAATAAATCGGGAAACTTGTTTTATTCAGACACTTTCACCCCGTAACATGCCAGATTCGGTCGTGGTGTGTTGACCGGGTTTGGGGGTGTTACATTTCCCCTTATCCATTGCCCCGTTCGTTATTTGGGCCATTTGGGCCATCATATTCCTCTGGGCCTCCAACATTTGGTCCCTCATTTCCTGCTGGAGTTTTAACATTTGCTCTTGCATTTGTTCCTGCATTTCTTTCTGGAATTGTTCGAACCTTTGATCCATTTTCCTGGTTTTTAGCGCGTGTTCCGTAGTGATGTTCCGCTTCCAGATTTTCTCTTTTCACTTTCTTTTTTCTCTTCTGATAATTTTAGCTAATTAGGCCCCTTTTTATAAACTTAAATGCATGTAATGTGATGCAATGCAAATGCATGAATGCAAGAAAAAGACATCGATTCTGATCAACTTCACTTTAGAAAACTTTATTAGAAGGCAAAACCCTTTACATAAAACATATTACAAATATGCTTTCGCCTTTAAGATCCAGAGTTTTGATCTTCCTAAGTAAAGAGGTCAGCTCTTGACTACGATCTGCCTGTAGCTCGTATTTCATGCTTAGGGTCTCAGCTTGTGCTGCCAGGTTCGGCAGGTGATCAGCCACTTCTCGAATCTGAACTATCGCTTCACCCATGAGGTAGTCTCGATCTCTAACTTGATTGTGGAAATGGTGAAGCTCCTCCTCCCAATGCCCTTCTCTTGCTTCCAAAAGCTCAATTCGAAGCTTGCAACCGTGTAATGCTGACTCTAACTCTTCAATCTTCCCTTTCATTTCCTCGATTTTGTTTAGACTTAATTTCAATTTGCTTTCTGAGTTGTGACTTTGGTAGTGATGCAGGGACCGTCCAAGCTCAGCCACCCTAGCTTTTAGTTCTTTCTTCTCTTTTTGGCTTTCTGCCATGTCTTTTCTCAGAACCTCGTTTTGTGTTTGCATTTCCTGGAACTTTTTCTCCCAACTGCTAGCTTTGGCTCTTTCCTCTAGGATCTTGCGTCGCCATTGCTCCGGAGTTTTTCCTAATCCGGCGTTTTTCATTGTCAAACGCATCTTCTTATATTCCATCTTCAAATCATCATGGTCCTCCTCTATTTCCCATTTCTCTTTCCTTAGTTTCTCAGCTTCCGACTTTTGTCCATCGATATCTAACTTGAAGAGCATCTTTTCTTCTTCCAGCTTCTCTATCTTTCTTTCAAGTTCCGAACCCATCCTTTCAAAATCTCGTTTTACGATCTCCAGCTCTGATGGGACCACTCGCAAACACTCCTCTATTGACCGGGCATCTTCTGGATTTGGTTTGGGGATGTTATCATTAATCCTCCTAGTCCTCCATTCCCTGTACTCCGGGGTCGTCATCGGGCCTGCGGACAGCCTTTTCATTCTGTGAATCTAATTCCAGGCGCTAGAGATCTCTTTAACCTTTTTCTTATAGCTCTCCCCCTCGTACGAGAACTCGCATTGAGCCAGCCCGTATGTCGTTGGTAATTGTCTTGAACTATACTGTCTCAGTACCAGCAAAGGGGCATATGCAGTGGCACCCCAAATTCCAAGTAGAGGAACCCAGTCGAAGCTTCCACATCGATAGATGATTTTTTCGGGAATCATCCAAGGAGCCTTCCACTCGATGTCATCTTTTTGAAGACTTTGAAGGAACGCTATCCAGCTTTCTTCGGACACATCTTCTCTCCTAGGTGTAGCTACTATCTTTTTCAACGGAGAGTAATTCTCTGACAAAAACCGATAAGACACTTTCTCTACCTTCCAAAGGTGACTATGGAACCAGGCCAATAACAACTGTGCACATCCAATAAACCTGCCTTCACCTATTCTCCGACATGCATCCAAGGATCTGAACGTTTCGACTAAGTTGGCAGGGGCAGGCGTCACCCCTTTGTCTAATCGGCCAAATAGATCAATAACTGCTTCGTCTATGTGTCTCAGAGCCTTCGGGAAGATTACCAAACCGTAAATACACAAGGCCAAAACGTCAATCTTTTTCTTGGCATCGGGATGCGTTAGGATCAGGTCCCTCAAACATATCCAAGGTATGCATTTACCCCCGCCTTTCTTTTGAATTCTAGCTAAGACCCATTGTTCACTCATTCCCGTGATATTCATCAAATTTTTCACAAAGGTCGGGCCATTAACTGCTTTGAAATAAACTTTATCAACTTGAATTCTTGGACAACGTAGCAAGGTCGTATACTCCTCTACCGTGGGAACCAAATCCACTTTCTCGAAAGAGAAACAGCTATAAGTAGCATTCCAGAACTGAGTCATTGCTCGAAATAGGTGCTTATCTATTTTGACATCAAGCAGGTAAGGTAGGTCGCCGTAAGTACTATAGAACAACTGCTTTGCCTCATCATCCTACTGGGTCCATATTTCTTTCAACTCCTGGAGTTCGTTCTGCATGACACTGATATTGGTGTAATCCCGTAGTTCTGACACATACCCCTCAGCTAAGCTATCCCCTTTTTCTAATTGGCATTGCTCTGACCATATGCAGGCAGCCGCATTGTCTTCCACTTTATCAAGGAATTCTCTTTCCATAACCAGCTCTCTAACTCAGAAACTGACCGTGAATCGATACCTCTTAAAAATGGAAATGACATGCAGAGGAAATAAAACATCACCAATTAGTACCACAGAATGAGATATAAAGCATGTAAAATACACAAACGCCTATCTGAGTAACTACTAAGGTTTGGCATAGTTCAGTTCGGGGTGGGTTCTTAGGCTCTTTACGTGAGGTTGAGTTCTAAAGTTCGAGGTACTCGGACCAGCAGATTCCTCGATCCTCACCCATTATAGGCTCATACGGACCGAGTTCGGTTCAGGCGAATACATTTCCCTATGGCCATGCAGAAGTGAAAACTTCACGAAGACATAGGTACGGATGTATCCCGAAAGCAGTCCACTAGCCCATGCGGAGGTGAAAACCTCACGAAGGCATAGCTTCTCGCTCCCACTTAAAGAGTGTGACCACAACAGTCATGCAATGCAATGCCAAAGTATTTACGAGACCCAATATTGAAAGTGCATTAAAAGAAGCATGATTTTTCGAAACCATTTTCCAATTTTAATCAAAAGGACAAGAATCAATCAATCTATGGCCTGACTCTCGGAGCATCCCCAGTGGAGTCGCCAAGCTATCGTAACCATTTTTTGATAAAACAGTAAACGACGCGGTCGACTCGAGGTTTGAAAACAAAAAGGAATGGAGTCGCCACCTGTAACACCCCTTACCCGAGACCTTTGCCGGAGTCGAGTATGTGGCATTACTAGACTTGACTACTAATTCGGGGCATAAAAATTAAAACTATCCTACTGTGTCATGCTGACTAAATTGACCCTAACTCGAGTTACAAAACTCGAATTTTGGATCCATAAATTTTCTTTGAAACTAGACTCATATATCTTCTTACCATAATTTTTCCAGAATTTTTCATATGGCCAATTAGTACAGTTTATTCATCAAAGTTTCCCCTATTTCACTGTTTGATGGTTCTGACCTATCTTTACAAAAACTCAGTTATCTCATTGTACAGAATTTCAATAATGTTCTTGTTTATTCTAATCACAAATAGACTCATAAAGGTTTCTAATGATATAAACTATGCTCCATGATTATTTTTGTACAATTTTTAACAATTTTTCCAAGACAGAACAGGGAATCACGAAGTCATTCAGAACCAGTCTCACTAAACTTTAAATATATCATAATATAAAATTCCTTTTCCTACTTTGTTTATTTCATATAAAAATAGACATGATAAACTTTTATTCTATATCTCATTCACTCTCTAATTCCATTTCTCCTATTTTTGGTGATTTTTCAAAATCACGTTACTGCTGTTAACCAAAAACTGTTTCTTTTAAACTCCTAACATTAATCATACTTATACACAAAAGTATAGCCATTTTCGCATGGCTTATATACATTACAAAATATCATCCAAATATTAAGCTAGCCTATACATGCCTTAAGTTCAGAAATCCAAACTTTAAATATACCAAAGTAAGTCGATAGTGTGGATGACTTCATTGACAATCCCCTGAGCTCGTAGCTTGATCTATATCTATAAAACAGAATGACAAATACACAGAGTAAGCTAACTTAGCTTAGTAAGTCTTAAGCAATTATAACTACATGATCAAACATTCATTATTATACACCAAATCATTTTATAACCTTAATAAAATCACATAGTACAATTTGATCATCTTAGCCGAATACCATCAATTTAATAAGTACCATATACAACTTAACTCCATACAATCGAAAGTACATATATTTATATAAGTAATTCCACATGTCCGAATGTATATCCATAAAATCTCCATATGGCCGAACTTATTCATGTATAAATACTCATACATCCATTGAATACTCTAATGTTGCAAGTAAACAACATCAAATCAATATCATATTATCCACATATCCAAAAATGTCGAATACACAAACACATTATCTATCAACTTACTTAATCAATAAACATCACATATAATTTGTACTTAAGTCAATACATACCTTATGGCCAAATAATCAAATTCACTTGAATAAGCTTAAGCTTGTTCATTTGCCACCATAATTCAATCATTTCGTAAGCATAAGCTCGTATTATAAGTCACCGGTATAAAACCTGCTAGGCATGAGCCTAAATCACACACCGGCACTAAGCCTGCTAGACCCGAGGTCTGATAATCATTCACCGGCAATAAGCCTGCTAGGCATAAAGCCCGATAAATTCACCAGCCCAAGGCTTGCTAGGCTCATAGCCTGAGTAGTAATACTTTAAATTTTCTCCCCTGAATCATTTCATATATCGAATCTTTTACGCATTTCGAACTCATTATACGAACATTCAATAGCACATATCACACAAATAACTTAACCGAATCAATTTTATACTTAGCTAAATTCGGCTAATTCACATATAATTACAATAATTCCAAATTTCAGCATATGCTAATTTACGAAAATAATATACGATGATTATTTGCTTAGAGACTTACCTAACACTTTCATTTACCTTTATTAGGTATTTTGGTCCTTGAAGAAATAAAAAACGATAACTCACACACCCAGTGCTTGGTAAATAAATCCTTTCCTCAACCACATAAACATATATATATATATATATATATATATATATATATAAATCCTCATTTTCAATTTCCAGCATCAATCACATTCCATTTTCACGTATAACTATACCTTGATACATATACAAATATTTAATCCACCCAATTAATTCAAGCTTACATATATAAATATGCATTTTAATCTCATTTCGAATATAATAAAATATTTCCCATACCACATTCGGCTTTATACAATTAAGTCTATTATTTCACTTTAGCATATACAATTCAATATTGAATAAAATTTGTATCAATCCAATTGCTTACAAACTTACCTCGGAATTATATGATTTAAGCTTTCCCGGCTACTCGTTTACCTTGGTCTTCCCACGATCCAACTCCTTCCCCTTTTATTCTTGATCTATAATATATCAAATAAAGCTTGTTCACATTTAATTCTATTCAATTTCATCCAAAACTCAATTTTATAAAGTTTACTATTTTACCCCTCAATTATTTAAGCTTTACAATTTAATCCATATAGCTCAAAATACAAAATGTCAACAATTTGGCCTTCTTCATCAAGGGCCGAATGTTCACCTCACCATTCCCAACTCCTTTCTTCCATTATTTAGCTAATTAACCCCTTTCTAAAATTTTCTTCTTATCAAACAACCTAATACCCGAAATTCTTCTAAAATTCTTAAGGGATTCTCCTAGTCTAGTTCGTTGCTAATATGTGCCATATTGAGTCACATAATCCCCCAAAGTTATATCCATGGTAATAATCGAAACATGCCATCTAACATACATTTACAAATGGGCTAGTTAATATGCATGTTAATAACCTCAAAAACGTTGAATTTAATAAAAACTAAGCTTAGATACCAACCTTAACAAGTCATTCATAAACCGAGATGAAGAGAGCTTGATGTTTATTTTTTTTTCTCCTTTGTTTCTTTCATGCCTTCGGCCACTTGAAGAAGAAAAGGTGAACACTCATCTTTTTATTTTTTTATTACCTTTCTTTTACTCAAATTATCAAATATAATAATACACCACTAACTATAAAAAAAATTGATATTTAATGCTCATGTAATCATCATGCCGTCCATTACAAACAAAATGGGTTGTTTGACATGCAAGTCCTTTCTTTCAACTATTACTTCAATTAAACCTTTTTATTTTATGAATGCTACTTTTATACTTTATCTATTTAATCCTTTCTCTCAATTCAAGCACATCAAGCAATAAAATTTGCACAATTCAACACACTCTTACTCAATATCACTACACACGAAAATAAAATAATATTATGAGATTTTTTTTCGGCTCGAATTCGTGGTCCCGAAACCACTGTTCCGACTAGGGTCGTAATTGGGCTGTTACAACTCTCCCCCCTTTAAGGAATTTTCGTCCCCAAAAATCTTACCTACGAATAAATGTGGATAATGCTCCTTCATTGATTCTTTGGTTTCCCAGGTTGCTTCCTCAACCCTATGCTTGTGCCACATTACTTTAACCAATGTTATTTTCTTATTTCGCATCTCCTTCACTTCACGAGCTAGGATGCGAATTGGTTCTTCCCCATGAGTCAAGTCAGGCTGAATTTCAATTTCGAATGGATTGATTACATGAGAAGGGTCGAATCTGTACCATCGAAGCATCGACACGTGAAAAACATTTTGAATTTTGTCTAACTCAGACGGCAGCCTCAATCTGTACGCAACCGGCCCAATACGTTCAATAACCTCATATGGCCCAATAAACCTCGGACTCAGTTTCCCTTGCTACAAAATCTAAGTATTTTTTTTTTCAAAGTGGTACTTTCAAGAACACTAGATCACCCACTTGAAACTCTATATCCTTCCGTTTTAAATCCACGTACGATTTCTGACGATCTGACGCGGCTTTCAGACTTTCTCGAATTATTTTAACTTCTGCTCTATCTCTTTGATCAAATCAACCCCGTGTATCTTGCCTTCACTTAATTCGGTCCAATATAATGGTGTACGACATTTTCGACCATACAACGCATCATAGGGTGCCATTTTAATACTTGATTGAAAGCTGTTATTATAGGCAAATTCAATCAAAGGCAAATATCGTTCCCATGTACCCTCAAAGTCAAGGACACAACATCTCAACATATCCTCAAGTATTTGAATAATACGTTTGGATTGACCATCCGTTTGAGGGTGAAAAGACGTACTGAAGTGTAACTTGGTACCCAAAGCATCATGTAGTTTCTTCCAAAACCGCGATGTGAATCTCGGATCTCTATCCGAAACAATAGAGACAGCTACCCCGTGCAATCGTACAATCTGTGATATGTACAACTCAGCTAGTTTATCAAGTGAGAAATCCATACGCACTGGGATAAAATGAGCCGATTTCGTCAATCTATCTACGATAACCCAAATTGAATCTTTCTTACTTGGCGTCAAAGGCAAATTCGATACGAAATCCATAGTGACTTGATCTCACTTCCACTCAGGTATCATAATCGGTTGAAGTAGTTCCGATGACACCTGATGCTCAGCTTTCACTTGTTGACATATTAAACATTTCGACACATATTCTGAGATGTCTCGTTTCATGCCATACCACCAGTAATACTGTTTCAGGTCGTTATAGATTTTCGTGTTACCCAGATGAATTGACAATCTACTACTATGAGCTTCATTACAAATCTTTCTACTTAATTCAGGGTTCTTCGGTACACAGATTCGATTCTTGAATCGTAAGCATCCTTCAGCATTTATCTGAAATTCTGAATCCGCACACGAGCCACAATTACTTTTCTTTGTTTTTAAATCATCATCGAATTCTTGGGCTTCCCGAATCTGTTGTTCAAATAATGGTCTTACCCTCAACTCGGCAATGGTCGCACCATCCTCAACCCATGAGTATATCGGCTCAATCTTACAAATTTCCGTTCATACTCAGTCACGGTCATACGACCCTGTTTCAATTCTAAAAATTCTTTACATTTTTGATCGTTGAATCTTTGACTGATATATTTCTTACGGAACTCAGTCTGGAAGAATTCCCAGGTCACTTTCTCTTTCGGAACCACCGATACTAGTGTATTCCATCAGTGATATGCGGTGTCCCGTAACAATGATATAGCACATCTTAAGCATTCATCCGGAGTACATAATAACTCGTCAAACACACGGATAGTATTATCAAGCCACAGCTCAGCTCATTCCGCATCATCATCATCATTAGCTTTAAACTCTTCGGCCCCATGTTTCCTGATTTTATCTACAGGAGGTCTACTAAATCTCATCGGTTCTATCATCTGAGGTACCATAGGTATCGGAGGTAGATTATTTGGGGGTGGAGGTTGTTGCACAGCCGGATTATTCCGGATATATTGAGTAAACCATTCGTTCATCATCTGATAGAAGGCTTGCTTAGCCTCCCCCTCATGGTTACTCGAGATAGGTCGAGATTCTACTGGCGCTGTCCCAGGCGTGGGATTAGGCGCTACGCTCTCGATATCATCTGTTACGACTTTATCGGGATCCATTTACTATATAAAAACACAATTCAGTTGTCAGAAGTCATCACACTATCGCATTATAATTTAAGGCATGTATAGCTAGACTCACACGCGCTACGGTAGTCCTAGAATCGACTAAACCGTAGCTCTGATACCAATAAAATGTAACACCCCTTACCCGAGACCTTTGCCGGAGTTGAGTATGTGGCATTACTAGACTTGACTACTAATTCGGGGCATAAAAATTAAAACTGTCCTACTGTGTCATGCTGACTAAATTGACCATAACTCGAGTTACAAAACTCTAATTTTGGATCCGTAAATTTTCCTTGAAACTAGACTCATATATCTTCTTACCATAATTTTTCCAGAATTTTTCATATGTTCAATTAGTACAGTTTATTCATCAAAGTTTCCCCTATTTCACTGTTTGATGGTTCTGACCTATCTTTACAAAAACTCAGTTATCTCATTGTACAGAATTTCAATAATGTTTTTGTTTATTCTAATCAAAAATAGACTCATTAAGGTTTCTAATGATATAAACTATGCTCCATGATTATTTTTGTACAATTTTTAACAATTTTTCCAAGACAGAACAGGGAATCACGAAGTCATTCAGAACCAGTCTCACTAAACTTTAAATATCTCATAATATAAAATTCCTTTTCCTAATTTGTTTATTTCATATAAAAATAGACATGATAAACTTTAATTCTATATCTTATTCACTCTCTAATTCCATTTCTCCTATTTTTGGTGATTTTCCAGAATCACGTTACTGCTGTTAACCAAAAACTGTTTCATTTAAACTCCAAACATTAATCATACTTATACACAAAAGTATAGCCATTTTCGCATGGCTTACATACATTACAAAATATCATCCAAATATTAAGCTAGCCTATACATGCCTTAGGTTCAGAAATCCAAACTTTAAATATACCAAAGTAAGTCGATAGTGTGGATGACTTCATTGACAATCCCCTGAGCTCGTAGCTTGATCTATATCTATAAAACAGAATGACAAATACACAGAGTAAGCTAACTTAGCTTAGTAAGTCTTAAGCAATTATAACTACATGATCAAACATTCATTATTATACACCAAATCATTTTATAACCTTAATAAAATCACATAGTACAATTTGATCATCTTAGCCGAATACCACCAATTTCATAAGTACCATATACAACTTAACTCCATACAATCGAAAGTACATATATTTATATAAGTAATTCCACATGTCCGAATGTATATCCATAAAATCTCCATATGGCTGAACTTATTCATGTATAAATACTCATACATCCATTGAATACTCTAATGTTGCAAGTAAACAACATCAAATCAATATCATATTATCCACATATCCAAAAATGTCGAATACACAAACACATTATCTATCAACTTACTTAATCAATAAACATCACATATAATTTGTACTTAAGTCAATACATACCTTATGGCCAAATAATCAAATTCACTTGAATAAGCTTAAGCTTGTTCATTTGCCACCATAATTCAATCATTTCGTAAGCATAAGCTCGTATTATAAGTCACCGGTATAAAACCTGCTAGGCATGAGCCTGAATCACACACCGGCACTAAGCCTGCTAGACCCGAGGTCTGATAATCATTCACCGGCAATAAGCCTGCTAGGCATAAAGCCCGATAAATTCACCAGCCCAAGGCTTGCTAGGGTCATAGCCTGAGTAGTAATACTTTAAATTTTCTCCCCTGAATCATTTCATATATCGAATCTTTTATGCATTTCGAACTCATTATACGAACATTCAATAGCACATATCACACAAATAACTTAACCGAATCAATTTTATACTTAGCTAAATTCGGCTAATTCACATATAATTACAATAATTCTAAATTTCAGCATATGCTAATTTACGAAAATAATATACGATGATTATTTGCTTAGAGACTTACCTGACACTTTCATTTACCTTTATTAGGTATTTTGGTCCTTGAAGAAATGAAAAACGATAACTCACACACCCAGTGCTTGGTAAATAAATCCTTTCCTCAACCACATAAACATATATATATATATATATATATATATATAAATCCTCATTTTCAATTTCCAGCATCAATCACATTCCATTTTCACGTATAACTATACCTTGATACATATACAAATATTTAATCCACCCAATTAATTCAAGCTTACATATATAAATATGCATTTTAATCTCATTTCGAATATAATAAAATATTTCCCATACCACATTCGGCTTTATACAATTAAGTCTATTATTTACAAACTTACCTCGGAATTATATGATTTAAGCTTTCCCGGCTACTCGTTTACCTTGGTCTTCTCAATATCCAACTCCTTCCCCTTTTATTCTTGATCTATAATATATCAAATAAAGCTTGTTCACATTTAATTCTATTCAATTTCATCCAAAACTCAATTTTATAAAGTTTACTATTTTACCCCTCAATTATTTAAGCTTTACAATTTAATCCATATAGCTCAAAATACAAAATGTCAACAATTTGGCCTTCTTCATCAAGGGCCGAATGTTCACCTCACCATTCCCAACTCCTTTCTTCCATTATTTAGCTAATTAACCCCTTTCTAAAATTTTCTTCTTATCAAACAACCTAATACCCGAAATTCTTCTAAAATTCTTAAGGGATTCTCCTAGTCTAGTTCGTTTCTAATATGTGCCATATTGAGTCACATAATCCCCCAAATTTATATCCATGGTAATAATCGAAACATGCCATCTAACATACATTTACAAATGGGCTAGTTAATATGCATGTTAATAACCTCAAAAACGTTGAATTTAATAAAAACTAAGCTTAGATACCAACCTTAACAAGTCATGCATAAACCGAGATGAAGAGAGCTTGATGTTTATTTTTTTTTCTCCTTTGTTTCTTTCATGCCTTCGGCCACTTGAAGAAGAAAAGATGAACACTCATCTTTTTATTTTTTTATTACCTTTCTTTTACTCAAATTATCAAATATAATAATAGACCACTAACTATAAAAAAAATTGATATTTAATGCTCATGTAATCACCATGCCGTCCATTACAAACAAAATGGGTTGTTTGACATGCAAGTCCTTTCTTTCAACTATTACTTCAATTAAACCCTTTTATTTAATGAATGCTACTTTTATACTTTATCTATTTAATCCTTTCTCTCAATTCAAGCACATCAAGCAATAAAATTTGCACAATTCAACACACTCTTACTCAATATCACTACACACGAAAATAAAATAATATTATGAGATTTTTTTTTCCTGCTCGAATTCGTGGTCCCGAGACCACTGTTCCGACTAGGGTCGTAATTGGGCTGTTACACCACCGATCTTTTTTTGGGTGTGATCGGATCACCTTTGTTTTAATAAAATGCCTCGGTTTATTAAAACGATGCTTTTGGTCTATGAAAAATTGAGAAAAATGGGTTCGGAAGTCAATTACTTGCGAGGAAGGATTAGCACCCTTGACACACTTGAAATTGGTACCAAACTGATTGATCGATGTCCTATTGTTGAAAACTTTAAAATGATTTGAAAATACGATACTTTTTATTTCCAAAATTTGAAGGAGTTGGAGGGATGCTAAGACTCTCTTATTTTCGAAGAGATAAAGTATCATGTCCAGTAAGTTAGGTCGCGACACTTTAAACTCCCGAAACTAAGCTCGCCTTTTAAAACTTGGTTTTATTTTTGAAGAGGATCTCTCGTCATTTGTCGAGCGAGAAACCAGAACCCAGTAAGTTAGGGCTCATTTTCCAAAAATCCAAATTAGGAATATTGCCTTTATTTTAGAAGAAAAAGAAACTTATCTCGAAGTATCTAGGCGTCGAGTCCAGTAAGTTAGGGCGCGACATTTCGAATTTCCAAGATCAAGTGTTTTGTTTAAAATTTGAATTACGATTTTTTAAAAGGGATATTCCGTTGTTTAACTTAAACGAGAAAAACTGGAACCCAGTAAGTTAGGGCTCGATTCACTCGAATTGCTAATACGGAATATCGATTGTTATAAAAATTGAGATGTCGGGAAAATCAAGGAGACGAACGATGAGAATATAAGTAGTGGGGAAAGAAAAGTATTGTGACAATGGTGTATATGTATTGGCGATGGTAGAAAATAATGATAATAATAATGGTGGTAATATATATAAAATAGGTAAAATATATGCATATAAGAAAGAAAAATAATATAATGATAGTAGTAATGTGGGATATGTATATATATATAAGAAAAATGACGGTAATATACATAAAATAAGTGAAATATTTACATATATATATATGAAAATAGTATGATACTAATAGCAATGACGAAATAGATAATAATAATGAAAACAACAACCAATAAATATAATATTATTGATAGCAATAATAGTAATATAATAATAGTAATATATAGTAATAAATATAATGTATATGTGCATAGATATAATAGTAATAATGATAACCTAGTAATAATAGTAATATATAATAACATATATGTACATAAAATATGATAATATAATATTAGTAATAATGTAATACTAACAATAATATAATAGGTAATAATAGTATATATGTACATAAAAAAGTGATAATATAATATTAGTAATAATGTAATAATAAACAAACAATAGTAAAATAAAGAAAAAGGACAAAAATGATTGCAAGATCAAATAAAAATTGTGAAATGATATAGCAAATGGGCCAAATTGAACTTAAAACAGAATAGAAGTGGTCAATTTTGGTAAAATGGGTGCTGTGGGGGTTAAATTATAAATCAAACAAGCTTCGGGGGTCAATTTGTAAATAAAACAAAATTTCAGGGTCAATTTGAAGCAAGAATAAAAGAAAATGACCAATTTGCATACGCGGAGGAAACAGGGGGACCATGCACGCAATAAATCCTTTCGGCCAAAATGCGTAACAGCGAGGGAGACCAAATTGAAAACCAAACTAAACGTTCGGGCCAGATTTTGAAATAATAAAAATCTAATTAAAATAATAAAAATGCGGAAGGGCTAAAAGTGCAATTAGCCCCTCCGTTCAAAAACGCGCGGATCCTCATGTCGGGTCGGGTCACGAGCGCGGGTATGCTCAAAACGTCGTCGTTTTGGGGTTAAAGGCCAGCCCCCAAAACGACGTCGTTTCAGGGGGCTATAAAAGGCCCAAAATTCTGAAAAAATTCATTTGTGACTTGCTTAAAAAAATCCTAAACCTTCTTCTTTTCTCTTTCAAGTCTGAATGGGGGGTGGGGATTCCGATGGCCGGACCACCGTCCTCCGTCGTCGATGCCACCGCGCCGGCCACCGCACACGGTGGCCGGAGGAGGTAAAAATCCTCGTTTTTTTCTTTTTTATTTATAGTAATATTTATATATAGATGCCTATACTGAATGAAAGAAGAAGGAAAGAAAAAAGAAAACTTCAAATAAAAAAAAAATAAAACTACCTCTTTTAATCTCCGATTTGGTTTTTAGTTGTTTTTTAGCATTTTCAATGCTTCCCTATGTCTTCGGTTCTGTTTGTTTCTTGAACTTTCTTCCTTTATTGATGATCAAAAAAGATCTAAAAAAAAATAGTTCTTCGAAGGTCTCTATTTGTATTGATAATCCAAAAGAGTTTCTGTATTGCCCCCTTTTTGATCGAAAAAAAAAGGAAGCAGCCCCTTTTCAACGTTCTTCTCGGGCTTTTTTATAGTCACAAGAAGAAATACATGTTCTCTTTTCTACCTTTTTCTTTGTTTTGTCCCGTCCTTTCTTTTTAATTCTTTGCAGGTTCGGCACAAGTTGATGGTGGTGGACAATGCAAGTGGCTGGGGTCGGTGGCGATGGGACAGAGGCCAGCGGTGTCAGAAGCCCAAGCGTCGTAGGTCAGGTGTCAGAAGACGAATGGCCCCAGGTCATTTAATGTAGCAGCGCGAGGCTAGTCAGGAAACCCTAGATTTCCTGACTTTGCTTTAGTGTTTGGGCCTTTTGGCCCGCCTGAGTCTGGGTCTAGTTTAGGTTCATTGGGTCTTAGTTTTGGGCCAAGGGTGTAAGTGGGCTTTATCAGATTGGGTTTTTTGTAACCGAGTTTGGGGGTGTAAGTGGGATTGGATTATTTGGGCTTATTTGCCCTGGGCAGAATTGGGCCACAACACCATGGATGGATTATATTATGAGCTTATTGTTGATATTTATTTCCATGCAAACTTACTAAGCTTTATGCTTACCCCTTTCATTGCCTTTTTCTCTTGTAGTATTGGCAAGATAACTCGAGGAATGTGGATCGTCGGAGTTCGAAAATCACACTATCGACATCATTTTGGTATAAAAAATTTGAATTATTTTGAGTATGGCATGTATAGGACTCGAGTATTTTGTTAAGTTGTAATTGTTAGCCAAAGTGTTGGTTACATATGTCACTAAAGTCATTTTGTAAATGGCCGTAAAGTTAGGCCAATACTTGGCAAACTCTTTTGCTTAATGAAGATGATTTTCATGAAGTGTAT
Organism: Gossypium australe; assembly: GCA_005393395.2. Classification (NCBI taxonomy): domain Eukaryota; kingdom Viridiplantae; phylum Streptophyta; class Magnoliopsida; order Malvales; family Malvaceae; genus Gossypium; species Gossypium australe. The sequence goes on along the minus strand of CM016620.1, from coordinate 85,370,707 downwards.
ACCCTTGTGTATGGATGTCTTGATAAGTTGAACGAATTCATACGGTTTGAACTAGGGGAATGCAAAGAACTTGGTGAATAGCCTTGTTCTTGTAACACCCCAAATTAGGGGTTACTTGTAATTTAAATAAATTACAATGGGGCTTCAAGAAATAAAATTTATAATTTTATTTGACATGTTTAAGGGTCTAAAAATAACCCGAGCTAGGCCTGACCCAGTGTTAAAAAAATTTTTAAAGTATGTACAAGGAAGGAGCTAGGTAACGATAGGGCTTAAATAAAATTTAAGGAAAACTTGACACAAGAATTGTAATTGGCGTGTTGGCTTGATGACTTAAGGGCCTGCAAGGGAGCCCTTGGGTTCGAATCGTGGAAGGAGCAAGGGGGAAATATTTTTCCTTTTTGGGTTTTGGGGGCGTTAGGCCTAGGAAGGCCTTTTAAATAAATCAAGAGGGCTTCTTGACATAAGAGGCAGGTAGGTGGAGTGGCTTGGAGCGCCACTAGGAGTTTGGAAGTGGATGGACGCACGTTCGAGCTGCTGCTGCAGCATTTTGCATTCTTTTTAATTCTAATTTTTGGGGTAAGCGGCCAGGGAGGTATTATAAATAAATGGTGGGGTAGATTGACATGAAAGTCGGGCTGAAAGAGTTGGCAAGGGCGCTGGAATAAGGGCTGTCACGGGTGGTCTTTGGTTCGAATCTAAGGAGCAGCACTTGGTCTTCTTTTTTTTGAAGCCTGGCGTGAATGGGCTGCACATGGTCCCTTGTTCTTTCGGCTGGAGTTTGGCAGCACATGGCCTCTTTGTTTTCTATTATTTATTTGATTCCAAGATGATAAGGATAAAGCTTTTTAATTGGATTTCTTATCTTATTAAATCCAAGAGAAAATGTAGGTGTTTAGCTATTCAAATTATTTTGAATATTTGGCCAGGAATGTTTCAAGGAGTTTGCAAAATTTTAAACTCCTTTGAATGGAGTGGACGGCAAGTATTAGGGGGGGTGCCGAAATCCTTTATAAACCCCCACCTACCATCTTGTTTTCTTTTTTATTATTTCAGCCGAACCCCTTCCTACTTTGTTTCTTTTATTTTTATTTTTCTCTCCATTACTTTTCCCTCATAATAGCCGAATCTCATCCCTATCAAAGTGCCGAAACCCCTTTCCTTTATATTAAACTCTACTTGGCCGAATTTTGTGCAAGAGAACGTGGCTTTCCTTTAGTTGATTTCGGAAGGTAAGGGTTTTGGGCCGAATGTTTATGTTTTTCTCATTATATCGACTTTGGTAAAGGTAGGTGTGGGTTTCGGCAATTGGTAATTAAGGGTGCTAATCACAGATTAAACCGAATTCGTTGTAGGATCTTCGGGATTTGGGAACAAGCAAGTGAGTTCGTCAACATTCGTCAATCAATTTTCGGTAAGGATCTACATATGTAATTGGAGTTCATTTAAAAGTCAAAGGCTATGATTAGTAGTGTTATTAATTGACTCAGTGAAGCTTGTGAACCAGATTCACAAATCGGACGCTAAGGCTAGTACTCGAAGCGATTTGGGTAAGGATTCGGGTACAAGGTATGACCCCTTTAAATTATTTGGTTGGCCGAATGGCCCATAATACTAACCCTAGTGTTGGCCGAATATAGGGATCAATAAAGCTAGGGTGGCCGATTCTTCTTTCGGGATTTAGACTCCTCGTTGGTGAAAGGTGTGTACATACACACTTGTAATGATTAATAAAACATATTGAATGTCTGTTGTGTGAATATCTGCTTTATGTAGATATGGATTTAGTACCTTAATGGTACAAGCGAGGATGCCGGTAAGTCTCTGTCAGTGTGAGATTGTTGATAATGCTTTTGGGAAGCATGCCATTGTTTACTATATGTTGATTAAATATGTGATGACATGAGATCTATTATACAATGTTTTGATATGGGTTGATGAGTGGAGGGGGCAGTATTGATCGTGCCGACGGGCACCAGTGTTTTGGTAACACACTGTGACTACGGTCACCAGAGGTTTGGTACCTCCAGAGGTTTGGTACCTCAATAGCGACTTGTCCCTGTGGTTAACACCACCGTGGGTTGGCCCCACTTGAGACATGGGATCGTCTGCCAGTGATTTGGTATCACACGATGGGTTGGCCCCATCACCCGATTTGTGTCCACGGACACCAGTGTTTTGGTAACACATTGTGACTATATGTCACCAGTGGTTTGGCACCACCAGTGGTTTGGTACCACAACGGGGTAGATAGTGGCGTTTGGATGGCTAGGTTGGGTATTTAACATTCTGCATATTAATTGTTATATGTTGTGTATGAAAATGTTTTAAAACGGGGGAAGGGTTACATACTGAGTCTTGGTGACTCACCTTCTCCTTTATGTTTTTCAGGTGACACTTAGATCGCGGATGTGGAGCCGGGTTGACTCGAGGTGGCCATGCAGTGGATTAAATTTAAATGAACTTTAACTTCAGTTTGATAAATTTTATTTTGGGTTTATTTTATTTGGTTGTAATAAGGCCTCCTGATACTTTATTTTTATTATTTTCTTATGTTGGATATTGTTTTAAACTCTGCTATTATTACTGTTGAATTTAGATCACACATTTCTCCAATTAACCACGAAAATATTTTAAAAATGCCATCGGGCACAGTTGAAATATGTTTTATAACTTGACTTAAAAAAAATATTTTTTTTTTAAAAACACTAAGTATGATTTTTATCAAGATAATCAAATCTGGGAAGTTTTTTTCAACAAAGTTTAATGGGTTTCAAAATGGTTTTCGAAAAGCTTTTTCCCGTAACGATCCAGATTCGACCATAGTGTTGGGCCGGGTTTGGGTTGTTACAAAATTGGTATCAGAGCCCAGTTCAAAGCTCGGCTGTGGGGGCCCAAGGCCCAAAAATGTTTTAAAAGGCCTTATGAAATAATTTTTGGATTTTGAACAGCATGGCCCGAGTCTCCGGCACCGATCCGCCCAGGTAAGTACTTCTGAACCTCTTGGTGAACTATATTCTGTAGAAGGGTAGGAAGTATGGAACGTAGATAGACTTATAGGACTTGAACCCTAGGATTAGATTACTCAAACACATGAACCAAACATAAGACATTAAAGAACTAAACCAATCTATGACTTAGCCAGTGAGCTAGGGTGTGGTAACCCCTGTACGCATGTCGAGGATTGGATCCGGAAGAGCCTGGTACTTAAGCAGTCCGTGTGACTCACCTCCTCTTCGCAGGTATCCTACCTGGTGCGTAGCTTCGGTTCACCCTAACTCAGAGGGCTCAGTGGTGTGGCAACCTCTGTGCGCATGTCTAGAAAGGTTCGGTGAGAGCTTGGTATTTAAGCGGTCCGCGTGACCCACCTCCTCTTCACTCGAATCCTGCCTGGTGCGTAGCTTCGGTTCACCCTGACCAAGAGGGCTCGGTCATAGGCTAAACCTAATGACTAAAACCCGAAAAGGGAATTAGCCATGTTTTCGAAACAGAACGAAACAACAACTTAAATGTTTTCAAAACTCTTGCGACAACTCTTTCGAATCAGGAAATCCCATATTTACAACGTTTTCCTAGAAAAAACTCAAATTTTCGGAAAATTACAAAAATGCCCTTAGGGGTAAAATTACTAAAACGCCCCTGACTCATAAAATATTAGTTCAATGGTTTTGCTCAAAATTTCAACTACTTCACAAGTATCCAACAACTTAGTTTTGAAAATCAACACTGAAATATTTTGGTTTTAGAAAATTACAAAAATGCCCTCCATTTGTGAAAATTACCGAAATGACCCTGATCTTTGGAAGACTTTACCAACATCACTATTTGAAAAGGAAAACTTTCAGAAAGGACTTTCAAAGTTTTACAAATGTCGAAAATATCCCTGATTTATCAAAATGACAAAATTGCCCCTGATTGACAAAATTACCAAAATACCCCTGGTTTCAAAACGATTACGAATTTACAAATTTTTATAAATGTCCTCCAGTTTTGGGGATTTCAAATGACCTACTTTACTAAAGTTTTAAAATTTCTTTATTTACGAAAATACCCCTGTAGGGAAAATGACGAAAATACCCCTGGGTTAGAAATGGGCAGAAATGTCCGAAGAGTGAATAGGTATGGAAAGCATTAAGGAATGGATGCATGAACTTTTTGTGTGAATTAGGATAGAAGACTGAAACCTTGGTTGCTCGAAAGAATCCCTAATTAAATTCGGTTCATAAAATGTCTTCGCGAATAAGAAAGTGAAACAAATGCTAACACATAAAATTTTCCTAATCAGATTAAAGCGCCGTAGATAGAATGAGTTCTAGAGGACGTGGACGTCGTGGACGCGGTAGGGGTAGAATGACGGTGTCTGAACCCGTCAGGTCAGGTCAAGGTTCGGAAAACGAGGTACCACCGCCACCACCACCTCCTACTTTCAGGGCTGAGGAGCAGGACCAGACCGGTGGTGAGGCTGTGTCACAAGCTGTTTTACGAGTGTTGGAGATGGTGGCCGGGGCTGGTGGGAATTTGGGAGCTCGGAAGTCTGTTCCCGAGCGAATTCGGTCTAACGGGGCCGAGGTATTCCGTGGTGTCTCAGGAGTGGCGCCCAGTGCTGCAGAATATTGGCTGGAATCTACGGAAAGGGTTATGGATGATCTCGACCTGACTGAGGAGGAGAAGCTGAAAGGGGCGGTGTCGCTTTTAAAGGATGAGGCGTACCAGTGGTGGCTGACAGTCCGGGATGGAGCCGCGGCCGATGATCTCACGTGGGACTACTTTAAGACGGCCTTTCAGAAGAAGTATGTGGGCACTAGTTACACTGATGCCCAAAGGAAAGCCTTCCTGGGGTTAGTGCAAGGGACTAAGTCAGTAGCGGAATATGAAGCAGAGTTTTTAAGACTGAGTAGGTATGCTAGAGGCATCGTGGCTACTGAACACGAGCGTTGTGTCCGCTTTGAGGACGGACTCCGAGATGATTTGAGGCTGCTGATAGCTCCGCAGCAGGTGCGTGAGTTCTCATCCCTAGTGGAGAAGGCCAAGGTGGCCGAAGGGATTAAGGAGACTGTGAGACAAAACTATAGTAAGAATAACCACAATAGAGGTTTTGGGTCAGCTGGATCGGGTAGCGCTAATGCTCAGAAGCGGGCTAGGCCGAGTGGGCCAAATCAGACCGGTAGGCCCACGACTACTAATCAAAGGCCAACTCAGTGCAACCGCTGTGGAAAAACCCATTGGGGGAGCTGTTGGACCGGTAACAAAGGATGTTTTGAGTGTGGGTCTATGGAGCATCGGGTAAGGGACTGTCCTCAAAAGGTAGCTAAGGATCAGCCAGAAGGTCAGAATCGCGCTCAGAGCAGAAATGTTGGACCACCACAGAGGGGTCGGGGTAATGGCAGAGGAAACAATGGTTTCAACCGAGGTCGTGGAACTCAGGGCCGAGGTTCGGGTAATACAGAGGCTAGGCAGCCTGGCTTAGTCTATGCAGCGAGGCGCCGTGAGGAGGGAGACGCACCGGACGTCATAACCGGTACGTTTCTAATATTTGGTTTACCTTATGTTGTATTGATTGATGTGGGTTCGACGCACTCGTACATTGCTAGTAGTGTGGTAGGAACTATGGACCTAGACTCTGAGACTACTCTTAGGAAGATGACTGTGCTAAGCCCCCTAGGACACTCTGTAGTAGTAGACAAACTTTATAAAGAGGTACCCCTAGAACTCCAAGGGGTCGTATTTGTAGCCGATCTGATGGAACTACCTTTCGGAGAGTTCGATTTGATCCTTGGAATGGATTGGCTAGTTAAGTATCAGGCGAATTTGGATTGCGCGGCTAAGCGCATGGTGCTTAAGACGGCTGAGGGTGATGAAGTGGTTATGATAGGTGATAGAAGGAATTACCTATCTAATGTGGTGTCAGCCCTGAAGGCTGAAAGGATGGTTAAGAAAGGTTACGAGGCATATTTGGTTCGGATCTGTGCTTTGGAAGCTAAGGAGTCAGTAGTTGGGGTTCGAACGGTTGGGGAATTTGCTGACGTATTCCCAGAAGAACTTCCAGGTCTGCCTCCAGATCGGGAAGTTGAATTCGGTATAGACTTGCTACCCGGAACGGCACCTGTTTCTATAGCACCATACCGAATGGCACCAAAGGAATTGGTGGAGCTGAAGGCTCAAATCCAGGAGCTCTTGGATAGGGGGTTTATTCGACCAAGCATATCTCCGTGGGGAGCCCCTGTGCTATTTGTCAAGAAGAAAGACGGGTCCATGCGGATGTGCATCGACTACCGTCAGTTAAACAAGTTAACGATCAAAAACAAGTATCCGTTGCCTCGGATCGATGACCTGTTTGACCAGCTGAAGGGTGCCTCGGTGTTTTCAAAGATAGACCTTAGGTCGGGGTACCATCAACTAAAGGTGAAGGAAGTTGATGTCCATAAAACGGCATTCAGAACTCGGTATGGACATTATGAGTTTCTAGTAATGCCATTCGGGTTGACCAACGCGCCAGCGGCATTTATGGACTTGATAAACAGAGTATTTCAGCAGTACCTAGACCAATTCGTCGTGGTATTCATTGACGACATTTTGGTGTACTCTAAGACGGAGGAAGAACATGACAAGCATTTGCGAATAGTGTTGCAAGTACTAAGGGAAAAGCAATTATATGCCAAATTCAGCAAGTGCGAATTTTGGCTGAGAGAGGTGGCTTTCTTAGGACATGTGGTATCGGCGGAAGGAATTAGGGTAGACCCTCGCAAGATTGAAGCGGTGTTGGATTGGAAACCGCCTAGGTCAGTGGCGGAGATCCGAAGTTTTCTGGGTCTAGCGGGGTATTATCGAAGGTTTGTGGAAGGGTTTTCCTTAATCGCAGCACCGTTGACGAAGCTGCTAAGGAAAGGTGTTCCATTTGTATGGACGGAGAAGCAGCAAGAAAGCTTTGATAAGCTAAGGAAAATTTTGACAGAAGCTCCGGTGTTGGTGCAACCCGAGGCGGGGAGGTTGTATACCGTGTATTGTGATGCGTCCCATACCGGTTTGGGATGTGTGCTGATGCAGGAGGGGAAGGTAGTAGCCTATGCATCACGGCAGTTAAGGCCACATGAACTGAATTACCCAACGCACGACTTGGAATTGGCGGCAGTTGTCTTTGCTCTAAAGATATGGCGGCATTATCTATATGGGGAGAAGTCGATAGTCTACACAGATCACAAGAGTTTGAGGTATCTCTTGACCCAGAAGGATCTGAACTTGAGACAGCGTCGATGGATCGAACTTTTAAAAGACTACGACTGTTCAATCGAGTACCATCCGGGCAAGGCCAACGTGGTAGCTGACGCGTTGAGCCGGAAGGTGGTGACGGATTTAAGAGCAATGTTTGCTCGGTTGAGTTTATATGATGATGGAAGCCTCTTGGCAGAACTTCAAGTTAAGCCGACGTGGATAGGGGAAATTAAGGAAAAACAGTCAGTGGATGAAGGGTTGAACGCTAAGAGAGCACAAGTTCGGGATGGTGGTTTGGAAGGATATAACCTGTCGAGTGACGGAGTATTATGCTTTCAAGGGCGAGCGTGTATGCCAAAGGATGTGGAATTGAGGCAGAAGATTCTCCATGATGCACAAAGCAGCCCTTACGCTATGCATCCGGGAGGAAGCAAGATGTATAGGGATCTTAGAGAGCAGTTTTGGTGGCCCGGGTTAAAACGTGAAGTGACAGAGTTTGTTGGTAAGTGTCTGACTTGTCAGCAGGTCAAGGCTGAACATCAGTTGCCGTCAGGGTTGCTTCAGCCAGTGAAGATTCCCCAATGGAAGTGGGAACGGATCGCTATGGATTTTGTTAGTGGGCTACCCCTTACGCCCAGTAAGAAAGACGCGGTTTGGGTAATAGTAGACCGGTTAACTAAGTCGGCTCACTTCATACCGGTGAGGATGGATTTCTCTCTTCAGAAGCTAGCTAAGCTGTACGTCTCGGAGATAGTAAGATTGCATGGGGTTCCAACATCAATCATCTCGGATAGGGATCCCAGGTTCACGTCAAGGTTTTGGAAAGCCTTGCATCAAGCTATGGGCACACGGTTGGATTTTAGTACCGCTTTCCATCCACAGTCTGACGGACAATCGGAAAGGGTGATACAGATCTTGGAAGATATGTTAAGAGGTTGTGTCTTGGATTTCCGTGGTAGTTGGGAGGAATTTCTACCTTTAGCAGAATTCGCCTACAATAACAGCTATCAGGCGAGTATCCGGATGGCACCATACGAAGCATTGTATGGGCAGAAATGTCGTACCCCGACGTGTTGGACGGAATTAGGCGAACGACAGATTTTGGGTCCAGAATTGGTGACAGAGACAGAGGATAAAGTTAAAGTGATTCGGTCTCGTCTGAAGGAAGCATCGGACAGGCAGAAATCCTATGCTGATTTAAAACGCAAGGAAATGGAGTATGCGGTAGGAGACAAGGTTTTCCTAAAGGTGTCGCCTTGGAAAAAGGTGTTAAGATTTGGACGGAAAGGGAAGCTAAGCCCAAGGTTCATCGGGCCATATACGGTGATTAAGCGTGTTGGACCAGTGGCGTACCAGCTTGAGTTACCGGTCGAACTGAACCAGATCCATGATGTTTTTCACGTATCAATGCTGAGACGGTATCGATCAGACCCATCGCACGTGGTGCCAGTGGCAGAAATTGAGGTGAATTCAGATTTATCGTTTGAAGAGGAACCAGTTCAGATCTTAGACCGAGACGTGAAGGTTCTACGAAGGAAGTCAGTGCCCTTGGTGAAGGTGCTGTGGCGGAACCATGGTTCAGAGGAAGCTACGTGGGAACCTGAGGATGTAATGAGGCAGCAATACCCCCACCTTTTCTAGTTAAGTAATTTCGGGGACGAAATTTATTTTAAGGGGGGAAGAATTGTAACACCCCAAATTAGGGGTTACTTGTAATTTAAATAAATTACAATGGGGCTTCAAGAAATAAAATTTATAATTTTATTTGACATGTTTAAGGGTCTAAAAATAACCCGAGCTAGGCCTGACCCAGTGTTAAAAAAATTTTTAAAGTATGTACAAGGAAGGAGCTAGGTAACGATAGGGCTTAAATAAAATTTAAGGAAAACTTGACACAAGAATTGTAATTGGCGTGTTGGCTTGATGACTTAAGGGCCTGCAAGGGAGCCCTTGGGTTCGAATCGTGGAAGGAGCAAGGGGAAATATTTTTCCTTTTTGGGTTTTGGGGGCGTTAGGCCTAGGAAGGCCTTTTAAATAAATCAAGAGGGCTTCTTGACATAAGAGGCAGGTAGGTGGAGTGGCTTGGAGCGCCACTAGGAGTTTGGAAGTGGATGGACGCACGTTCGAGCTGCTGCTGCAGCATTTTGCATTCTTTTTAATTCTAATTTTTGGGGTAAGCGGCCAGGGAGGTCTTATAAATAAATGGTGGGGTAGATTGACATGAAAGTCGGGCTGAAAGAGTTGGCAAGGGCGCTGGAATAAGGGCTGTCACGGGTGGTCTTTGGTTCGAATCTAAGGAGCAGCACTTGGTCTTCTTTTTTTGAAGCCTGGCGTGAATGGGCTGCACATGGTCCCTTGTTCTTTCGGCTGGAGTTTGGCAGCACATGGCCTCTTTGTTTTCTATTATTTATTTGATTCCAAGATGATAAGGATAAAGCTTTTTAATTGGATTTCTTATCTTATTAAATCCAAGAGAAAATGTAGGTGTTTAGCTATTCAAATTATTTTGAATATTTGGCCAGGAATGTTTCAAGGAGTTTGCAAAATTTTAAACTCCTTTGAATGGAGTGGACGGCAAGTATTAGGGGGGGTGCCGAAATCCTTTATAAACCCCCACCTACCATCTTGTTTTCTTTTTTATTATTTCAGCCGAACCCCTTCCTACTTTGTTTCTTTTATTTTTATTTTTCTCTCCATTACTTTTCCCTCATAATAGCCGAATCTCATCCCTATCAAAGTGCCGAAACCCCTTTCCTTTATATTAAACTCTACTTGGCCGAATTTTGTGCAAGAGAACGTGGCTTTCCTTTAGTTGATTTCGGAAGGTAAGGGTTTTGGGCCGAATGTTTATGTTTTTCTCATTATATCGACTTTGGTAAAGGTAGGTGTGGGTTTCGGCAATTGGTAATTAAGGGTGCTAATCACAGATTAAACCGAATTCGTTGTAGGATCTTCGGGATTTGGGAACAAGCAAGTGAGTTCGTCAACATTCGTCAATCAATTTTCGGTAAGGATCTACATATGTAATTGGAGTTCATTTAAAAGCCAAAGGCTATGATTAGTAGTGTTATTAATTGACTCAGTGAAGCTTGTGAACCAGATTCACAAATCGGACGCTAAGGCTAGTACTCGAAGCGATTTGGGTAAGGATTCGGGTACAAGGTATGACCCCTTTAAATTATTTGGTTGGCCGAATGGCCCATAATACTAACCCTAGTGTTGGCCGAATATAGGGATCAATAAAGCTAGGGTGGCCGATTCTTCTTTCGGGATTTAGACTCCTCGTTGGTGAAAGGTGTGTACATACACACTTGTAATGATTAATAAAACATATTGAATGTCTGTTGTGTGAATATCTGCTTTATGTAGATATGGATTTAGTACCTTAATGGTACAAGCGAGGATGCCGGTAAGTCTCTGTCAGTGTGAGATTGTTGATAATGCTTTTGGGAAGCATGCCATTGTTTACTATATGTTGATTAAATATGTGATGACATGAGATCTATTATACAATGTTTTGATATGGGTTGATGAGTGGAGGGGGCAGTATTGATCGTGCCGACGGGCACCAGTGTTTTGGTAACACACTGTGACTACGGTCACCAGAGGTTTGGTACCTCCAGAGGTTTGGTACCTCAATAGCGACTTGTCCCTGTGGTTAACACCACCGTGGGTTGGCCCCACTTGAGACATGGGATCGTCTGCCAGTGATTTGGTATCACACGATGGGTTGGCCCCATCACCCGATTTGTGTCCACGGACACCAGTGTTTTGGTAACACATTGTGACTATATGTCACCAGTGGTTTGGCACCACCAGTGGTTTGGTACCACAACGGGGTAGATAGTGGCGTTTGGATGGCTAGGTTGGGTATTTAACATTCTGCATATTAATTGTTATATGTTGTGTATGAAAATGTTTTAAAACGGGGGAAGGGTTACATACTGAGTCTTGGTGACTCACCTTCTCCTTTATGTTTTTCAGGTGACACTTAGATCGCGGATGTGGAGCCGGGTTGACTCGAGGTGGCCATGCAGTGGATTAAATTTAAATGAACTTTAACTTCAGTTTGATAAATTTTATTTTGGGTTTATTTTATTTGGTTGTAATAAGGCCTCCTGATACTTTATTTTATTATTTTCTTATGTTGGATATTGTTTTAAACTCTGCTATTATTACTGTTGAATTTAGATCACACATTTCTCCAATTAACCACGAAAATATTTTAAAAATGCCATCGGGCACAGTTGAAATATGTTTTATAACTTGACTTAAAAAAATATTTTTTTTTTAAAAACACTAAGTATGATTTTTATCAAGATAATCAAATCTGGGAAGTTTTTTTCAACAAAGTTTAATGGGTTTCAAAATGGTTTTCGAAAAGCTTTTTCCCGTAACGATCCAGATTCGACCATAGTGTTGGGCCGGGTTTGGGTTGTTACAGTTCTTGTCCACATGGATAGGCACAGGGATTTGTGTCTAGGCCGTGTGTGACACACGGTCAGTCCATGGGCGTGTGCCCAGGCTGCGTGAAGTCTGCACCTAGGATTTGGAATTTAAATCACCATACGGTTGTAGCACACAGGCGTACAACCGGCCGTGTGGATTAATCAGAGGTGACCATGGGCCAGCCACACAGGCGTGTGCTTTGGCCGTGTGCTATTAAGGGTTGATGATGTCATAGTCAGAGAGCTCTACGGGTCCAGGCTGTGTGTTTTGGTCAGGATCGACCACGGGCGGAAGACACAGGCATGTCATAGGGGCACACGGGCGTGTGCCTAGACCAACACGGGCGTGTGCCCCCTGTTTTGAGGAAAAGTTTTCCACGCTCATAAAAGTTCCCTGATTGATTTCGAAACCTCTCGGAGGTATGCTTAGGGCTTCGTGGGCCGAGATTGAGCAAGGGTTGGGTCTAATTGAAATTTTATGGCCCGTTTTGATATATTAAGTGAGATTAGTTAGGTAATGCCTTGAACTCGGTTCTGGCTTCGAACCCGGGCGTCGGGTGTTACAAATGTGGTTGACGGAGAAGTTTCGTGGAGTACCGGTGGCATATTAAGTCCGTATTATTCGTAGTTAGTGTATTGCACCTAGAGTACCGATGGGAATGGCGATTTATCACATTTTTACTGGCATATTGTCTGCATTTTTACTGGCAGAATTTTCTGCATAGTGTTATCGGTGGTTTTAACCACAACGGGATTAAGCCCATAATGTTTTGGAGTTCAGATGACAGGTTCTGGGGAACACGTGGTGCATAGTGGATGGTATGGGTAGGAACCTTTTTGCATTGCATCATGTGCACGACATATTCGAATGTTATTGATTTATGATATGCATTGTATTTTGTTGTATTGGATGGTGATTGTTACTTGAATGAATGATGTCCCATGCTGATACACTATTTGATAGCAATTTGATAATGGCTATGTAATGATATGAAATTCAAATGATGGTTTTGTGTTCTTCTATTAATGCTAATATGTTTCAATGTATTTGATATTTATGTTTTTTTCCGTTTAAATAGTTGTTCGACTCACATTGAGCTTTTCATAAGCTCACCCCAATAGTATTTAACTTTTCAGGTAAACCTAAAAATTAGGACCGAACCTAGCGTTCAGAGAATCACCTTGGACCTCAGACTATTTTTAATAATTATTAATCAGTTTCTATTGGTTTTGGTTTTGGTCTATAGCTCTAATATCATGCATTATCCGGTTTTGGTCTATGGCTTTCTAACTTTTCTTCTGGGATTTTTGCATGCATGGGTTACTCAAGCATAATAACCGAATAATGCATGATATTAGACTTAAGTAAAATCTAATATTGTTCCCTGATCACTGTAAAATCAGAGTTTTAAATATTTATAAAAGAATGATCAAACCTGGAGACTAACTCTGACAACGATATTAAGGCAAGTGTACCTATCGAACAGTAGTATAGCTAGGCAAGACCGGTTATCGAACCCAAAGGAACTAAAAGTATTAATACTCACTTTCTTTTTATTATTTAGTCTTAAAGTTAGAGTGAAGATTACTTTTAAACTAAATTGATGACAGCTAAACTAAAGACACAAAGACAAGAAGACGAATTAGAAAATAACTTTTAGGAAAAACTCAGTTGATTTTGACGATACCCTCGGGAAGAATCCACCTAGACTTCACTTATTATCTAACCCTAAATTATATGATCTCTTTTACTTAGCTTGATCCGTGAGACTCCCTAACCTATATTAAACCCTCTCTCGAGGCGAATAACGTCTAACCCTAGGTTAATTAGTGGAATTCTCGTTCGCTTATAATATCCCCCTAGGATAGCAGTAAATCAATTAATGGACTCCCATATTAGGTTTCACCCTAATTCGGCAAAATCTTGTAACCTTATCTCTAGGAGTTCGATCAACTCCGCTTAATTATATTAGATCTTTTCTTAGGCAGGGTCTATTCCTCCTCCACCTAAGCACATTAGATTTGGATTAAGCAACATAATTAAGAACAAACTAAGTAATTCATCATATAACTTAAAAATCAAATAACAAAATCCATCTAGGTTTCATCCCCTTCAGGCATCTGAGGGGTTTAGTTCATAATGAAATAACAAACCATCACAAAAGAAAATATAAAACAAAACATAAAAAAAATCCTAAAACCCCCTAAAGGAATTGAAGGAGAAATCCACCGTTTTGAGTATAATTCCGGCTTCTTGGGATGGATCAACTGGCTATCCTTCATGTTATTCCCTAACTCTGACCTTCTCGGCTTGGCTCCTTGGCCTCGCTTTCGCTCCCCTTAACAGGTGATACTTGGGGGATATATATAGGCTCTTGGAACGCGATTCTTTCTCCCTAACTATCCTTTTTCGACTAAAATTTCTCTTTCCAGTGTCAGAGGCACGGTCATGTCACACGCCCGTGTGAATCGAGACCTGACCGTGTTCAGATTTCTCTTGAGGCACGGTCGTGTGTGACGGGGTTGAGGTCGTGCTCTAGGTGTTTGTTGAGGCACGACCGTGTGTGCTTTGGGCCAGGCCGTGTCGATTTCGTGTTAAGGCCCATTTACTCCATTTTAGGCCCGTTTTGTGTTCTTTTTATCCTCGGGTGCTTTCCTGGGTATAAGACATGAAAAGAAAGGATTACAAGCACCTTTTTATATAAAACAAGGGATAAATCATCCAAAAGCATATTAAATGTGGGATAAAAATATGTTGCTTTTACGATTTATCAAATATCTCCTGTAACATCCTGAATTGGTGGGGCTTTGCATTTTAATGTGCTGTTATGCTTAATGTGTTAATTAGAGTGTTTAAGGGGTTCAGATTGGGCTTAGGGTTGGGCCGAGGCCTTAGTCAAAATTTTCTGTTTGGGCACCTTAGTGGAGAGCCAGCTGAGATAGGACTTAAGGGATATAATCTGTGGTTTTAGACACAAGAATTGATGTGTTAAGGAGGCAAGGAGGTGCCTCTTAAGGCTCAGCAAGGTGACGCCACAAGGGAGCTTGGGGAGGAGGTTCGAGTCGCAAGATACCCATTTACTTTAATTAATTTTTGGCATTAGCAGGGAGTAGAGTTGGGGTCAGCTAGGATGCTTAGAAATAGGAAGATTAACTAAGTTGGATAATGCGGATAATGTGGCCGATAATGTGGTGGATAAAGAGAAGAAGAGGTGGTGTTATCCATGCCACTTATGGATGGGTGATCAGATAATGATAAGGAGAAAGTTTAGGAGTTATCTGTTGGTCAAGGTGGTGGCCGAATTTCCAACTCTAAGGAGGAGGGGGAATCGGTTTTGAGTGGCTAAGGGGTGACGAAATTTCCCTATTGATAGGATGGGTTTTTAGTTTTCAAAATAGGCATTTTCGTCATTTGTTTGGTTAGAGCTGAAATTCTATTTGGGGGAAGGGAGTACTTCTTTATTTTCGGCATTTGGGTTTTTTATTCTCTTATTCTCTTCTCTCATTCTCTACTAAAGCCGAAACCCCTAATCCCATTCTCCCATCTTCACTTTTATGCTAAAGCCGAATGTCCATTGTTCTTTTCTCTGCTTTCTTCTACAAGCCGAAACCTCATAATCTTTCTCTACATCTTTTATTTCTTTTGATCTCTTCTAAAGCCGGAAACTCTTAAGCCCCACTTAGAGTACTCTTTGTTTTATTTTCGGCTATTTCATCCTCTTCCCTAGTATTGCCGAATTTCTTCTTCTGTGGTGCTTACGCCGATTTCTCCTAGGTGTGATTGGAATCCTCTATGTTCAGGTAAGGGGCGATTTTTTCTATTTTCTTCCTTTCTCTTTCAATTTTTGGAGGCCAAAGCCGAAAGGCTAATGAGCGTGGCAAGGTTATCTTTTGAGTAAAGTTTTGACTGTTCTTGTGTTCTCATATTGGGGCGACATTTTGGGAATCGAAGTAGATCGAATCATCTAGATCCCAAAAGTCAGAAACTGCTAGTCTCTGAGTCCCATACCTCTTTTTGGGATTTCAAGGTAAGGGGTTCTCTTTAGATTTTCGTTAGGTTCGTTTATCGTATTTGTGATCTTAACCATATGTTATGGATTAACAACCATATGTTGTGATGGTAGCAACTGATAAGGTCTTTTGATGGAATCAAATGTTGATCAGGCGAAGAAGGGGATTGGATCTATAAACCCAATCCCTAAGAAACGAGCGGTGTCAGCGGTTCGAGATTGGCCACCGGGTTGTGGACTGGCTTCAGAACAAAACCATAGGCAATTAGTAGTCGTATCGGCTACTGATAGTGTCGACATAGAAAGTATCATCTTGACTGTAATCAGGTGTGTAGATCTTTATCACATAAGTTTTGCTGTATTATACCTGTTATGGGCTGAGAAGCCGAAAAAGGCTGTGTGGACAGTCGAATAACCCGTAGGGGTTAGGCTAGGGATGCCAGGTACGTAAACATAGTATTTTCTCTATGTGTATCGATGCATGTGTTAACTTGTTACTCTGTAAATGGTATATTACTTTTGTTATGGAATGTGTGTATGCTTGGGACACGGGATTGATATGATGAAGGGGAATAGCATGTTAATAGGTCACTTGGTGATCGGTGGTTAAACCACGATATGTATATTTAGGTCACTTGGTGATCGGTGGTTAAACCACGATATGCATATTTAGGTCACAACAGTGATCGGTGGCTATGCAACGTTAATCTCATTCCTGAATAATATGATCGACAGCATGGCTATCGAACTGGCGTGTAGCGGTTGGTGGGTTGATTGTAGAAATCCCCGTGGTGTGATGGCTGGTAAGGGTTGGCGTGTAGAGGATGGAATTTTAGATTGGGTTGGGTCATTCAGCATGTACCTGTTCTGTTGCCATTTTGTGTGGGCCAAGGCCCAAAATGTGTTTGTGGGCCTCAAGCCGTTTATGTGATGCAGGGATTTACACACTGAGTCTTGGTGAGTCACCCCTTTATTTTTCTTAACCTCTCAAGTGAGCAGTAGATCATGGATATGGGAGCCGAGGTGGACTCGAGGGGCCATAAAGTCTATTATTTAAGTCAACTTATTTCTGGTTTATTCTTTAATTTTATTTTCATTTTATTTTGGAGTTAATGGCGTCGGTATGTAATAAGGCCTCTTTAGCTTAAATATCCGGTTTGTAGTTGTTAATGCTTATGGATTTTAAAGTTACATTTCAAGGACTTAATTATAAGAAGTAATGAGATGGGAGTTTCAAACACGTTTAACGTAAAGCAATGGTTTTCTTGAAAAATCACTTAGTTAATGAATATTTGATTAATCAAACCGAGATTTCCAAAACCAATAAAGCTAAGTTTCCAACACAACACGTTATCGGAGAGTTTTCAAATAAAATACGTGCTCTCATTAAAGTAAATAAAGAATTTCGATTTTTAACATTTCAACTAGTAGCATGCCAGATCTGGTCGTAACGTTTGGGCCGGATTTTGGGTGTTACATTTTGGTATCAGAGCTAGGTTGTAAAACTCGGGCTGTGAGATGGGTCCAGTAGTAGTTTATAAAATTTGTGAAAATGCTTTGGGTGAGATATGGCCTTTGAGTCTACAACCACCTGATCCACGCATGTAAGTATTCTAACTCTTGCTGAGGTATGTATGTTGGGTTTGATGGGCTTTGTGGGGACGTAGATTAGTATGTTAGGAATTAATGGACTTTAGGCCTAGTTTAAGCAACTCTTTAAATTCATAAGACTTAATCTAACTAAACATGTCCTTGAACAAGTCGCTGGGTTAGGGTGTGGCAACAGGCATACGCATGTCTAGGATTGGATCCAGGGAGAGCTTGGTACTTAAACGGTCCTAGTGGCCTACCTCTTCTTCGCTGGAATCCTACCTGGTGCGTAGTGTCTGTTCACTTTAGCTGCGAGGACTTATTGACGGGCCGAAGACCATAACTAAAACCTGAAAGGGACCAAATACCCTTAGTTTTATAAATTACCAAAATACCCATGTTTTGCAAATTTACCCGAAATACCCCGATTTACAAAATTACCAAAATACCCCCAGTTTACGAAATTATCAAAATTTGTGAAATTACCGAAATACCCTTGATTTTCAAAAAAAATAAAAAAATAAAAAAAATACCAAGACCTATTTTGTGAAATTACAAAAATGCCCCTGTAAGGTAGAATTACAAAAATACCCCTGGATAGTGAAATGACGAAAATACCCTTGTGTGGCGAAGGTGAGTTTATGGATGTTACTCGTATGTTTGATGCATTTATGTGATGTTCTGTTAGATTGCATGTGGGTGTTGAATGTATGTGATTCTTAGAACTAGGAGATATAGACTTAAGACTGAACTCTGTAGATGTAATTTTGAACTCGCAAGAACTACTATTGAAACTATTTTTCATAAGATTGATCGTTATTAATCAGTAGTATGAGCAGTAGGGGTCGAGGACGTCTGGCATGTGGCCGTGTAGGGGCAGGATGGCCGTGTCAGAACCGGTAGGATCTGGCCATGGGTCAGGAGATGGGATGCCAGTTCCACCAGCTACGGAGGCGGAATTTCAGGACCAGACGGTCGGAGATGATGCGGTATCTCAGGCGATGTTACGGGTTTTAGAGAGAGTTGCTGGGGCAGGCATGGGTACAGGAGTTCGAAAATCTGTGTCGGAGCGACTTAGGGCCAATGGGGTAGAAATGTTTAGGGGAATTTCTAGTATAGCCCCGAGTACAGCTGAGTATTGGTTGGAGGCGGTTCAGCGTATAATGGTTGATCTTGATTTCACGGAAGAGGAAAAACTGAAAGATATTGTATCTCTCCTGCGGGACGAAGCTTATCAATGGTGGCTTACGGTTAAGGATGGTACGGTGGCTGACCGTATCACCTGGAATTTCTTCAGAACGACGTTTTAGAGTAAATACATCGGGTCGAGTTATGTGGATGCGCAGCGTAGAGCATTTTTGAATCTGGTTCAGGGAAGTAGGTCGATGGCTGCGTATGAAGCGGAATTCTTACGCCTTAGCCATTATGCTCGAAGGATGGTGGCCACAAACCATGAACGTTGTGTTCGATTTGAAGATGGTCTGAGGGATGATCTGCGTGTATTGATAGCTCCACAGCGGGAGAGGGAATTTGCTGTGCTTGTGGAAAAAGCTAAGATAGCTGAGGAGGTAAAGCGGACAGAGAAACTGAATCGGGATAGAGATAGGGGTGGAAGTAAGAGGAACTTTGGATCGTCAGGGGCAGCTGGGCGTACTCAGAAAAGACCTAGGACAGAGGGGCCGAGTCGGGTTGAGAGACTTGCTGCTGCTAGCCAGACACAGAGGTGTGCTCGATGTGGTAAATTCCATTCAGGTGAGTGTTGGTCGAGCAATGGGAAGTGTTTCAGGTGTGGATCTACGGACCATCAGATTAGAGTTGTCCACAGCCACGGGGCGGTGTAGGGCCCGCCGGTCAGGGGTATGCTCAGCCGAGTAAAGGAGGTCAGCAGCCGCAGAGAGGTCGTGGTCCAGCCAGGGGTGGTAACGGTTCTGGTCGGGGCCGTGGAGCACCAGGCAGAGGGGTAGGAAGCACTGAGGCGAGACAGCCGGGGTTAGTCTATGCTGCCAGACATCGAGAGGAGGCTGACGCACCGGATGTCATAACCGGTATGTTTTTAATTTTTGGTTTGCCTTACACTGCATTGATTGATATTGGGTCGACGCATTCATATGTTGCTAGTAGGGTGTCGGGAACTTTAAGCATAGATTCTGAGATTTCCTCTAGGGAGATGACTGTAATTAGCCCATTAGGACACTCTGTGGTGGTAAACAAGCTTTATCAGGAGGTACCTTTTGAAGTTCAGGGAATAGTTTTCCTGACTGATCAGATGGAATTACCGTTCGGGGAGTTTGATTTAATCTTAGGCATGGACTGGCTGGTGAGGTATCAAGCTATTGTAGATTGTGCAGCCAAGCATATGGTGTTAAAAACTCCCGAGGGTGGCGAAGTGTTGGTGATAGGTGAAAGGGGGGACTGTTTGTCAAATGTGGTGTCTGCCTTAAGAGCAGAAAGGATGGTGAGGAAAGGATGCGAGGCAATTCTAATGTTTGTTCGGGCTTTGGGAGCCAAGGAACTACCTGTTGAGGATGTTAGAACGGTGAAAGAATTTTCTGATGTTTTACCAGAAGAGCTTCCGGGATTACCTTCGGACCGTGAAGTAGAGTTTGGTATTGATATTCTTCCGAGAACAGCACCAGTATCTATCGCTCCATACAGAATGGCACCGAAGGAGTTGGTGGAATTAAAGGCACAGATCCAAGAGTTACTGGATCGAGGGTTTATTCGACCAAGTGTGTCGCCTTGGGGAGCGCCGATGTTATTCGTTAAGAAGAAGGATGGATCAATGCGTATGTGCATTGACTATCGCCAGTTGAATATGTTGACAATCAAGAATAAATACCCGTTGCTGAGGATCGATGACTTGTTCGATCAGTTGAAGGGGGCTTCAGTCTGCTCAAAGATAGATATGAGATTAGGGTACCATCAGCTTAAGGTCAAGGAGGCGGATATTCATAAGACGCCTTTCAGAACTCGCTATGGTCACTACGAATTCATGGTGATGCCATTTGGCTTGGCCAACGCGCCAGCGACGTTTATGGACATGATGAACTGAGTGTTCCAACCCTACTTGGATCGGTTTGTCGTGGTATTTATAGATGACATCCTGGTTTATTCAAGACCGAAGGATGAGCATGATTCACATCTTCGGGTGGTTCTGCAGATTCTGAGGGAGAAGCAGCTCTATGCCAAATTCAGTAAGTGTGAATTTTGGCTAAGTTAAGTTACTTTTCTAGGCCACATGGTTTCGGCAGAAGGGATAAGAGTCGATCCCCGGAAGATTGAAGCGGTGTTGGATTGGAAGCCGCCTAAGTCGGTAGCAGAAATTCGGAGTTTTCTTGGTTTGGTCGGGTATTACAGAAGGTTTGTGGAAGGATTTTCATTGATCGCGACACCGTTGACTAAGTTGTTGCGGAAAGGGGTTTGGTTTATTTGGTCTGATAAGCAACAAGAGAGTTTCGAGAGGTTAAAAAGGATCTTGACAGAGGCTCCGGTGTTGATTCAGCCGGAGGCTGGAAAGAAGTTCGTGATTTATTGTGATGCTTCACACACGGGACTAGGATGCGTATTGATGCAAGATGGAAAGGTTGTTGTGTATGCATCTCGACAGTTAAGACCACACGGATCGAATTATCCCACGCATGATTTGGAATTGGCGGTAGTGGTTTTTGCTTTGAAGATCTTGAGACATTATCTGTACAGGGAGAAATCCGTCATTTATACCGATCATAAGAGCTTAAAATACCTTTTGACCCAGAAGGAGTTGAATCTAAGGCAAAAGAGGTGGATCGAGTTGTTAAAGGATTATGGCTGCTCGATCGAGTACTATCCGGGTAAAGCTAATGTGGTAGCGGATGCTCTAAGTCATAAAGTAATCTCTGATTTGAGAGTAATGTTTGCTCACCTAAGTTTATACGATGATGGGAGTTTATTAGCTGAACTTCAAGTGAAACCCTCTTGGGTCAGTCAGGTTAAGGAGAAGCAGCAGACCGATGAGTTGCTAAAGGGGAAGTTTCTGGTAGGATCAATTATGGATCAACAAAATTCGGTGTGAATGATGAAGGACTATTATGTTTTCGAGGAAGAATTTGCATGCTGAAAGATCCTAAGTTGAGGCGTAAGATTTTGCTAGAAGTGCATAGTAGCCCATACGCTGTGTACCCTAGAGGGAGTAAGATGTATCGGGATTTGCGAGAACAGTTTTGGTGGCCGGGCCTAAAGCGGGAGGTGACCGAATTCGTGAGTAAGTGTTTGACCTGTCAGTAGGTAAAGGCGGAGCATTAGTTACCATTAGGGTTGTTGCAGCCAGTGAGGATTCCACAATGGAAATGGGAAAGGATCACCATGGACTTTGTTAGTGGGCTACCTCTCACACCTACTAAGAAAGATTCGGTTTGGGTGATTGTTAACCGCTTGACGAAGTCTGCTCATTTCATACCAGTACGTGTCGATTACTCTTTGCAGAAATTGGCTAAGCTATATATAGCAGAGGTGGTGAGACTACATGGAGTACCAGTATCAATCATATCGGACAGGGACCCTAGGTTCACATCACGATTTTGGAAGGCGTTGCATCAAGCGTTGGGTACGAAGTTGGATTTCAGTGCAGCGTTCCATCCTCAGACCGATGGTCAGTCTGAGCGGGTAATTCAGATCTTAGAGG